>OZ038419.1:19929854-20544870 GCA_964036255.1 Caenorhabditis virilis | reverse complement strand
CCTAAGCCTAAGCCTAAGCCTAAGCCTAAGCCTAAGCCTAAGCCTAAGCCTAAGCCTAAGCCTAAGCCTAAGCCTAAGCCTAAGCCTAAGCCTAAGCCTAAGCCTAAGCCTAAGCCTAAGCCTAAGCCTAAGCCTAAGCCTAAGCCTAAGCCTAAGCCTAAGCCTAAGCCTAAGCCTAAGCCTAAGCCTAAGCCTAAGCCTAAGCCTAAGCCTAAGCCTAAGCCTAAGCCTAAGCCTAAGCCTAAGCCTAAGCCTAAGCCTAAGCCTAAGCCTAAGCCTAAGCCTAAGCCTAAGCCTAAGCCTAAGCCTAAGCCTAAGCCTAAGCCTAAGCCTAAGCCTAAGCCTAAGCCTAAGCCTAAGCCTAAGCCTAAGCCTAAGCCTAAGCCTAAGCCTAAGCCTAAGCCTAAGCCTAAGCCTAAGCCTAAGCCTAAGCCTAAGCCTAAGCCTAAGCCTAAGCCTAAGCCTAAGCCTAAGCCTAAGCCTAAGCCTAAGCCTAAGCCTAAGCCTAAGCCTAAGCCTAAGCCTAAGCCTAAGCCTAAGCCTAAGCCTAAGCCTAAGCCTAAGCCTAAGCCTAAGCCTAAGCCTAAGCCTAAGCCTAAGCCTAAGCCTAAGCCTAAGCCTAAGCCTAAGCCTAAGCCTAAGCCTAAGCCTAAGCCTAAGCCTAAGCCTAAGCCTAAGCCTAAGCCTAAGCCTAAGCCTAAGCCTAAGCCTAAGCCTAAGCCTAAGCCTAAGCCTAAGCCTAAGCCTAAGCCTAAGCCTAAGCCTAAGCCTAAGCCTAAGCCTAAGCCTAAGCCTAAGCCTAAGCCTAAGCCTAAGCCTAAGCCTAAGCCTAAGCCTAAGCCTAAGCCTAAGCCTAAGCCTAAGCCTAAGCCTAAGCCTAAGCCTAAGCCTAAGCCTAAGCCTAAGCCTAAGCCTAAGCCTAAGCCTAAGCCTAAGCCTAAGCCTAAGCCTAAGCCTAAGCCTAAGCCTAAGCCTAAGCCTAAGCCTAAGCCTAAGCCTAAGCCTAAGCCTAAGCCTAAGCCTAAGCCTAAGCCTAAGCCTAAGCCTAAGCCTAAGCCTAAGCCTAAGCCTAAGCCTAAGCCTAAGCCTAAGCCTAAGCCTAAGCCTAAGCCTAAGCCTAAGCCTAAGCCTAAGCCTAAGCCTAAGCCTAAGCCTAAGCCTAAGCCTAAGCCTAAGCCTAAGCCTAAGCCTAAGCCTAAGCCTAAGCCTAAGCCTAAGCCTAAGCCTAAGCCTAAGCCTAAGCCTAAGCCTAAGCCTAAGCCTAAGCCTAAGCCTAAGCCTAAGCCTAAGCCTAAGCCTAAGCCTAAGCCTAAGCCTAAGCCTAAGCCTAAGCCTAAGCCTAAGCCTAAGCCTAAGCCTAAGCCTAAGCCTAAGCCTAAGCCTAAGCCTAAGCCTAAGCCTAAGCCTAAGCCTAAGCCTAAGCCTAAGCCTAAGCCTAAGCCTAAGCCTAAGCCTAAGCCTAAGCCTAAGCCTAAGCCTAAGCCTAAGCCTAAGCCTAAGCCTAAGCCTAAGCCTAAGCCTAAGCCTAAGCCTAAGCCTAAGCCTAAGCCTAAGCCTAAGCCTAAGCCTAAGCCTAAGCCTAAGCCTAAGCCTAAGCCTAAGCCTAAGCCTAAGCCTAAGCCTAAGCCTAAGCCTAAGCCTAAGCCTAAGCCTAAGCCTAAGCCTAAGCCTAAGCCTAAGCCTAAGCCTAAGCCTAAGCCTAAGCCTAAGCCTAAGCCTAAGCCTAAGCCTAAGCCTAAGCCTAAGCCTAAGCCTAAGCCTAAGCCTAAGCCTAAGCCTAAGCCTAAGCCTAAGCCTAAGCCTAAGCCTAAGCCTAAGCCTAAGCCTAAGCCTAAGCCTAAGCCTAAGCCTAAGCCTAAGCCTAAGCCTAAGCCTAAGCCTAAGCCTAAGCCTAAGCCTAAGCCTAAGCCTAAGCCTAAGCCTAAGCCTAAGCCTAAGCCTAAGCCTAAGCCTAAGCCTAAGCCTAAGCCTAAGCCTAAGCCTAAGCCTAAGCCTAAGCCTAAGCCTAAGCCTAAGCCTAAGCCTAAGCCTAAGCCTAAGCCTAAGCCTAAGCCTAAGCCTAAGCCTAAGCCTAAGCCTAAGCCTAAGCCTAAGCCTAAGCCTAAGCCTAAGCCTAAGCCTAAGCCTAAGCCTAAGCCTAAGCCTAAGCCTAAGCCTAAGCCTAAGCCTAAGCCTAAGCCTAAGCCTAAGCCTAAGCCTAAGCCTAAGCCTAAGCCTAAGCCTAAGCCTAAGCCTAAGCCTAAGCCTAAGCCTAAGCCTAAGCCTAAGCCTAAGCCTAAGCCTAAGCCTAAGCCTAAGCCTAAGCCTAAGCCTAAGCCTAAGCCTAAGCCTAAGCCTAAGCCTAAGCCTAAGCCTAAGCCTAAGCCTAAGCCTAAGCCTAAGCCTAAGCCTAAGCCTAAGCCTAAGCCTAAGCCTAAGCCTAAGCCTAAGCCTAAGCCTAAGCCTAAGCCTAAGCCTAAGCCTAAGCCTAAGCCTAAGCCTAAGCCTAAGCCTAAGCCTAAGCCTAAGCCTAAGCCTAAGCCTAAGCCTAAGCCTAAGCCTAAGCCTAAGCCTAAGCCTAAGCCTAAGCCTAAGCCTAAGCCTAAGCCTAAGCCTAAGCCTAAGCCTAAGCCTAAGCCTAAGCCTAAGCCTAAGCCTAAGCCTAAGCCTAAGCCTAAGCCTAAGCCTAAGCCTAAGCCTAAGCCTAAGCCTAAGCCTAAGCCTAAGCCTAAGCCTAAGCCTAAGCCTAAGCCTAAGCCTAAGCCTAAGCCTAAGCCTAAGCCTAAGCCTAAGCCTAAGCCTAAGCCTAAGCCTAAGCCTAAGCCTAAGCCTAAGCCTAAGCCTAAGCCTAAGCCTAAGCCTAAGCCTAAGCCTAAGCCTAAGCCTAAGCCTAAGCCTAAGCCTAAGCCTAAGCCTAAGCCTAAGCCTAAGCCTAAGCCTAAGCCTAAGCCTAAGCCTAAGCCTAAGCCTAAGCCTAAGCCTAAGCCTAAGCCTAAGCCTAAGCCTAAGCCTAAGCCTAAGCCTAAGCCTAAGCCTAAGCCTAAGCCTAAGCCTAAGCCTAAGCCTAAGCCTAAGCCTAAGCCTAAGCCTAAGCCTAAGCCTAAGCCTAAGCCTAAGCCTAAGCCTAAGCCTAAGCCTAAGCCTAAGCCTAAGCCTAAGCCTAAGCCTAAGCCTAAGCCTAAGCCTAAGCCTAAGCCTAAGCCTAAGCCTAAGCCTAAGCCTAAGCCTAAGCCTAAGCCTAAGCCTAAGCCTAAGCCTAAGCCTAAGCCTAAGCCTAAGCCTAAGCCTAAGCCTAAGCCTAAGCCTAAGCCTAAGCCTAAGCCTAAGCCTAAGCCTAAGCCTAAGCCTAAGCCTAAGCCTAAGCCTAAGCCTAAGCCTAAGCCTAAGCCTAAGCCTAAGCCTAAGCCTAAGCCTAAGCCTAAGCCTAAGCCTAAGCCTAAGCCTAAGCCTAAGCCTAAGCCTAAGCCTAAGCCTAAGCCTAAGCCTAAGCCTAAGCCTAAGCCTAAGCCTAAGCCTAAGCCTAAGCCTAAGCCTAAGCCTAAGCCTAAGCCTAAGCCTAAGCCTAAGCCTAAGCCTAAGCCTAAGCCTAAGCCTAAGCCTAAGCCTAAGCCTAAGCCTAAGCCTAAGCCTAAGCCTAAGCCTAAGCCTAAGCCTAAGCCTAAGCCTAAGCCTAAGCCTAAGCCTAAGCCTAAGCCTAAGCCTAAGCCTAAGCCTAAGCCTAAGCCTAAGCCTAAGCCTAAGCCTAAGCCTAAGCCTAAGCCTAAGCCTAAGCCTAAGCCTAAGCCTAAGCCTAAGCCTAAGCCTAAGCCTAAGCCTAAGCCTAAGCCTAAGCCTAAGCCTAAGCCTAAGCCTAAGCCTAAGCCTAAGCCTAAGCCTAAGCCTAAGCCTAAGCCTAAGCCTAAGCCTAAGCCTAAGCCTAAGCCTAAGCCTAAGCCTAAGCCTAAGCCTAAGCCTAAGCCTAAGCCTAAGCCTAAGCCTAAGCCTAAGCCTAAGCCTAAGCCTAAGCCTAAGCCTAAGCCTAAGCCTAAGCCTAAGCCTAAGCCTAAGCCTAAGCCTAAGCCTAAGCCTAAGCCTAAGCCTAAGCCTAAGCCTAAGCCTAAGCCTAAGCCTAAGCCTAAGCCTAAGCCTAAGCCTAAGCCTAAGCCTAAGCCTAAGCCTAAGCCTAAGCCTAAGCCTAAGCCTAAGCCTAAGCCTAAGCCTAAGCCTAAGCCTAAGCCTAAGCCTAAGCCTAAGCCTAAGCCTAAGCCTAAGCCTAAGCCTAAGCCTAAGCCTAAGCCTAAGCCTAAGCCTAAGCCTAAGCCTAAGCCTAAGCCTAAGCCTAAGCCTAAGCCTAAGCCTAAGCCTAAGCCTAAGCCTAAGCCTAAGCCTAAGCCTAAGCCTAAGCCTAAGCCTAAGCCTAAGCCTAAGCCTAAGCCTAAGCCTAAGCCTAAGCCTAAGCCTAAGCCTAAGCCTAAGCCTAAGCCTAAGCCTAAGCCTAAGCCTAAGCCTAAGCCTAAGCCTAAGCCTAAGCCTAAGCCTAAGCCTAAGCCTAAGCCTAAGCCTAAGCCTAAGCCTAAGCCTAAGCCTAAGCCTAAGCCTAAGCCTAAGCCTAAGCCTAAGCCTAAGCCTAAGCCTAAGCCTAAGCCTAAGCCTAAGCCTAAGCCTAAGCCTAAGCCTAAGCCTAAGCCTAAGCCTAAGCCTAAGCCTAAGCCTAAGCCTAAGCCTAAGCCTAAGCCTAAGCCTAAGCCTAAGCCTAAGCCTAAGCCTAAGCCTAAGCCTAAGCCTAAGCCTAAGCCTAAGCCTAAGCCTAAGCCTAAGCCTAAGCCTAAGCCTAAGCCTAAGCCTAAGCCTAAGCCTAAGCCTAAGCCTAAGCCTAAGCCTAAGCCTAAGCCTAAGCCTAAGCCTAAGCCTAAGCCTAAGCCTAAGCCTAAGCCTAAGCCTAAGCCTAAGCCTAAGCCTAAGCCTAAGCCTAAGCCTAAGCCTAAGCCTAAGCCTAAGCCTAAGCCTAAGCCTAAGCCTAAGCCTAAGCCTAAGCCTAAGCCTAAGCCTAAGCCTAAGCCTAAGCCTAAGCCTAAGCCTAAGCCTAAGCCTAAGCCTAAGCCTAAGCCTAAGCCTAAGCCTAAGCCTAAGCCTAAGCCTAAGCCTAAGCCTAAGCCTAAGCCTAAGCCTAAGCCTAAGCCTAAGCCTAAGCCTAAGCCTAAGCCTAAGCCTAAGCCTAAGCCTAAGCCTAAGCCTAAGCCTAAGCCTAAGCCTAAGCCTAAGCCTAAGCCTAAGCCTAAGCCTAAGCCTAAGCCTAAGCCTAAGCCTAAGCCTAAGCCTAAGCCTAAGCCTAAGCCTAAGCCTAAGCCTAAGCCTAAGCCTAAGCCTAAGCCTAAGCCTAAGCCTAAGCCTAAGCCTAAGCCTAAGCCTAAGCCTAAGCCTAAGCCTAAGCCTAAGCCTAAGCCTAAGCCTAAGCCTAAGCCTAAGCCTAAGCCTAAGCCTAAGCCTAAGCCTAAGCCTAAGCCTAAGCCTAAGCCTAAGCCTAAGCCTAAGCCTAAGCCTAAGCCTAAGCCTAAGCCTAAGCCTAAGCCTAAGCCTAAGCCTAAGCCTAAGCCTAAGCCTAAGCCTAAGCCTAAGCCTAAGCCTAAGCCTAAGCCTAAGCCTAAGCCTAAGCCTAAGCCTAAGCCTAAGCCTAAGCCTAAGCCTAAGCCTAAGCCTAAGCCTAAGCCTAAGCCTAAGCCTAAGCCTAAGCCTAAGCCTAAGCCTAAGCCTAAGCCTAAGCCTAAGCCTAAGCCTAAGCCTAAGCCTAAGCCTAAGCCTAAGCCTAAGCCTAAGCCTAAGCCTAAGCCTAAGCCTAAGCCTAAGCCTAAGCCTAAGCCTAAGCCTAAGCCTAAGCCTAAGCCTAAGCCTAAGCCTAAGCCTAAGCCTAAGCCTAAGCCTAAGCCTAAGCCTAAGCCTAAGCCTAAGCCTAAGCCTAAGCCTAAGCCTAAGCCTAAGCCTAAGCCTAAGCCTAAGCCTAAGCCTAAGCCTAAGCCTAAGCCTAAGCCTAAGCCTAAGCCTAAGCCTAAGCCTAAGCCTAAGCCTAAGCCTAAGCCTAAGCCTAAGCCTAAGCCTAAGCCTAAGCCTAAGCCTAAGCCTAAGCCTAAGCCTAAGCCTAAGCCTAAGCCTAAGCCTAAGCCTAAGCCTAAGCCTAAGCCTAAGCCTAAGCCTAAGCCTAAGCCTAAGCCTAAGCCTAAGCCTAAGCCTAAGCCTAAGCCTAAGCCTAAGCCTAAGCCTAAGCCTAAGCCTAAGCCTAAGCCTAAGCCTAAGCCTAAGCCTAAGCCTAAGCCTAAGCCTAAGCCTAAGCCTAAGCCTAAGCCTAAGCCTAAGCCTAAGCCTAAGCCTAAGCCTAAGCCTAAGCCTAAGCCTAAGCCTAAGCCTAAGCCTAAGCCTAAGCCTAAGCCTAAGCCTAAGCCTAAGCCTAAGCCTAAGCCTAAGCCTAAGCCTAAGCCTAAGCCTAAGCCTAAGCCTAAGCCTAAGCCTAAGCCTAAGCCTAAGCCTAAGCCTAAGCCTAAGCCTAAGCCTAAGCCTAAGCCTAAGCCTAAGCCTAAGCCTAAGCCTAAGCCTAAGCCTAAGCCTAAGCCTAAGCCTAAGCCTAAGCCTAAGCCTAAGCCTAAGCCTAAGCCTAAGCCTAAGCCTAAGCCTAAGCCTAAGCCTAAGCCTAAGCCTAAGCCTAAGCCTAAGCCTAAGCCTAAGCCTAAGCCTAAGCCTAAGCCTAAGCCTAAGCCTAAGCCTAAGCCTAAGCCTAAGCCTAAGCCTAAGCCTAAGCCTAAGCCTAAGCCTAAGCCTAAGCCTAAGCCTAAGCCTAAGCCTAAGCCTAAGCCTAAGCCTAAGCCTAAGCCTAAGCCTAAGCCTAAGCCTAAGCCTAAGCCTAAGCCTAAGCCTAAGCCTAAGCCTAAGCCTAAGCCTAAGCCTAAGCCTAAGCCTAAGCCTAAGCCTAAGCCTAAGCCTAAGCCTAAGCCTAAGCCTAAGCCTAAGCCTAAGCCTAAGCCTAAGCCTAAGCCTAAGCCTAAGCCTAAGCCTAAGCCTAAGCCTAAGCCTAAGCCTAAGCCTAAGCCTAAGCCTAAGCCTAAGCCTAAGCCTAAGCCTAAGCCTAAGCCTAAGCCTAAGCCTAAGCCTAAGCCTAAGCCTAAGCCTAAGCCTAAGCCTAAGCCTAAGCCTAAGCCTAAGCCTAAGCCTAAGCCTAAGCCTAAGCCTAAGCCTAAGCCTAAGCCTAAGCCTAAGCCTAAGCCTAAGCCTAAGCCTAAGCCTAAGCCTAAGCCTAAGCCTAAGCCTAAGCCTAAGCCTAAGCCTAAGCCTAAGCCTAAGCCTAAGCCTAAGCCTAAGCCTAAGCCTAAGCCTAAGCCTAAGCCTAAGCCTAAGCCTAAGCCTAAGCCTAAGCCTAAGCCTAAGCCTAAGCCTAAGCCTAAGCCTAAGCCTAAGCCTAAGCCTAAGCCTAAGCCTAAGCCTAAGCCTAAGCCTAAGCCTAAGCCTAAGCCTAAGCCTAAGCCTAAGCCTAAGCCTAAGCCTAAGCCTAAGCCTAAGCCTAAGCCTAAGCCTAAGCCTAAGCCTAAGCCTAAGCCTAAGCCTAAGCCTAAGCCTAAGCCTAAGCCTAAGCCTAAGCCTAAGCCTAAGCCTAAGCCTAAGCCTAAGCCTAAGCCTAAGCCTAAGCCTAAGCCTAAGCCTAAGCCTAAGCCTAAGCCTAAGCCTAAGCCTAAGCCTAAGCCTAAGCCTAAGCCTAAGCCTAAGCCTAAGCCTAAGCCTAAGCCTAAGCCTAAGCCTAAGCCTAAGCCTAAGCCTAAGCCTAAGCCTAAGCCTAAGCCTAAGCCTAAGCCTAAGCCTAAGCCTAAGCCTAAGCCTAAGCCTAAGCCTAAGCCTAAGCCTAAGCCTAAGCCTAAGCCTAAGCCTAAGCCTAAGCCTAAGCCTAAGCCTAAGCCTAAGCCTAAGCCTAAGCCTAAGCCTAAGCCTAAGCCTAAGCCTAAGCCTAAGCCTAAGCCTAAGCCTAAGCCTAAGCCTAAGCCTAAGCCTAAGCCTAAGCCTAAGCCTAAGCCTAAGCCTAAGCCTAAGCCTAAGCCTAAGCCTAAGCCTAAGCCTAAGCCTAAGCCTAAGCCTAAGCCTAAGCCTAAGCCTAAGCCTAAGCCTAAGCCTAAGCCTAAGCCTAAGCCTAAGCCTAAGCCTAAGCCTAAGCCTAAGCCTAAGCCTAAGCCTAAGCCTAAGCCTAAGCCTAAGCCTAAGCCTAAGCCTAAGCCTAAGCCTAAGCCTAAGCCTAAGCCTAAGCCTAAGCCTAAGCCTAAGCCTAAGCCTAAGCCTAAGCCTAAGCCTAAGCCTAAGCCTAAGCCTAAGCCTAAGCCTAAGCCTAAGCCTAAGCCTAAGCCTAAGCCTAAGCCTAAGCCTAAGCCTAAGCCTAAGCCTAAGCCTAAGCCTAAGCCTAAGCCTAAGCCTAAGCCTAAGCCTAAGCCTAAGCCTAAGCCTAAGCCTAAGCCTAAGCCTAAGCCTAAGCCTAAGCCTAAGCCTAAGCCTAAGCCTAAGCCTAAGCCTAAGCCTAAGCCTAAGCCTAAGCCTAAGCCTAAGCCTAAGCCTAAGCCTAAGCCTAAGCCTAAGCCTAAGCCTAAGCCTAAGCCTAAGCCTAAGCCTAAGCCTAAGCCTAAGCCTAAGCCTAAGCCTAAGCCTAAGCCTAAGCCTAAGCCTAAGCCTAAGCCTAAGCCTAAGCCTAAGCCTAAGCCTAAGCCTAAGCCTAAGCCTAAGCCTAAGCCTAAGCCTAAGCCTAAGCCTAAGCCTAAGCCTAAGCCTAAGCCTAAGCCTAAGCCTAAGCCTAAGCCTAAGCCTAAGCCTAAGCCTAAGCCTAAGCCTAAGCCTTCGGCGGGGTCCGCCTATCGGCGGTTGTTGTGTCCTTAAACAGGGTGTCGAACTCCGAGCGTTTGGGACTAAGCCTTTTTTGAAGGAATGTTATTTTAAGTTGGGTTTCCAAGAACATGGTGTCGAACTTCTCATTCTAGTATGATTGCTTCGGATGATGCTAAGCATCATCCCAAGATGTGATTTGGGTTTATAGTGTCAAAGTAATGAAAGTAGTGAAATCAATGAGACCCTCGCCTTCGGCGAGGTGATGTTATCCTGGCTCAAAGCACGGACCGTGACACAAAGTGAAAGTAATGAAAGTAGTGAAATCAACGAGACCCTCGCCTTCGGCGAGGACCGCCTACGGCGGTGGTAATGTCCTGGCTCAAAGCACGGACCGTGACACAATGTGAAAGTAAGGAAAGTAGTGAAATCAACGAGACCCTCGCCTTCGGCGAGGACCGCCTACGGCGGTGGTAATGTCCTGGCTCAAAGCACGGCCCGTGACACAAAGTGAAAGTAATGAAAGTAGTGAAATCAACAAGACCCTCGCCTTCGGCGAGGGTGGTGTTGTCCTAGCGTAATCTCGCGGACCCGTGATGTGAACCCAAATCGCCGGCTTTATGTACACTCTGATATCAACTGTAAGATGTTGTGCGCACTTGGTATTTTTGGGGCGCAAAATAAAATGTGTGGAAAAAAGTTTAAAAATATGAAAGTAGACGCGAAGTTAGTTGTAAGGTTGAGCGCAAAGTTCAAGTCACTGGGCAATGGAGTATTAACGTTGGATAAATGTGAGAACTTTTGCAAAGCCGCTGCGCTTCGCTCCGCGTCTTTGCCAAATTTCGGACATTTATCCAACGTTAATATTCCAATGCACAACCTATCGTGATGGGTCGCTTCGCGACCCATTTCAATATGACTTATCAAGAAACTATGTGGGCAAATAGTGTTTTTGGGGCGCAAAAAATGAGTCGGAAAAAAGTTTAAAAATATGAAAGTAGACGCGAAGTTAGTTGTAAGGTTGAGCGCAAAGTTCAAGTCACTGGGCAATGGAGTATTAACGTTGGATAAATGTGAGAACTTTTGCAAAGCCGCTGCGCTTCGCTCCGCGTCTTTGCCAAATTTCGGACATTTATCCAACGTTAATATTCCAATGCACAAACTATCGTGATGGGTCGCTTCGCGACCCATTTCAATATGACTTATCAAGAAACTATGTGGGGAAATAGTGTTTTTGGGGCACAAAAAATGAGTCGGAAAAAAGTTTAAAAATATGAAAGTAGACGCGAAGATAGTTGTAAGGTTGAGCGCAAAGTTCAAGTCACTGGGCAATGGAGTATTAACGTTGGATAAATGTGAGAACTTTTGCAAAGCCGCTGCGCTTCGCTCCGCGTCTTTGCCAAATTTCGGACATTTATCCAACGTTAATATTCCAATGCACAAACTATCGTTATGGGTCGCTTCGCGACCCATTTCAATATGATTTCAGTTGTAAGACTTGTGGTTCCAAACTTCACAGCAGTTTGGAGTACATAAAGCCGGCGATTTGGGTTCACATCACGGGTCCGCGAGATTACGCTAGGACAACACCACCCTCGCCGAAGGCGAGGGTCTTGTTGATTTCACTACTTTCATTACTTTCACTTTGTGTCACGGGCCGTGCTTTGAGCCAGGACATTACCACCGCCGTAGGCGGTCCTCGCCGAAGGCGAGGGTCTCGTTGATTTCACTACTTTCCTTACTTTCACATTGTGTCACGGTCCGTGCTTTGAGCCAGGACATTACCACCGCCGTAGGCGGTCCTCGCCGAAGGCGAGGGTCTCGTTGATTTCACTACTTTCATTACTTTCACTTTGTGTCACGGTCCGTGCTTTGAGCCAGGATAACATCACCTCGCCGAAGGCGAGGGTCTCATTGATTTCACTACTTTCATTACTTTGACACTATAAACCCAAATCACATCTTGGGATGATGCTTAGCATCATCCGAAGCAATCATACTAGAATGAGAAGTTCGACACCATGTTCTTGGAAACCCAACTTAAAATAACATTCCTTCAAAAAAGGCTTAGTCCCAAACGCTCGGAGTTCGACACCCTGTTTAAGGACACAACAACCGCCGATAGGCGGACCCCGCCGAAGGCGGGGGGAAAAAAGAAAACACCACCGCCGTTAGGCGGACCCCGCCGAAGGCGGGACATCTTATGTCAGTACTTTCCTGGATTTAAGTTCAACTGAATGAACGGGGAACTAAAGAAATGAGAACTGTGCAAATGAAGTTTGGAGTATGTAACCGCCGCGGCGTGATTTTCGTGTCTGAAAAAAATCAAAAAAATTTCAGCTTTAGTTTGAAGAGAAAAGGATCTGAAAGATGAAGTGAATAAACGGGGAACTAAAAAAATGAGAACTGTAAAAATGAAATTTGCAGTATGTAACCGCCTCGGCGTGATTTCCCGTGTTTAAAAAAATTCCAAAACATTTTTTTTTTAATTTAAGACGTATATCGTGAAAAACAACAGGTCAGAGTATTTTTCCCGTTATCAGCATAAAATTACGGTTAGTTTGACATATCACACATAATTTTTCGATGATTTTAATTTTTTTATCAAAATTTCGCAATAGTTTCGAAAATTCAAAAAAATTTCAAAATTTTCAGTTTTTCATTTAGACATATAGAACACAAAATTCTGAACATGACGCATTATTTTGTTTTCGCCAGAAACCTCAAATTCCATGAGAAATTGCCATTTGAACGAGTGTGTGCGCTCTTTCGCTCTTGCGGAGGACGAAAATTACAGATTTTTCAAAATTAGAGATTTTCAGAATTTTTTTTCATATTGAGCAAGTTCAGAGACTGGTCTATATCACCCACTAATTAGTTTTTCATAATTGGCATGTTTTCTATGAGAAATTCAGCGTCGAAGGTGTGTGTGCGCTCTTTGAGTAAGCTTTCAGCTGAAACTTCTAAAACTCGAATAAAAAATTCTATAACTCGAGTTTTAATCTAGCTACAAAAATGATTTATATACCAAACGAACCGTCGTGACGAGGTAATGTCAGTAGTTTTCAAGAAAATGGCGAAAACTGATGATAATCACGACTTTTATCAATTTTATCAGTAAAAAGGACCTTTCCATTATTTAATGATAACTTTTGAAGATCGGCAAAATTCATAACACACTATAGCTCATTGGAATCGCAATAAAACGCTTAACAAAATCGTATGAAAAAATTATCAAAATATCAGTTATTTAAAATTTCGAAATTATTTTTTTTGAACATTGATAAATTGATAACTCGTTATCAGATGAAGCTACAGAGCTCAGAATAGGCTTAAAATGATCGCATCATAAAGGCGAACAAAATGATAGTAATATCGACCATGAGAGCTAAAATTTTTTCAAAACTGATAAATTGATAAGCTGATTATGAAAAAACTGCCTGTTCGATTTTAATGAAACTTGGGAGTTAAGGGTTTTCGAATACGCTGAATCTTTTAAGAGATTTAGAAAAAATCCTATGCAGGAGTTTTGGAGATACTGAAACACTGATAAAACTGATAAGGAATTTTGGCACTGATAAGGAGAAAAAAGTAGTCACGTCATATATCAATCGATAGCGCGCACAGTCCGCTTTAATTCCTTAGTAGATCGTTAAGTAGTATTTTGATCTGTTGACGCGTTATCAGCGGAAAACTGAAATGCTGATAAATTTGTGATAACGTAACTCCGTGAATTTGGGTTTACCTGAAAGTGGTTAACTGATTCGGATGTAGTTTCACCACGCGCACAACATATCCAAAAAGATCCCGGATCCCTTGGTTGCTTCTCCTGGCAGCTCGAAAAACGTGTTCACTGATAACGCTGATAAAATGATAATGTCACTGATAACAGTGATGATTATATTTTTTAGATGCGTTTTTGAATTTGCAGTCGATTAAAAGTAGTTAGAAGGTCGTACGACAATTTGTTCGCGAGTTATGATGGAAAAAGTGCATTTTCAGCGAAATTTTGTCCGGGCCATAAGTCCGCGAGTTTTGAAGATGGAGGTGGGGTTTAACGTGACTTTTTTCATTTTTTTTTATTATCTATCGAATGATATAGTTGTTAGGCGGTGTATCTTAAATTCGCTAAAATGCCTAAACCCAAATGGCGTGGCTAGCGCCTCAGCTAACGCTGAGGCGCTAAGCCACGCCTAAGCCTAACCTCGCCGAAGGCGAGGGTCTCGTTGATTTCACTACTTTCATTACTTTCACTTTGTGTCACGGTCCGTGCTTTGAGCCAGGATAACAACACCTCGCCGAAGGCGAGGGTCTCGTTGATTTCACTACTTTCATTACTTTGACACTATAAACCCAAATCACATCTTGGGATGATGCTTAGCATCATCCGAAGCAATCATACTAGAATGAGAAGTTCGACACCATGTTCTTGGAAACCCAACTTAAAATAACATTCCTTCAAAAAAGGCTTAGTCCCAAACGCTCGGAGTTCGACACCCTGTTTAAGGACACAACAACCGCCGATAGGCGGACCCCGCCGAAGGCGGGGGGAAAAAAGAAAACACCACCGCCGTTAGGCGGACCCCGCCGAAGGCGGGACATCCTATGTCAGTACTTTACTGGATTTAAGTTCAATTGAATGAACGGGGAACTAAAAAAAATGAGAACTGTACAAATGAAGTTTGGAGTATGTAACCGCCGCGGCGTGATTTTCGTGTCTGAAAAAATTCAAAAAAATGTTAGCTTTAGTCTGAAGACAAAAGGATCTGAAAGATGAAGTGAATAAACGGGGAACTAAAAAAATGAGAACTGTAAAAATGAAGTTTGGAGTATGTAACCGCCTCGGCGTGATTTTCAGAGTCTGAAAAAATTCAAAAAATTGTTCAGCTTTGAAGATAAATGGATCCGAACTATCAAGTGAATAAACGAGGAACTAAAAAAATTAGAAAAATACAGAAGAAGTATTGAGTATGTAACCGCCTCGGCGTGATTTCCCGTGTTTGAAAAAATTCCAAAACTTTCTTTTTTAAAATTTAAGACATATATCTTGAAAAGCAACAGGTCAGAGTATTTTTACCGTTATCAGCATAAAATTACGGTTAGTTTGACATATCACACATAATTTTTCGATGATTTTAATTTTTTTATCAAAATTTCGCAATAGTTTCGAAAATTCGAAAAAATTTCAAAATTTTCAGTTTTTCATTTAGACATATAGAACACAAAATTCTGAACATGACGCATTATTTTGTTTTCCGCAGAAACCCCAAATTCCATGAGAAATTGCCATTTGAACGAGTGTGTGCGCTCTTTCGCTCTTGCGGAGGACGAAAATTACAGATTTTTCAAAATTAGAGATTTTCAGATTTTTTTTTCATATTGAGCAAGTTCAGAGACTGGTCTATGTCACCCACTAATTTGTTTTCCATTATTGACATGTTTTCCATGAGAAATTCAGCGTTGAACTAGTGTGTGCGCTCTTTAATGCAAACGGAGGACCAAAATAACGGATTTTTTCAAAATTGAAGAATTCAAACTTTTTTTTTCATAGTGAGCAAGTTCAGAGACTGGTCTATAACACCCACGAATCGGTTTTCCATAATTGACATATTTTCCATGAGAAATTCAGCGTCAAAGGTGTGTGTGCGCTCTTTGAGTAAGCTTTCAGCTGAAACTTCTAAAACTCGAATAAAAAATTCTATAACTCGAGTTTCAATAGAGCTATAGAAATGATTTATATATCAAAAGAACCGTCGCGACGAGGTAATGTCAGTAGTTTTCATGAAAATGACGAAACCTGATGATAATCACGACTTTTATCAATTTTATCAGTAAAATCAGCTTTTCATTATTTGATGATAACTTTTGAAGACCGGCAAAATTCAAATCAGGCGAGAGCTCATTGAAATCGCAATAAAACGCTTAACAGAATCATATGAAAAAATTATCAAAATATCAATTATTTAAAATTTCGAAATTATTTTTTTTGAACATTGATAAATTGATAACTCGTTAACAGATAAAGATACAGAGCTATAATTAGGCTTAAAATAATCGCATCGTCATGACGAACAATATGATACTAATAACAGGTATGATTGCTCAAGTTTTTACAAAACTCATATTATCAGTGGATATTGATAAGCCTGATTACGAAAAGCCCGACGATCGATTTTGCTAAAAATTTGTCCGTAGAGGTTATTAGGCATGGCGAATCGTTTAAAAATAGTCTGGTTAAAAAAAAATGCGCCAATTTTTTGATAATCAGATAGTGATAAAAATAGGTCCTACTGATAAGGAATTCTTAAACTGATAAGCACTGATAATATGATGATCATTAGTATCATTCGATAGCGCATGATTTCTGCTTTCATATGGTGTATGGAGTTCATCCAGATTCTGATATGCTGATCAGTTATCAGCCAAAAACCAAAATGCTGATAATTTCGTGATAAGATAACTCGAAAACGTATAGTTTGTCGGCGAGTTTCCAATTGATTATGATGTAACTCGCGGCTGCGCATAACATATCAAAATTAAATCAAAATCGTACGTTTGCGAATCCTGATATGGAGAAAAACGTATTCACTGATAACGCTGATAAAATGATAATGCCGCTGATAACAGTGATGATTATATTTTTTAGATGCGTTTTTCAATTTGCAGTCGATTAAAAGTAGTTAGAAGGTCGTACGACGATTTGTTCGCGAGTTATGATGGAAAAAGCGCGTTTTCAGCGAAATTTTGTCCGGGCCATAAGTCCGCGAGTTTTGGAGATGGAGGTGGAGTTTAACGAGGTTTTTTTATTTTTTTTTTATTATCTATCGAATGATATAGTTGTTAGGCGGTAGATCTCAAATTCGCTAAAATGCCTAAACCCAAATGGCGTGGCTAGCGCCGGAGCTAACGCTCCGGCGCTAAGCCACGCCTAAGCCTAAGCCTAAGCCTAAGCCTAACCCCGCCTTCGGCGGGGTCCGCCTATCGGCGGTTGTTGTGTCCTTAAACAGGGTGTCGAACTCCGAGCGTTTGGGACTAAGCCTTTTTTGAAGGAATGTTATTTTAAGTTGGGTTTCCAAGAACATGGTGTCGAACTTCTCATTCTAGTATGATTGCTTCGGATGATGCTAAGCATCATCCCAAGATGTGATTTGGGTTTATAGTGTCAAAGTAATGAAAGTAGTGAAATCAATGAGACCCTCGCCTTCGGCGAGGTGATGTTATCCTGGCTCAAAGCACGGACCGTGACACAAAGTGAAAGTAATGAAAGTAGTGAAATCAACGAGACCCTCGCCTTCGGCGAGGTGATGTTATCCTGGCTCAAAGCACGGACCGTGACACAAAGTGAAAGTAATGAAAGTAGTGAAATCAATGAGACCCTCGCCTTCGGCGAGGACCGCCTAGCGGCGGTGGTGTTATCCTGGCTCAAAGCACGGACCGTGACACAAAGTGAAAGTAAGGAAAGTAGTGAAATCAACGAGACCCTCGCCTTCGGCGAGGACCGCCTACGGCGGTGGTAATGTCCTGGCTCAAAGCACGGACCGTGACACAAAGTGAAAGTAATGAAAGCAGCGAAATCAACAAGACCCTCGCCTTCGGCGAGGGTGGTGTTGTCCTAGCGTAATCTCGCGGACCCGTGATGTGAACCCAAATCGCCGGCTTTATGTACACTCTGATATCAACTGTAAGATGTTGTGCGCACCTGGTATTTTTGGGGCGCAAAATAAAATGTGTGGAAAAAAGTTTAAAAATATGAAAGTAGAAGCGGAATTAGTTGTAGGGTTGAGCGCAAAGTCCAAGTCACTGGGCAATGGAGTATTAACGTTGGATAAATGTGAGAACTTTTGCAAAGCCGCTGCGCTTCGCTCCGCGTCTTTGCCAAATTTCGGACATTTATCCAACGTTAATATTCCAATGCACAAACTATCGTTATGGGTCGCTTCGCGACCCATTTCAATATTACTTTTTAAGTAACTATGTGGGCACAACTCTGATATCGACTGTAAGATGTTGTGCGCACCTGGTATTTTGGGGCGCAAAATAACATGTGTTTAAAAAAGTTTAAAAATATGAAAGTAGACGCGAAGTTAGTTGTATGGTTGAGCGCAAAGTTCAAGTCACTGGGCAATGGAGTATTAACGTTGGATAAATGTGAGAACTTTTGCAAAGCCGCTGCGCTTCGCTCCGCGTCTTTGCCAAATTTCGGACATTTATCCAACGTTAATATTCCAATGCACAAACTATCGTTATGGGTCGCTTCGCGACCCATTTCAATATGATTTCAGTTGTAACACTTGTGGTTCCAAACTTCACAGCAGTTTGGAGTACATAAAGCCGGCGATTTGGGTTCACATCACGGGTCCGCGAGATTACGCTAGGACAACACCACCCTCGCCGAAGGCGAGGGTCTTGTTGATTTCGCTGCTTTCATTACTTTCACTTTGTGTCACGGTCCGTGCTTTGAGCCAGGACATTACCACCGCCGTAGGCGGTCCTCGCCGAAGGCGAGGGTCTCGTTGATTTCACTACTTTCCTTACTTTCACTTTGTGTCACGGTCCGTGCTTTGAGCCAGGATAACACCACCGCCGCTAGGCGGTCCTCGCCGAAGGCGAGGGTCTCATTGATTTCACTACTTTCATTACTTTCACTTTGTGTCACGGTCCGTGCTTTGAGCCAGGATAACATCACCTCGCCGAAGGCGAGGGTCTCGTTGATTTCACTACTTTCATTACTTTCACTTTGTGTCACGGTCCGTGCTTTGAGCCAGGATAACATCACCTCGCCGAAGGCGAGGGTCTCATTGATTTCACTACTTTCATTACTTTGACACTATAAACCCAAATCACATCTTGGGATGATGCTTAGCATCATCCGAAGCAATCATACTAGAATGAGAAGTTCGACACCATGTTCTTGGAAACCCAACTTAAAATAACATTCCTTCAAAAAAGGCTTAGTCCCAAACGCTCGGAGTTCGACACCCTGTTTAAGGACACAACAACCGCCGATAGGCGGACCCCGCCGAAGGCGGGGGGAAAAAAGAAAACACCACCGCCGTTAGGCGGACCCCGCCGAAGGCGGGACATCTTATGTCAGTACTTTCCTGGATTTAAGTTCAACTGAATGAACGGGGAACTAAAGAAATGAGAACTGTGCAAATGAAGTTTGGAGTATGTAACCGCCGCGGCGTGATTTTCGTGTCTGAAAAAAATCAAAAAAATTTCAGCTTTAGTTTGAAGAGAAAAGGATCTGAAAGATGAAGTGAATAAACGGGGAACTAAAAAAATGAGAACTGTAAAAATGAAATTTGCAGTATGTAACCGCCTCGGCGTGATTTCCCGTGTTTAAAAAAATTCCAAAACATTTTTTTTTTAATTTAAGACGTATATCGTGAAAAACAACAGGTCAGAGTATTTTTCCCGTTATCAGCATAAAATTACGGTTAGTTTGACATATCACACATAATTTTTCGATGATTTTAATTTTTTTATCAAAATTTCGCAATAGTTTCGAAAATTCGAAAAAATTTCAAAATTTTCAGTTTTTCATTTAGACATATAGAAAACAAAATTCTGAACATGACACATTATTTTGTTTTCCCCAGAAACCTCAAATTCCATGAGAAATTGCCATTTGAACGAGTGTGTGCGCTCTTTCGTTCTTGCGGAGGACGAAAATTACAGATTTTTCAAAATTAGAGATTTTCAGAATTTTTTTTCATATTGAGCAAGTTCAGAGTCTGGTCTATATCACCCACTAATTTGTTTTCCATTATTGGCATGTTTTCCATGAGAAATTCAGCGTTGAACTAGTGTGTGCGCTCTTTAATGCAAGCGGAGGACGAAAATAACGGATTTTTTCAAAATTGAAGAATTCAAAATTTTTTTTTCATAGTGAGCAAGTTCAGAGACTGGTCTATATCACCCACGAATCGGTTTTCCATAATTGACATATTTTCCATGAGAAATTCAGCGTCAAAGGTGTGTGTGCGCTCTTTGAGTAAGCTTTCAGCTGAAACTTCTAAAACTCGAATAAAAAATTCTATAACTCGAGTTTCAATAGAGCTGTAGAAATGATTTATATATCAAAAGAACCGTCGCGACGAGGTAAGGTCGGTAGTTTTCATGAAAATGGCGAAACCTGATAAAAATAATGACTATTATCAATTTTATCAGTAAAATCAGTTTTTCATTATTTAGCGATAACTTTTGAAGACCGGCAAAATTCAAATCACGCGAGAGCTCGTTGGAATCGCAATAAAACGCTTAACAAAACGATATATAAAAATTATCAAAATATCAATTATTTAAAATTTCGAAATTATTTTTTTTGAACATTGATAAATTGATAACTCCTTATCAGATGAAGATACAGGGCTATAATTAGGCTTAAAATAATCGCAGCATCATGGCGAACAATATGATATTAATATCGGTTATGATTGCTAACGTTTTTTCAAAACTCATATTATCAGTGGATATTGATAAGCCTGATTACGAAAAGCCCGACGTACGATTTGGCTAAAAATTTGTCCTTAGAGGTTATTAAGCATGGCGAATCGTTTAAACATAGTCTGATTCAAAAAGCTCGTGTCAAATTTTTGATAATCGGAAGGTGATAAAAGTAGGTCACACTGATAAGAAATTCATGAACTGATAACCATTGATAATATGGCGATCATTAGCATCATTCGATAGCGCATGAATTCCGCTTTCATATGCCGTATAGCATTTGTCAAGATTCCAATATGCCGATCAGTTATCAGCTGAAAACAAAATCGCTGATAATTTCGTGATAACGTAACTCACTAACCTATAATTTTTCAGCGAGTGATCAACTGATTCGGATGTAGTTTCACCACGCGCACAACATATCCAAAAAGATCCCGAATTCCTAGGTCTCCTCTCCTGATATGGAGAAAAACGTGTTCACTGATAACGCTGATAAAATGATAATGCCGCTGATAACAGTGATGATTATATTTGTTAGATGCGTTTTTCAATTTGCAGTCGATTAAAAGTAGTTAGAAGGTCGTACGACAATTTGTTCGCGAGTTATGATGGAAAAGGTGCATTTTCAGCGAAATTTTGTCCGGGCCATAAGTCCGCGAGTTTTGGAGATGGAGGTGGAGTTTAACGAGGTTTTTTTATTTTTTTTTTATTATCTATCGAATGATATAGTTGTTAGGCGGTGGATCTCAAATTCGCTAAAATGCCTAAACCCAAATGGCGTGGCTAGCGCCGGAGCTAACGCTCCGGCGCTAAGCCACGCCTAAGCCTAAGCCTAAGCCTTTATTTTGTTTTTCCCAGAAACCCCAAATTCCATGAGAAATTGCCATTTGAACGAGTGTGTGCGCTCTTTCGTTCTCGCGGAGGACGAAAATTACAGATTTTTCAAAATTAGAGATTTTCAGAATTTTTTTTCATAGTGAGCAAGTTCAGAGACTGGTCTATATCACCCATGAATCAGTTTTCCATAATTGACATATTTTCCATGAGAAATTCAGCGTCGAAGGTGTGTGTGCGCTCTTTCATACAAGCGGAGGACCAAAATAACGGATTTTGTCAAAATTGAAGAATTCAAAATTTTTTTTTCATAGTGAGCAAGTTCAGAGGCTGGGCTATATCACCCACGAATCGGTTTTCCATAATTGATATATTTTCCATGAGAAATTCAGCGTCAAAGGTGTGTGTGCGCTCTTTGAGTAAGCTTTCAGCTGAAACTTCTAAAACTCGAATAAAAAATTCTATAACTCGAGTTTCAATAGAGCTATAGAAATGATTTATATATCAAAAGAACCGTCGCGACGAGGTAAGGTCGGTAGTTTTCATGAAAATGGCGAAACCTGATAAAAATAATGACTATTATCAATTTTATCAGTAAAATCAGTTTTTCATTATTTAGCGATAACTTTTGAAGACCGGCAAAATTCAAATCACGCGAGAGCTCGTTGGAATCGCAATAAAACGCTTAACAAAACGATATATAAAAATTATCAAAATATCAATTATTTAAAATTTCGAAATTATTTTTTTTGAACATTGATAAATTGATAACTCCTTATCAGATGAAGATACAGGGCTATAATTAGGCTTAAAATAATCGCAGCATCATGGCGAACAATATGATACTAATATCGGTTATGATTGCTCACGTTTTTTCAAAACACGTTTTATCAGCGGAAATTGATAAGCCTGATTACGAAAAGCCCGACGATCAATTTTGCTAAAAATTTGTCCATAGAGGTTATTAGGCATGGCGAATCGTTTAAAAATAGTCTGGTTCAAAAAAAAAGGGCCAGTTTTTTGATAATCAGAAGGTGATAAAAGTAGGTCATATTGATAAGGAATTCTTAAACTGATAAGCACAGATAATATGATGATCATTAGTATCATTCGATAGCGCATGACTTCTGCTTTCATATGATTTAAAGCGTTCATCCAGATTCTGATATGCTGATCAGTTATCAGCCGAAAATCAAAATGCTGATAATTTCGTGATAAGGTAAATCACTGAAAGTTCAATTTGCTGAGCGGATTCAACTGATTCGGATGAAGCTTAGTGACGTGCACAACATATCCGAAAAAATCCCGAATCGGTAGGGCTCCTCTCCGGGCAGCTCGAAAAACGTGTTTGCTGATAACGCTGATAAAATGATAATGCCGCTGATAACAGTGATGATTATATTTGTTAGATGCGTTTTTGAATTTGCAGTCGATTAAAAGTAGTTAGAAGGTCGTACGACGATCAGGTCGCGAGTTATGATGGAAAAAGTGCATTTTCAGCGAAATTTTGTCCGGGCCATAAGTCCGCGAGTTTTGAAGATGGAGGTGGGGTTTAACGTGATTTTTTTCATTTTTTTTTATTATCTATCGAATGATATAGTTGTTAGGCGGTGTATCTCAAATTCGCTAAAATGCCTAAACCCAAATGGCGTGGCTAGCGCCGGAGCTAACGCTCCGGCGCTAAGCCACGCCTAAGCCTAAGCCTAATCTTACATGTCATCGTGAGAAGTCGAGCATCGAGAATTCAACATCTTTGAGCGTTCCATTTGACAAAGGCGTTGGTAAAATTGGCAATTGCATTGATCGACTGATTGTTTCGAAATTGGAGCCAGATTCCTGCAGATCTTGCAAATCCAGCTGCAACACATCGAGAACAATCGATTTTGGATACGGTCACAGATATTTGATTGTGTGTAACGACTCGTACCGGAAATTCGAAAACTTCAAGAAAGATGGAGACATTTTTTTGAAGTTGAGATGGCAACTTGTCGGATGCATCCAATACCTGGAATCAGATGAGCCAGCTGTCGTGTTTGCAAAAGAAGATGGAGGATACCTGCGATACTGCGCTGGAAAACTGCTGAACGAACCACAATTGAAAGGATTTGCTGAGACTGATGTTTTTGTGTTTGCAAATAAGTTGTATCAACGAAAAACAAATGCAAGAGATGAGGAGAAAGTTAAGGAGATTGATGCTTTCAATGAACTGATTGATGAAGATGATATAATGGAGATTGACTTCACACAACACAAGAAGAACACAATTGTCAACAATTTCGATGGCAACGAACCTGAAACGTTCAACTTCGACGCGCTGGAATTGTTGAATCGTCCGGAAGCACGTGAAATTCAACAATCACGCTGTTTTGTGATATCGTCGCTGAATTTGTTTTATGCTGCACATCATCTCCGTCAAATTTTATTGACATCTGATCTTCGTGAAGATTTTCAAGACGGATTGATTGAAAGTGAGGAGAACTGCTCAAAACTGGAAACTCTTCAACTGATTTTCAACAAAGAGACGACAGATTGCGGAATATTGAGACGACAATTAATGCCACCCCACTTTCATATTGGTCAGCATGATGCTAGCGATGTTGTTAACGAAATTATGGAGGTAAATTCTGAAAACAATCGATTTAGTTTCGTAATAAACATTATTTATTTTTCAGATCATTCCGAGGCACATGAAAGAGTTGTTTGGCTTGAGAAAAGTGTATGTTTCCGAATGTAGTGGATGTAACGAGAAATCTGAAAGATCGGAAGAGCGTTTCCAAATCAATCATGTCCTCACTGGTTCGGCGACTTTCAGAGACTTTGCGAAGGAGTTGGAATCGACGGAAGCGAGAAATTGTTCCAATTGTAATGAACGCACAAAAATGACAACTTCTCGTTACGTTGTGAATGATGCCACCAAGTATTTAGTTTTACATCTGCCCCGAGGAGCTGAGAAAATTGGCCTACAGATTGACGAGCCCCTAAAATCAGTTTCATTGTTCAACCGAAACTGGTTGCTTCGAGGTAAGTTATCAAACAATGGGCGAATAATCAAGTGAATTTCACAAATCAAATCAATTTACATGCACATTAAACTTGTTTTATTAGATCACACAAGATTTTTACTCCACGCTCTGGTCTCTTGTTCGGTTTTGTTTAACAGAAATAATCCATTTATTTTTTTCCGAAGCGCTTTTCTATCTTTTTTTAATCAATCTAAAAACAGTACGTCAGTTATTTCAGTGAAATTTAATTGACAATATTTAAAAAAAAACATTTTTTGAAGACAAACTAATTCAATCCGCAAGAAAGAATCCCAACAAGATTGCAGCAATGTTTTTTACTACAGACTTGTTGTTTTGTAAACTTGTATCAAATTTCATGAAATATGTTCAGAATTCCTTCTAAGTTTTTTTTAAAATTTACTTATCATTTCAACGAACTATATTGGTGTTCAATATGGTGTATTATTCAATTAGTAGAATTTTAGTTTTTTAAAAATTAATTTTTGAAATATGGTTCATTTTTTTTTGAATTCGAGAAATTTCCGAATGTTTATTTGGCACTGAAATATGTTCTTACAGTATATGTTAACTGATTTCAAATTTCGGTTTTAATGGAATCAGTGTAATTGTTGAACTGTAATTGTCGCTCACGGGCGAAGATTTTTGTGAAGGTGTTTTGAGCATCAATATTGAATTTGTAACATAGAAGAAGGATTTCAGTGAAAAATTTTATACGCACCATTCGATAGCCCGTGATTTTCTGATTCAAACGTTATATGTGACCACTCAAATTACTTTCTCTTTCTATGGAAAAATTGGAAAATTGTTATCATAAACTTTTAAGAATCATATCAAGTCAGAAAAAACACTTGTTTTTTGAAGCATGTCATCCAACATAATATCAAAAATTGAAAAAAAAATATCAAAAGGTGTTTTTAGCATCAACGTTTCTATTCCAGTGAAATTAATATTTTCGTCGCCCATGGAAATTGTATCATTGAGCCAGCCAATTAGGCCAAGAATATAATAATAAACTATCACAAAAAACACACACACACACACACCCAACAATGCAAAAATCGGCAGCTAAAAAGTAACAATCATCAACTGTGTGAATTAACTAGACAATAATAAAATGACATCTTCTCCATAAAAGTTATTTTTACTCAATAATCGCAATTGCTTCAAACCCTCAACATTTCCATGATTCTTTTGATGTTTTCTTTGTAATTTGCAACTGATAAATATTTTGTTTCACAGCTCGTCCAAAACTGTTAGAAAATTAATTGAGCGCAGTTTGTCAATTAAGGACACACTATCAGTTATTGATCTTAATTTTATTCATGTTCAATTGTTCTATTGCATTGAGATCAATCAAGTGAGTTGATGTTCTGACGAGTCCAAAAGAAGCCCAGAACAGAAAAAAAGTCAAGATGAAATATCCTACACATGTTTTTACAAAAAAAACTTCTGGAAAATGTTGTTTGTGTATCAGTCATGTCGGAGCACAATTTCATAAGACTAAACTAAAATTTCTTTGCAAAAATATACCTGAAAAATTGAGATTCATTTTTTAAAGTTCTACTTAGCAACTTTCATTTCGTTTATTAGTTGTTTACAAATTAAAACGTGAAAAAGACCGCTGTCAAAAAAATCGATTTGCGTTTCGTTGTCTTATTATCCCTCACCATACACCATTTCGCAAAATAAGGAAGTTCGCGTTTATAAAGCCGAATTTGTGAGACAATAATAATATATAATTTTATGGTGATGAAAATGTTTGTTTTTTTTTTTGAAAACTTTATGGGTTAAGATAGAAATAGAAAAAGAAGAACAACAAGAATTTATTCGTCAATAGAGAAATGGCCAAAAATTGATGTCACCATTTGCACCAATTCGTCAAAACCACCTCTATACAGCTTCGAGCAAAAACGATACGGAAAAGACACGACTATTGTTCCTCGCGAATATAAGTACAAGGCATATTTGTGATTGCGCGTTGCCAGTCGCATATCGTAAATGTCAATAGAATACGGATAATTCGTTCCTGGACGAGGTGATTGAGCACGAATTGAATAAAATTCGGAACGGCAAGTTCTAACAATCATGTTCGACTGTTTCGAACACTGGCGAAAAGCGGACCTATAAAAATACCATCTAAAAATGTGTTAACTACTCGTAAAATGATCGATACTCATGCCTTGTTTCTAAGTCGCATTTTCCGATAATCATAAACTTCAACTCTAAAGGAAGACCGCTCCAGTTAGTTGTTCTACTCATTGTTTTAACAGTTGGCTTTTGATTTAATTGGTTTTTTCACGAACCTGAAAATAATTTGTTTTTTTTTTCTGAAAATTGATTCGAATTCATTTACATAGATGAAAAGCTTGCCCATGGGCGAATTTCATTGTCTTGATTTTGTTCAAAGTTATACCTCTGCAAATTGTTCTCGAAACTTATGACCCATTACAGAATTTTCATATTCATAAATTAAAAAGACTTCGCCCATGGTCAAGTACTATAATTGATTTTGCTCTGACCGAAATAAATCGCTCAGGGCAAAAGACTAGAACATAAACGCCTGATGAATCAATTGATTCATTTTTTTAAATGTTCCCTCTACTACCAAATCACTGGCTTTATATACACGAAACTACAGTAGTAACTATGAAAACATGCATATCAAACATCCAATCATAACCGCTCAGGACCCTACTCCATGCCCAGGTCTCTTGTTTTTTTGTTCTGTTCTGGAAAAAAAATATTAAATATTGCTTTTTTTCTTCTAGTTTCAAACAAAATTATATTCGTCGCCCATGGGCGAGTTTCATCACACCGATTTATAATAATTATTTTTTGTTCCAATGGAAAATATAAAACAATTGAAATCTCGGAAACAGGTGTTTTGTTTTCAAGTTATCTTATCACGAAATCATCAGCGATATTGTTGTCAGCTTGTAACTGATCAGCATATCAGAATCTCGATAAATGCCTTACGTCACATGAAAGCAGAAATGACGCGCTATCGAACGATAGCAATAATCATGATATTATCAGTGCTTATGAGTTCATGAATTCCTTATCAATATAACCTACTTTTATCACAGTCTGATTATCAAAAAACATTGACCCAAATTTTTCAAAACAAACTATATTTAAACGATTCGTTATCTCTAGAAACGAACTTTTACCCAATTTCATTGTCGGAGATTTTATAATCAGGCTTATCAATTTCCGCTGAAATTATCAGTTTTGAAAAAAAACTTGAGCAATAATAGCCGATATTAGTATCGCGTTGATCGCCTTTGCAGTGCGATCATTTCAAGCCTAATATCAGATCCGTAGATGTATCTGGTAACGAGTTATCAATTTATTAATTTTCAAGAAATAAATTTTCAAAGTTTTCAAAAACCTATATTTGAGCGAAAGAAAAGTTATATCTTCCATAAACGAGAATATCATTATATTTTTCTTCAGATTTTAAAGTCAACCGTTTCACCACAATTAGGCGTACGTTTAACTCTCTGAATTTGAATATATATTTTCTATTCTAAGGGAAGTCGTCTGAAATTTCAATTTAAAAAATATGTATGTGTTGAGAGGAGTATAAAATAGTTCGAGATGGGCTGATGAATACCCGTTAATAATCGAAACAGAAAAACATAGAACATAGAATTTTTCTATCAACAATTGTTTATTCGGAAATAAAGAAGAAACAGGAAACACTAGATGTTTTATCAGCTAATTGTTTCTGCAGTTTTTGGCCATGTGACCAACTTGGTGACAATTCCAGCATTTTCTGTCCAAGTAGCCGACACCATGCGACGACATTGTTGCAATTTTCGCTGTCAATTGAGCAATTTCGCTTTTGAGCCCTTCGATGATTTCATGACTTTCTCGGTTTTGCTGAATTCTTCTGGATGCAATTTCTCTTTGATGGTCTTCATGCCTCCAAAGTCTCGTGAGAAGTGAATTGCCAAGGTTACTTGTTTCAGACGGGATCAAATCTATGCTTTCAAATTCCATTTGTGTGATCGAATCGGTCATCCAACGGTTTTGGTCCGGGAAAAAAACGAACACTTTAATGTTTGCGCCGCTCATTCTGAAATTAACGAAAAATGATGTATCAGTCAATCGCATCTCGAAAAAGAAGATTACGAAGCTAACATATCTTGCCCATGGGCGGCAGGCAGTATCATTAGTGTTCTTTATTTTTAAACACTTATTATTTTTTAGAAAAGCGGCACACTATAAAATTATTTTAAAAAATGTGGCACTATGTCTTTAAAAGCTAAAAATACTACTCGCCCACGAACGGCTGCAAATGAACTCAATCACATTTCATTTCGAAGCATCTATTGAAATCAACTAAAAAATGAAATGAGAAATTCTTCTCGCCCATGGGCAAGTATTTGACTCGATTTCGCTCTGAGCGGTATCAATCGCTCAGAGCGCCCGATGAGAAAATAAAACCCAGCAGTAGAATTTTCATTTTTTTCGTCATTTTTCAATCCACCACAAAAACCATCGGCTTTATATACGCTAAGCTACAGTAGTAACTATGAAAGCCTGCACATCAAACTTCCAATCATAACCGCTCAGGGCCCCACTCCATGCCCAGGTCCATTGTTTTGTTCTGTTCTAAAAAAAAATATCAAATGTTTCGTTTTTTTAAATTCCAGTTTTTAAAAGCGAAGAAACCCAATCCGCCCGTGGGCGACGAATAATGAAGATGGTACCTAATAATCAATTTTCAATTCGCAATTTCTATTGATATTAATTTTAAAAAACTACTGCCCGTGGGTGAATGATTTAAAGAAAAAAGTGGGGTTTTTCGACGTATGTTGCCGAACTTCCTAGCGTTTCTAATTTGAAGGGAATCGTGGACTTCTCAGTGGACGATTGTGGACGTTTCCGAGTGTAGGGTGTCGAACTTCCCAATTAATGTTGTCGACTTGTAAAATTTCAGGTTGAGTTTGAAAAAGGCTCGCACGTGTGCAATATTCTTTTCGTCGATTTTCAGTATCTCTAGGTTATGAACAATTTGTCAAATTGAGATCCGAGCAAATAGCGCGAAGATATCATATCACTTTTAAAAAAAGAACGTAGTTTATGAATTTAGTGAAAGAAAATTCGCCCATGGGCAAGACTCGATCTTGACTCGATTTTGCTCTGAGCGGAATCAAATGCTCAGAGCACCAGATGAGAAAAAAAAACCCCGCAGAAGCATTTTCCTTTTTTTTTTCGTCATTTTTCAATTTATCACAAAAATCACTGGTTTTACATACACTAAGCTACAGTAGTCACTATGAAAACATGCACATCAAACTTCCAATCATAACCGCTTATGGTCCCACTCCATGCCTAGGTCTATTATTTTGTTCAGTTCTAAAAAAATATCAAATGTATATCAAATGTTTTGTTTTTTTATTCCAGTTTCAAACAAAATTATATTCGTCGCCCATGGGCGAGTTTTATACTTATAATTTTTTTATTTTTTTATACGGCCATTTCAAGTTTTCAAACAAATCTATGTTCTGTATGCAAGCACTAATTACTAGAAATGAGTCAATCGTTCTCATTCGAGTTTTGTATAGTAAATTCGAAATGTTTGAGTATTATTTTTTATCATTTTTTTTCCCAGAAACTTCCCGTAATGATTTGGCAAAAAAAAACGAAAAACATTTTCAAACCGTTGAAGAATTTGTCATAATCGAATTTGTTTTAAAAACCACGGTTAATTAGCTGGTGTTCTCGTTGGTTGTTCAGAAATAGCGATTAAAAAATCAATTTCATAACTAGAAGCGAAAAACGGTAATAAAAAAGAAACCAGCAGAGGTTTTTATACATTCCAGTGAATTGATGACTTTCCAAAAACCGATGTGACCATTTGAATATACTCATCGAAGCTTCCTCTGTAGACATTCAATTTCTCTTCAGAAGGAAATGCAACAACAATTCCGCCTCCTTTATAAAACAGAACATCCCAAAGTGGAATTGCTGTTTTTGTCTCAATGATATTGATTCTCCAAGGGTAAAACAGTTCCGAAAGAGGTGGTGTTGCTTCGATTTTGTATATTTCGGCGCGCGAGGCAGAAACAATAGAATTACACATTCGCGAACAAATGCGAAAATTACATCTGTAAAGATCATTTTTTTAGAACAAAATTTGGAGTTCAATGTACTACATGCCTTGTTTGTTTATCCATTTTTCCTACAATCAAAAATTTAATTTCCATCGGCAGTAGATTCCAATTTCTGAAGCTCATTTCTGAAGCTCACTTATCTAAAAATAATTATCTTGGATATGCATCTGTTTATCGATTTTAGAAAATATGAACGAATGAAACCTGTCTTCGAGTACTTAAAAATCGAGTTTATGTTCGCTCATGGGCGAATACTCATAAGATTCACTCATTTTATTCCATAAAGCTAGCCATCTAAAATTTGCCCGTTGCTCCGATTTAACACGCTTATCTTGCACTAAACGACTATCAATCAGAGTAAAATCGGGAAAAAATGAACTCAACGAAAATACTTTTTTTTGTCGCTAAGCCTAACTAGCCTTGTATACACATTCACTAGCTACGCTAACAAGCTCAAAAAAGTGGTACCCTAAACCCAGCTTATTTTTTCCGCTACATTCTTAGTCATAGGATTGTTAAAAAATTTGTTTGGCGAGTCCATTTTAAGGTAGTATAGTTCTGGTTACGTTATTCTGAGCAAAAATTGAGATCCGAGCAAAAAGCGCGAAGTTATTTCACTTAAAAAAAAGAACGCAATCCATGAATTTAGCGAAAGAAAATTCGCCCATGGGCAAGTGTTTGACTCGATTTTGCCCTGAGCGGAATCAAATGCTCAGAGCACCAGATGAGAAAATAAAACCCCGCAGAAGTATTTTCCTTTCAAATCACAGGCTTTATATACACTTAGCTACAGTAGTATCTCCAAATACCTGCACATCAAACTTTTAATCATACACAAAGCTCGGGGCCCTATTCTATGCCCTGGTTTTTTTGTTTTGTTCTGTTTTACAAGAAACAAATTTAACGTTTGTTTTTTTTTCTCTTCCATATTCAGACAAAATTATATTTTGTCGCCCATGGGCGAGTTTCAATTCCTCTTAGTTTTCAATTGAAATATAATTTGCCCCATTGTCTACAGGTATGCACGTCATGGCCACGGAACATGCTTTTTGTTTTGTTTTTTGGATATAAGAAATGTTGTGTGAGAGACGAGCTAAATGAATTAGAGTATTTTTGTCGAAAAGTGCCGTTAGTGATAACAATCTAAGTTTTTTAAAAGTAACAACACTCCTTATGTCCGTGAACCACATTCAGGGAGAATGTCAATAACTTAGATTAATATTTATAGCATACAATAATTTATCTGCATGCAATCGCGACAAACCATGAACTTCTCGTCATAGACACGCTTCACTGCTTCCCTCAACGTGCCTAACACACAACACGCACACCAACCACATTCCGTAACCACGACACAACAAGTGCACGCCTATTAATCGCGACACTACCAGCACTTCTCGTCATCAATACGCTGCGAGAAAAAGGCGAAAAGAAGTGGTGACGGTCGTTACCAACAACCCACGTTTCCAGCACACAACGTGTGAGTGTCATTGGAGAAAATAACGGCACTTATCGTCACTAGCACACTGATACGCATTCTGTGGAAATCAGCGTGTTGGTGACGAGAAGTTCCGATATTGTAGTGATTTTCCTTGTAACTCTCCTGCAGGTGTTGGAAAATTTCTCGTGACAAAAGCTATAGATAATTTTATGTTAGAAATATCAATCTAAGTTCTTGTCACAGCCCCTCGATGTGGTTCGTATACAAAAGGAGCGCTATTACTTTAAAAACTGAATTAAATTGTGTCACAGAGTTTTTAAACATTTATTTTTTTATGAAAAGCGGCACACTTTTTTAAATAATTTTAAAAAGTGTGGCACTATATCTTTAAAATCTAAAAAATACTAGTCGCCCATGGGCGACTAATCTCAAATGATTCTGCCCTGGGCAAGAATAGTTGACCAGCGCAACAATAAAACCACTCGACTGAATTCCGCGACGAAAAATTCCTCAACACCACACCACCACCACATACAGTAACCCATATTGAGAACCTGCACATCAAACTCGTGTCAACGTCACATGTTTCACCGTAGAAAATCCTAAGCCTAATCTAGTCGCCCCGGGTGAGAACATTGGCTCAGGTCGTAACAAAAACTATGTTTAAGAAGTTTCGTCTAAAAAGTTTTTAAAAACGAAGAAAACCAATCCGCCCATGGGCGACGAATAATGAAGATGGTACCTAATAATTAATTTTCAATTCGAAATTTCTATTGAAATAAATTTTTAAAAAACTATTGCCCATGGGCGAATGATTTAAAGAAAAAAAAGGGAGTTTTCGGCGTAGGGTGTCGAACATCCGGGCGTTTCTAATTTGAAGGGAATCGTGGACTTCCGAGTGGACGATTGTGGGGGTTTCCAAGTGTATGGTGTCGAACTTCTCGATTCACATTGCTTTATAACGATCAACAGTGCTCGCACTTGTTTGAGACCATCAAATCTAAATGTTGTACCCAAGGCTTCGCAAAGTATGATATGCTGCTTTGAGAACCAACTTCTTTCAAAAAAAAGAACAAGATCAGCAAATGGTGATTATTGTTTTATTAATGAAATAAGGTTTTTAAAATGATTGTCAGAGAATTATTCAACTTTCAAATTTGTGATTACAACACTCTCTTCATCGGCCAGCTTATTAACATCTGCGGTTTTCCACTGTTCAAAGTTGTCTGAAAATATGTGTTTTCTATTTTTGAAAATGGCTGCTATTATTTCATGTTACCCGTGTCACCAATCAAAACGAAAACATTTCTCGAGTTGGAACGGAGGCTTTCAATCAGTTCACATGCATTTTTATAATACCCAGCATGAATCTTCTTTGCGATAGTCATGTCTTGTGTGAAAATGTAGATGAAATCCATACGGTTTATATCATTAGATCTGCAGTTAAAAAAATGTTCTAATTGTAAAAAGGGTTTTCCAAACTTTGTGATGCCTGCCGCTCCACAGAAATGTTTGCCATTCTTTGCAAACGTTAGGATGAATTGGTGAAAGCTTGCCGGATTTCCTTTCCAAATCAAGAAGTGAACTTTTTCTTTCAAGTTTTCGTCCATCGATTCGAAATTTTCGAAAACTTTGTTTGCCAACAACGATATTAAATCACCTTTTTCTGTGATCTGAATATAAGAACTTTAAGCCTAGCTAATAATTCACACACAGCACACTTACGTTAGTGATAAAGAAAAATGAAGAATTCTTCTGATTTTCAAACCATGGTTGAAATGTCTCCACTGTATAACAACGGTTAATGTCTTGAAATATCGTTTCCGTGTCTGTTGAGCATCGTGAAACAGAATCAACATCGATTGCTTCTTCTTTTGCAGTCCTGTGACTCTCGATTTTTAATGAACTATTTATTTTTTCAAACTAACTTGTCTACGATTTTTATTTCAGTCTCAATTCTGTCACCTGTTCCTGTGGCTTTCGAATCTCGAAGACCGGTGAATTGGAAAGATGACAGTTGAAGTTGATCCCACGGAACGACATCAGTGAGTCGATCAAAAGTGAACTCGGAAAATGATCTATTCATGATAAAATCGTCTACATCTTTGTGTGAAGCGAAGTGTTCCATATTTTCGACCACCACACTATCATCATCGACCTTTATCGCCGCTTTATAGATATTTTGGCAGTTATCGGTTTCAATGTTATTGCAGAATAACTCTGATGGAGTGACAGACTCAGTATCGAAAACAATGATCAATTTACGACGATCATCAATAACCTGAATAACAGTAAAATTTTCGATTTAAAAATATGTGCATTTTCTACCACATCTGTGTGTATTCCATTTTCATTGGCTACTGTGAAGGACAAATCAGCAGAAAGTGCATTCTCTCCATCTCTACAGAACAAAGATTCGCCGTTGCGCTTACGCAATATCAAACTTTTTCCGTTTCCCCATTTACGGACTTGAACGTATCCTAATTCTTTTGGATTTTTGAACTTCTGAATTTAAGTGTTTTCCGAAAACTCGCACGCGTTTCAAATCGCAAACCTTTATTTGATAACTAATCCATTTCAATCTTTTCTTTTCGACATTTTCCGCGCATCTGTAGATAACGATTCGACATAATTGCGATGAATTCGCTTTGATAATTCCTAAAACATTCCGGGTTTTAATGCTTCAAGATTCCCAATCCTGACCTTTCAGTATCGAGTTTTGAAGAGCAGTCAAATGGGTCTCAACAATCTTTGTAACAACTTCTTGAGAAATTTTCTCATTTGTTGTTGGTGGCCAAACGATAACCGCAACTTTCATCATCTGAATACACGTTTTTTTTGAATTAAAGCTCGCACGCGTGCGAACCAAAACTAGATAGTATGACCAGCAGATAGGTAACTGGTAAATTGAAATCTATAGGATTACTTAGAAGTTTACAAATTTACACAAACAAAAAATGAAAAAAAAGAGCCTTATAGGCTTTCATTCAAATAGACAAAGTTGAATGTTTGTTTTTTCACCGTTTCGGCAGTTTGCTGATTCATTGCTGATACATCCGGATCTTCTTCTGATTTTTTGGCATGATATTTAATCGAATGCCTTCGAATTTGGCGGTAGCTGAATTATTTTGTTTTGGAAGCTTTTTACACGCTCTTCAATTACCCCATATTTTGTTCACCACACGGACAGTCATATGTCGAAGAATACACCGAACGCGGGTCTTCAACGTGCAACGACCAATGCTTTTGACAGCTTTCTCTGTTCGAACAAACTGCGTCACAATTTCGAACCGGGCACACAAAATTTTCTTTGTAGATTGAACTTTCATAAAAGAAACTGAACAAATAAGCTGAAGAATTTAAAACGAGAAACATGATTTCTCACGAACCTAACGACAGATGAGAAAGGAACGTGATCATCGGTGCCGATGACCGATTCAAGCATCTTAAACGTGCTCAACACATTCAATTTTGGTCTAACCGTCCACTTTTTTCGAATCTCGTCTATAGGCACATCTGCAACATCACAGTCCGTATATCTGATCATGTTCATGGCATTGCAAGACTGGCTGATGTTTTTATAGCCACGTGGAAACTCCGCATTTTCAGATTCTCCATCAAATCTCTGTAAAACATCATATTGCATTTTAGACAGGTGGGCTCGCACGCGTGCGAGCTTCTTTTCTACTTCGCTAAAAATCTTGATAATTTTCCATGAGCATTCTCTTACTTCATTTTGTTTCTTCAATTCGTTCTCAACATTGCACTTATCAACGGTAACATATGCAGACAATTTCGAAACAGGAGAAGTTTTGTTAATCAGCTGAATCCATTCTCCGGTTGTTGAACCAGCTGTTGACTTTGAAAGTCGTTGACTGTTATTTCGCAGAGACCTGTATAACTGCTTGAAGAGCGCAATAACAAGTGTAAAATACCTAATATACGAGTAGCATTGTCCGGAGTTCCAATGATTTGTTGTATAGAGGGCTTGCTTCATTTCCTCAAAGTTCACCATGTCACCATTGTTACGAGGAAGCAGCATTTCCTTCAGAACGGAAACGGCGAATCCGCATCTGTGAAACGAAAAAAATATGTATATAACATTGTTTTTCTCAATCGGCTACCTGAAAGACTTTGGGCTGAACAGAGCACTGGGAAGCCCTAAATGCTCGAGACCATTTTTGACGATGCTGTAACAACCGGTAAAATTGCTGCTGACCAAAGGAATCTGCGAAGACGAATCGTCGAAGATGGTTTCTTGTTGAGAAGTAGAGCACGGTTTCATCAATTCTTCCGGTTCGATCACACCGCGCAAACACAGTAAAATAAGCGATCCAATCGCAGCATTTGGGCTCCAATCCTCTTCACCGTTCACTTCCGTTGGATAGTGATATCCTCGTTTTTTTGAAGAAAACCAGGTCGATCCCAAAACTTTATCATGCACTACAGCGATTTCAACATATAAGCGAATTTGTTCTAGAAAATCAGATGCACGTGACGGAAGGCGAACGACCCGGAAATTTCCGACAACCATTGTGGTGAAATCAAAAACTGGAAAATGATTACTTCAAATGGCGGATACTATCATATTTCACTCGCACACGTGCGAAGGAAATTGAAAAACAAACCGTTTTCTTCAGCATGGTCAGCATCTTGCACCTTTTCTTTGACTTCTTCTGTCAAATATTATTAGTTTAATTAATTTCCATTTCATTCAAACTAACTTCTCCCTCCTGTAGCAATAACCGAACCGGGTCGCAATCCAGTGCCGGAGAACAAGAGCATTAAACCCCAAGATTCAATTTCCTTCCTGTTTTTGCAACCATCCGTTTTCATCATCAACTCTACAATATCGAAATGCGTGATTGGTTCCTTTTCCATCACAACTGCCCCACCAGATGCTACATTGTTTGCTTTTGCCGCACGATTGATGCAATTCCAAATGAAGCATGCTTCATTAGTCGGAGATCTAACTGAACTGTAAAAAAATGGTTTCTCAATGAAAATAAAAGTTTATCATCAAACCTTGGCGGGATTACGCTAAGAGAATTCAGCAAGCTGATGACACTCTTGATAGCATCCAACATTGTAGATTTTTCACGAGTGTTTGCTCTTTCAACGCATCCTCCGCTTCGCACAATCTTAATTGCAGAAGACCTTCTCATTGGTTGCGCGGAGTAGAAGGTGTAAAAATTTGTCAAGACGTCACTCAAGTCATTAATGCTCAATTCTCTCAAATAGCAAACAAAGTTGGTGTATCCGACTGAGTACTTCTCATTCAAAAATTTCAAAAAAGGAACTGCCATCTGAGCTTGTTTGTTGATATACGTTGTAGACAAGGAACTGATGAATAGTTGGGTGTTTCTTGATTCCCGGACAGCTTTCACAAACTGCTCAGCAAACACTGCCGAGCTCTGGAAAAAGTAATTATGAATCGTATATATTTTTTAATTAGCCTAACCATTTTTCGATAAGACACATCTGTTTTCCTCTTGAAGTGCAGTGTGCTACGGAAAGAACGAAGAAGCTGCTGTAAAAGGCATTATTTTTTTCCAAAAAGTGAATCTTTTAATCTGCATTCAACCTTCTGATTTGAATGAAACCTTGCGTACCACCCTTTGAATTGTGTGTTCTGTATGCCACCCAATACGTTAAAGTTGCTTGACGCCGAAACAATGTTTTGTAGCCACGGAACTGAAAACGATAGTATAAAAATGAGTTTCAACAAATCAAAAAATAGAAAAACTCACACTTATTTTCTACCCTCAGTACATGTTGTTGTGATCCCGGTGACGTGGATTCAGTTTCACTCGGAAGTTTCAATTCTTGTGAGCGTGGCAAAGGAGGAACCCATTCTGGTGGCAACTCACTTAAGCAGAAGTCGAATAAAGATTGGATTTTATTTGTTTTTATCATCTGAAGAAAAAGAAGATAAAAAAGTGGGGAAAAATTACGCCCATGGGCGGAAAAAAATCATTCATTAGGTGTCTTCATTGTTATACATTATTTTGTTTTGTTGCAAAAGCCACACAAACTAAAATAAATAAAAAAGTGTGTATCACTATGTCTTTAAAAGCGAAGAAAACCCAATCCGCCCACGGGCAAATCTGCAAATGAACTGAATCATGTTTCATTTCGAAGAATCTTTTGAAATAAACAAAAAAATATTACTCGCCCATGGGCGACTAATCTCAAATGATTCTGCCCTGAGCAAGAATAGTTGACCACTGCAACAAGAAAAGCACTCGACTGAATTCCGCGACGAAAAATTCCTCAACACCACACCACACCACACCACACGTATGATTTAAAGACAAAAAAAAAGAATGATTTAAAGACAAAAAAAAAGGTGGTTTTCGACGCATGTTCCAACGAATCAGTATTATTGTTTTTTCTCAATTGAAATCTAATTTGCCCATGTGCGAATTTGTGAGTTTCATTCTAAAGAATAATTTTAATTATTAGATACAATAAAAATATTTTAAAAATATTTTGGTGTTATTTGAAAAAAACGAAGCACCAAAAACAATGAATATAATACTACTCACCCATGGGCGACCGCCTAATCAAAACTGATCTGAAAGTTCAGTTTTTAAAAAAAAAGCGCGTTTTGAAAGAAGTATAATGTAGTTCGAGATGGGCTGATGAGTATAAAGTAGTTCGAGATGGGCTGATGAATACCCGTTAAAAAAAAAACAAAAAAAAACCGGAAAACATCATTTTTCTATCAACATTCGGTTCATTCGGAAATAAAAGAAGGAACACGAAAAAACCGAGATGATTTATCATCTAATTGTTTCTGCAGTTTTTGGCAATGTGCCCAATTTGGTTACAATTCCAGCATTTTCTGTCCGCGTCGACAACACCATGCAATGACATCGACGAAATTTTCGCAGTCAATTGATCGATTTCAACTGTGAGTGAGTCCTTCTGGGTTTTCTTGGTTTTACCAAATCTGTCTGGATGCAAGTTCTCTTGCATATTATTGTTCATGTCTCCAACGTATTGCAAGAAGTGGTGAATGGCCAAGATTCTGACGAAATCAATTATATATCGTGTCAAGTTCAGTTTGAGTGATGATTGAACAATGGTTTTGGTTCAATGGTTTTGGTTCGTTGGTAAGAACAAAAAAAACAAACACTTTAATGCTTGCTGACGATTTCTGAAATGAATGAAATGATAATATATCGGTCGGTCGGTCGGTCGGTCGGTCGGATCTCAAAAAAGAAGACAAACAAAAAACAAATGAATAAACGAGGAAAAAATAACTTGCCCATGGGCGGCGACGGCAAAATATCATTCATTAGTTTTCTTCATTTTTAAGCATTTATTTTTTTTTCGAAAAGCAGCACACTTTTTAAAATAATTTTTAAAAGTGTGGCACTATATCTTTAAAATCTAAAAAATACTACTCGCCCATGGGCGACTAATCTCAAATGATTCTGCCCTGAGCAAGAATAGTTGACCAGAGCAACAACAACCACACGACACCACACGACACGACACGACACCACACCACACCACACCACCTACAGTAACCCATACTGAGAACCTGCACATCAAACTCGTGTGTCAACAACGTCACATGTTTCACCGTAGAAAAGCGTAAGCCTAATCTAGTCGCCCCGGGTGCGAATATTGGCTCAGGTCCTAACAAAAACTTTCGTTCTTAAAACCTAAGCCTAACTCAATCCGCCCATGGGCGGCGGCGGCGACGAGCAAACCAAACAAACATGCTACCTAATAATTAATTAATTTTCATTACGCAATTTCTACTACTGATATCAGTTTCAAAAAAGCCCATGGGCGAATAGTTATAAACATGCTGTTCTGCCCAGTGCAACAAATCTCGCTCGGTGCACAGCACCCACGCAGTGTATGTGTGTGTGTGTGTGTGCGTGTAGCATACCACCACCAACTACCGTAACCCATGTCGAGAACCTGCACATCTAACACATTAAATTTAAAATTCTGCCCCGGGCGGCAATTATAAGTTCAGGGCAATTCTTTTGCGCCGCTCGGAGCCTTCAAGCCCAAGGTGGTTTCTAGGGGGTGGTTTCTGGGGTAAGCTTAAGCCTAGGTTCACGTTTATACTACCTTTTCACTAAGCCTAAGCCTAAGCCTAAGCCTAAGCCTAAGCCTAAGCCTAAGCCTAAGCCTAAGCCTAAGCCTAAGCCTAAGCCTAAGCCTAAAGCCTAAGCCTAAGCCTAAGCCTAAGCCTAAGCCTAAGCCTAAAGCGTTTGGGACTAAGCCTTTTTTGAAGGAATGTTATTTTAAGTTGGGTTTCCAAGAACATGGTGTCGAACTTCTCATTCTAGTATGATTGCTTCGGATGATGCTAAGCATCATCCCAAGATGTGATTTGGGTTTATAGTGTCAAAGTAATGAAAGTAGTGAAATCAATGAGACCCTCGCCTTCGGCGAGGTGATGTTATCCTGGCTCAAAGCACGGACCGTGACACAAAGTGAAAGTAATGAAAGTAGTGAAATCAACGAGACCCTCGCCTTCGGCGAGGTGATGTTATCCTGGCTCAAAGCACGGACCGTGACACAAAGTGAAAGTAATGAAAGTAGTGAAATCAATGAGACCCTCGCCTTCGGCGAGGACCGCCTAGCGGCGGTGGTGTTATCCTGGCTCAAAGCACGGACCGTGACACAAAGTGAAAGTAAGGAAAGTAGTGAAATCAACGAGACCCTCGCCTTCGGCGAGGACCGCCTACGGCGGTGGTAATGTCCTGGCTCAAAGCACGGACCGTGACACAAAGTGAAAGTAATGAAAGCAGCGAAATCAACAAGACCCTCGCCTTCGGCGAGGGTGGTGTTGTCCTAGCGTAATCTCGCGGACCCGTGATGTGAACCCAAATCGCCGGCTTTATGTACACTCTGATATCAACTGTAAGATGTTGTGCGCACCTGGTATTTTTGGGGCGCAAAATAAAATGTGTGGAAAAAAGTTTAAAAATATGAAAGTAGAAGCGGAATTAGTTGTAGGGTTGAGCGCAAAGTCCAAGTCACTGGGCAATGGAGTATTAACGTTGGATAAATGTGAGAACTTTTGCAAAGCCGCTGCGCTTCGCTCCGCGTCTTTGCCAAATTTCGGACATTTATCCAACGTTAATATTCCAATGCACAAACTATCGTTATGGGTCGCTTCGCGACCCATTTCAATATTACTTTTTAAGTAACTATGTGGGCACAACTCTGATATCGACTGTAAGATGTTGTGCGCACCTGGTATTTTGGGGCGCAAAATAACATGTGTTTAAAAAAGTTTAAAAATATGAAAGTAGACGCGAAGTTAGTTGTATGGTTGAGCGCAAAGTTCAAGTCACTGGGCAATGGAGTATTAACGTTGGATAAATGTGAGAACTTTTGCAAAGCCGCTGCGCTTCGCTCCGCGTCTTTGCCAAATTTCGGACATTTATCCAACGTTAATATTCCAATGCACAAACTATCGTTATGGGTCGCTTCGCGACCCATTTCAATATTACTTTTTAAGTAACTATGTGGGCACAACTCTGATATCGACTGTAAGATGTTGTGCGCACCTGGTATTTTGGGGCGCAAAATAACATGTGTTTAAAAAAGTTTAAAAATATGAAAGTAGACGCGAAGTTAGTTGTATGGTTGAGCGCAAAGTTCAAGTCACTGGGCAATGGAGTATTAACGTTGGATAAATGTGAGAACTTTTGCAAAGCCGCTGCGCTTCGCTCCGCGTCTTTGCCAAATTTCGGACATTTATCCAACGTTAATATTCCAATGCACAAACTATCGTTATGGGTCGCTTCGCGACCCATTTCAATATGATTTCAGTTGTAACACTTGTGGTTCCAAACTTCACAGCAGTTTGGAGTACATAAAGCCGGCGATTTGGGTTCACATCACGGGTCCGCGAGATTACGCTAGGACAACACCACCCTCGCCGAAGGCGAGGGTCTTGTTGATTTCGCTGCTTTCATTACTTTCACTTTGTGTCACGGTCCGTGCTTTGAGCCAGGACATTACCACCGCCGTAGGCGGTCCTCGCCGAAGGCGAGGGTCTCGTTGATTTCACTACTTTCCTTACTTTCACTTTGTGTCACGGTCCGTGCTTTGAGCCAGGATAACACCACCGCCGCTAGGCGGTCCTCGCCGAAGGCGAGGGTCTCATTGATTTCACTACTTTCATTACTTTCACTTTGTGTCACGGTCCGTGCTTTGAGCCAGGATAACATCACCTCGCCGAAGGCGAGGGTCTCGTTGATTTCACTACTTTCATTACTTTCACTTTGTGTCACGGTCCGTGCTTTGAGCCAGGATAACATCACCTCGCCGAAGGCGAGGGTCTCATTGATTTCACTACTTTCATTACTTTGACACTATAAACCCAAATCACATCTTGGGATGATGCTTAGCATCATCCGAAGCAATCATACTAGAATGAGAAGTTCGACACCATGTTCTTGGAAACCCAACTTAAAATAACATTCCTTCAAAAAAGGCTTAGTCCCAAACGCTCGGAGTTCGACACCCTGTTTAAGGACACAACAACCGCCGATAGGCGGACCCCGCCGAAGGCGGGGGGAAAAAAGAAAACACCACCGCCGTTAGGCGGACCCCGCCGAAGGCGGGACATCTTATGTCAGTACTTTCCTGGATTTAAGTTCAACTGAATGAACGGGGAACTAAAGAAATGAGAACTGTGCAAATGAAGTTTGGAGTATGTAACCGCCGCGGCGTGATTTTCGTGTCTGAAAAAAATCAAAAAAATTTCAGCTTTAGTTTGAAGAGAAAAGGATCTGAAAGATGAAGTGAATAAACGGGGAACTAAAAAAATGAGAACTGTAAAAATGAAATTTGCAGTATGTAACCGCCTCGGCGTGATTTCCCGTGTTTAAAAAAATTCCAAAACATTTTTTTTTTAATTTAAGACGTATATCGTGAAAAACAACAGGTCAGAGTATTTTTCCCGTTATCAGCATAAAATTACGGTTAGTTTGACATATCACACATAATTTTTCGATGATTTTAATTTTTTTATCAAAATTTCGCAATAGTTTCGAAAATTCGAAAAAATTTCAAAATTTTCAGTTTTTCATTTAGACATATAGAAAACAAAATTCTGAACATGACACATTATTTTGTTTTCCCCAGAAACCTCAAATTCCATGAGAAATTGCCATTTGAACGAGTGTGTGCGCTCTTTCGTTCTTGCGGAGGACGAAAATTACAGATTTTTCAAAATTAGAGATTTTCAGAATTTTTTTTCATATTGAGCAAGTTCAGAGTCTGGTCTATATCACCCACTAATTTGTTTTCCATTATTGGCATGTTTTCCATGAGAAATTCAGCGTTGAACTAGTGTGTGCGCTCTTTAATGCAAGCGGAGGACGAAAATAACGGATTTTTTCAAAATTGAAGAATTCAAAATTTTTTTTTCATAGTGAGCAAGTTCAGAGACTGGTCTATATCACCCACGAATCGGTTTTCCATAATTGACATATTTTCCATGAGAAATTCAGCGTCAAAGGTGTGTGTGCGCTCTTTGAGTAAGCTTTCAGCTGAAACTTCTAAAACTCGAATAAAAAATTCTATAACTCGAGTTTCAATAGAGCTGTAGAAATGATTTATATATCAAAAGAACCGTCGCGACGAGGTAAGGTCGGTAGTTTTCATGAAAATGGCGAAACCTGATAAAAATAATGACTATTATCAATTTTATCAGTAAAATCAGTTTTTCATTATTTAGCGATAACTTTTGAAGACCGGCAAAATTCAAATCACGCGAGAGCTCGTTGGAATCGCAATAAAACGCTTAACAAAACGATATATAAAAATTATCAAAATATCAATTATTTAAAATTTCGAAATTATTTTTTTTGAACATTGATAAATTGATAACTCCTTATCAGATGAAGATACAGGGCTATAATTAGGCTTAAAATAATCGCAGCATCATGGCGAACAATATGATACTAATATCGGTTATGATTGCTCACGTTTTTTCAAAACACGTTTTATCAGCGGAAATTGATAAGCCTGATTACGAAAAGCCCGACGATCGATTTTGCTAAAAATTTGTCCATAGAGGTTATTAGGCATGGCGAATCGTTTAAAAATAGTCTGGTTCAAAAAAAAAGGGCCAGTTTTTTGATAATCAGAAGGTGATAAAAGTAGGTCATATTGATAAGGAATTCTTAAACTGATAAGCACAGATAATATGATGATCATTAGTATCATTCGATAGCGCATGACTTCTGCTTTCATATGATTTAAAGCGTTCATCCAGATTCTGATATGCTGATCAGTTATCAGCCGAAAATCAAAATGCTGATAATTTCGTGATAAGGTAAATCACTGAAAGTTCAATTTGCTGAGCGGATTCAACTGATTCGGATGAAGCTTAGTGACGTGCACAACATATCCGAAAAAATCCCGAATCGGTAGGGCTCCTCTCCGGGCAGCTCGAAAAACGTGTTTGCTGATAACGCTGATAAAATGATAATGCCGCTGATAACAGTGATGATTATATTTGTTAGATGCGTTTTTGAATTTGCAGTCGATTAAAAGTAGTTAGAAGGTCGTACGACGATCAGGTCGCGAGTTATGATGGAAAAAGTGCATTTTCAGCGAAATTTTGTCCGGGCCATAAGTCCGCGAGTTTTGAAGATGGAGGTGGGGTTTAACGTGATTTTTTTCATTTTTTTTTATTATCTATCGAATGATATAGTTGTTAGGCGGTGTATCTCAAATTCGCTAAAATGCCTAAACCCAAATGGCGTGGCTAGCGCCGGAGCTAACGCTCCGGCGCTAAGCCACGCCTAAGCCTAAGCCTAAGCCTAAGCCTAAGCCTAAGCCTAAGCCTAAGCCTAAGCCTAATCCCGCCTTCGGCGGGGTCCGCCTAACGGCGGTGGTGTTTTCTTTTTTCCCCCCGCCTTCGGCGGGGTCCGCCTATCGGCGGTTGTTGTGTCCTTAAACAGGGTGTCGAACTCCGAGCGTTTGGGACTAAGCCTTTTTTGAAGGAATGTTATTTTAAGTTGGGTTTCCAAGAACATGGTGTCGAACTTCTCATTCTAGTATGATTGCTTCGGATGATGCTAAGCATCATCCCAAGATGTGATTTGGGTTTATAGTGTCAAAGTAATGAAAGTAGTGAAATCAACGAGACCCTCGCCTTCGGCGAGGTGTTGTTATCCTGGCTCAAAGCACGGACCGTGACACAAAGTGAAAGTAATGAAAGTAGTGAAATCAACGAGACCCTCGCCTTCGGCGAGGACCGCCTACGGCGGTGGTAATGTCCTGGCTCAAAGCACGGACCGTGACACAATGTGAAAGTAAGGAAAGTAGTGAAATCAACGAGACCCTCGCCTTCGGCGAGGACCGCCTACGGCGGTGGTAATGTCCTGGCTCAAAGCACGGCCCGTGACACAAAGTGAAAGTAATGAAAGTAGTGAAATCAACAAGACCCTCGCCTTCGGCGAGGGTGGTGTTGTCCTAGCGTAATCTCGCGGACCCGTGATGTGAACCCAAATCGCCGGCTTTATGTACACTCTGATATCAACTGTAAGATGTTGTGCGCACTTGGTATTTTTGGGGCGCAAAATAAAATGTGTGGAAAAAAGTTTAAAAATATGAAAGTAGACGCGAAGTTAGTTGTAAGGTTGAGCGCAAAGTTCAAGTCACTGGGCAATGGAGTATTAACGTTGGATAAATGTGAGAACTTTTGCAAAGCCGCTGCGCTTCGCTCCGCGTCTTTGCCAAATTTCGGACATTTATCCAACGTTAATATTCCAATGCACAACCTATCGTGATGGGTCGCTTCGCGACCCATTTCAATATGACTTATCAAGAAACTATGTGGGCAAATAGTGTTTTTGGGGCGCAAAAAATGAGTCGGAAAAAAGTTTAAAAATATGAAAGTAGACGCGAAGTTAGTTGTAAGGTTGAGCGCAAAGTTCAAGTCACTGGGCAATGGAGTATTAACGTTGGATAAATGTGAGAACTTTTGCAAAGCCGCTGCGCTTCGCTCCGCGTCTTTGCCAAATTTCGGACATTTATCCAACGTTAATATTCCAATGCACAAACTATCGTGATGGGTCGCTTCGCGACCCATTTCAATATGACTTATCAAGAAACTATGTGGGGAAATAGTGTTTTTGGGGCACAAAAAATGAGTCGGAAAAAAGTTTAAAAATATGAAAGTAGACGCGAAGATAGTTGTAAGGTTGAGCGCAAAGTTCAAGTCACTGGGCAATGGAGTATTAACGTTGGATAAATGTGAGAACTTTTGCAAAGCCGCTGCGCTTCGCTCCGCGTCTTTGCCAAATTTCGGACATTTATCCAACGTTAATATTCCAATGCACAAACTATCGTTATGGGTCGCTTCGCGACCCATTTCAATATGATTTCAGTTGTAAGACTTGTGGTTCCAAACTTCACAGCAGTTTGGAGTACATAAAGCCGGCGATTTGGGTTCACATCACGGGTCCGCGAGATTACGCTAGGACAACACCACCCTCGCCGAAGGCGAGGGTCTTGTTGATTTCACTACTTTCATTACTTTCACTTTGTGTCACGGGCCGTGCTTTGAGCCAGGACATTACCACCGCCGTAGGCGGTCCTCGCCGAAGGCGAGGGTCTCGTTGATTTCACTACTTTCCTTACTTTCACATTGTGTCACGGTCCGTGCTTTGAGCCAGGACATTACCACCGCCGTAGGCGGTCCTCGCCGAAGGCGAGGGTCTCGTTGATTTCACTACTTTCATTACTTTCACTTTGTGTCACGGTCCGTGCTTTGAGCCAGGATAACAACACCTCGCCGAAGGCGAGGGTCTCGTTGATTTCACTACTTTCATTACTTTGACACTATAAACCCAAATCACATCTTGGGATGATGCTTAGCATCATCCGAAGCAATCATACTAGAATGAGAAGTTCGACACCATGTTCTTGGAAACCCAACTTAAAATAACATTCCTTCAAAAAAGGCTTAGTCCCAAACGCTCGGAGTTCGACACCCTGTTTAAGGACACAACAACCGCCGATAGGCGGACCCCGCCGAAGGCGGGGGGAAAAAAGAAAACACCACCGCCGTTAGGCGGACCCCGCCGAAGGCGGGACATCCTATGTCAGTACTTTACTGGATTTAAGTTCAATTGAATGAACGGGGAACTAAAAAAAATGAGAACTGTACAAATGAAGTTTGGAGTATGTAACCGCCGCGGCGTGATTTTCGTGTCTGAAAAAATTCAAAAAAATGTTAGCTTTAGTCTGAAGACAAAAGGATCTGAAAGATGAAGTGAATAAACGGGGAACTAAAAAAATGAGAACTGTAAAAATGAAGTTTGGAGTATGTAACCGCCTCGGCGTGATTTTCAGAGTCTGAAAAAATTCAAAAAATTGTTCAGCTTTGAAGATAAATGGATCCGAACTATCAAGTGAATAAACGAGGAACTAAAAAAATTAGAAAAATACAGAAGAAGTATTGAGTATGTAACCGCCTCGGCGTGATTTCCCGTGTTTGAAAAAATTCCAAAACTTTCTTTTTTAAAATTTAAGACATATATCTTGAAAAGCAACAGGTCAGAGTATTTTTACCGTTATCAGCATAAAATTACGGTTAGTTTGACATATCACACATAATTTTTCGATGATTTTAATTTTTTTATCAAAATTTCGCAATAGTTTCGAAAATTCGAAAAAATTTCAAAATTTTCAGTTTTTCATTTAGACATATAGAACACAAAATTCTGAACATGACGCATTATTTTGTTTTCCGCAGAAACCCCAAATTCCATGAGAAATTGCCATTTGAACGAGTGTGTGCGCTCTTTCGCTCTTGCGGAGGACGAAAATTACAGATTTTTCAAAATTAGAGATTTTCAGATTTTTTTTTCATATTGAGCAAGTTCAGAGACTGGTCTATGTCACCCACTAATTTGTTTTCCATTATTGACATGTTTTCCATGAGAAATTCAGCGTTGAACTAGTGTGTGCGCTCTTTGAGTAAGCTTTCAGCTGAAACTTCTAAAACTCGAATAAAATATTCTATAACTCGAGTTTTAATAGAGCTATAGAAATGATTTATATATCAAAAGAACCGTCGCGACGAGGTAAGGTCGGTAGTTTTCATGAAAATGACGAAACCTGATGATAATCACGACTTTTATCAATTTTATCAGTAAAATCAGCTTTTCATTATTTGATGATAACTTTTGAAGACCGGCAAAATTCAAATCAGGCGAGAGCTCATTGAAATCGCAATAAAACGCTTAACAGAATCATATGAAAAAATTATCAAAATATCAATTATTTAAAATTTCGAAATTATTTTTTTTGAACATTGATAAATTGATAACTCGTTAACAGATAAAGATACAGAGCTATAATTAGGCTTAAAATAATCGCATCGTCATGACGAACAATATGATACTAATAACAGGTATGATTGCTCAAGTTTTTACAAAACTCATATTATCAGTGGATATTGATAAGCCTGATTACGAAAAGCCCGACGATCGATTTTGCTAAAAATTTGTCCGTAGAGGTTATTAGGCATGGCGAATCGTTTAAAAATAGTCTGGTTAAAAAAAAATGCGCCAATTTTTTGATAATCAGATAGTGATAAAAATAGGTCCTACTGATAAGGAATTCTTAAACTGATAAGCACTGATAATATGATGATCATTAGTATCATTCGATAGCGCATGATTTCTGCTTTCATATGGTGTATGGAGTTCATCCAGATTCTGATATGCTGATCAGTTATCAGCCAAAAACCAAAATGCTGATAATTTCGTGATAAGATAACTCGAAAACGTATAGTTTGTCGGCGAGTTTCCAATTGATTATGATGTAACTCGCGGCTGCGCATAACATATCAAAATTAAATCAAAATCGTACGTTTGCGAATCCTGATATGGAGAAAAACGTATTCACTGATAACGCTGATAAAATGATAATGCCGCTGATAACAGTGATGATTATATTTTTTAGATGCGTTTTTCAATTTGCAGTCGATTAAAAGTAGTTAGAAGGTCGTACGACGATTTGTTCGCGAGTTATGATGGAAAAAGCGCGTTTTCAGCGAAATTTTGTCCGGGCCATAAGTCCGCGAGTTTTGGAGATGGAGGTGGAGTTTAACGAGGTTTTTTTATTTTTTTTTTATTATCTATCGAATGATATAGTTGTTAGGCGGTGGATCTCAAATTCGCTAAAATGCCTAAACCCAAATGGCGTGGCTAGCGCCGGAGCTAACGCTCCGGCGCTAAGCCACGCCTAAGCCTAAGCCTTTATTTTGTTTTTCCCAGAAACCCCAAATTCCATGAGAAATTGCCATTTGAACGAGTGTGTGCGCTCTTTCGTTCTCGCGGAGGACGAAAATTACAGATTTTTCAAAATTAGAGATTTTCAGAATTTTTTTTCATAGTGAGCAAGTTCAGAGACTGGTCTATATCACCCATGAATCAGTTTTCCATAATTGACATATTTTCCATGAGAAATTCAGCGTCGAAGGTGTGTGTGCGCTCTTTCATACAAGCGGAGGACCAAAATAACGGATTTTGTCAAAATTGAAGAATTCAAAATTTTTTTTTCATAGTGAGCAAGTTCAGAGGCTGGGCTATATCACCCACGAATCGGTTTTCCATAATTGATATATTTTCCATGAGAAATTCAGCGTCAAAGGTGTGTGTGCGCTCTTTGAGTAAGCTTTCAGCTGAAACTTCTAAAACTCGAATAAAAAATTCTATAACTCGAGTTTCAATAGAGCTATAGAAATGATTTATATATCAAAAGAACCGTCGCGACGAGGTAAGGTCGGTAGTTTTCATGAAAATGGCGAAACCTGATAAAAATAATGACTATTATCAATTTTATCAGTAAAATCAGTTTTTCATTATTTAGCGATAACTTTTGAAGACCGGCAAAATTCAAATCACGCGAGAGCTCGTTGGAATCGCAATAAAACGCTTAACAAAACGATATATAAAAATTATCAAAATATCAATTATTTAAAATTTCGAAATTATTTTTTTAATTGAGATCCGAGCAAAAAGCGCGAAGTTATTTCACTTAAAAAAAAGAACGCAATCCATGAATTTAGCGAAAGAAAATTCGCCCATGGGCAAGTGTTTGACTCGATTTTGCCCTGAGCGGAATCAAATGCTCAGAGCACCAGATGAGAAAATAAAACCCCGCAGAAGTATTTTCCTTTCAAATCACAGGCTTTATATACACTTAGCTACAGTAGTATCTCCAAATACCTGCACATCAAACTTTTAATCATACACAAAGCTCGGGGCCCTATTCTATGCCCTGGTTTTTTTGTTTTGTTCTGTTTTACAAGAAACAAATTTAACGTTTGTTTTTTTTTCTCTTCCATATTCAGACAAAATTATATTTTGTCGCCCATGGGCGAGTTTCAATTCCTCTTAGTTTTCAATTGAAATATAATTTGCCCCATTGTCTACAGGTATGCACGTCATGGCCACGGAACATGCTTTTTGTTTTGTTTTTTGGATATAAGAAATGTTGTGTGAGAGACGAGCTAAATGAATTAGAGTATTTTTGTCGAAAAGTGCCGTTAGTGATAACAATCTAAGTTTTTTAAAAGTAACAACACTCCTTATGTCCGTGAACCACATTCAGGGAGAATGTCAATAACTTAGATTAATATTTATAGCATACAATAATTTATCTGCATGCAATCGCGACAAACCATGAACTTCTCGTCATAGACACGCTTCACTGCTTCCCTCAACGTGCCTAACACACAACACGCACACCAACCACATTCCGTAACCACGACACAACAAGTGCACGCCTATTAATCGCGACACTACCAGCACTTCTCGTCATCAATACGCTGCGAGAAAAAGGCGAAAAGAAGTGGTGACGGTCGTTACCAACAACCCACGTTTCCAGCACACAACGTGTGAGTGTCATTGGAGAAAATAACGGCACTTATCGTCACTAGCACACTGATACGCATTCTGTGGAAATCAGCGTGTTGGTGACGAGAAGTTCCGATATTGTAGTGATTTTCCTTGTAACTCTCCTGCAGGTGTTGGAAAATTTCTCGTGACAAAAGCTATAGATAATTTTATGTTAGAAATATCAATCTAAGTTCTTGTCACAGCCCCTCGATGTGGTTCGTATACAAAAGGAGCGCTATTACTTTAAAAACTGAATTAAATTGTGTCACAGAGTTTTTAAACATTTATTTTTTTATGAAAAGCGGCACACTTTTTTAAATAATTTTAAAAAGTGTGGCACTATATCTTTAAAATCTAAAAAATACTAGTCGCCCATGGGCGACTAATCTCAAATGATTCTGCCCTGGGCAAGAATAGTTGACCAGCGCAACAATAAAACCACTCGACTGAATTCCGCGACGAAAAATTCCTCAACACCACACCACCACCACATACAGTAACCCATATTGAGAACCTGCACATCAAACTCGTGTCAACGTCACATGTTTCACCGTAGAAAATCCTAAGCCTAATCTAGTCGCCCCGGGTGAGAACATTGGCTCAGGTCGTAACAAAAACTATGTTTAAGAAGTTTCGTCTAAAAAGTTTTTAAAAACGAAGAAAACCAATCCGCCCATGGGCGACGAATAATGAAGATGGTACCTAATAATTAATTTTCAATTCGAAATTTCTATTGAAATAAATTTTTAAAAAACTATTGCCCATGGGCGAATGATTTAAAGAAAAAAAAGGGAGTTTTCGGCGTAGGGTGTCGAACATCCGGGCGTTTCTAATTTGAAGGGAATCGTGGACTTCCGAGTGGACGATTGTGGGGGTTTCCAAGTGTATGGTGTCGAACTTCTCGATTCACATTGCTTTATAACGATCAACAGTGCTCGCACTTGTTTGAGACCATCAAATCTAAATGTTGTACCCAAGGCTTCGCAAAGTATGATATGCTGCTTTGAGAACCAACTTCTTTCAAAAAAAAGAACAAGATCAGCAAATGGTGATTATTGTTTTATTAATGAAATAAGGTTTTTAAAATGATTGTCAGAGAATTATTCAACTTTCAAATTTGTGATTACAACACTCTCTTCATCGGCCAGCTTATTAACATCTGCGGTTTTCCACTGTTCAAAGTTGTCTGAAAATATGTGTTTTCTATTTTTGAAAATGGCTGCTATTATTTCATGTTACCCGTGTCACCAATCAAAACGAAAACATTTCTCGAGTTGGAACGGAGGCTTTCAATCAGTTCACATGCATTTTTATAATACCCAGCATGAATCTTCTTTGCGATAGTCATGTCTTGTGTGAAAATGTAGATGAAATCCATACGGTTTATATCATTAGATCTGCAGTTAAAAAAATGTTCTAATTGTAAAAAGGGTTTTCCAAACTTTGTGATGCCTGCCGCTCCACAGAAATGTTTGCCATTCTTTGCAAACGTTAGGATGAATTGGTGAAAGCTTGCCGGATTTCCTTTCCAAATCAAGAAGTGAACTTTTTCTTTCAAGTTTTCGTCCATCGATTCGAAATTTTCGAAAACTTTGTTTGCCAACAACGATATTAAATCACCTTTTTCTGTGATCTGAATATAAGAACTTTAAGCCTAGCTAATAATTCACACACAGCACACTTACGTTAGTGATAAAGAAAAATGAAGAATTCTTCTGATTTTCAAACCATGGTTGAAATGTCTCCACTGTATAACAACGGTTAATGTCTTGAAATATCGTTTCCGTGTCTGTTGAGCATCGTGAAACAGAATCAACATCGATTGCTTCTTCTTTTGCAGTCCTGTGACTCTCGATTTTTAATGAACTATTTATTTTTTCAAACTAACTTGTCTACGATTTTTATTTCAGTCTCAATTCTGTCACCTGTTCCTGTGGCTTTCGAATCTCGAAGACCGGTGAATTGGAAAGATGACAGTTGAAGTTGATCCCACGGAACGACATCAGTGAGTCGATCAAAAGTGAACTCGGAAAATGATCTATTCATGATAAAATCGTCTACATCTTTGTGTGAAGCGAAGTGTTCCATATTTTCGACCACCACACTATCATCATCGACCTTTATCGCCGCTTTATAGATATTTTGGCAGTTATCGGTTTCAATGTTATTGCAGAATAACTCTGATGGAGTGACAGACTCAGTATCGAAAACAATGATCAATTTACGACGATCATCAATAACCTGAATAACAGTAAAATTTTCGATTTAAAAATATGTGCATTTTCTACCACATCTGTGTGTATTCCATTTTCATTGGCTACTGTGAAGGACAAATCAGCAGAAAGTGCATTCTCTCCATCTCTACAGAACAAAGATTCGCCGTTGCGCTTACGCAATATCAAACTTTTTCCGTTTCCCCATTTACGGACTTGAACGTATCCTAATTCTTTTGGATTTTTGAACTTCTGAATTTAAGTGTTTTCCGAAAACTCGCACGCGTTTCAAATCGCAAACCTTTATTTGATAACTAATCCATTTCAATCTTTTCTTTTCGACATTTTCCGCGCATCTGTAGATAACGATTCGACATAATTGCGATGAATTCGCTTTGATAATTCCTAAAACATTCCGGGTTTTAATGCTTCAAGATTCCCAATCCTGACCTTTCAGTATCGAGTTTTGAAGAGCAGTCAAATGGGTCTCAACAATCTTTGTAACAACTTCTTGAGAAATTTTCTCATTTGTTGTTGGTGGCCAAACGATAACCGCAACTTTCATCATCTGAATACACGTTTTTTTTGAATTAAAGCTCGCACGCGTGCGAACCAAAACTAGATAGTATGACCAGCAGATAGGTAACTGGTAAATTGAAATCTATAGGATTACTTAGAAGTTTACAAATTTACACAAACAAAAAATGAAAAAAAAGAGCCTTATAGGCTTTCATTCAAATAGACAAAGTTGAATGTTTGTTTTTTCACCGTTTCGGCAGTTTGCTGATTCATTGCTGATACATCCGGATCTTCTTCTGATTTTTTGGCATGATATTTAATCGAATGCCTTCGAATTTGGCGGTAGCTGAATTATTTTGTTTTGGAAGCTTTTTACACGCTCTTCAATTACCCCATATTTTGTTCACCACACGGACAGTCATATGTCGAAGAATACACCGAACGCGGGTCTTCAACGTGCAACGACCAATGCTTTTGACAGCTTTCTCTGTTCGAACAAACTGCGTCACAATTTCGAACCGGGCACACAAAATTTTCTTTGTAGATTGAACTTTCATAAAAGAAACTGAACAAATAAGCTGAAGAATTTAAAACGAGAAACATGATTTCTCACGAACCTAACGACAGATGAGAAAGGAACGTGATCATCGGTGCCGATGACCGATTCAAGCATCTTAAACGTGCTCAACACATTCAATTTTGGTCTAACCGTCCACTTTTTTCGAATCTCGTCTATAGGCACATCTGCAACATCACAGTCCGTATATCTGATCATGTTCATGGCATTGCAAGACTGGCTGATGTTTTTATAGCCACGTGGAAACTCCGCATTTTCAGATTCTCCATCAAATCTCTGTAAAACATCATATTGCATTTTAGACAGGTGGGCTCGCACGCGTGCGAGCTTCTTTTCTACTTCGCTAAAAATCTTGATAATTTTCCATGAGCATTCTCTTACTTCATTTTGTTTCTTCAATTCGTTCTCAACATTGCACTTATCAACGGTAACATATGCAGACAATTTCGAAACAGGAGAAGTTTTGTTAATCAGCTGAATCCATTCTCCGGTTGTTGAACCAGCTGTTGACTTTGAAAGTCGTTGACTGTTATTTCGCAGAGACCTGTATAACTGCTTGAAGAGCGCAATAACAAGTGTAAAATACCTAATATACGAGTAGCATTGTCCGGAGTTCCAATGATTTGTTGTATAGAGGGCTTGCTTCATTTCCTCAAAGTTCACCATGTCACCATTGTTACGAGGAAGCAGCATTTCCTTCAGAACGGAAACGGCGAATCCGCATCTGTGAAACGAAAAAAATATGTATATAACATTGTTTTTCTCAATCGGCTACCTGAAAGACTTTGGGCTGAACAGAGCACTGGGAAGCCCTAAATGCTCGAGACCATTTTTGACGATGCTGTAACAACCGGTAAAATTGCTGCTGACCAAAGGAATCTGCGAAGACGAATCGTCGAAGATGGTTTCTTGTTGAGAAGTAGAGCACGGTTTCATCAATTCTTCCGGTTCGATCACACCGCGCAAACACAGTAAAATAAGCGATCCAATCGCAGCATTTGGGCTCCAATCCTCTTCACCGTTCACTTCCGTTGGATAGTGATATCCTCGTTTTTTTGAAGAAAACCAGGTCGATCCCAAAACTTTATCATGCACTACAGCGATTTCAACATATAAGCGAATTTGTTCTAGAAAATCAGATGCACGTGACGGAAGGCGAACGACCCGGAAATTTCCGACAACCATTGTGGTGAAATCAAAAACTGGAAAATGATTACTTCAAATGGCGGATACTATCATATTTCACTCGCACACGTGCGAAGGAAATTGAAAAACAAACCGTTTTCTTCAGCATGGTCAGCATCTTGCACCTTTTCTTTGACTTCTTCTGTCAAATATTATTAGTTTAATTAATTTCCATTTCATTCAAACTAACTTCTCCCTCCTGTAGCAATAACCGAACCGGGTCGCAATCCAGTGCCGGAGAACAAGAGCATTAAACCCCAAGATTCAATTTCCTTCCTGTTTTTGCAACCATCCGTTTTCATCATCAACTCTACAATATCGAAATGCGTGATTGGTTCCTTTTCCATCACAACTGCCCCACCAGATGCTACATTGTTTGCTTTTGCCGCACGATTGATGCAATTCCAAATGAAGCATGCTTCATTAGTCGGAGATCTAACTGAACTGTAAAAAAATGGTTTCTCAATGAAAATAAAAGTTTATCATCAAACCTTGGCGGGATTACGCTAAGAGAATTCAGCAAGCTGATGACACTCTTGATAGCATCCAACATTGTAGATTTTTCACGAGTGTTTGCTCTTTCAACGCATCCTCCGCTTCGCACAATCTTAATTGCAGAAGACCTTCTCATTGGTTGCGCGGAGTAGAAGGTGTAAAAATTTGTCAAGACGTCACTCAAGTCATTAATGCTCAATTCTCTCAAATAGCAAACAAAGTTGGTGTATCCGACTGAGTACTTCTCATTCAAAAATTTCAAAAAAGGAACTGCCATCTGAGCTTGTTTGTTGATATACGTTGTAGACAAGGAACTGATGAATAGTTGGGTGTTTCTTGATTCCCGGACAGCTTTCACAAACTGCTCAGCAAACACTGCCGAGCTCTGGAAAAAGTAATTATGAATCGTATATATTTTTTAATTAGCCTAACCATTTTTCGATAAGACACATCTGTTTTCCTCTTGAAGTGCAGTGTGCTACGGAAAGAACGAAGAAGCTGCTGTAAAAGGCATTATTTTTTTCCAAAAAGTGAATCTTTTAATCTGCATTCAACCTTCTGATTTGAATGAAACCTTGCGTACCACCCTTTGAATTGTGTGTTCTGTATGCCACCCAATACGTTAAAGTTGCTTGACGCCGAAACAATGTTTTGTAGCCACGGAACTGAAAACGATAGTATAAAAATGAGTTTCAACAAATCAAAAAATAGAAAAACTCACACTTATTTTCTACCCTCAGTACATGTTGTTGTGATCCCGGTGACGTGGATTCAGTTTCACTCGGAAGTTTCAATTCTTGTGAGCGTGGCAAAGGAGGAACCCATTCTGGTGGCAACTCACTTAAGCAGAAGTCGAATAAAGATTGGATTTTATTTGTTTTTATCATCTGAAGAAAAAGAAGATAAAAAAGTGGGGAAAAATTACGCCCATGGGCGGAAAAAAATCATTCATTAGGTGTCTTCATTGTTATACATTATTTTGTTTTGTTGCAAAAGCCACACAAACTAAAATAAATAAAAAAGTGTGTATCACTATGTCTTTAAAAGCGAAGAAAACCCAATCCGCCCACGGGCAAATCTGCAAATGAACTGAATCATGTTTCATTTCGAAGAATCTTTTGAAATAAACAAAAAAATATTACTCGCCCATGGGCGACTAATCTCAAATGATTCTGCCCTGAGCAAGAATAGTTGACCACTGCAACAAGAAAAGCACTCGACTGAATTCCGCGACGAAAAATTCCTCAACACCACACCACACCACACCACACGTATGATTTAAAGACAAAAAAAAAGAATGATTTAAAGACAAAAAAAAAGGTGGTTTTCGACGCATGTTCCAACGAATCAGTATTATTGTTTTTTCTCAATTGAAATCTAATTTGCCCATGTGCGAATTTGTGAGTTTCATTCTAAAGAATAATTTTAATTATTAGATACAATAAAAATATTTTAAAAATATTTTGGTGTTATTTGAAAAAAACGAAGCACCAAAAACAATGAATATAATACTACTCACCCATGGGCGACCGCCTAATCAAAACTGATCTGAAAGTTCAGTTTTTAAAAAAAAAGCGCGTTTTGAAAGAAGTATAATGTAGTTCGAGATGGGCTGATGAGTATAAAGTAGTTCGAGATGGGCTGATGAATACCCGTTAAAAAAAAAACAAAAAAAAACCGGAAAACATCATTTTTCTATCAACATTCGGTTCATTCGGAAATAAAAGAAGGAACACGAAAAAACCGAGATGATTTATCATCTAATTGTTTCTGCAGTTTTTGGCAATGTGCCCAATTTGGTTACAATTCCAGCATTTTCTGTCCGCGTCGACAACACCATGCAATGACATCGACGAAATTTTCGCAGTCAATTGATCGATTTCAACTGTGAGTGAGTCCTTCTGGGTTTTCTTGGTTTTACCAAATCTGTCTGGATGCAAGTTCTCTTGCATATTATTGTTCATGTCTCCAACGTATTGCAAGAAGTGGTGAATGGCCAAGATTCTGACGAAATCAATTATATATCGTGTCAAGTTCAGTTTGAGTGATGATTGAACAATGGTTTTGGTTCAATGGTTTTGGTTCGTTGGTAAGAACAAAAAAAACAAACACTTTAATGCTTGCTGACGATTTCTGAAATGAATGAAATGATAATATATCGGTCGGTCGGTCGGTCGGTCGGTCGGATCTCAAAAAAGAAGACAAACAAAAAACAAATGAATAAACGAGGAAAAAATAACTTGCCCATGGGCGGCGACGGCAAAATATCATTCATTAGTTTTCTTCATTTTTAAGCATTTATTTTTTTTTCGAAAAGCAGCACACTTTTTAAAATAATTTTTAAAAGTGTGGCACTATATCTTTAAAATCTAAAAAATACTACTCGCCCATGGGCGACTAATCTCAAATGATTCTGCCCTGAGCAAGAATAGTTGACCAGAGCAACAACAACCACACGACACCACACGACACGACACGACACCACACCACACCACACCACCTACAGTAACCCATACTGAGAACCTGCACATCAAACTCGTGTGTCAACAACGTCACATGTTTCACCGTAGAAAAGCGTAAGCCTAATCTAGTCGCCCCGGGTGCGAATATTGGCTCAGGTCCTAACAAAAACTTTCGTTCTTAAAACCTAAGCCTAACTCAATCCGCCCATGGGCGGCGGCGGCGACGAGCAAACCAAACAAACATGCTACCTAATAATTAATTAATTTTCATTACGCAATTTCTACTACTGATATCAGTTTCAAAAAAGCCCATGGGCGAATAGTTATAAACATGCTGTTCTGCCCAGTGCAACAAATCTCGCTCGGTGCACAGCACCCACGCAGTGTATGTGTGTGTGTGTGTGTGCGTGTAGCATACCACCACCAACTACCGTAACCCATGTCGAGAACCTGCACATCTAACACATTAAATTTAAAATTCTGCCCCGGGCGGCAATTATAAGTTCAGGGCAATTCTTTTGCGCCGCTCGGAGCCTTCAAGCCCAAGGTGGTTTCTAGGGGGTGGTTTCTGGGGTAAGCTTAAGCCTAGGTTCACGTTTATACTACCTTTTCACTAAGCCTAAGCCTAAGCCTAACCCGCCTTCGGCGGGGTCCGCCTAACGGCGGTGGTGTTTTCTTTTTTCCCCCCGCCTTCGGCGGGGTCCGCCTATCGGCGGTTGTTGTGTCCTTAAACAGGGTGTCGAACTCCGAGCGTTTGGGACTAAGCCTTTTTTGAAGGAATGTTATTTTAAGTTGGGTTTCCAAGAACATGGTGTCGAACTTCTCATTCTAGTATGATTGCTTCGGATGATGCTAAGCATCATCCCAAGATGTGATTTGGGTTTATAGTGTCAAAGTAATGAAAGTAGTGAAATCAACGAGACCCTCGCCTTCGGCGAGGTGTTGTTATCCTGGCTCAAAGCACGGACCGTGACACAAAGTGAAAGTAATGAAAGTAGTGAAATCAACGAGACCCTCGCCTTCGGCGAGGACCGCCTACGGCGGTGGTAATGTCCTGGCTCAAAGCACGGACCGTGACACAATGTGAAAGTAAGGAAAGTAGTGAAATCAACGAGACCCTCGCCTTCGGCGAGGACCGCCTACGGCGGTGGTAATGTCCTGGCTCAAAGCACGGCCCGTGACACAAAGTGAAAGTAATGAAAGTAGTGAAATCAACAAGACCCTCGCCTTCGGCGAGGGTGGTGTTGTCCTAGCGTAATCTCGCGGACCCGTGATGTGAACCCAAATCGCCGGCTTTATGTACACTCTGATATCAACTGTAAGATGTTGTGCGCACTTGGTATTTTTGGGGCGCAAAATAAAATGTGTGGAAAAAAGTTTAAAAATATGAAAGTAGACGCGAAGTTAGTTGTAAGGTTGAGCGCAAAGTTCAAGTCACTGGGCAATGGAGTATTAACGTTGGATAAATGTGAGAACTTTTGCAAAGCCGCTGCGCTTCGCTCCGCGTCTTTGCCAAATTTCGGACATTTATCCAACGTTAATATTCCAATGCACAACCTATCGTGATGGGTCGCTTCGCGACCCATTTCAATATGACTTATCAAGAAACTATGTGGGCAAATAGTGTTTTTGGGGCGCAAAAAATGAGTCGGAAAAAAGTTTAAAAATATGAAAGTAGACGCGAAGTTAGTTGTAAGGTTGAGCGCAAAGTTCAAGTCACTGGGCAATGGAGTATTAACGTTGGATAAATGTGAGAACTTTTGCAAAGCCGCTGCGCTTCGCTCCGCGTCTTTGCCAAATTTCGGACATTTATCCAACGTTAATATTCCAATGCACAAACTATCGTGATGGGTCGCTTCGCGACCCATTTCAATATGACTTATCAAGAAACTATGTGGGGAAATAGTGTTTTTGGGGCACAAAAAATGAGTCGGAAAAAAGTTTAAAAATATGAAAGTAGACGCGAAGATAGTTGTAAGGTTGAGCGCAAAGTTCAAGTCACTGGGCAATGGAGTATTAACGTTGGATAAATGTGAGAACTTTTGCAAAGCCGCTGCGCTTCGCTCCGCGTCTTTGCCAAATTTCGGACATTTATCCAACGTTAATATTCCAATGCACAAACTATCGTTATGGGTCGCTTCGCGACCCATTTCAATATGATTTCAGTTGTAAGACTTGTGGTTCCAAACTTCACAGCAGTTTGGAGTACATAAAGCCGGCGATTTGGGTTCACATCACGGGTCCGCGAGATTACGCTAGGACAACACCACCCTCGCCGAAGGCGAGGGTCTTGTTGATTTCACTACTTTCATTACTTTCACTTTGTGTCACGGGCCGTGCTTTGAGCCAGGACATTACCACCGCCGTAGGCGGTCCTCGCCGAAGGCGAGGGTCTCGTTGATTTCACTACTTTCCTTACTTTCACATTGTGTCACGGTCCGTGCTTTGAGCCAGGACATTACCACCGCCGTAGGCGGTCCTCGCCGAAGGCGAGGGTCTCGTTGATTTCACTACTTTCATTACTTTCACTTTGTGTCACGGTCCGTGCTTTGAGCCAGGATAACAACACCTCGCCGAAGGCGAGGGTCTCGTTGATTTCACTACTTTCATTACTTTGACACTATAAACCCAAATCACATCTTGGGATGATGCTTAGCATCATCCGAAGCAATCATACTAGAATGAGAAGTTCGACACCATGTTCTTGGAAACCCAACTTAAAATAACATTCCTTCAAAAAAGGCTTAGTCCCAAACGCTCGGAGTTCGACACCCTGTTTAAGGACACAACAACCGCCGATAGGCGGACCCCGCCGAAGGCGGGGGGAAAAAAGAAAACACCACCGCCGTTAGGCGGACCCCGCCGAAGGCGGGACATCCTATGTCAGTACTTTACTGGATTTAAGTTCAATTGAATGAACGGGGAACTAAAAAAAATGAGAACTGTACAAATGAAGTTTGGAGTATGTAACCGCCGCGGCGTGATTTTCGTGTCTGAAAAAATTCAAAAAAATGTTAGCTTTAGTCTGAAGACAAAAGGATCTGAAAGATGAAGTGAATAAACGGGGAACTAAAAAAATGAGAACTGTAAAAATGAAGTTTGGAGTATGTAACCGCCTCGGCGTGATTTTCAGAGTCTGAAAAAATTCAAAAAATTGTTCAGCTTTGAAGATAAATGGATCCGAACTATCAAGTGAATAAACGAGGAACTAAAAAAATTAGAAAAATACAGAAGAAGTATTGAGTATGTAACCGCCTCGGCGTGATTTCCCGTGTTTGAAAAAATTCCAAAACTTTCTTTTTTAAAATTTAAGACATATATCTTGAAAAGCAACAGGTCAGAGTATTTTTACCGTTATCAGCATAAAATTACGGTTAGTTTGACATATCACACATAATTTTTCGATGATTTTAATTTTTTTATCAAAATTTCGCAATAGTTTCGAAAATTCGAAAAAATTTCAAAATTTTCAGTTTTTCATTTAGACATATAGAACACAAAATTCTGAACATGACGCATTATTTTGTTTTCGCCAGAAACCTCAAATTCCATGAGAAATTGCCATTTGAACGAGTGTGTGCGCTCTTTCGCTCTTGCGGAGGACGAAAATTACAGATTTTTCAAAATTAGAGATTTTCAGAATTTTTTTTCATATTGAGCAAGTTCAGAGACTGGTCTATATCACCCACTAATTAGTTTTTCATAATTGGCATGTTTTCTATGAGAAATTCAGCGTCGAAGGTGTGTGTGCGCTCTTTGAGTAAGCTTTCAGCTGAAACTTCTAAAACTCGAATAAAAAATTCTATAACTCGAGTTTTAATCTAGCTACAAAAATGATTTATATACCAAACGAACCGTCGTGACGAGGTAATGTCAGTAGTTTTCAAGAAAATGGCGAAAACTGATGATAATCACGACTTTTATCAATTTTATCAGTAAAAAGGACCTTTCCATTATTTAATGATAACTTTTGAAGATCGGCAAAATTCATAACACACTATAGCTCATTGGAATCGCAATAAAACGCTTAACAAAATCGTATGAAAAAATTATCAAAATATCAGTTATTTAAAATTTCGAAATTATTTTTTTTGAACATTGATAAATTGATAACTCGTTATCAGATGAAGCTACAGAGCTCAGAATAGGCTTAAAATGATCGCATCATAAAGGCGAACAAAATGATAGTAATATCGACCATGAGAGCTAAAATTTTTTCAAAACTGATAAATTGATAAGCTGATTATGAAAAAACTGCCTGTTCGATTTTAATGAAACTTGGGAGTTAAGGGTTTTCGAATACGCTGAATCTTTTAAGAGATTTAGAAAAAATCCTATGCAGGAGTTTTGGAGATACTGAAACACTGATAAAACTGATAAGGAATTTTGGCACTGATAAGGAGAAAAAAGTAGTCACGTCATATATCAATCGATAGCGCGCACAGTCCGCTTTAATTCCTTAGTAGATCGTTAAGTAGTATTTTGATCTGTTGACGCGTTATCAGCGGAAAACTGAAATGCTGATAAATTTGTGATAACGTAACTCCGTGAATTTGGGTTTACCTGAAAGTGGTTAACTGATTCGGATGTAGTTTCACCACGCGCACAACATATCCAAAAAGATCCCGGATCCCTTGGTTGCTTCTCCTGGCAGCTCGAAAAACGTGTTCACTGATAACGCTGATAAAATGATAATGTCACTGATAACAGTGATGATTATATTTTTTAGATGCGTTTTTGAATTTGCAGTCGATTAAAAGTAGTTAGAAGGTCGTACGACAATTTGTTCGCGAGTTATGATGGAAAAAGTGCATTTTCAGCGAAATTTTGTCCGGGCCATAAGTCCGCGAGTTTTGAAGATGGAGGTGGGGTTTAACGTGACTTTTTTCATTTTTTTTTATTATCTATCGAATGATATAGTTGTTAGGCGGTGTATCTTAAATTCGCTAAAATGCCTAAACCCAAATGGCGTGGCTAGCGCCTCAGCTAACGCTGAGGCGCTAAGCCACGCCTAAGCCTAAGCCTAAGCCTAACGGTTACATACTGCAAATTTCATTTTTACAGTTCTCATTTTTTTAGTTCCCCGTTTATTCACTTCATCTTTCAGATCCTTTTCTCTTCAAACTAAAGCTGAAATTTTTTTGATTTTTTTCAGACACGAAAATCACGCCGCGGCGGTTACATACTCCAAACTTCATTTGCACAGTTCTCATTTCTTTAGTTCCCCGTTCATTCAGTTGAACTTAAATCCAGGAAAGTACTGACATAAGATGTCCCGCCTTCGGCGGGGTCCGCCTAACGGCGGTGGTGTTTTCTTTTTTCCCCCCGCCTTCGGCGGGGTCCGCCTATCGGCGGTTGTTGTGTCCTTAAACAGGGTGTCGAACTCCGAGCGTTTGGGACTAAGCCTTTTTTGAAGGAATGTTATTTTAAGTTGGGTTTCCAAGAACATGGTGTCGAACTTCTCATTCTAGTATGATTGCTTCGGATGATGCTAAGCATCATCCCAAGATGTGATTTGGGTTTATAGTGTCAAAGTAATGAAAGTAGTGAAATCAATGAGACCCTCGCCTTCGGCGAGGTGATGTTATCCTGGCTCAAAGCACGGACCGTGACACAAAGTGAAAGTAATGAAAGTAGTGAAATCAACGAGACCCTCGCCTTCGGCGAGGACCGCCTACGGCGGTGGTAATGTCCTGGCTCAAAGCACGGACCGTGACACAATGTGAAAGTAAGGAAAGTAGTGAAATCAACGAGACCCTCGCCTTCGGCGAGGACCGCCTACGGCGGTGGTAATGTCCTGGCTCAAAGCACGGCCCGTGACACAAAGTGAAAGTAATGAAAGTAGTGAAATCAACAAGACCCTCGCCTTCGGCGAGGGTGGTGTTGTCCTAGCGTAATCTCGCGGACCCGTGATGTGAACCCAAATCGCCGGCTTTATGTACACTCTGATATCAACTGTAAGATGTTGTGCGCACTTGGTATTTTTGGGGCGCAAAATAAAATGTGTGGAAAAAAGTTTAAAAATATGAAAGTAGACGCGAAGTTAGTTGTAAGGTTGAGCGCAAAGTTCAAGTCACTGGGCAATGGAGTATTAACGTTGGATAAATGTGAGAACTTTTGCAAAGCCGCTGCGCTTCGCTCCGCGTCTTTGCCAAATTTCGGACATTTATCCAACGTTAATATTCCAATGCACAACCTATCGTGATGGGTCGCTTCGCGACCCATTTCAATATGACTTATCAAGAAACTATGTGGGCAAATAGTGTTTTTGGGGCGCAAAAAATGAGTCGGAAAAAAGTTTAAAAATATGAAAGTAGACGCGAAGTTAGTTGTAAGGTTGAGCGCAAAGTTCAAGTCACTGGGCAATGGAGTATTAACGTTGGATAAATGTGAGAACTTTTGCAAAGCCGCTGCGCTTCGCTCCGCGTCTTTGCCAAATTTCGGACATTTATCCAACGTTAATATTCCAATGCACAAACTATCGTGATGGGTCGCTTCGCGACCCATTTCAATATGACTTATCAAGAAACTATGTGGGGAAATAGTGTTTTTGGGGCACAAAAAATGAGTCGGAAAAAAGTTTAAAAATATGAAAGTAGACGCGAAGATAGTTGTAAGGTTGAGCGCAAAGTTCAAGTCACTGGGCAATGGAGTATTAACGTTGGATAAATGTGAGAACTTTTGCAAAGCCGCTGCGCTTCGCTCCGCGTCTTTGCCAAATTTCGGACATTTATCCAACGTTAATATTCCAATGCACAAACTATCGTTATGGGTCGCTTCGCGACCCATTTCAATATGATTTCAGTTGTAAGACTTGTGGTTCCAAACTTCACAGCAGTTTGGAGTACATAAAGCCGGCGATTTGGGTTCACATCACGGGTCCGCGAGATTACGCTAGGACAACACCACCCTCGCCGAAGGCGAGGGTCTTGTTGATTTCACTACTTTCATTACTTTCACTTTGTGTCACGGGCCGTGCTTTGAGCCAGGACATTACCACCGCCGTAGGCGGTCCTCGCCGAAGGCGAGGGTCTCGTTGATTTCACTACTTTCCTTACTTTCACATTGTGTCACGGTCCGTGCTTTGAGCCAGGACATTACCACCGCCGTAGGCGGTCCTCGCCGAAGGCGAGGGTCTCGTTGATTTCACTACTTTCATTACTTTCACTTTGTGTCACGGTCCGTGCTTTGAGCCAGGATAACATCACCTCGCCGAAGGCGAGGGTCTCATTGATTTCACTACTTTCATTACTTTGACACTATAAACCCAAATCACATCTTGGGATGATGCTTAGCATCATCCGAAGCAATCATACTAGAATGAGAAGTTCGACACCATGTTCTTGGAAACCCAACTTAAAATAACATTCCTTCAAAAAAGGCTTAGTCCCAAACGCTCGGAGTTCGACACCCTGTTTAAGGACACAACAACCGCCGATAGGCGGACCCCGCCGAAGGCGGGGGGAAAAAAGAAAACACCACCGCCGTTAGGCGGACCCCGCCGAAGGCGGGACATCTTATGTCAGTACTTTCCTGGATTTAAGTTCAACTGAATGAACGGGGAACTAAAGAAATGAGAACTGTGCAAATGAAGTTTGGAGTATGTAACCGCCGCGGCGTGATTTTCGTGTCTGAAAAAAATCAAAAAAATTTCAGCTTTAGTTTGAAGAGAAAAGGATCTGAAAGATGAAGTGAATAAACGGGGAACTAAAAAAATGAGAACTGTAAAAATGAAATTTGCAGTATGTAACCGCCTCGGCGTGATTTCCCGTGTTTAAAAAAATTCCAAAACATTTTTTTTTTAATTTAAGACGTATATCGTGAAAAACAACAGGTCAGAGTATTTTTCCCGTTATCAGCATAAAATTACGGTTAGTTTGACATATCACACATAATTTTTCGATGATTTTAATTTTTTTATCAAAATTTCGCAATAGTTTCGAAAATTCAAAAAAATTTCAAAATTTTCAGTTTTTCATTTAGACATATAGAACACAAAATTCTGAACATGACGCATTATTTTGTTTTCGCCAGAAACCTCAAATTCCATGAGAAATTGCCATTTGAACGAGTGTGTGCGCTCTTTCGCTCTTGCGGAGGACGAAAATTACAGATTTTTCAAAATTAGAGATTTTCAGAATTTTTTTTCATATTGAGCAAGTTCAGAGACTGGTCTATATCACCCACTAATTAGTTTTTCATAATTGGCATGTTTTCTATGAGAAATTCAGCGTCGAAGGTGTGTGTGCGCTCTTTGAGTAAGCTTTCAGCTGAAACTTCTAAAACTCGAATAAAAAATTCTATAACTCGAGTTTTAATCTAGCTACAAAAATGATTTATATACCAAACGAACCGTCGTGACGAGGTAATGTCAGTAGTTTTCAAGAAAATGGCGAAAACTGATGATAATCACGACTTTTATCAATTTTATCAGTAAAAAGGACCTTTCCATTATTTAATGATAACTTTTGAAGATCGGCAAAATTCATAACACACTATAGCTCATTGGAATCGCAATAAAACGCTTAACAAAATCGTATGAAAAAATTATCAAAATATCAGTTATTTAAAATTTCGAAATTATTTTTTTTGAACATTGATAAATTGATAACTCGTTATCAGATGAAGCTACAGAGCTCAGAATAGGCTTAAAATGATCGCATCATAAAGGCGAACAAAATGATAGTAATATCGACCATGAGAGCTAAAATTTTTTCAAAACTGATAAATTGATAAGCTGATTATGAAAAAACTGCCTGTTCGATTTTAATGAAACTTGGGAGTTAAGGGTTTTCGAATACGCTGAATCTTTTAAGAGATTTAGAAAAAATCCTATGCAGGAGTTTTGGAGATACTGAAACACTGATAAAACTGATAAGGAATTTTGGCACTGATAAGGAGAAAAAAGTAGTCACGTCATATATCAATCGATAGCGCGCACAGTCCGCTTTAATTCCTTAGTAGATCGTTAAGTAGTATTTTGATCTGTTGACGCGTTATCAGCGGAAAACTGAAATGCTGATAAATTTGTGATAACGTAACTCCGTGAATTTGGGTTTACCTGAAAGTGGTTAACTGATTCGGATGTAGTTTCACCACGCGCACAACATATCCAAAAAGATCCCGGATCCCTTGGTTGCTTCTCCTGGCAGCTCGAAAAACGTGTTCACTGATAACGCTGATAAAATGATAATGTCACTGATAACAGTGATGATTATATTTTTTAGATGCGTTTTTGAATTTGCAGTCGATTAAAAGTAGTTAGAAGGTCGTACGACAATTTGTTCGCGAGTTATGATGGAAAAAGTGCATTTTCAGCGAAATTTTGTCCGGGCCATAAGTCCGCGAGTTTTGAAGATGGAGGTGGGGTTTAACGTGACTTTTTTCATTTTTTTTTATTATCTATCGAATGATATAGTTGTTAGGCGGTGTATCTTAAATTCGCTAAAATGCCTAAACCCAAATGGCGTGGCTAGCGCCTCAGCTAACGCTGAGGCGCTAAGCCACGCCTAAGCCTAACCTCGCCGAAGGCGAGGGTCTCGTTGATTTCACTACTTTCATTACTTTCACTTTGTGTCACGGTCCGTGCTTTGAGCCAGGATAACAACACCTCGCCGAAGGCGAGGGTCTCGTTGATTTCACTACTTTCATTACTTTGACACTATAAACCCAAATCACATCTTGGGATGATGCTTAGCATCATCCGAAGCAATCATACTAGAATGAGAAGTTCGACACCATGTTCTTGGAAACCCAACTTAAAATAACATTCCTTCAAAAAAGGCTTAGTCCCAAACGCTCGGAGTTCGACACCCTGTTTAAGGACACAACAACCGCCGATAGGCGGACCCCGCCGAAGGCGGGGGGAAAAAAGAAAACACCACCGCCGTTAGGCGGACCCCGCCGAAGGCGGGACATCCTATGTCAGTACTTTACTGGATTTAAGTTCAATTGAATGAACGGGGAACTAAAAAAAATGAGAACTGTACAAATGAAGTTTGGAGTATGTAACCGCCGCGGCGTGATTTTCGTGTCTGAAAAAATTCAAAAAAATGTTAGCTTTAGTCTGAAGACAAAAGGATCTGAAAGATGAAGTGAATAAACGGGGAACTAAAAAAATGAGAACTGTAAAAATGAAGTTTGGAGTATGTAACCGCCTCGGCGTGATTTTCAGAGTCTGAAAAAATTCAAAAAATTGTTCAGCTTTGAAGATAAATGGATCCGAACTATCAAGTGAATAAACGAGGAACTAAAAAAATTAGAAAAATACAGAAGAAGTATTGAGTATGTAACCGCCTCGGCGTGATTTCCCGTGTTTGAAAAAATTCCAAAACTTTCTTTTTTAAAATTTAAGACATATATCTTGAAAAGCAACAGGTCAGAGTATTTTTACCGTTATCAGCATAAAATTACGGTTAGTTTGACATATCACACATAATTTTTCGATGATTTTAATTTTTTTATCAAAATTTCGCAATAGTTTCGAAAATTCGAAAAAATTTCAAAATTTTCAGTTTTTCATTTAGACATATAGAACACAAAATTCTGAACATGACGCATTATTTTGTTTTCCGCAGAAACCCCAAATTCCATGAGAAATTGCCATTTGAACGAGTGTGTGCGCTCTTTCGCTCTTGCGGAGGACGAAAATTACAGATTTTTCAAAATTAGAGATTTTCAGATTTTTTTTTCATATTGAGCAAGTTCAGAGACTGGTCTATGTCACCCACTAATTTGTTTTCCATTATTGACATGTTTTCCATGAGAAATTCAGCGTTGAACTAGTGTGTGCGCTCTTTAATGCAAACGGAGGACCAAAATAACGGATTTTTTCAAAATTGAAGAATTCAAACTTTTTTTTTCATAGTGAGCAAGTTCAGAGACTGGTCTATAACACCCACGAATCGGTTTTCCATAATTGACATATTTTCCATGAGAAATTCAGCGTCAAAGGTGTGTGTGCGCTCTTTGAGTAAGCTTTCAGCTGAAACTTCTAAAACTCGAATAAAAAATTCTATAACTCGAGTTTCAATAGAGCTATAGAAATGATTTATATATCAAAAGAACCGTCGCGACGAGGTAATGTCAGTAGTTTTCATGAAAATGACGAAACCTGATGATAATCACGACTTTTATCAATTTTATCAGTAAAATCAGCTTTTCATTATTTGATGATAACTTTTGAAGACCGGCAAAATTCAAATCAGGCGAGAGCTCATTGAAATCGCAATAAAACGCTTAACAGAATCATATGAAAAAATTATCAAAATATCAATTATTTAAAATTTCGAAATTATTTTTTTTGAACATTGATAAATTGATAACTCGTTAACAGATAAAGATACAGAGCTATAATTAGGCTTAAAATAATCGCATCGTCATGACGAACAATATGATACTAATAACAGGTATGATTGCTCAAGTTTTTACAAAACTCATATTATCAGTGGATATTGATAAGCCTGATTACGAAAAGCCCGACGATCGATTTTGCTAAAAATTTGTCCGTAGAGGTTATTAGGCATGGCGAATCGTTTAAAAATAGTCTGGTTAAAAAAAAATGCGCCAATTTTTTGATAATCAGATAGTGATAAAAATAGGTCCTACTGATAAGGAATTCTTAAACTGATAAGCACTGATAATATGATGATCATTAGTATCATTCGATAGCGCATGATTTCTGCTTTCATATGGTGTATGGAGTTCATCCAGATTCTGATATGCTGATCAGTTATCAGCCAAAAACCAAAATGCTGATAATTTCGTGATAAGATAACTCGAAAACGTATAGTTTGTCGGCGAGTTTCCAATTGATTATGATGTAACTCGCGGCTGCGCATAACATATCAAAATTAAATCAAAATCGTACGTTTGCGAATCCTGATATGGAGAAAAACGTATTCACTGATAACGCTGATAAAATGATAATGCCGCTGATAACAGTGATGATTATATTTTTTAGATGCGTTTTTCAATTTGCAGTCGATTAAAAGTAGTTAGAAGGTCGTACGACGATTTGTTCGCGAGTTATGATGGAAAAAGCGCGTTTTCAGCGAAATTTTGTCCGGGCCATAAGTCCGCGAGTTTTGGAGATGGAGGTGGAGTTTAACGAGGTTTTTTTATTTTTTTTTTATTATCTATCGAATGATATAGTTGTTAGGCGGTGGATCTCAAATTCGCTAAAATGCCTAAACCCAAATGGCGTGGCTAGCGCCTCAGCTAACGCTGAGGCGCTAAGCCACGCCTAAGCCTAAGCCTAAGCCTAACTAAGCCTAAGCCTAAGCCTAAGCCTAAGCCTAAAGCCTAAGCCTAAGCCTAAGCCTAAGCCTAAGCCTAAGCCTAAAGCGTTTGGGACTAAGCCTTTTTTGAAGGAATGTTATTTTAAGTTGGGTTTCCAAGAACATGGTGTCGAACTTCTCATTCTAGTATGATTGCTTCGGATGATGCTAAGCATCATCCCAAGATGTGATTTGGGTTTATAGTGTCAAAGTAATGAAAGTAGTGAAATCAATGAGACCCTCGCCTTCGGCGAGGTGATGTTATCCTGGCTCAAAGCACGGACCGTGACACAAAGTGAAAGTAATGAAAGTAGTGAAATCAACGAGACCCTCGCCTTCGGCGAGGTGATGTTATCCTGGCTCAAAGCACGGACCGTGACACAAAGTGAAAGTAATGAAAGTAGTGAAATCAATGAGACCCTCGCCTTCGGCGAGGACCGCCTAGCGGCGGTGGTGTTATCCTGGCTCAAAGCACGGACCGTGACACAAAGTGAAAGTAAGGAAAGTAGTGAAATCAACGAGACCCTCGCCTTCGGCGAGGACCGCCTACGGCGGTGGTAATGTCCTGGCTCAAAGCACGGACCGTGACACAAAGTGAAAGTAATGAAAGCAGCGAAATCAACAAGACCCTCGCCTTCGGCGAGGGTGGTGTTGTCCTAGCGTAATCTCGCGGACCCGTGATGTGAACCCAAATCGCCGGCTTTATGTACACTCTGATATCAACTGTAAGATGTTGTGCGCACCTGGTATTTTTGGGGCGCAAAATAAAATGTGTGGAAAAAAGTTTAAAAATATGAAAGTAGAAGCGGAATTAGTTGTAGGGTTGAGCGCAAAGTCCAAGTCACTGGGCAATGGAGTATTAACGTTGGATAAATGTGAGAACTTTTGCAAAGCCGCTGCGCTTCGCTCCGCGTCTTTGCCAAATTTCGGACATTTATCCAACGTTAATATTCCAATGCACAAACTATCGTTATGGGTCGCTTCGCGACCCATTTCAATATTACTTTTTAAGTAACTATGTGGGCACAACTCTGATATCGACTGTAAGATGTTGTGCGCACCTGGTATTTTGGGGCGCAAAATAACATGTGTTTAAAAAAGTTTAAAAATATGAAAGTAGACGCGAAGTTAGTTGTATGGTTGAGCGCAAAGTTCAAGTCACTGGGCAATGGAGTATTAACGTTGGATAAATGTGAGAACTTTTGCAAAGCCGCTGCGCTTCGCTCCGCGTCTTTGCCAAATTTCGGACATTTATCCAACGTTAATATTCCAATGCACAAACTATCGTTATGGGTCGCTTCGCGACCCATTTCAATATTACTTTTTAAGTAACTATGTGGGCACAACTCTGATATCGACTGTAAGATGTTGTGCGCACCTGGTATTTTGGGGCGCAAAATAACATGTGTTTAAAAAAGTTTAAAAATATGAAAGTAGACGCGAAGTTAGTTGTATGGTTGAGCGCAAAGTTCAAGTCACTGGGCAATGGAGTATTAACGTTGGATAAATGTGAGAACTTTTGCAAAGCCGCTGCGCTTCGCTCCGCGTCTTTGCCAAATTTCGGACATTTATCCAACGTTAATATTCCAATGCACAAACTATCGTTATGGGTCGCTTCGCGACCCATTTCAATATGATTTCAGTTGTAACACTTGTGGTTCCAAACTTCACAGCAGTTTGGAGTACATAAAGCCGGCGATTTGGGTTCACATCACGGGTCCGCGAGATTACGCTAGGACAACACCACCCTCGCCGAAGGCGAGGGTCTTGTTGATTTCGCTGCTTTCATTACTTTCACTTTGTGTCACGGTCCGTGCTTTGAGCCAGGACATTACCACCGCCGTAGGCGGTCCTCGCCGAAGGCGAGGGTCTCGTTGATTTCACTACTTTCCTTACTTTCACTTTGTGTCACGGTCCGTGCTTTGAGCCAGGATAACACCACCGCCGCTAGGCGGTCCTCGCCGAAGGCGAGGGTCTCATTGATTTCACTACTTTCATTACTTTCACTTTGTGTCACGGTCCGTGCTTTGAGCCAGGATAACATCACCTCGCCGAAGGCGAGGGTCTCGTTGATTTCACTACTTTCATTACTTTCACTTTGTGTCACGGTCCGTGCTTTGAGCCAGGATAACATCACCTCGCCGAAGGCGAGGGTCTCATTGATTTCACTACTTTCATTACTTTGACACTATAAACCCAAATCACATCTTGGGATGATGCTTAGCATCATCCGAAGCAATCATACTAGAATGAGAAGTTCGACACCATGTTCTTGGAAACCCAACTTAAAATAACATTCCTTCAAAAAAGGCTTAGTCCCAAACGCTCGGAGTTCGACACCCTGTTTAAGGACACAACAACCGCCGATAGGCGGACCCCGCCGAAGGCGGGGGGAAAAAAGAAAACACCACCGCCGTTAGGCGGACCCCGCCGAAGGCGGGACATCTTATGTCAGTACTTTCCTGGATTTAAGTTCAACTGAATGAACGGGGAACTAAAGAAATGAGAACTGTGCAAATGAAGTTTGGAGTATGTAACCGCCGCGGCGTGATTTTCGTGTCTGAAAAAAATCAAAAAAATTTCAGCTTTAGTTTGAAGAGAAAAGGATCTGAAAGATGAAGTGAATAAACGGGGAACTAAAAAAATGAGAACTGTAAAAATGAAATTTGCAGTATGTAACCGCCTCGGCGTGATTTCCCGTGTTTAAAAAAATTCCAAAACATTTTTTTTTTAATTTAAGACGTATATCGTGAAAAACAACAGGTCAGAGTATTTTTCCCGTTATCAGCATAAAATTACGGTTAGTTTGACATATCACACATAATTTTTCGATGATTTTAATTTTTTTATCAAAATTTCGCAATAGTTTCGAAAATTCGAAAAAATTTCAAAATTTTCAGTTTTTCATTTAGACATATAGAAAACAAAATTCTGAACATGACACATTATTTTGTTTTCCCCAGAAACCTCAAATTCCATGAGAAATTGCCATTTGAACGAGTGTGTGCGCTCTTTCGTTCTTGCGGAGGACGAAAATTACAGATTTTTCAAAATTAGAGATTTTCAGAATTTTTTTTCATATTGAGCAAGTTCAGAGTCTGGTCTATATCACCCACTAATTTGTTTTCCATTATTGGCATGTTTTCCATGAGAAATTCAGCGTTGAACTAGTGTGTGCGCTCTTTAATGCAAGCGGAGGACGAAAATAACGGATTTTTTCAAAATTGAAGAATTCAAAATTTTTTTTTCATAGTGAGCAAGTTCAGAGACTGGTCTATATCACCCACGAATCGGTTTTCCATAATTGACATATTTTCCATGAGAAATTCAGCGTCAAAGGTGTGTGTGCGCTCTTTGAGTAAGCTTTCAGCTGAAACTTCTAAAACTCGAATAAAAAATTCTATAACTCGAGTTTCAATAGAGCTGTAGAAATGATTTATATATCAAAAGAACCGTCGCGACGAGGTAAGGTCGGTAGTTTTCATGAAAATGGCGAAACCTGATAAAAATAATGACTATTATCAATTTTATCAGTAAAATCAGTTTTTCATTATTTAGCGATAACTTTTGAAGACCGGCAAAATTCAAATCACGCGAGAGCTCGTTGGAATCGCAATAAAACGCTTAACAAAACGATATATAAAAATTATCAAAATATCAATTATTTAAAATTTCGAAATTATTTTTTTTGAACATTGATAAATTGATAACTCCTTATCAGATGAAGATACAGGGCTATAATTAGGCTTAAAATAATCGCAGCATCATGGCGAACAATATGATACTAATATCGGTTATGATTGCTCACGTTTTTTCAAAACACGTTTTATCAGCGGAAATTGATAAGCCTGATTACGAAAAGCCCGACGATCGATTTTGCTAAAAATTTGTCCATAGAGGTTATTAGGCATGGCGAATCGTTTAAAAATAGTCTGGTTCAAAAAAAAAGGGCCAGTTTTTTGATAATCAGAAGGTGATAAAAGTAGGTCATATTGATAAGGAATTCTTAAACTGATAAGCACAGATAATATGATGATCATTAGTATCATTCGATAGCGCATGACTTCTGCTTTCATATGATTTAAAGCGTTCATCCAGATTCTGATATGCTGATCAGTTATCAGCCGAAAATCAAAATGCTGATAATTTCGTGATAAGGTAAATCACTGAAAGTTCAATTTGCTGAGCGGATTCAACTGATTCGGATGAAGCTTAGTGACGTGCACAACATATCCGAAAAAATCCCGAATCGGTAGGGCTCCTCTCCGGGCAGCTCGAAAAACGTGTTTGCTGATAACGCTGATAAAATGATAATGCCGCTGATAACAGTGATGATTATATTTGTTAGATGCGTTTTTGAATTTGCAGTCGATTAAAAGTAGTTAGAAGGTCGTACGACGATCAGGTCGCGAGTTATGATGGAAAAAGTGCATTTTCAGCGAAATTTTGTCCGGGCCATAAGTCCGCGAGTTTTGAAGATGGAGGTGGGGTTTAACGTGATTTTTTTCATTTTTTTTTATTATCTATCGAATGATATAGTTGTTAGGCGGTGTATCTCAAATTCGCTAAAATGCCTAAACCCAAATGGCGTGGCTAGCGCCGGAGCTAACGCTCCGGCGCTAAGCCACGCCTAAGCCTAAGCCTAAGCCTAAGCCTAAGCCTAAGCCTAACCCCGCCTTCGGCGGGGTCCGCCTATCGGCGGTTGTTGTGTCCTTAAACAGGGTGTCGAACTCCGAGCGTTTGGGACTAAGCCTTTTTTGAAGGAATGTTATTTTAAGTTGGGTTTCCAAGAACATGGTGTCGAACTTCTCATTCTAGTATGATTGCTTCGGATGATGCTAAGCATCATCCCAAGATGTGATTTGGGTTTATAGTGTCAAAGTAATGAAAGTAGTGAAATCAATGAGACCCTCGCCTTCGGCGAGGTGATGTTATCCTGGCTCAAAGCACGGACCGTGACACAAAGTGAAAGTAATGAAAGTAGTGAAATCAACGAGACCCTCGCCTTCGGCGAGGTGATGTTATCCTGGCTCAAAGCACGGACCGTGACACAAAGTGAAAGTAATGAAAGTAGTGAAATCAATGAGACCCTCGCCTTCGGCGAGGACCGCCTAGCGGCGGTGGTGTTATCCTGGCTCAAAGCACGGACCGTGACACAAAGTGAAAGTAAGGAAAGTAGTGAAATCAACGAGACCCTCGCCTTCGGCGAGGACCGCCTACGGCGGTGGTAATGTCCTGGCTCAAAGCACGGACCGTGACACAAAGTGAAAGTAATGAAAGCAGCGAAATCAACAAGACCCTCGCCTTCGGCGAGGGTGGTGTTGTCCTAGCGTAATCTCGCGGACCCGTGATGTGAACCCAAATCGCCGGCTTTATGTACACTCTGATATCAACTGTAAGATGTTGTGCGCACCTGGTATTTTTGGGGCGCAAAATAAAATGTGTGGAAAAAAGTTTAAAAATATGAAAGTAGAAGCGGAATTAGTTGTAGGGTTGAGCGCAAAGTCCAAGTCACTGGGCAATGGAGTATTAACGTTGGATAAATGTGAGAACTTTTGCAAAGCCGCTGCGCTTCGCTCCGCGTCTTTGCCAAATTTCGGACATTTATCCAACGTTAATATTCCAATGCACAAACTATCGTTATGGGTCGCTTCGCGACCCATTTCAATATTACTTTTTAAGTAACTATGTGGGCACAACTCTGATATCGACTGTAAGATGTTGTGCGCACCTGGTATTTTGGGGCGCAAAATAACATGTGTTTAAAAAAGTTTAAAAATATGAAAGTAGACGCGAAGTTAGTTGTATGGTTGAGCGCAAAGTTCAAGTCACTGGGCAATGGAGTATTAACGTTGGATAAATGTGAGAACTTTTGCAAAGCCGCTGCGCTTCGCTCCGCGTCTTTGCCAAATTTCGGACATTTATCCAACGTTAATATTCCAATGCACAAACTATCGTTATGGGTCGCTTCGCGACCCATTTCAATATGATTTCAGTTGTAACACTTGTGGTTCCAAACTTCACAGCAGTTTGGAGTACATAAAGCCGGCGATTTGGGTTCACATCACGGGTCCGCGAGATTACGCTAGGACAACACCACCCTCGCCGAAGGCGAGGGTCTTGTTGATTTCGCTGCTTTCATTACTTTCACTTTGTGTCACGGTCCGTGCTTTGAGCCAGGACATTACCACCGCCGTAGGCGGTCCTCGCCGAAGGCGAGGGTCTCGTTGATTTCACTACTTTCCTTACTTTCACTTTGTGTCACGGTCCGTGCTTTGAGCCAGGATAACACCACCGCCGCTAGGCGGTCCTCGCCGAAGGCGAGGGTCTCATTGATTTCACTACTTTCATTACTTTCACTTTGTGTCACGGTCCGTGCTTTGAGCCAGGATAACATCACCTCGCCGAAGGCGAGGGTCTCGTTGATTTCACTACTTTCATTACTTTCACTTTGTGTCACGGTCCGTGCTTTGAGCCAGGATAACATCACCTCGCCGAAGGCGAGGGTCTCATTGATTTCACTACTTTCATTACTTTGACACTATAAACCCAAATCACATCTTGGGATGATGCTTAGCATCATCCGAAGCAATCATACTAGAATGAGAAGTTCGACACCATGTTCTTGGAAACCCAACTTAAAATAACATTCCTTCAAAAAAGGCTTAGTCCCAAACGCTCGGAGTTCGACACCCTGTTTAAGGACACAACAACCGCCGATAGGCGGACCCCGCCGAAGGCGGGGGGAAAAAAGAAAACACCACCGCCGTTAGGCGGACCCCGCCGAAGGCGGGACATCTTATGTCAGTACTTTCCTGGATTTAAGTTCAACTGAATGAACGGGGAACTAAAGAAATGAGAACTGTGCAAATGAAGTTTGGAGTATGTAACCGCCGCGGCGTGATTTTCGTGTCTGAAAAAAATCAAAAAAATTTCAGCTTTAGTTTGAAGAGAAAAGGATCTGAAAGATGAAGTGAATAAACGGGGAACTAAAAAAATGAGAACTGTAAAAATGAAATTTGCAGTATGTAACCGCCTCGGCGTGATTTCCCGTGTTTAAAAAAATTCCAAAACATTTTTTTTTTAATTTAAGACGTATATCGTGAAAAACAACAGGTCAGAGTATTTTTCCCGTTATCAGCATAAAATTACGGTTAGTTTGACATATCACACATAATTTTTCGATGATTTTAATTTTTTTATCAAAATTTCGCAATAGTTTCGAAAATTCGAAAAAATTTCAAAATTTTCAGTTTTTCATTTAGACATATAGAAAACAAAATTCTGAACATGACACATTATTTTGTTTTCCCCAGAAACCTCAAATTCCATGAGAAATTGCCATTTGAACGAGTGTGTGCGCTCTTTCGTTCTTGCGGAGGACGAAAATTACAGATTTTTCAAAATTAGAGATTTTCAGAATTTTTTTTCATATTGAGCAAGTTCAGAGTCTGGTCTATATCACCCACTAATTTGTTTTCCATTATTGGCATGTTTTCCATGAGAAATTCAGCGTTGAACTAGTGTGTGCGCTCTTTAATGCAAGCGGAGGACGAAAATAACGGATTTTTTCAAAATTGAAGAATTCAAAATTTTTTTTTCATAGTGAGCAAGTTCAGAGACTGGTCTATATCACCCACGAATCGGTTTTCCATAATTGACATATTTTCCATGAGAAATTCAGCGTCAAAGGTGTGTGTGCGCTCTTTGAGTAAGCTTTCAGCTGAAACTTCTAAAACTCGAATAAAAAATTCTATAACTCGAGTTTCAATAGAGCTGTAGAAATGATTTATATATCAAAAGAACCGTCGCGACGAGGTAAGGTCGGTAGTTTTCATGAAAATGGCGAAACCTGATAAAAATAATGACTATTATCAATTTTATCAGTAAAATCAGTTTTTCATTATTTAGCGATAACTTTTGAAGACCGGCAAAATTCAAATCACGCGAGAGCTCGTTGGAATCGCAATAAAACGCTTAACAAAACGATATATAAAAATTATCAAAATATCAATTATTTAAAATTTCGAAATTATTTTTTTTGAACATTGATAAATTGATAACTCCTTATCAGATGAAGATACAGGGCTATAATTAGGCTTAAAATAATCGCAGCATCATGGCGAACAATATGATATTAATATCGGTTATGATTGCTAACGTTTTTTCAAAACTCATATTATCAGTGGATATTGATAAGCCTGATTACGAAAAGCCCGACGTACGATTTGGCTAAAAATTTGTCCTTAGAGGTTATTAAGCATGGCGAATCGTTTAAACATAGTCTGATTCAAAAAGCTCGTGTCAAATTTTTGATAATCGGAAGGTGATAAAAGTAGGTCACACTGATAAGAAATTCATGAACTGATAACCATTGATAATATGGCGATCATTAGCATCATTCGATAGCGCATGAATTCCGCTTTCATATGCCGTATAGCATTTGTCAAGATTCCAATATGCCGATCAGTTATCAGCTGAAAACAAAATCGCTGATAATTTCGTGATAACGTAACTCACTAACCTATAATTTTTCAGCGAGTGATCAACTGATTCGGATGTAGTTTCACCACGCGCACAACATATCCAAAAAGATCCCGAATTCCTAGGTCTCCTCTCCTGATATGGAGAAAAACGTGTTCACTGATAACGCTGATAAAATGATAATGCCGCTGATAACAGTGATGATTATATTTGTTAGATGCGTTTTTCAATTTGCAGTCGATTAAAAGTAGTTAGAAGGTCGTACGACAATTTGTTCGCGAGTTATGATGGAAAAGGTGCATTTTCAGCGAAATTTTGTCCGGGCCATAAGTCCGCGAGTTTTGGAGATGGAGGTGGAGTTTAACGAGGTTTTTTTATTTTTTTTTTATTATCTATCGAATGATATAGTTGTTAGGCGGTGGATCTCAAATTCGCTAAAATGCCTAAACCCAAATGGCGTGGCTAGCGCCGGAGCTAACGCTCCGGCGCTAAGCCACGCCTAAGCCTAAGCCTAATTCCCCCCGCCTTCGGCGGGGTCCGCCTATCGGCGGTTGTTGTGTCCTTAAACAGGGTGTCGAACTCCGAGCGTTTGGGACTAAGCCTTTTTTGAAGGAATGTTATTTTAAGTTGGGTTTCCAAGAACATGGTGTCGAACTTCTCATTCTAGTATGATTGCTTCGGATGATGCTAAGCATCATCCCAAGATGTGATTTGGGTTTATAGTGTCAAAGTAATGAAAGTAGTGAAATCAATGAGACCCTCGCCTTCGGCGAGGTGATGTTATCCTGGCTCAAAGCACGGACCGTGACACAAAGTGAAAGTAATGAAAGTAGTGAAATCAACGAGACCCTCGCCTTCGGCGAGGTGATGTTATCCTGGCTCAAAGCACGGACCGTGACACAAAGTGAAAGTAATGAAAGTAGTGAAATCAATGAGACCCTCGCCTTCGGCGAGGACCGCCTACGGCGGTGGTAATGTCCTGGCTCAAAGCACGGACCGTGACACAAAGTGAAAGTAATGAAAGCAGCGAAATCAACAAGACCCTCGCCTTCGGCGAGGGTGGTGTTGTCCTAGCGTAATCTCGCGGACCCGTGATGTGAACCCAAATCGCCGGCTTTATGTACACTCTGATATCAACTGTAAGATGTTGTGCGCACCTGGTATTTTTGGGGCGCAAAATAAAATGTGTGGAAAAAAGTTTAAAAATATGAAAGTAGAAGCGGAATTAGTTGTAGGGTTGAGCGCAAAGTCCAAGTCACTGGGCAATGGAGTATTAACGTTGGATAAATGTGAGAACTTTTGCAAAGCCGCTGCGCTTCGCTCCGCGTCTTTGCCAAATTTCGGACATTTATCCAACGTTAATATTCCAATGCACAAACTATCGTTATGGGTCGCTTCGCGACCCATTTCAATATTACTTTTTAAGTAACTATGTGGGCACAACTCTGATATCGACTGTAAGATGTTGTGCGCACCTGGTATTTTGGGGCGCAAAATAACATGTGTTTAAAAAAGTTTAAAAATATGAAAGTAGACGCGAAGTTAGTTGTATGGTTGAGCGCAAAGTTCAAGTCACTGGGCAATGGAGTATTAACGTTGGATAAATGTGAGAACTTTTGCAAAGCCGCTGCGCTTCGCTCCGCGTCTTTGCCAAATTTCGGACATTTATCCAACGTTAATATTCCAATGCACAAACTATCGTTATGGGTCGCTTCGCGACCCATTTCAATATGATTTCAGTTGTAACACTTGTGGTTCCAAACTTCACAGCAGTTTGGAGTACATAAAGCCGGCGATTTGGGTTCACATCACGGGTCCGCGAGATTACGCTAGGACAACACCACCCTCGCCGAAGGCGAGGGTCTTGTTGATTTCGCTGCTTTCATTACTTTCACTTTGTGTCACGGTCCGTGCTTTGAGCCAGGACATTACCACCGCCGTAGGCGGTCCTCGCCGAAGGCGAGGGTCTCATTGATTTCACTACTTTCATTACTTTCACTTTGTGTCACGGTCCGTGCTTTGAGCCAGGATAACATCACCTCGCCGAAGGCGAGGGTCTCGTTGATTTCACTACTTTCATTACTTTCACTTTGTGTCACGGTCCGTGCTTTGAGCCAGGATAACATCACCTCGCCGAAGGCGAGGGTCTCATTGATTTCACTACTTTCATTACTTTGACACTATAAACCCAAATCACATCTTGGGATGATGCTTAGCATCATCCGAAGCAATCATACTAGAATGAGAAGTTCGACACCATGTTCTTGGAAACCCAACTTAAAATAACATTCCTTCAAAAAAGGCTTAGTCCCAAACGCTCGGAGTTCGACACCCTGTTTAAGGACACAACAACCGCCGATAGGCGGACCCCGCCGAAGGCGGGGGGAAAAAAGAAAACACCACCGCCGTTAGGCGGACCCCGCCGAAGGCGGGACATCTTATGTCAGTACTTTCCTGGATTTAAGTTCAACTGAATGAACGGGGAACTAAAGAAATGAGAACTGTGCAAATGAAGTTTGGAGTATGTAACCGCCGCGGCGTGATTTTCGTGTCTGAAAAAAATCAAAAAAATTTCAGCTTTAGTTTGAAGAGAAAAGGATCTGAAAGATGAAGTGAATAAACGGGGAACTAAAAAAATGAGAACTGTAAAAATGAAATTTGCAGTATGTAACCGCCTCGGCGTGATTTCCCGTGTTTAAAAAAATTCCAAAACATTTTTTTTTTAATTTAAGACGTATATCGTGAAAAACAACAGGTCAGAGTATTTTTCCCGTTATCAGCATAAAATTACGGTTAGTTTGACATATCACACATAATTTTTCGATGATTTTAATTTTTTTATCAAAATTTCGCAATAGTTTCGAAAATTCGAAAAAATTTCAAAATTTTCAGTTTTTCATTTAGACATATAGAAAACAAAATTCTGAACATGACACATTATTTTGTTTTCCCCAGAAACCTCAAATTCCATGAGAAATTGCCATTTGAACGAGTGTGTGCGCTCTTTCGTTCTTGCGGAGGACGAAAATTACAGATTTTTCAAAATTAGAGATTTTCAGAATTTTTTTTCATATTGAGCAAGTTCAGAGTCTGGTCTATATCACCCACTAATTTGTTTTCCATTATTGGCATGTTTTCCATGAGAAATTCAGCGTTGAACTAGTGTGTGCGCTCTTTAATGCAAGCGGAGGACGAAAATAACGGATTTTTTCAAAATTGAAGAATTCAAAATTTTTTTTTCATAGTGAGCAAGTTCAGAGACTGGTCTATATCACCCACGAATCGGTTTTCCATAATTGACATATTTTCCATGAGAAATTCAGCGTCAAAGGTGTGTGTGCGCTCTTTGAGTAAGCTTTCAGCTGAAACTTCTAAAACTCGAATAAAAAATTCTATAACTCGAGTTTCAATAGAGCTGTAGAAATGATTTATATATCAAAAGAACCGTCGCGACGAGGTAAGGTCGGTAGTTTTCATGAAAATGGCGAAACCTGATAAAAATAATGACTATTATCAATTTTATCAGTAAAATCAGTTTTTCATTATTTAGCGATAACTTTTGAAGACCGGCAAAATTCAAATCACGCGAGAGCTCGTTGGAATCGCAATAAAACGCTTAACAAAACGATATATAAAAATTATCAAAATATCAATTATTTAAAATTTCGAAATTATTTTTTTTGAACATTGATAAATTGATAACTCCTTATCAGATGAAGATACAGGGCTATAATTAGGCTTAAAATAATCGCAGCATCATGGCGAACAATATGATACTAATATCGGTTATGATTGCTCACGTTTTTTCAAAACACGTTTTATCAGCGGAAATTGATAAGCCTGATTACGAAAAGCCCGACGATCGATTTTGCTAAAAATTTGTCCATAGAGGTTATTAGGCATGGCGAATCGTTTAAAAATAGTCTGGTTCAAAAAAAAAGGGCCAGTTTTTTGATAATCAGAAGGTGATAAAAGTAGGTCATATTGATAAGGAATTCTTAAACTGATAAGCACAGATAATATGATGATCATTAGTATCATTCGATAGCGCATGACTTCTGCTTTCATATGATTTAAAGCGTTCATCCAGATTCTGATATGCTGATCAGTTATCAGCCGAAAATCAAAATGCTGATAATTTCGTGATAAGGTAAATCACTGAAAGTTCAATTTGCTGAGCGGATTCAACTGATTCGGATGAAGCTTAGTGACGTGCACAACATATCCGAAAAAATCCCGAATCGGTAGGGCTCCTCTCCGGGCAGCTCGAAAAACGTGTTTGCTGATAACGCTGATAAAATGATAATGCCGCTGATAACAGTGATGATTATATTTGTTAGATGCGTTTTTGAATTTGCAGTCGATTAAAAGTAGTTAGAAGGTCGTACGACGATCAGGTCGCGAGTTATGATGGAAAAAGTGCATTTTCAGCGAAATTTTGTCCGGGCCATAAGTCCGCGAGTTTTGAAGATGGAGGTGGGGTTTAACGTGATTTTTTTCATTTTTTTTTATTATCTATCGAATGATATAGTTGTTAGGCGGTGTATCTCAAATTCGCTAAAATGCCTAAACCCAAATGGCGTGGCTAGCGCCGGAGCTAACGCTCCGGCGCTAAGCCACGCCTAAGCCTTTATTTTGTTTTTCCCAGAAACCCCAAATTCCATGAGAAATTGCCATTTGAACGAGTGTGTGCGCTCTTTCGTTCTCGCGGAGGACGAAAATTACAGATTTTTCAAAATTAGAGATTTTCAGAATTTTTTTTCATAGTGAGCAAGTTCAGAGACTGGTCTATATCACCCATGAATCAGTTTTCCATAATTGACATATTTTCCATGAGAAATTCAGCGTCGAAGGTGTGTGTGCGCTCTTTCATACAAGCGGAGGACCAAAATAACGGATTTTGTCAAAATTGAAGAATTCAAAATTTTTTTTTCATAGTGAGCAAGTTCAGAGGCTGGGCTATATCACCCACGAATCGGTTTTCCATAATTGATATATTTTCCATGAGAAATTCAGCGTCAAAGGTGTGTGTGCGCTCTTTGAGTAAGCTTTCAGCTGAAACTTCTAAAACTCGAATAAAAAATTCTATAACTCGAGTTTCAATAGAGCTATAGAAATGATTTATATATCAAAAGAACCGTCGCGACGAGGTAAGGTCGGTAGTTTTCATGAAAATGGCGAAACCTGATAAAAATAATGACTATTATCAATTTTATCAGTAAAATCAGTTTTTCATTATTTAGCGATAACTTTTGAAGACCGGCAAAATTCAAATCACGCGAGAGCTCGTTGGAATCGCAATAAAACGCTTAACAAAACGATATATAAAAATTATCAAAATATCAATTATTTAAAATTTCGAAATTATTTTTTTTGAACATTGATAAATTGATAACTCCTTATCAGATGAAGATACAGGGCTATAATTAGGCTTAAAATAATCGCAGCATCATGGCGAACAATATGATACTAATATCGGTTATGATTGCTCACGTTTTTTCAAAACACGTTTTATCAGCGGAAATTGATAAGCCTGATTACGAAAAGCCCGACGATCAATTTTGCTAAAAATTTGTCCATAGAGGTTATTAGGCATGGCGAATCGTTTAAAAATAGTCTGGTTCAAAAAAAAAGGGCCAGTTTTTTGATAATCAGAAGGTGATAAAAGTAGGTCATATTGATAAGGAATTCTTAAACTGATAAGCACAGATAATATGATGATCATTAGTATCATTCGATAGCGCATGACTTCTGCTTTCATATGATTTAAAGCGTTCATCCAGATTCTGATATGCTGATCAGTTATCAGCCGAAAATCAAAATGCTGATAATTTCGTGATAAGGTAAATCACTGAAAGTTCAATTTGCTGAGCGGATTCAACTGATTCGGATGAAGCTTAGTGACGTGCACAACATATCCGAAAAAATCCCGAATCGGTAGGGCTCCTCTCCGGGCAGCTCGAAAAACGTGTTTGCTGATAACGCTGATAAAATGATAATGCCGCTGATAACAGTGATGATTATATTTGTTAGATGCGTTTTTGAATTTGCAGTCGATTAAAAGTAGTTAGAAGGTCGTACGACGATCAGGTCGCGAGTTATGATGGAAAAAGTGCATTTTCAGCGAAATTTTGTCCGGGCCATAAGTCCGCGAGTTTTGAAGATGGAGGTGGGGTTTAACGTGATTTTTTTCATTTTTTTTTATTATCTATCGAATGATATAGTTGTTAGGCGGTGTATCTCAAATTCGCTAAAATGCCTAAACCCAAATGGCGTGGCTAGCGCCGGAGCTAACGCTCCGGCGCTAAGCCACGCCTAAGCCTAAGCCTAATCTTACATGTCATCGTGAGAAGTCGAGCATCGAGAATTCAACATCTTTGAGCGTTCCATTTGACAAAGGCGTTGGTAAAATTGGCAATTGCATTGATCGACTGATTGTTTCGAAATTGGAGCCAGATTCCTGCAGATCTTGCAAATCCAGCTGCAACACATCGAGAACAATCGATTTTGGATACGGTCACAGATATTTGATTGTGTGTAACGACTCGTACCGGAAATTCGAAAACTTCAAGAAAGATGGAGACATTTTTTTGAAGTTGAGATGGCAACTTGTCGGATGCATCCAATACCTGGAATCAGATGAGCCAGCTGTCGTGTTTGCAAAAGAAGATGGAGGATACCTGCGATACTGCGCTGGAAAACTGCTGAACGAACCACAATTGAAAGGATTTGCTGAGACTGATGTTTTTGTGTTTGCAAATAAGTTGTATCAACGAAAAACAAATGCAAGAGATGAGGAGAAAGTTAAGGAGATTGATGCTTTCAATGAACTGATTGATGAAGATGATATAATGGAGATTGACTTCACACAACACAAGAAGAACACAATTGTCAACAATTTCGATGGCAACGAACCTGAAACGTTCAACTTCGACGCGCTGGAATTGTTGAATCGTCCGGAAGCACGTGAAATTCAACAATCACGCTGTTTTGTGATATCGTCGCTGAATTTGTTTTATGCTGCACATCATCTCCGTCAAATTTTATTGACATCTGATCTTCGTGAAGATTTTCAAGACGGATTGATTGAAAGTGAGGAGAACTGCTCAAAACTGGAAACTCTTCAACTGATTTTCAACAAAGAGACGACAGATTGCGGAATATTGAGACGACAATTAATGCCACCCCACTTTCATATTGGTCAGCATGATGCTAGCGATGTTGTTAACGAAATTATGGAGGTAAATTCTGAAAACAATCGATTTAGTTTCGTAATAAACATTATTTATTTTTCAGATCATTCCGAGGCACATGAAAGAGTTGTTTGGCTTGAGAAAAGTGTATGTTTCCGAATGTAGTGGATGTAACGAGAAATCTGAAAGATCGGAAGAGCGTTTCCAAATCAATCATGTCCTCACTGGTTCGGCGACTTTCAGAGACTTTGCGAAGGAGTTGGAATCGACGGAAGCGAGAAATTGTTCCAATTGTAATGAACGCACAAAAATGACAACTTCTCGTTACGTTGTGAATGATGCCACCAAGTATTTAGTTTTACATCTGCCCCGAGGAGCTGAGAAAATTGGCCTACAGATTGACGAGCCCCTAAAATCAGTTTCATTGTTCAACCGAAACTGGTTGCTTCGAGGTAAGTTATCAAACAATTATTCAAAGATATTCGTTAAAAATTCAATTTTTTTCAGCCGCGATCCAGTATATCTCATTTTCGAATGTCTACGGAGCATCTGGTCACTGGGTAACGTATGCTCGCGGCAACAACGAAGTGGCAAAAGTGAACGATAACGTAATTTCGAAATCCCAGTTTCCACCGAATTTGCTTGATTGCACCATTCTTCTCTTCGAAATCCAAGATTAATCTACCCAGGGTATGCGCTTTAAAAATGTCAGTTTTTTTATTTGTATTGTTTTAATATTAATATTTAATTTTTCACCTTTAATTTTTAATTTTTAAATATTAATATTTATTGTCTTAACTTTATTTATTATTTTTTCAATATTAAACAAATAAATCTTGAAAATCAAGACATTATAGTATTTTTCCCGTTATTAGCATAAAATTACGGTTAGTTGGACATATCACACATAATTTTTCGATGATTTTAATTTTTTTATCAAAATTTCGCAATAGTTTCGAAAATTCGAAAAAATTTCAAAATTTTCAGTTTTTCATTTAGACATATAGAACAAAAAATTCTGTACATGACACATTATTTTGTTCTCCCCAGAAACCTCAAATTCCATGAGAAATTGCCATTTGAACGAGTGTGTGCGCTCTTTCGCTCTTGCGGAGGACGAAAATTACAAATTTTTCAAAATTAGAGATTTTCAGAATTTTTTTTCATATTGAGCAAGTACAGAGACTGGTCTATATCACCCACTAATTAGTTTTCCATAATTGGCATGTTTTCCATGAGAAATTCAGCGTTGAACTAGTGTGTGCGCTCTTTCATGCAAGCGGAGGACCAAAATAACGGATTTTTTCAAAATTGAAGAAATCGAAATTTTTTTTTCATAGTGAGCAAGTTCAGAGACTGGTCTATATCACCCACGAATCGGTTTTCCATAATTGACATATTTTCCATGAGAAATTCAGCGTCAAAGGCGTGTGTGCGCTCTTTGAGTAAGCTTTCAGCTGAAACTTTTAAAACTCGAATAAAAAATTCTATAACTAGAGTTTCAATAGAGCTATAGAAATGATTTATATATCAAAAGAACCGTCGCGACGAGGTAAGATCGGTATTTTTCATGAAAATGGCGAAACCTGATAAAAATAATGACTTTTATCAATTTTATCAGTAAAATCAGCTTTTCATTATTTAATGATAACGTTTGAGGAGCAGCAAAATTCATATCACATAATAGCTCATTGGAATCGTAATGAAATGCTTAACAAAATGATATATAAAATTTATCAAAATATCAATTATTTAAAATTTCGAAATTATTTTTTTTGAACATTGATAAATTGATAACTCCTTATCAGATAAAGATACAGAGCTATAATTAGGCTTAAAATAATCACAGCGTCATGGCGAACAATATGATACTAATATCGACCATGATAGCTAAAATTTTTTCAAAACTGATAAATTGATAAGCTGATTATGAAAAAACTGCCTGTCCGATTTTAATGAAACTTGGGAGTTAAGGGTTTTCGAATACGCTGAATCTTTTAAGAGATTTAGAAAAAATCCTATGCAGGCGTTTTGGAGATACTGAAACACTGATAAAACTGATAAGGAATTTTGGCACTGATAAGGAGAAAAAAGTAGTCAAGTCATATATCAATCGATAGCGCACACAGTCCGCTTTAATTCTTTAGTGAATAGTTAAGTAGTTATTTGATCTGTTGACGAGTTATCAGCGGAAAACTGAAATGCTGATAATTTTGTGATAACGTAACTCCGTGAATTTGGATTTATCTGCGAGTGATCAACAGATTCGGATGTAGTTTAACCACGCGCACAACATATCCAAAAAAATCCTGGATCCCTTGGGCTCCTCTCCGGATATGGAGAAAAACGTGTTCACTGATAACGCTGATAAAATGCGAAAAAATTTCAAAATTTTCAGTTTTTCATTTAGACATATAGAAAACAAAATTCTGAACATGACACATTATTTTGTTTTCCCCAGAAACCTCAAATTCCATGAGAAATTGCCATTTGAACGAGTGTGTGCGCTCTTTCGTTCTTGCGGAGGACGAAAATTACAGATTTTTCAAAATTAGAGATTTTCAGAATTTTTTTTCATATTGAGCAAGTTCAGAGTCTGGTCTATATCACCCACTAATTTGTTTTCCATTATTGGCATGTTTTCCATGAGAAATTCAGCGTTGAACTAGTGTGTGCGCTCTTTAATGCAAGCGGAGGACGAAAATAACGGATTTTTTCAAAATTGAAGAATTCAAAATTTTTTTTTCATAGTGAGCAAGTTCAGAGACTGGTCTATATCACCCACGAATCGGTTTTCCATAATTGACATATTTTCCATGAGAAATTCAGCGTCAAAGGTGTGTGTGCGCTCTTTGAGTAAGCTTTCAGCTGAAACTTCTAAAACTCGAATAAAAAATTCTATAACTCGAGTTTCAATAGAGCTGTAGAAATGATTTATATATCAAAAGAACCGTCGCGACGAGGTAAGGTCGGTAGTTTTCATGAAAATGGCGAAACCTGATAAAAATAATGACTATTATCAATTTTATCAGTAAAATCAGTTTTTCATTATTTAGCGATAACTTTTGAAGACCGGCAAAATTCAAATCACGCGAGAGCTCGTTGGAATCGCAATAAAACGCTTAACAAAACGATATATAAAAATTATCAAAATATCAATTATTTAAAATTTCGAAATTATTTTTTTTGAACATTGATAAATTGATAACTCCTTATCAGATGAAGATACAGGGCTATAATTAGGCTTAAAATAATCGCAGCATCATGGCGAACAATATGATACTAATATCGGTTATGATTGCTCACGTTTTTTCAAAACACGTTTTATCAGCGGAAATTGATAAGCCTGATTACGAAAAGCCCGACGATCAATTTTGCTAAAAATTTGTCCATAGAGGTTATTAGGCATGGCGAATCGTTTAAAAATAGTCTGGTTCAAAAAAAAAGGGCCAGTTTTTTGATAATCAGAAGGTGATAAAAGTAGGTCATATTGATAAGGAATTCTTAAACTGATAAGCACAGATAATATGATGATCATTAGTATCATTCGATAGCGCATGACTTCTGCTTTCATATGATTTAAAGCGTTCATCCAGATTCTGATATGCTGATCAGTTATCAGCCGAAAATCAAAATGCTGATAATTTCGTGATAAGGTAAATCACTGAAAGTTCAATTTGCTGAGCGGATTCAACTGATTCGGATGAAGCTTAGTGACGTGCACAACATATCCGAAAAAATCCCGAATCGGTAGGGCTCCTCTCCGGGCAGCTCGAAAAACGTGTTTGCTGATAACGCTGATAAAATGATAATGCCGCTGATAACAGTGATGATTATATTTGTTAGATGCGTTTTTGAATTTGCAGTCGATTAAAAGTAGTTAGAAGGTCGTACGACGATCAGGTCGCGAGTTATGATGGAAAAAGTGCATTTTCAGCGAAATTTTGTCCGGGCCATAAGTCCGCGAGTTTTGAAGATGGAGGTGGGGTTTAACGTGATTTTTTTCATTTTTTTTTATTATCTATCGAATGATATAGTTGTTAGGCGGTGTATCTCAAATTCGCTAAAATGCCTAAACCCAAATGGCGTGGCTAGCGCCGGAGCTAACGCTCCGGCGCTAAGCCACGCCTAAGCCTAAGCCTAATCTTACATGTCATCGTGAGAAGTCGAGCATCGAGAATTCAACATCTTTGAGCGTTCCATTTGACAAAGGCGTTGGTAAAATTGGCAATTGCATTGATCGACTGATTGTTTCGAAATTGGAGCCAGATTCCTGCAGATCTTGCAAATCCAGCTGCAACACATCGAGAACAATCGATTTTGGATACGGTCACAGATATTTGATTGTGTGTAACGACTCGTACCGGAAATTCGAAAACTTCAAGAAAGATGGAGACATTTTTTTGAAGTTGAGATGGCAACTTGTCGGATGCATCCAATACCTGGAATCAGATGAGCCAGCTGTCGTGTTTGCAAAAGAAGATGGAGGATACCTGCGATACTGCGCTGGAAAACTGCTGAACGAACCACAATTGAAAGGATTTGCTGAGACTGATGTTTTTGTGTTTGCAAATAAGTTGTATCAACGAAAAACAAATGCAAGAGATGAGGAGAAAGTTAAGGAGATTGATGCTTTCAATGAACTGATTGATGAAGATGATATAATGGAGATTGACTTCACACAACACAAGAAGAACACAATTGTCAACAATTTCGATGGCAACGAACCTGAAACGTTCAACTTCGACGCGCTGGAATTGTTGAATCGTCCGGAAGCACGTGAAATTCAACAATCACGCTGTTTTGTGATATCGTCGCTGAATTTGTTTTATGCTGCACATCATCTCCGTCAAATTTTATTGACATCTGATCTTCGTGAAGATTTTCAAGACGGATTGATTGAAAGTGAGGAGAACTGCTCAAAACTGGAAACTCTTCAACTGATTTTCAACAAAGAGACGACAGATTGCGGAATATTGAGACGACAATTAATGCCACCCCACTTTCATATTGGTCAGCATGATGCTAGCGATGTTGTTAACGAAATTATGGAGGTAAATTCTGAAAACAATCGATTTAGTTTCGTAATAAACATTATTTATTTTTCAGATCATTCCGAGGCACATGAAAGAGTTGTTTGGCTTGAGAAAAGTGTATGTTTCCGAATGTAGTGGATGTAACGAGAAATCTGAAAGATCGGAAGAGCGTTTCCAAATCAATCATGTCCTCACTGGTTCGGCGACTTTCAGAGACTTTGCGAAGGAGTTGGAATCGACGGAAGCGAGAAATTGTTCCAATTGTAATGAACGCACAAAAATGACAACTTCTCGTTACGTTGTGAATGATGCCACCAAGTATTTAGTTTTACATCTGCCCCGAGGAGCTGAGAAAATTGGCCTACAGATTGACGAGCCCCTAAAATCAGTTTCATTGTTCAACCGAAACTGGTTGCTTCGAGGTAAGTTATCAAACAATTATTCAAAGATATTCGTTAAAAATTCAATTTTTTTCAGCCGCGATCCAGTATATCTCATTTTCGAATGTCTACGGAGCATCTGGTCACTGGGTAACGTATGCTCGCGGCAACAACGAAGTGGCAAAAGTGAACGATAACGTAATTTCGAAATCCCAGTTTCCACCGAATTTGCTTGATTGCACCATTCTTCTCTTCGAAATCCAAGATTAATCTACCCAGGGTATGCGCTTTAAAAATGTCAGTTTTTTTATTTGTATTGTTTTAATATTAATATTTAATTTTTCACCTTTAATTTTTAATTTTTAAATATTAATATTTATTGTCTTAACTTTATTTATTATTTTTTCAATATTAAACAAATAAATCTTGAAAATCAAGACATTATAGTATTTTTCCCGTTATTAGCATAAAATTACGGTTAGTTGGACATATCACACATAATTTTTCGATGATTTTAATTTTTTTATCAAAATTTCGCAATAGTTTCGAAAATTCGAAAAAATTTCAAAATTTTCAGTTTTTCATTTAGACATATAGAACAAAAAATTCTGTACATGACACATTATTTTGTTCTCCCCAGAAACCTCAAATTCCATGAGAAATTGCCATTTGAACGAGTGTGTGCGCTCTTTCGCTCTTGCGGAGGACGAAAATTACAAATTTTTCAAAATTAGAGATTTTCAGAATTTTTTTTCATATTGAGCAAGTACAGAGACTGGTCTATATCACCCACTAATTAGTTTTCCATAATTGGCATGTTTTCCATGAGAAATTCAGCGTTGAACTAGTGTGTGCGCTCTTTCATGCAAGCGGAGGACCAAAATAACGGATTTTTTCAAAATTGAAGAAATCGAAATTTTTTTTTCATAGTGAGCAAGTTCAGAGACTGGTCTATATCACCCACGAATCGGTTTTCCATAATTGACATATTTTCCATGAGAAATTCAGCGTCAAAGGCGTGTGTGCGCTCTTTGAGTAAGCTTTCAGCTGAAACTTTTAAAACTCGAATAAAAAATTCTATAACTAGAGTTTCAATAGAGCTATAGAAATGATTTATATATCAAAAGAACCGTCGCGACGAGGTAAGATCGGTATTTTTCATGAAAATGGCGAAACCTGATAAAAATAATGACTTTTATCAATTTTATCAGTAAAATCAGCTTTTCATTATTTAATGATAACGTTTGAGGAGCAGCAAAATTCATATCACATAATAGCTCATTGGAATCGTAATGAAATGCTTAACAAAATGATATATAAAATTTATCAAAATATCAATTATTTAAAATTTCGAAATTATTTTTTTTGAACATTGATAAATTGATAACTCCTTATCAGATAAAGATACAGAGCTATAATTAGGCTTAAAATAATCACAGCGTCATGGCGAACAATATGATACTAATATCGACCATGATAGCTAAAATTTTTTCAAAACTGATAAATTGATAAGCTGATTATGAAAAAACTGCCTGTCCGATTTTAATGAAACTTGGGAGTTAAGGGTTTTCGAATACGCTGAATCTTTTAAGAGATTTAGAAAAAATCCTATGCAGGCGTTTTGGAGATACTGAAACACTGATAAAACTGATAAGGAATTTTGGCACTGATAAGGAGAAAAAAGTAGTCAAGTCATATATCAATCGATAGCGCACACAGTCCGCTTTAATTCTTTAGTGAATAGTTAAGTAGTTATTTGATCTGTTGACGAGTTATCAGCGGAAAACTGAAATGCTGATAATTTTGTGATAACGTAACTCCGTGAATTTGGATTTATCTGCGAGTGATCAACAGATTCGGATGTAGTTTAACCACGCGCACAACATATCCAAAAAAATCCTGGATCCCTTGGGCTCCTCTCCGGATATGGAGAAAAACGTGTTCACTGATAACGCTGATAAAATGATAATGTCACTGATAACAGTGATGATTATATTTTTTAGATGCGTTTTTGAATTTGCAGTCGATTAAAAGTAGTTAGAAGGTCGTACGACGATTTGTTCGCGAGTTATGACGGAAAAAGTGCGTTTTCAGCGAAATTTTGTCCGGGCCATAAGTCCGCGAGTTTTGAAGATGGAGGTGGGGTTTAACGTGACTTTTTTCATTTTTTTTTATTATCTATCGAATGATATAGTTGTTAGGCGGTAGATCTCAAATTCGCTAAAATGCCTAAACCCAAATGGCGTGGCTAGCGCCGGAGCTAACGCTCCGGCGCTAAGCCACGCCTAAGCCTAACCGCCGCGGCGTGATTTTCGTGTCTGAAAAAAATCAAAAAAATTTCAGCTTTAGTTTGAAGAGAAAAGGATCTGAAAGATGAAGTGAATAAACGGGGAACTAAAAAAATGAGAACTGTAAAAATGAAATTTGCAGTATGTAACCGCCTCGGCGTGATTTCCCGTGTTTAAAAAAATTCCAAAACATTTTTTTTTTAATTTAAGACGTATATCGTGAAAAACAACAGGTCAGAGTATTTTTCCCGTTATCAGCATAAAATTACGGTTAGTTTGACATATCACACATAATTTTTCGATGATTTTAATTTTTTTATCAAAATTTCGCAATAGTTTCGAAAATTCGAAAAAATTTCAAAATTTTCAGTTTTTCATTTAGACATATAGAAAACAAAATTCTGAACATGACACATTATTTTGTTTTCCCCAGAAACCTCAAATTCCATGAGAAATTGCCATTTGAACGAGTGTGTGCGCTCTTTCGCTCTTGCGGAGGACGAAAATTACAAATTTTTCAAAATTAGAGATTTTCCGAATTTTTTTTCATATTGAGCAAGTACAGAGACTGGTCTATATCACCCACTAATTAGTTTTCCATAATTGGCATGTTTTCCATGAGAAATTCAGCGTTGAACTAGTGTGTGCGCTCTTTCATGCAAGCGGAGGACCAAAATAACGGATTTTTTCAAAATTGAAGAAATCGAAAATTTTTTTTCATAGTGAGCAAGTTCAGAGACTGGTCTATATCACCCACGAATCGGTTTTCACTAATTGACATATTTTCCATGAGAAATTCAGCGTCAAAGGCGTGTGTGCGCTCTTTGAGCAAGCTTTCAGCTGAAACTTTTAAAACTCGAATAAAAAATTCTATAACTCGAGTTTCCATAGAGCTATAGAAATGATTTATATATCAAAAGAACCGTCGCGACGAGGTAAGATCGGTATTTTTCATGAAAATGGCGAAACCTGATAAAAATAATGACTTTTATCAATGTTATCAGTAAAATCAGCTTTTCATTATTTAATGATAACGTTTGAGGAGCAGAAAAATTCATATCACATGATAGCTCATTGGAATCGTAATAAAACGCTTAACAAAATGGTATATAAAAATTATCAAAATATCAATTATTTAAAATTTCGAAATTATTTTTTTTGAACATTGATAAATTGATAACTCCTTATCAGATGAAGATACGGAGCTATAATTAGGCTTAAAATAATCACAGCGTCATGGCGAACAATATGATACTAATATCGGGTATGATTGCTCACGTTTTTTCAAAACTCATATTATCAGTGGATATTGATAAGGTGATTACAGAAATACCGCCGGTTGAAACCGGCTGAAAATTTGTCTCTAGATGTAAAAAAGCATGACAAATCGTTTACAATTAGTCTGGTTTAAAAAGCTTGGGCCAGTTTTTTGATAATCAGAAGGTGATAAAAGTAGGACCTACTGATAAGGATTTGTTGAACTGATAAGCATATATAATATGATGATCATTAGTATCATTCGATAGCGCATGATTTCTGCTTTCATATGGTGTATGGAGTTCATCCAGATTCTGATATGCTGATCAGTTATCAGCCAAAAACCAAAATGCTGATAATTTCGTGATAAGATAACTCGAAAACGTATAGTTTGTCGGCGAGTTTCCAATTGATTATGATGTAACTCGCGGCTGCGCATAACATATCAAAAATAAATCAAAATCGTACGTTCTCCTCTCCTGATATGGAGAAAAACGTGTTCACTGATAACGCTGATAAAATGATAATGCCGCTGATAACAGTGATGATTATATTTGTTAGATGCGTTTTTCAATTTGCAGTCGATTAAAAGTAGTTAGAAGGTCGTACGACAATTTGTTCGCGAGTTATGATGGAAAAGGTGCATTTTCAGCGAAATTTTGTCCGGGCCATAAGTCCGCGAGTTTTGGAGATGGAGGTGGAGTTTAACGAGGTTTTTTTATTTTTTTTTTATTATCTATCGAATGATATAGTTGTTAGGCGGTGGATCTCAAATTCGCTAAAATGCCTAAACCCAAATGGCGTGGCTAGCGCCGGAGCTAACGCTCCGGCGCTAAGCCACGCCTAAGCCTAAGCCTAATTTTTTAGTTCCTCGTTTATTCACTTGATATTTCGGATCCATTTATCTTCAAACTAAAGCTGAACAATTTTTTGAATTTTTTCAGACTCTGAAAATCACGCCGAGGCGGTTACATACTCCAAATTTCATTTTTACAGTTCTCTTTTTTTTAGTTCCCCGTTTATTCCCTTCATCTTTCAGATCCTTTGGTCTTCAAACTAAAGCTGAAATTTTTTGGAATTTTTTCAGACACGAAAATCACGCCGCGGCGGTTACATACTCCAAACTTCATTTGTACAGTTCTCATTTCTTTTGTTCCCCGTTCATTCAAATGAACTTAAATCCAGTAAAGTACTGACATAAGATGTCCCGCCTTCGGCGGGGTCCGCCTAACGGCGGTGGTGTTTTCTTTTTTCCCCCCGCCTTCGGCGGGGTCCGCCTATCGGCGGTTGTTGTATCCTTAAACAGGGTGTCGAACTCCGAGCGTTTGGAACTAAGCCTTTTTTGAAGGAATGTTACTTTAAGTTGGGTTTCCAAGAACATGGTGTCGAACTTCTCATTCTAGTATGATTGCTTCGGATGATGCTAAGCATCATCCCAAGATGTGATTTGGGTTTATAGTGTCAAAGTAATGAAAGTAGTGAAATCAATGAGACCCTCGCCTTCGGCGAGGTGGTGTTATCCTGGCTCAAAGCACGGACCGTGACACAAAGTGAAAGTAATGAAAGTAGTGAAATCAACGAGACCCTCGCCTTCGGCGAGGTGGTGTTATCCTGGCTCAAAGCACGGACCGTGACACAAAGTGAAAGTAAGGAAAGTAGTGAAATCAACGAGACCCTCGCCTTCGGCGAGGACCGCCTACGGCGGTGGTAATGTCCTGGCTCAAAGCACGGACCGTGACACAAAGTGAAAGTAATGAAAGTAGCGAAATGAACAAGACCCTCGCCTTCGGCGAGGGTGGTGTTGTCCTAGCGTAATCTCGCGGACCCGTGATGTGAACCCAAATCGCCGGCTTTATGTACACTCTGATATCAACTGTAAGATGTTGTGCGCACCTGGTAATTTTGGGGCGCAAAATAAAATGTGTGGAAAAAAGTTTAAAAATATGAAAGTAGACCCGAAGTTAGTTGTAGGGTTGAGCGCAAAGTTCAAGTCACTGGGCAATGGAGTATTAACGTTGGATAAATGTGAGAACTTTTGCAAAGCCGCTGCGCTTCGCTCCGCGTCTTTGCCAAATTTCGGACATTTATCCAACGTTAATATTCCAATGCACAAACTATCGTGATGGGTCGCTTCGCGACCCATTTCAATATGATTTTTCAAGAAACTATGTGGGCAAATAGTGTTTTTGGGGTGCAAAATAAAATGTGCGAAAAAAAGTTTAAAAATATGAAAGTAGACGGGAAGTTAGTTGTATTGTTGAGCGCAAAGTTCAAGTCACTGGGCAATGGAGTATTAACGTTGGATAAATGTGAGAACTTTTGCAAAGCCGCTGCGCTTCGCTCCGCGTCTTTGCCAAATTTCGGACATTTATCCAACGTTAATATTCCAATGCACAAACTATCGTTATGGGTCGCTTCGCGACCCATTTCAAAATGATTTATCAAGTAACAATGTGGGCACAACTCTGATATCAACTGTAAGATGTTGTGCGCACTTGGTATTTTTGGGGCGCAAAATAAAATGTGCGAAAAAAAGTGCAAATATATGAAAGTAGACGCGAAGTTAGTTGTATGGTTGAGCGCAAAGTTCAAGTCACTGGGCAATGGAGTATTAACGTTGGATAAATGTGAGAACTTTTGCAAAGCCGCTGCGCTTCGCTCCGCGTCTTTGCCAAATTTCGGACATTTATCCAACGTTAATATTCCAATGCACAAACTATCGTGATGGGTCGCTTCGCGACCCATTTCAATATGATTTCAGTTGTAACACTTGTGGTTCCAAACTTCACAGCAGTTTGGAGTACATAAAGCCGGCGATTTGGGTTCACATCACGGGTCCGCGAGATTACGCTAGGACAACACCACCCTCGCCGAAGGCGAGGGTCTTGTTCATTTCGCTACTTTCATTACTTTCACTTTGTGTCACGGTCCGTGCTTTGAGCCAGGACATTACCACCGCCGTAGGCGGTCCTCGCCGAAGGCGAGGGTCTCGTTGATTTCACTACTTTCCTTACTTTCACTTTGTGTCACGGTCCGTGCTTTGAGCCAGGATAACACCACCTCGCCGAAGGCGAGGGTCTCGTTGATTTCACTACTTTCATTACTTTCACTTTGTGTCACGGTCCGTGCTTTGAGCCAGGATAACACCACCTCGCCGAAGGCGAGGGTCTCATTGATTTCACTACTTTCATTACTTTGACACTATAAACCCAAATCACATCTTGGGATGATGCTTAGCATCATCCGAAGCAATCATACTAGAATGAGAAGTTCGACACCATGTTCTTGGAAACCCAACTTAAAGTAACATTCCTTCAAAAAAGGCTTAGTTCCAAACGCTCGGAGTTCGACACCCTGTTTAAGGATACAACAACCGCCGATAGGCGGACCCCGCCGAAGGCGGGGGGAAAAAAGAAAACACCACCGCCGTTAGGCGGACCCCGCCGAAGGCGGGACATCTTATGTCAGTACTTTACTGGATTTAAGTTCATTTGAATGAACGGGGAACAAAAGAAATGAGAACTGTACAAATGAAGTTTGGAGTATGTAACCGCCGCGGCGTGATTTTCGTGTCTGAAAAAATTCCAAAAAATTTCAGCTTTAGTTTGAAGACCAAAGGATCTGAAAGATGAAGGGAATAAACGGGGAACTAAAAAAAAGAGAACTGTAAAAATGAAATTTGGAGTATGTAACCGCCTCGGCGTGATTTTCAGAGTCTGAAAAAATTCAAAAAATTGTTCAGCTTTAGTTTGAAGATAAATGGATCCGAAATATCAAGTGAATAAACGAGGAACTAAAAAAATTAGAAAAATACAGAAGAAGTATTGAGTATGTAACCGCCTCGGCGTGATTTCCCGTGTTTGAAAAAATTCCAAAACTTTTTTTAAAATTTAAGACATATATCTTGAAAAGCAACAGGTCAGAGTATTTTTCCCGTTATCAGCATAAAATTACGCTTAGTTTGACATATCACACATAATTTTTCGATGATTTTAATTTTTTTATCAAAATTTCGCAATAGTTTCGAAAATTCAAAAAAATTTCAAAATTTTCAGTTTTTCATTTAGACATATAGAACACAAAATTCTGAACATGACACATTATTTTGTTTTTCCCAGAAACCCCAAATTCCATGAGAAATTGCCATTTGAACGAGTGTGTGCGCTCTTTCGCTCTTGCGGAGGACGAAAATTACAAATTTTTCAAAATTAGAGATTTTCCGAATTTTTTTTCATATTGAGCAAGTACAGAGACTGGTCTATATCACCCACTAATTAGTTTTCCATAATTGGCATGTTTTCCATGAGAAATTCAGCGTTGAACTAGTGTGTGCGCTCTTTCATGCAAGCGGAGGACCAAAATAACGGATTTTTTCAAAATTGAAGAAATCGAAAATTTTTTTTCATAGTGAGCAAGTTCAGAGACTGGTCTATATCACCCACGAATCGGTTTTCACTAATTGACATATTTTCCATGAGAAATTCAGCGTCAAAGGCGTGTGTGCGCTCTTTGAGCAAGCTTTCAGCTGAAACTTTTAAAACTCGAATAAAAAATTCTATAACTCGAGTTTCCATAGAGCTATAGAAATGATTTATATATCAAAAGAACCGTCGCGACGAGGTAAGATCGGTATTTTTCATGAAAATGGCGAAACCTGATAAAAATAATGACTTTTATCAATGTTATCAGTAAAATCAGCTTTTCATTATTTAATGATAACGTTTGAGGAGCAGAAAAATTCATATCACATGATAGCTCATTGGAATCGTAATAAAACGCTTAACAAAATGGTATATAAAAATTATCAAAATATCAATTATTTAAAATTTCGAAATTATTTTTTTTGAACATTGATAAATTGATAACTCCTTATCAGATGAAGATACGGAGCTATAATTAGGCTTAAAATAATAACAGCGTCATGGCGAACAATATGATACTAATATCGGGTATGATTGCTCAAGTTTTTTCAAAACTGATAGTATCAGTGGAAATTGATAAGGTGATTACAGAAATACCGCCGGTTGAAACCGGCTGAAAATTTGTCTCTAGATGTAGAAAAGCACAACAAATCGTTTACAAATAGTCTGGTGTGAAAATTTTTGATTCATATTTTTGATAATCAGATAGTGATAAAAGTAGGTCATATTGATAAGGAATTGTTAAACTGATATGCACAGATAATATGGTGATCATTAGTATCATTCGATAGCGCATGATTTCAGCTTTCATATGTTGTATGGCGTTCATCCAGATTCCAATATGCTGATTAGTTATCAGTCGAAAAGTAAATAGCTGATAATTTCGTGATAAGATAACTCGAAAACTTATAAGCGGTTGGCCAGATTCCAATTGATTATGATGTATCTCGATGGTGCGCATAACATATCAAAAATGATCAAAAATCGTGACGACGCTTCTCCTGATATGGAGAAAAACGTGTTTGCTGATAACGATGATAAAAAGATAATGCCGCTGATAACAGTGATGATTATATTTGTTAGATGCGTTTTTCAATTTGCAGTCGATTGAAAGTAGTTAGAAGGTCGTACGATGATTTGTTCGCGAGTTATGATGGAAAAAGTGCATTTTCAGCGGAATTTTGTCCGGGCCATAAGTCCGCGAGTTTTGAAGATGGAGGTGGGGTTTAACGAGGTTTTTTTCTTTTTTTTTATTATCTATCGAATGATATAGTTGTTAGGCGGTGGATCTCAAATTCGCTAAAATGCCTAAACCCAAATGGCGTGGCTAGCGCCGGAGCTAACGCTCCGGCGCTAAGCCACGCCTAAGCCTAAGCCTAAACCCTCGCCTTCGGCGAGGGTGGTGTTGTCCTAGCGTAATCTCGCGGACCCGTGATGTGAACCCAAATCGCCGGCTTTATGTACACTCTGATATCAACTGTAAGATGTTGTGCGCACCTGGTAATTTTGGGGCGCAAAATAAAATGTGTGGAAAAAAGTTTAAAAATATGAAAGTAGACCCGAAGTTAGTTGTAGGGTTGAGCGCAAAGTTCAAGTCACTGGGCAATGGAGTATTAACGTTGGATAAATGTGAGAACTTTTGCAAAGCCGCTGCGCTTCGCTCCGCGTCTTTGCCAAATTTCGGACATTTATCCAACGTTAATATTCCAATGCACAAACTATCGTGATGGGTCGCTTCGCGACCCATTTCAATATGATTTTTCAAGAAACTATGTGGGCAAATAGTGTTTTTGGGGTGCAAAATAAAATGTGCGAAAAAAAGTTTAAAAATATGAAAGTAGACGGGAAGTTAGTTGTATTGTTGAGCGCAAAGTTCAAGTCACTGGGCAATGGAGTATTAACGTTGGATAAATGTGAGAACTTTTGCAAAGCCGCTGCGCTTCGCTCCGCGTCTTTGCCAAATTTCGGACATTTATCCAACGTTAATATTCCAATGCACAAACTATCGTTATGGGTCGCTTCGCGACCCATTTCAAAATGATTTATCAAGTAACAATGTGGGCACAACTCTGATATCAACTGTAAGATGTTGTGCGCACTTGGTATTTTTGGGGCGCAAAATAAAATGTGCGAAAAAAAGTGCAAATATATGAAAGTAGACGCGAAGTTAGTTGTATGGTTGAGCGCAAAGTTCAAGTCACTGGGCAATGGAGTATTAACGTTGGATAAATGTGAGAACTTTTGCAAAGCCGCTGCGCTTCGCTCCGCGTCTTTGCCAAATTTCGGACATTTATCCAACGTTAATATTCCAATGCACAAACTATCGTGATGGGTCGCTTCGCGACCCATTTCAATATGATTTCAGTTGTAACACTTGTGGTTCCAAACTTCACAGCAGTTTGGAGTACATAAAGCCGGCGATTTGGGTTCACATCACGGGTCCGCGAGATTACGCTAGGACAACACCACCCTCGCCGAAGGCGAGGGTCTTGTTCATTTCGCTACTTTCATTACTTTCACTTTGTGTCACGGTCCGTGCTTTGAGCCAGGACATTACCACCGCCGTAGGCGGTCCTCGCCGAAGGCGAGGGTCTCGTTGATTTCACTACTTTCCTTACTTTCACTTTGTGTCACGGTCCGTGCTTTGAGCCAGGATAACACCACCTCGCCGAAGGCGAGGGTCTCGTTGATTTCACTACTTTCATTACTTTCACTTTGTGTCACGGTCCGTGCTTTGAGCCAGGATAACACCACCTCGCCGAAGGCGAGGGTCTCATTGATTTCACTACTTTCATTACTTTGACACTATAAACCCAAATCACATCTTGGGATGATGCTTAGCATCATCCGAAGCAATCATACTAGAATGAGAAGTTCGACACCATGTTCTTGGAAACCCAACTTAAAGTAACATTCCTTCAAAAAAGGCTTAGTTCCAAACGCTCGGAGTTCGACACCCTGTTTAAGGATACAACAACCGCCGATAGGCGGACCCCGCCGAAGGCGGGGGGAAAAAAGAAAACACCACCGCCGTTAGGCGGACCCCGCCGAAGGCGGGACATCTTATGTCAGTACTTTACTGGATTTAAGTTCATTTGAATGAACGGGGAACAAAAGAAATGAGAACTGTACAAATGAAGTTTGGAGTATGTAACCGCCGCGGCGTGATTTTCGTGTCTGAAAAAATTCCAAAAAATTTCAGCTTTAGTTTGAAGACCAAAGGATCTGAAAGATGAAGGGAATAAACGGGGAACTAAAAAAAAGAGAACTGTAAAAATGAAATTTGGAGTATGTAACCGCCTCGGCGTGATTTTCAGAGTCTGAAAAAATTCAAAAAATTGTTCAGCTTTAGTTTGAAGATAAATGGATCCGAAATATCAAGTGAATAAACGAGGAACTAAAAAAATTAGAAAAATACAGAAGAAGTATTGAGTATGTAACCGCCTCGGCGTGATTTCCCGTGTTTGAAAAAATTCCAAAACTTTTTTTAAAATTTAAGACATATATCTTGAAAAGCAACAGGTCAGAGTATTTTTCCCGTTATCAGCATAAAATTACGCTTAGTTTGACATATCACACATAATTTTTCGATGATTTTAATTTTTTTATCAAAATTTCGCAATAGTTTCGAAAATTCAAAAAAATTTCAAAATTTTCAGTTTTTCATTTAGACATATAGAACACAAAATTCTGAACATGACACATTATTTTGTTTTTCCCAGAAACCCCAAATTCCATGAGAAATTGCCATTTGAACGAGTGTGTGCGCTCTTTCGCTCTTGCGGAGGACGAAAATTACAAATTTTTCAAAATTAGAGATTTTCCGAATTTTTTTTCATATTGAGCAAGTACAGAGACTGGTCTATATCACCCACTAATTAGTTTTCCATAATTGGCATGTTTTCCATGAGAAATTCAGCGTTGAACTAGTGTGTGCGCTCTTTCATGCAAGCGGAGGACCAAAATAACGGATTTTTTCAAAATTGAAGAAATCGAAAATTTTTTTTCATAGTGAGCAAGTTCAGAGACTGGTCTATATCACCCACGAATCGGTTTTCACTAATTGACATATTTTCCATGAGAAATTCAGCGTCAAAGGCGTGTGTGCGCTCTTTGAGCAAGCTTTCAGCTGAAACTTTTAAAACTCGAATAAAAAATTCTATAACTCGAGTTTCCATAGAGCTATAGAAATGATTTATATATCAAAAGAACCGTCGCGACGAGGTAAGATCGGTATTTTTCATGAAAATGGCGAAACCTGATAAAAATAATGACTTTTATCAATGTTATCAGTAAAATCAGCTTTTCATTATTTAATGATAACGTTTGAGGAGCAGAAAAATTCATATCACATGATAGCTCATTGGAATCGTAATAAAACGCTTAACAAAATGGTATATAAAAATTATCAAAATATCAATTATTTAAAATTTCGAAATTATTTTTTTTGAACATTGATAAATTGATAACTCCTTATCAGATGAAGATACGGAGCTATAATTAGGCTTAAAATAATAACAGCGTCATGGCGAACAATATGATACTAATATCGGGTATGATTGCTCAAGTTTTTTCAAAACTGATAGTATCAGTGGAAATTGATAAGGTGATTACAGAAATACCGCCGGTTGAAACCGGCTGAAAATTTGTCTCTAGATGTAGAAAAGCACAACAAATCGTTTACAAATAGTCTGGTGTGAAAATTTTTGATTCATATTTTTGATAATCAGATAGTGATAAAAGTAGGTCATATTGATAAGGAATTGTTAAACTGATATGCACAGATAATATGGTGATCATTAGTATCATTCGATAGCGCATGATTTCAGCTTTCATATGTTGTATGGCGTTCATCCAGATTCCAATATGCTGATTAGTTATCAGTCGAAAAGTAAATAGCTGATAATTTCGTGATAAGATAACTCGAAAACTTATAAGCGGTTGGCCAGATTCCAATTGATTATGATGTATCTCGATGGTGCGCATAACATATCAAAAATGATCAAAAATCGTGACGACGCTTCTCCTGATATGGAGAAAAACGTGTTTGCTGATAACGATGATAAAAAGATAATGCCGCTGATAACAGTGATGATTATATTTGTTAGATGCGTTTTTCAATTTGCAGTCGATTGAAAGTAGTTAGAAGGTCGTACGATGATTTGTTCGCGAGTTATGATGGAAAAAGTGCATTTTCAGCGGAATTTTGTCCGGGCCATAAGTCCGCGAGTTTTGAAGATGGAGGTGGGGTTTAACGAGGTTTTTTTCTTTTTTTTTATTATCTATCGAATGATATAGTTGTTAGGCGGTGGATCTCAAATTCGCTAAAATGCCTAAACCCAAATGGCGTGGCTAGCGCCGGAGCTAACGCTCCGGCGCTAAGCCACGCCTAAGCCTAAGCCTAAACCCTCGCCTTCGGCGAGGGTGGTGTTGTCCTAGCGTAATCTCGCGGACCCGTGATGTGAACCCAAATCGCCGGCTTTATGTACACTCTGATATCAACTGTAAGATGTTGTGCGCACCTGGTAATTTTGGGGCGCAAAATAAAATGTGTGGAAAAAAGTTTAAAAATATGAAAGTAGACCCGAAGTTAGTTGTAGGGTTGAGCGCAAAGTTCAAGTCACTGGGCAATGGAGTATTAACGTTGGATAAATGTGAGAACTTTTGCAAAGCCGCTGCGCTTCGCTCCGCGTCTTTGCCAAATTTCGGACATTTATCCAACGTTAATATTCCAATGCACAAACTATCGTGATGGGTCGCTTCGCGACCCATTTCAATATGATTTTTCAAGAAACTATGTGGGCAAATAGTGTTTTTGGGGTGCAAAATAAAATGTGCGAAAAAAAGTTTAAAAATATGAAAGTAGACGGGAAGTTAGTTGTATTGTTGAGCGCAAAGTTCAAGTCACTGGGCAATGGAGTATTAACGTTGGATAAATGTGAGAACTTTTGCAAAGCCGCTGCGCTTCGCTCCGCGTCTTTGCCAAATTTCGGACATTTATCCAACGTTAATATTCCAATGCACAAACTATCGTTATGGGTCGCTTCGCGACCCATTTCAAAATGATTTATCAAGTAACAATGTGGGCACAACTCTGATATCAACTGTAAGATGTTGTGCGCACTTGGTATTTTTGGGGCGCAAAATAAAATGTGCGAAAAAAAGTGCAAATATATGAAAGTAGACGCGAAGTTAGTTGTATGGTTGAGCGCAAAGTTCAAGTCACTGGGCAATGGAGTATTAACGTTGGATAAATGTGAGAACTTTTGCAAAGCCGCTGCGCTTCGCTCCGCGTCTTTGCCAAATTTCGGACATTTATCCAACGTTAATATTCCAATGCACAAACTATCGTGATGGGTCGCTTCGCGACCCATTTCAATATGATTTCAGTTGTAACACTTGTGGTTCCAAACTTCACAGCAGTTTGGAGTACATAAAGCCGGCGATTTGGGTTCACATCACGGGTCCGCGAGATTACGCTAGGACAACACCACCCTCGCCGAAGGCGAGGGTCTTGTTCATTTCGCTACTTTCATTACTTTCACTTTGTGTCACGGTCCGTGCTTTGAGCCAGGACATTACCACCGCCGTAGGCGGTCCTCGCCGAAGGCGAGGGTCTCGTTGATTTCACTACTTTCCTTACTTTCACTTTGTGTCACGGTCCGTGCTTTGAGCCAGGATAACACCACCTCGCCGAAGGCGAGGGTCTCGTTGATTTCACTACTTTCATTACTTTCACTTTGTGTCACGGTCCGTGCTTTGAGCCAGGATAACACCACCTCGCCGAAGGCGAGGGTCTCATTGATTTCACTACTTTCATTACTTTGACACTATAAACCCAAATCACATCTTGGGATGATGCTTAGCATCATCCGAAGCAATCATACTAGAATGAGAAGTTCGACACCATGTTCTTGGAAACCCAACTTAAAGTAACATTCCTTCAAAAAAGGCTTAGTTCCAAACGCTCGGAGTTCGACACCCTGTTTAAGGATACAACAACCGCCGATAGGCGGACCCCGCCGAAGGCGGGGGGAAAAAAGAAAACACCACCGCCGTTAGGCGGACCCCGCCGAAGGCGGGACATCTTATGTCAGTACTTTACTGGATTTAAGTTCATTTGAATGAACGGGGAACAAAAGAAATGAGAACTGTACAAATGAAGTTTGGAGTATGTAACCGCCGCGGCGTGATTTTCGTGTCTGAAAAAATTCCAAAAAATTTCAGCTTTAGTTTGAAGACCAAAGGATCTGAAAGATGAAGGGAATAAACGGGGAACTAAAAAAAAGAGAACTGTAAAAATGAAATTTGGAGTATGTAACCGCCTCGGCGTGATTTTCAGAGTCTGAAAAAATTCAAAAAATTGTTCAGCTTTAGTTTGAAGATAAATGGATCCGAAATATCAAGTGAATAAACGAGGAACTAAAAAAATTAGAAAAATACAGAAGAAGTATTGAGTATGTAACCGCCTCGGCGTGATTTCCCGTGTTTGAAAAAATTCCAAAACTTTTTTTAAAATTTAAGACATATATCTTGAAAAGCAACAGGTCAGAGTATTTTTCCCGTTATCAGCATAAAATTACGCTTAGTTTGACATATCACACATAATTTTTCGATGATTTTAATTTTTTTATCAAAATTTCGCAATAGTTTCGAAAATTCAAAAAAATTTCAAAATTTTCAGTTATTCATTTAGACATATAGAACACAAAATTCTGAACATGACACATTATTTTGTTTTTCCCAGAAACCCCAAATTCCATGAGAAATTGCCATTTGAACGAGTGTGTGCGCTCTTTCGCTCTTGCGGAGGACGAAAATTACAGCTTTTTCAAAATTAGAGATTTTCAGAATTTTTTTTTCATATTGAGCAAGTACAGAGACTGGTCTATATCACCCACTAATTAGTTTTCCATAATTGGCATGTTTTCCATGAGAAATTCAGCGTTGAACTAGTGTGTGCGCTCTTTCATGCAAGCGGAGGACCAAAATAACGGATTTTTCAAAATTAGAGATTTTCAGAATTTTTTTTTCATAGCGAGCAAGTTCAGAGACTGGTCTATATCACCAACAAATCGGTTTTCCATAATTGACATATTTTCCATGAGAAATTCAGCGTCAAAGGTGTGTGTGCGCTCTTTGAGTAAGCTTTCAGCTGAAACTTCTAAAACTCGAATAAAAAATTATATAACTCGAGTTTTAATGGAGCTACAAAAATGATTTATATACCAAACGAACCGTCGCGACGAGGTAATGTCAGTAGTTTTCAAGAAAATGGCGAAAACTGATGTTAATCACGACTTTTATCAATTTTATCAGTAAAATCAGCTTTTCATTATTTAATGATAACGTTTGAGGACCGGCAAAATTCATATCACACGATAGCTCATTGGAATCGTAATAAAATTCTTAACAAAATCCTTTATAAAAATTATCAAAATATCAATTATTTAAAATTTCGAAATTATTTTTTTTGAACATTGATAAATTGATAACTCCTTATCAGATAAAGATACAGAGCTGATATTATGCTTAAAATGATCGCATTATCAAGACGAACAATATGATATTAATATCGGTTATGATTGCTAACGTTTTTTCAAAACTCATATTATCAGTGGATATTGATAAGCCTGATTACGAAAAGCCCGACGTACGATTTGGCTAAAAATTTGTCCTTAGAGGTTATTAAGCATGGCGAATCGTTTAAACATAGTCTGATTCAAAAAGCTCGTGTCAAATTTTTGATAATCGGAAGGTGATAAAAGTAGGTCACACTGATAAGAAATTCATGAACTGATAACCATTGATAATATGGCGATCATTAGCATCATTCGATAGCGCATGAATTCCGCTTTCATATGCCGTATAGCATTTGTCAAGATTCCAATATGCCGATCAGTTATCAGCTGAAAACAAAATCGCTGATAATTTCGTGATAACGTAACTCACTAACCTATAATTTTTCAGCGAGTGATCAACTGATTCGGATGTAGTTTCACCACGCGCACAACATATCCAAAAAGATCCCGAATTCCTAGGTCTCCTCTCCTGATATGGAGAAAAACGTGTTCACTGATAACGCTGATAAAATGATAATGCCGCTGATAACAGTGATGATTATATTTGTTAGATGCGTTTTTCAATTTGCAGTCGATTAAAAGTAGTTAGAAGGTCGTACGACAATTTGTTCGCGAGTTATGATGGAAAAGGTGCATTTTCAGCGAAATTTTGTCCGGGCCATAAGTCCGCGAGTTTTGGAGATGGAGGTGGAGTTTAACGAGGTTTTTTTATTTTTTTTTTATTATCTATCGAATGATATAGTTGTTAGGCGGTGGATCTCAAATTCGCTAAAATGCCTAAACCCAAGTACTTTACTGGATTTAAGTTCATTTGAATGAACGGGGAACAAAAGAAATGAGAACTGTACAAATGAAGTTTGGAGTATGTAACCGCCGCGGCGTGATTTTCGTGTCTGAAAAAATTCCAAAAAATTTCAGCTTTAGTTTGAAGACCAAAGGATCTGAAAGATGAAGGGAATAAACGGGGAACTAAAAAAAAGAGAACTGTAAAAATGAAATTTGGAGTATGTAACCGCCTCGGCGTGATTTTCAGAGTCTGAAAAAATTCAAAAAATTGTTCAGCTTTAGTTTGAAGATAAATGGATCCGAAATATCAAGTGAATAAACGAGGAACTAAAAAAATTAGAAAAATACAGAAGAAGTATTGAGTATGTAACCGCCTCGGCGTGATTTCCCGTGTTTGAAAAAATTCCAAAACTTTTTTTAAAATTTAAGACATATATCTTGAAAAGCAACAGGTCAGAGTATTTTTCCCGTTATCAGCATAAAATTACGCTTAGTTTGACATATCACACATAATTTTTCGATGATTTTAATTTTTTTATCAAAATTTCGCAATAGTTTCGAAAATTCAAAAAAATTTCAAAATTTTCAGTTTTTCATTTAGACATATAGAACACAAAATTCTGAACATGACACATTATTTTGTTTTTCCCAGAAACCCCAAATTCCATGAGAAATTGCCATTTGAACGAGTGTGTGCGCTCTTTCGCTCTTGCGGAGGACGAAAATTACAAATTTTTCAAAATTAGAGATTTTCCGAATTTTTTTTCATATTGAGCAAGTACAGAGACTGGTCTATATCACCCACTAATTAGTTTTCCATAATTGGCATGTTTTCCATGAGAAATTCAGCGTTGAACTAGTGTGTGCGCTCTTTCATGCAAGCGGAGGACCAAAATAACGGATTTTTTCAAAATTGAAGAAATCGAAAATTTTTTTTCATAGTGAGCAAGTTCAGAGACTGGTCTATATCACCCACGAATCGGTTTTCACTAATTGACATATTTTCCATGAGAAATTCAGCGTCAAAGGCGTGTGTGCGCTCTTTGAGCAAGCTTTCAGCTGAAACTTTTAAAACTCGAATAAAAAATTCTATAACTCGAGTTTCCATAGAGCTATAGAAATGATTTATATATCAAAAGAACCGTCGCGACGAGGTAAGATCGGTATTTTTCATGAAAATGGCGAAACCTGATAAAAATAATGACTTTTATCAATGTTATCAGTAAAATCAGCTTTTCATTATTTAATGATAACGTTTGAGGAGCAGAAAAATTCATATCACATGATAGCTCATTGGAATCGTAATAAAACGCTTAACAAAATGGTATATAAAAATTATCAAAATATCAATTATTTAAAATTTCGAAATTATTTTTTTTGAACATTGATAAATTGATAACTCCTTATCAGATGAAGATACGGAGCTATAATTAGGCTTAAAATAATAACAGCGTCATGGCGAACAATATGATACTAATATCGGGTATGATTGCTCAAGTTTTTTCAAAACTGATAGTATCAGTGGAAATTGATAAGGTGATTACAGAAATACCGCCGGTTGAAACCGGCTGAAAATTTGTCTCTAGATGTAGAAAAGCACAACAAATCGTTTACAAATAGTCTGGTGTGAAAATTTTTGATTCATATTTTTGATAATCAGATAGTGATAAAAGTAGGTCATATTGATAAGGAATTGTTAAACTGATATGCACAGATAATATGGTGATCATTAGTATCATTCGATAGCGCATGATTTCAGCTTTCATATGTTGTATGGCGTTCATCCAGATTCCAATATGCTGATTAGTTATCAGTCGAAAAGTAAATAGCTGATAATTTCGTGATAAGATAACTCGAAAACTTATAAGCGGTTGGCCAGATTCCAATTGATTATGATGTATCTCGATGGTGCGCATAACATATCAAAAATGATCAAAAATCGTGACGACGCTTCTCCTGATATGGAGAAAAACGTGTTTGCTGATAACGATGATAAAAAGATAATGCCGCTGATAACAGTGATGATTATATTTGTTAGATGCGTTTTTCAATTTGCAGTCGATTGAAAGTAGTTAGAAGGTCGTACGATGATTTGTTCGCGAGTTATGATGGAAAAAGTGCATTTTCAGCGGAATTTTGTCCGGGCCATAAGTCCGCGAGTTTTGAAGATGGAGGTGGGGTTTAACGAGGTTTTTTTCTTTTTTTTTATTATCTATCGAATGATATAGTTGTTAGGCGGTGGATCTCAAATTCGCTAAAATGCCTAAACCCAAATGGCGTGGCTAGCGCCGGAGCTAACGCTCCGGCGCTAAGCCACGCCTAAGCCTAAGCCTAAACCCTCGCCTTCGGCGAGGGTGGTGTTGTCCTAGCGTAATCTCGCGGACCCGTGATGTGAACCCAAATCGCCGGCTTTATGTACACTCTGATATCAACTGTAAGATGTTGTGCGCACCTGGTAATTTTGGGGCGCAAAATAAAATGTGTGGAAAAAAGTTTAAAAATATGAAAGTAGACCCGAAGTTAGTTGTAGGGTTGAGCGCAAAGTTCAAGTCACTGGGCAATGGAGTATTAACGTTGGATAAATGTGAGAACTTTTGCAAAGCCGCTGCGCTTCCCTCCGCGTCTTTGCCAAATTTCGGACATTTATCCAACGTTAATATTCCAATGCACAAACTATCGTGATGGGTCGCTTCGCGACCCATTTCAATATGATTTTTCAAGAAACTATGTGGGCAAATAGTGTTTTTGGGGTGCAAAATAAAATGTGCGAAAAAAAGTTTAAAAATATGAAAGTAGACGGGAAGTTAGTTGTATTGTTGAGCGCAAAGTTCAAGTCACTGGGCAATGGAGTATTAACGTTGGATAAATGTGAGAACTTTTGCAAAGCCGCTGCGCTTCGCTCCGCGTCTTTGCCAAATTTCGGACATTTATCCAACGTTAATATTCCAATGCACAAACTATCGTTATGGGTCGCTTCGCGACCCATTTCAAAATGATTTATCAAGTAACAATGTGGGCACAACTCTGATATCAACTGTAAGATGTTGTGCGCACTTGGTATTTTTGGGGCGCAAAATAAAATGTGCGAAAAAAAGTGCAAATATATGAAAGTAGACGCGAAGTTAGTTGTATGGTTGAGCGCAAAGTTCAAGTCACTGGGCAATGGAGTATTAACGTTGGATAAATGTGAGAACTTTTGCAAAGCCGCTGCGCTTCGCTCCGCGTCTTTGCCAAATTTCGGACATTTATCCAACGTTAATATTCCAATGCACAAACTATCGTGATGGGTCGCTTCGCGACCCATTTCAATATGATTTCAGTTGTAACACTTGTGGTTCCAAACTTCACAGCAGTTTGGAGTACATAAAGCCGGCGATTTGGGTTCACATCACGGGTCCGCGAGATTACGCTAGGACAACACCACCCTCGCCGAAGGCGAGGGTCTTGTTCATTTCGCTACTTTCATTACTTTCACTTTGTGTCACGGTCCGTGCTTTGAGCCAGGACATTACCACCGCCGTAGGCGGTCCTCGCCGAAGGCGAGGGTCTCGTTGATTTCACTACTTTCCTTACTTTCACTTTGTGTCACGGTCCGTGCTTTGAGCCAGGATAACACCACCTCGCCGAAGGCGAGGGTCTCGTTGATTTCACTACTTTCATTACTTTCACTTTGTGTCACGGTCCGTGCTTTGAGCCAGGATAACACCACCTCGCCGAAGGCGAGGGTCTCATTGATTTCACTACTTTCATTACTTTGACACTATAAACCCAAATCACATCTTGGGATGATGCTTAGCATCATCCGAAGCAATCATACTAGAATGAGAAGTTCGACACCATGTTCTTGGAAACCCAACTTAAAGTAACATTCCTTCAAAAAAGGCTTAGTTCCAAACGCTCGGAGTTCGACACCCTGTTTAAGGATACAACAACCGCCGATAGGCGGACCCCGCCGAAGGCGGGGGGAAAAAAGAAAACACCACCGCCGTTAGGCGGACCCCGCCGAAGGCGGGACATCTTATGTCAGTACTTTACTGGATTTAAGTTCATTTGAATGAACGGGGAACAAAAGAAATGAGAACTGTACAAATGAAGTTTGGAGTATGTAACCGCCGCGGCGTGATTTTCGTGTCTGAAAAAATTCCAAAAAATTTCAGCTTTAGTTTGAAGACCAAAGGATCTGAAAGATGAAGGGAATAAACGGGGAACTAAAAAAAAGAGAACTGTAAAAATGAAATTTGGAGTATGTAACCGCCTCGGCGTGATTTTCAGAGTCTGAAAAAATTCAAAAAATTGTTCAGCTTTAGTTTGAAGATAAATGGATCCGAAATATCAAGTGAATAAACGAGGAACTAAAAAAATTAGAAAAATACAGAAGAAGTATTGAGTATGTAACCGCCTCGGCGTGATTTCCCGTGTTTGAAAAAATTCCAAAACTTTTTTTAAAATTTAAGACATATATCTTGAAAAGCAACAGGTCAGAGTATTTTTCCCGTTATCAGCATAAAATTACGCTTAGTTTGACATATCACACATAATTTTTCGATGATTTTAATTTTTTTATCAAAATTTCGCAATAGTTTCGAAAATTCAAAAAAATTTCAAAATTTTCAGTTTTTCATTTAGACATATAGAACACAAAATTCTGAACATGACACATTATTTTGTTTTTCCCAGAAACCCCAAATTCCATGAGAAATTGCCATTTGAACGAGTGTGTGCGCTCTTTCGCTCTTGCGGAGGACGAAAATTACAAATTTTTCAAAATTAGAGATTTTCCGAATTTTTTTTCATATTGAGCAAGTACAGAGACTGGTCTATATCACCCACTAATTAGTTTTCCATAATTGGCATGTTTTCCATGAGAAATTCAGCGTTGAACTAGTGTGTGCGCTCTTTCATGCAAGCGGAGGACCAAAATAACGGATTTTTTCAAAATTGAAGAAATCGAAAATTTTTTTTCATAGTGAGCAAGTTCAGAGACTGGTCTATATCACCCACGAATCGGTTTTCACTAATTGACATATTTTCCATGAGAAATTCAGCGTCAAAGGCGTGTGTGCGCTCTTTGAGCAAGCTTTCAGCTGAAACTTTTAAAACTCGAATAAAAAATTCTATAACTCGAGTTTCCATAGAGCTATAGAAATGATTTATATATCAAAAGAACCGTCGCGACGAGGTAAGATCGGTATTTTTCATGAAAATGGCGAAACCTGATAAAAATAATGACTTTTATCAATGTTATCAGTAAAATCAGCTTTTCATTATTTAATGATAACGTTTGAGGAGCAGAAAAATTCATATCACATGATAGCTCATTGGAATCGTAATAAAACGCTTAACAAAATGGTATATAAAAATTATCAAAATATCAATTATTTAAAATTTCGAAATTATTTTTTTTGAACATTGATAAATTGATAACTCCTTATCAGATGAAGATACGGAGCTATAATTAGGCTTAAAATAATAACAGCGTCATGGCGAACAATATGATACTAATATCGGGTATGATTGCTCAAGTTTTTTCAAAACTGATAGTATCAGTGGAAATTGATAAGGTGATTACAGAAATACCGCCGGTTGAAACCGGCTGAAAATTTGTCTCTAGATGTAGAAAAGCACAACAAATCGTTTACAAATAGTCTGGTGTGAAAATTTTTGATTCATATTTTTGATAATCAGATAGTGATAAAAGTAGGTCATATTGATAAGGAATTGTTAAACTGATATGCACAGATAATATGGTGATCATTAGTATCATTCGATAGCGCATGATTTCAGCTTTCATATGTTGTATGGCGTTCATCCAGATTCCAATATGCTGATTAGTTATCAGTCGAAAAGTAAATAGCTGATAATTTCGTGATAAGATAACTCGAAAACTTATAAGCGGTTGGCCAGATTCCAATTGATTATGATGTATCTCGATGGTGCGCATAACATATCAAAAATGATCAAAAATCGTGACGACGCTTCTCCTGATATGGAGAAAAACGTGTTTGCTGATAACGATGATAAAAAGATAATGCCGCTGATAACAGTGATGATTATATTTGTTAGATGCGTTTTTCAATTTGCAGTCGATTGAAAGTAGTTAGAAGGTCGTACGATGATTTGTTCGCGAGTTATGATGGAAAAAGTGCATTTTCAGCGGAATTTTGTCCGGGCCATAAGTCCGCGAGTTTTGAAGATGGAGGTGGGGTTTAACGAGGTTTTTTTCTTTTTTTTTATTATCTATCGAATGATATAGTTGTTAGGCGGTGGATCTCAAATTCGCTAAAATGCCTAAACCCAAATGGCGTGGCTAGCGCCGGAGCTAACGCTCCGGCGCTAAGCCACGCCTAAGCCTAAGCCTAAACCCTCGCCTTCGGCGAGGGTGGTGTTGTCCTAGCGTAATCTCGCGGACCCGTGATGTGAACCCAAATCGCCGGCTTTATGTACACTCTGATATCAACTGTAAGATGTTGTGCGCACCTGGTAATTTTGGGGCGCAAAATAAAATGTGTGGAAAAAAGTTTAAAAATATGAAAGTAGACCCGAAGTTAGTTGTAGGGTTGAGCGCAAAGTTCAAGTCACTGGGCAATGGAGTATTAACGTTGGATAAATGTGAGAACTTTTGCAAAGCCGCTGCGCTTCGCTCCGCGTCTTTGCCAAATTTCGGACATTTATCCAACGTTAATATTCCAATGCACAAACTATCGTGATGGGTCGCTTCGCGACCCATTTCAATATGATTTTTCAAGAAACTATGTGGGCAAATAGTGTTTTTGGGGTGCAAAATAAAATGTGCGAAAAAAAGTTTAAAAATATGAAAGTAGACGGGAAGTTAGTTGTATTGTTGAGCGCAAAGTTCAAGTCACTGGGCAATGGAGTATTAACGTTGGATAAATGTGAGAACTTTTGCAAAGCCGCTGCGCTTCGCTCCGCGTCTTTGCCAAATTTCGGACATTTATCCAACGTTAATATTCCAATGCACAAACTATCGTTATGGGTCGCTTCGCGACCCATTTCAAAATGATTTATCAAGTAACAATGTGGGCACAACTCTGATATCAACTGTAAGATGTTGTGCGCACTTGGTATTTTTGGGGCGCAAAATAAAATGTGCGAAAAAAAGTGCAAATATATGAAAGTAGACGCGAAGTTAGTTGTATGGTTGAGCGCAAAGTTCAAGTCACTGGGCAATGGAGTATTAACGTTGGATAAATGTGAGAACTTTTGCAAAGCCGCTGCGCTTCGCTCCGCGTCTTTGCCAAATTTCGGACATTTATCCAACGTTAATATTCCAATGCACAAACTATCGTGATGGGTCGCTTCGCGACCCATTTCAATATGATTTCAGTTGTAACACTTGTGGTTCCAAACTTCACAGCAGTTTGGAGTACATAAAGCCGGCGATTTGGGTTCACATCACGGGTCCGCGAGATTACGCTAGGACAACACCACCCTCGCCGAAGGCGAGGGTCTTGTTCATTTCGCTACTTTCATTACTTTCACTTTGTGTCACGGTCCGTGCTTTGAGCCAGGACATTACCACCGCCGTAGGCGGTCCTCGCCGAAGGCGAGGGTCTCGTTGATTTCACTACTTTCCTTACTTTCACTTTGTGTCACGGTCCGTGCTTTGAGCCAGGATAACACCACCTCGCCGAAGGCGAGGGTCTCGTTGATTTCACTACTTTCATTACTTTCACTTTGTGTCACGGTCCGTGCTTTGAGCCAGGATAACACCACCTCGCCGAAGGCGAGGGTCTCATTGATTTCACTACTTTCATTACTTTGACACTATAAACCCAAATCACATCTTGGGATGATGCTTAGCATCATCCGAAGCAATCATACTAGAATGAGAAGTTCGACACCATGTTCTTGGAAACCCAACTTAAAGTAACATTCCTTCAAAAAAGGCTTAGTTCCAAACGCTCGGAGTTCGACACCCTGTTTAAGGATACAACAACCGCCGATAGGCGGACCCCGCCGAAGGCGGGGGGAAAAAAGAAAACACCACCGCCGTTAGGCGGACCCCGCCGAAGGCGGGACATCTTATGTCAGTACTTTACTGGATTTAAGTTCATTTGAATGAACGGGGAACAAAAGAAATGAGAACTGTACAAATGAAGTTTGGAGTATGTAACCGCCGCGGCGTGATTTTCGTGTCTGAAAAAATTCCAAAAAATTTCAGCTTTAGTTTGAAGACCAAAGGATCTGAAAGATGAAGGGAATAAACGGGGAACTAAAAAAAAGAGAACTGTAAAAATGAAATTTGGAGTATGTAACCGCCTCGGCGTGATTTTCAGAGTCTGAAAAAATTCAAAAAATTGTTCAGCTTTAGTTTGAAGATAAATGGATCCGAAATATCAAGTGAATAAACGAGGAACTAAAAAAATTAGAAAAATACAGAAGAAGTATTGAGTATGTAACCGCCTCGGCGTGATTTCCCGTGTTTGAAAAAATTCCAAAACTTTTTTTAAAATTTAAGACATATATCTTGAAAAGCAACAGGTCAGAGTATTTTTCCCGTTATCAGCATAAAATTACGCTTAGTTTGACATATCACACATAATTTTTCGATGATTTTAATTTTTTTATCAAAATTTCGCAATAGTTTCGAAAATTCAAAAAAATTTCAAAATTTTCAGTTATTCATTTAGACATATAGAACACAAAATTCTGAACATGACACATTATTTTGTTTTTCCCAGAAACCCCAAATTCCATGAGAAATTGCCATTTGAACGAGTGTGTGCGCTCTTTCGCTCTTGCGGAGGACGAAAATTACAGCTTTTTCAAAATTAGAGATTTTCAGAATTTTTTTTTCATATTGAGCAAGTACAGAGACTGGTCTATATCACCCACTAATTAGTTTTCCATAATTGGCATGTTTTCCATGAGAAATTCAGCGTTGAACTAGTGTGTGCGCTCTTTCATGCAAGCGGAGGACCAAAATAACGGATTTTTCAAAATTAGAGATTTTCAGAATTTTTTTTTCATAGCGAGCAAGTTCAGAGACTGGTCTATATCACCAACAAATCGGTTTTCCATAATTGACATATTTTCCATGAGAAATTCAGCGTCAAAGGTGTGTGTGCGCTCTTTGAGTAAGCTTTCAGCTGAAACTTCTAAAACTCGAATAAAAAATTATATAACTCGAGTTTTAATGGAGCTACAAAAATGATTTATATACCAAACGAACCGTCGCGACGAGGTAATGTCAGTAGTTTTCAAGAAAATGGCGAAAACTGATGTTAATCACGACTTTTATCAATTTTATCAGTAAAATCAGCTTTTCATTATTTAATGATAACGTTTGAGGACCGGCAAAATTCATATCACACGATAGCTCATTGGAATCGTAATAAAATTCTTAACAAAATCCTTTATAAAAATTATCAAAATATCAATTATTTAAAATTTCGAAATTATTTTTTTTGAACATTGATAAATTGATAACTCCTTATCAGATAAAGATACAGAGCTGATATTATGCTTAAAATGATCGCATTATCAAGACGAACAATATGATATTAATATCGGTTATGATTGCTAACGTTTTTTCAAAACTCATATTATCAGTGGATATTGATAAGCCTGATTACGAAAAGCCCGACGTACGATTTGGCTAAAAATTTGTCCTTAGAGGTTATTAAGCATGGCGAATCGTTTAAACATAGTCTGATTCAAAAAGCTCGTGTCAAATTTTTGATAATCGGAAGGTGATAAAAGTAGGTCACACTGATAAGAAATTCATGAACTGATAACCATTGATAATATGGCGATCATTAGCATCATTCGATAGCGCATGAATTCCGCTTTCATATGCCGTATAGCATTTGTCAAGATTCCAATATGCCGATCAGTTATCAGCTGAAAACAAAATCGCTGATAATTTCGTGATAACGTAACTCACTAACCTATAATTTTTCAGCGAGTGATCAACTGATTCGGATGTAGTTTCACCACGCGCACAACATATCCAAAAAGATCCCGAATTCCTAGGTCTCCTCTCCTGATATGGAGAAAAACGTGTTCACTGATAACGCTGATAAAATGATAATGCCGCTGATAACAGTGATGATTATATTTGTTAGATGCGTTTTTCAATTTGCAGTCGATTAAAAGTAGTTAGAAGGTCGTACGACAATTTGTTCGCGAGTTATGATGGAAAAGGTGCATTTTCAGCGAAATTTTGTCCGGGCCATAAGTCCGCGAGTTTTGGAGATGGAGGTGGAGTTTAACGAGGTTTTTTTATTTTTTTTTTATTATCTATCGAATGATATAGTTGTTAGGCGGTGGATCTCAAATTCGCTAAAATGCCTAAACCCAAATGGCGTGGCTAGCGCCGGAGCTAACGCTCCGGCGCTAAGCCACGCCTAAGCCTAACCTTTTTTTTAAACACCACACATTCCGCATATTCCTAAAATGTACTTTTATTTTTAAACATAAATCTTGAAAATCAAGACATTATAGTATTTTTCCCGTTATCAGCATTAAATTACGAATAATTTGTCATATCACACGTGATTTTCCGATGATTTTGATTTTTTCGATGAAAATTTCGCAATATACGAAACTGAAATTCGAAAAAATTTAGAAAATATAGAACACAAAATTCTAAATATGATACATTATTTTGTTTCCCTCAGAAACCCCAAATTCCATGAGAAATTGCCATTTGAACTAGTGTGTGCGCTCTTTCATGCAAGCGGAGGACCAAAATAACGGATTTTTTCAAAATTGAAGAATTCAAACAAATTATTTCATAGTGAGCAAGTTCAGAGACTGGTATATATCACCCACGAATCGGTTTTCCATAATTGACATATTTTCCATGAGAAATTCAGCGTCAAAGGTGTGTGTGCGCTCTTTGAGTAAGCTTTTAGCTGAAACTTCTAAAGCTCGAATAAAAAATTCTCTAACTCGAGTTTTAATAGAGCTACAGAAATGATTTATATACCAAACGAACCGTCGTGACGAGGTAATATCAGTAGTTTTCAAGAAAATGGCGAAAACTGATGATAATCACGACTTTTACAAATTTTATCAGTAAATTCAGCTTTTGATATAACTTTTGAAGACCGGCAAAATTCAAATCAGGCGAGGGCTCATTGGAATCGCAATAAAACGCTGAACAAAATGATATATAAAAATTATCAAAATATCAATTATTTAAAATTTCGAAAATTTTTTTTTTGAACATTGATAAATTGATAACTCATTATCAGATGAAGATACAGAGCTATAATTAGGCTTAAAATAATCGCAGCATCATGGCGAACAATATGATACTAATATCGGGTATGATTGCTCAAGTTTTTTCAAAACTGATAGTATCAGTGGAAATTGATAAGGTGATTACAGAAATAAAAATAATAGCCACCAATGGTCTCATTCGATTCGCATGAAAATATAGATATTTTTAGCATTTTAAATTTTGAAATTTCATTAATTAGAAAAATTTTAAGAGCAATTTAAAATATCAGTTCAGTACATCGTAAACGGTGTCGGTTTATTTTTCAAACTGTCATATCTCCAGATTTTCGGGCCGGATTTTGATGCCAATGGTCTCATTCGATTCGCATGAAAATATAGATATTTTTAGCATTTTAAATTTTGAAATTTCGCTAATTAGAAAAATGTACGGAGCAATTTAAAATATCAGTTCAGTACATCGTAAACGGTGTCGGTTTATTTTTCAAACTGTCATATCTCCAGATTTTCGGGCCGGATTTTGATGCCAATGGTCTCATTCGATTCGCATGAAAATATAGATATTTGTAGCATTTTAAATTTTGAAATTTCATTAATTAGAAAAATTTTAAGAGCAATTTAAAATATCAGTTCAGTACATCGTAAACGGTGTCGGTTTATTTTTCAAACTGTCATATCTCCAGATTTTCGGGCCGGATTTTGATGCCAATGGTCTCATTCGATTCGCATGAAAATATAGATATTTTTAGCATTTTAAATTTTGAAATTTCATTAATTAGAAAAATTTTAAGAGCAATTTAAAATATCAGTTCAGTACATCGTAAACGGTGTCGGTTTATTTTTCAAACTGTCATATCTCCAGATTTTCGGGCCGGATTTTGATGCCAATGGTCTCATTCGATTCGCATGAAAATATAGATATTTTTAGCATTTTAAATTTTGAAATTTCATTAATTAGAAAAATTTTAAGAGCAATTTAAAATATCAGTTCAGTACATCGTAAACGGTGTCGGTTTATTTTTCAAACTGTCATATCTCCAGATTTTCGGGCCGGATTTTGATGCCAATGGTCTCATTCGATTCGTATGAAAATATAGATATTTTTAGCATTTTAAATTTTGAAATTTCGTTAATTAGAAAAATTTTAAGAGCAATTTAAAATATCAGTTCAGTACATCGTAAACGGTGTCGGTTTATTTTTCAAACTGTCATATCTCCAGATTTTCGGGCCGGATTTTGATGCCAATGGTCTCATTCGATTCGCATGAAAATATAGATATTTTTAGCATTTTAAATTTTGAAATTTCATTAATTAGAAAAATGTACGGAGCAATTTAAAATATCAGTTCAGTACATCGTAAACGGTGTCGGTTTATTTTTCAAACTGTCATATCTCCAGATTTTCGGGCCGGATTTTGATGCCAATGGTCTCATTCGATTCGCATGAAAATATAGATATTTTTAGCATTTTAAATTTTGAAATTTCATTAATTAGAAAAATTTTAAGAGCAATTTAAAATATCAGTTCAGTACATCGTAAACGGTGTCGGTTTATTTTTCAAACTGTCATATCTCCAGATTTTCGGGCCGGATTTTGATGCCAATGGTCTCATTCGATTCGCATGAAAATATAGATATTTTTAGCATTTTAAATTTTGAAATTTCGCTAATTAGAAAAATGTACGGAGCAATTTAAAATATCAGTTCAGTACATCGTAAACGGTGTCGGTTTATTTTTCAAACTGTCATATCTCCAGATTTTCGGGCCGGATTTTGATGCCAATGGTCTCATTCGATTCGCATGAAAATATAGATATTTTTAGCATTTTAAATTTTGAAATTTCGCTAATTAGAAAAATGTACGGAGCAATTTAAAATATCAGTTCAGTACATCGTAAACGGTGTCGGTTTATTTTTCAAACTGTCATATCTCCAGATTTTCGGGCCGGATTTTGATGCCAATGGTCTCATTCGATTCGCATGAAAATATAGATATTTTTAGCATTTTAAATTTTGAAATTTCATTAATTAGAAAAATTTTAAGAGCAATTTAAAATATCAGTTCAGTACATCGTAAACGGTGTCGGTTTATTTTTCAAACTGTCATATCTCCAGATTTTCGGGCCGGATTTTGATGCCAATGGTCTCATTCGATTCGCATGAAAATATAGATATTTTTAGCATTTTAAATTTTGAAATTTCATTAATTAGAAAAATTTTAAGAGCAATTTAAAATATCAGTTCAGTACATCGTAAACGGTGTCGGTTTATTTTTCAAACTGTCATATCTCCAGATTTTCGGGCCGGATTTTGATGCCAATGGTCTCATTCGATTCGCATGAAAATATAGATATTTTTAGCATTTTAAATTTTGAAATTTCATTAATTAGAAAAATTTTAAGAGCAATTTAAAATATCAGTTCAGTACATCGTAAACGGTGTCGGTTTATTTTTCAAACTGTCATATCTCCAGATTTTCGGGCCGGATTTTGATGCCAATGGTCTCATTCGATTCGCATGAAAATATAGATATTTGTAGCATTTTAAATTTTGAAATTTCATTAATTAGAAAAATTTTAAGAGCAATTTAAAATATCAGTTCAGTACATCGTAAACGGTGTCGGTTTATTTTTCAAACTGTCATATCTCCAGATTTTCGGGCCGGATTTTGATGCCAATGGTCTCATTCGATTCGCATGAAAATATAGATATTTTTAGCATTTTAAATTTTGAAATTTCATTAATTAGAAAAATTTTAAGAGCAATTTAAAATATCAGTTCAGTACATCGTAAACGGTGTCGGTTTATTTTTCAAACTGTCATATCTCCAGATTTTCGGGCCGGATTTTGATGCCAATGGTCTCATTCGATTCGCATGAAAATATAGATATTTTTAGCATTTTAAATTTTGAAATTTCATTAATTAGAAAAATTTTAAGAGCAATTTAAAATATCAGTTCAGTACATCGTAAACGGTGTCGGTTTATTTTTCAAACTGTCATATCTCCAGATTTTCGGGCCGGATTTTGATGCCAATGGTCTCATTCGATTCGTATGAAAATATAGATATTTTTAGCATTTTAAATTTTGAAATTTCGTTAATTAGAAAAATTTTAAGAGCAATTTAAAATATCAGTTCAGTACATCGTAAACGGTGTCGGTTTATTTTTCAAACTGTCATATCTCCAGATTTTCGGGCCGGATTTTGATGCCAATGGTCTCATTCGATTCGCATGAAAATATAGATATTTTTAGCATTTTAAATTTTGAAATTTCATTAATTAGAAAAATGTACGGAGCAATTTAAAATATCAGTTCAGTACATCGTAAACGGTGTCGGTTTATTTTTCAAACTGTCATATCTCCAGATTTTCGGGCCGGATTTTGATGCCAATGGTCTCATTCGATTCGCATGAAAATATAGATATTTTTAGCATTTTAAATTTTGAAATTTCATTAATTAGAAAAATTTTAAGAGCAATTTAAAATATCAGTTCAGTACATCGTAAACGGTGTCGGTTTATTTTTCAAACTGTCATATCTCCAGATTTTCGGGCCGGATTTTGATGCCAATGGTCTCATTCGATTCGCATGAAAATATAGATATTTTTAGCATTTTAAATTTTGAAATTTCGCTAATTAGAAAAATGTACGGAGCAATTTAAAATATCAGTTCAGTACATCGTAAACGGTGTCGGTTTATTTTTCAAACTGTCATATCTCCAGATTTTCGGGCCGGATTTTGATGCCAATGGTCTCATTCGATTCGCATGAAAATATAGATATTTTTAGCATTTTAAATTTTGAAATTTCGCTAATTAGAAAAATGTACGGAGCAATTTAAAATATCAGTTCAGTACATCGTAAACGGTGTCGGTTTATTTTTCAAACTGTCATATCTCCAGATTTTCGGGCCGGATTTTGATGCCAATGGTCTCATTCGATTCGCATGAAAATATAGATATTTTTAGCATTTTAAATTTTGAAATTTCATTAATTAGAAAAATTTTAAGAGCAATTTAAAATATCAGTTCAGTACATCGTAAACGGTGTCGGTTTATTTTTCAAACTGTCATATCTCCAGATTTTCGGGCCGGATTTTGATGCCAATGGTCTCATTCGATTCGCATGAAAATATAGATATTTTTAGCATTTTAAATTTTGAAATTTCATTAATTAGAAAAATTTTAAGAGCAATTTAAAATATCAGTTCAGTACATCGTAAACGGTGTCGGTTTATTTTTCAAACTGTCATATCTCCAGATTTTCGGGCCGGATTTTGATGCCAATGGTCTCATTCGATTCGCATGAAAATATAGATATTTTTAGCATTTTAAATTTTGAAATTTCATTAATTAGAAAAATTTTAAGAGCAATTTAAAATATCAGTTCAGTACATCGTAAACGGTGTCGGTTTATTTTTCAAACTGTCATATCTCCAGATTTTCGGGCCGGATTTTGATGCCAATGGTCTCATTCGATTCGCATGAAAATATAGATATTTGTAGCATTTTAAATTTTGAAATTTCATTAATTAGAAAAATTTTAAGAGCAATTTAAAATATCAGTTCAGTACATCGTAAACGGTGTCGGTTTATTTTTCAAACTGTCATATCTCCAGATTTTCGGGCCGGATTTTGATGCCAATGGTCTCATTCGATTCGCATGAAAATATAGATATTTTTAGCATTTTAAATTTTGAAATTTCGCTAATTAGAAAAATGTACGGAGCAATTTAAAATATCAGTTCAGTACATCGTAAACGGTGTCGGTTTATTTTTCAAACTGTCATATCTCCAGATTTTCGGGCCGGATTTTGATGCCAATGGTCTCATTCGATTCGCATGAAAATATAGATATTTTTAGCATTTTAAATTTTGAAATTTCGCTAATTAGAAAAATGTACGGAGCAATTTAAAATATCAGTTCAGTACATCGTAAACGGTGTCGGTTTATTTTTCAAACTGTCATATCTCCAGATTTTCGGGCCGGATTTTGATGCCAATGGTCTCATTCGATTCGCATGAAAATATAGATATTTGTAGCATTTTAAATTTTGAAATTTCATTAATTAGAAAAATTTTAAGAGCAATTTAAAATATCAGTTCAGTACATCGTAAACGGTGTCGGTTTATTTTTCAAACTGTCATATCTCCAGATTTTCGGGCCGGATTTTGATGCCAATGGTCTCATTCGATTCGCATGAAAATATAGATATTTTTAGCATTTTAAATTTTGAAATTTCATTAATTAGAAAAATTTTAAGAGCAATTTAAAATATCAGTTCAGTACATCGTAAACGGTGTCGGTTTATTTTTCAAAATGTCATATCTCCAGATTTTCGGGCCGGATTTTGATGCCAATGGTCTCATTCGATTCGCATGAAAATATAGATATTTTTAGCATTTTAAATTTTGAAATTTCGCTAATTAGAAAAATGTACGGAGCAATTTAAAATATCAGTTCAGTACATCGTAAACGGTGTCGGTTTATTTTTCAAACTGTCATATCTCCAGATTTTCGGGCCGGATTTTGATGCCAATGGTCTCATTCGATTCGCATGAAAATATAGATATTTTTAGCATTTTAAATTTTGAAATTTCGCTAATTAGAAAAATGTACGGAGCAATTTAAAATATCAGTTCAGTACATCGTAAACGGTGTCGGTTTATTTTTCAAACTGTCATATCTCCAGATTTTCGGGCCGGATTTTGATGCCAATGGTCTCATTCGATTCGCATGAAAATATAGATATTTTTAGCATTTTAAATTTTGAAATTTCATTAATTAGAAAAATTTTAAGAGCAATTTAAAATATCAGTTCAGTACATCGTAAACGGTGTCGGTTTATTTTTCAAACTGTCATATCTCCAGATTTTCGGGCCGGATTTTGATGCCAATGGTCTCATTCGATTCGCATGAAAATATAGATATTTTTAGCATTTTAAATTTTGAAATTTCATTAATTAGAAAAATTTTAAGAGCAATTTAAAATATCAGTTCAGTACATCGTAAACGGTGTCGGTTTATTTTTCAAACTGTCATATCTCCAGATTTTCGGGCCGGATTTTGATGCCAATGGTCTCATTCGATTCGCATGAAAATATAGATATTTTTAGCATTTTAAATTTTGAAATTTCATTAATTAGAAAAATTTTAAGAGCAATTTAAAATATCAGTTCAGTACATCGTAAACGGTGTCGGTTTATTTTTCAAACTGTCATATCTCCAGATTTTCGGGCCGGATTTTGATGCCAATGGTCTCATTCGATTCGTATGAAAATATAGATATTTTTAGCATTTTAAATTTTGAAATTTCGTTAATTAGAAAAATTTTAAGAGCAATTTAAAATATCAGTTCAGTACATCGTAAACGGTGTCGGTTTATTTTTCAAACTGTCATATCTCCAGATTTTCGGGCCGGATTTTGATGCCAATGGTCTCATTCGATTCGCATGAAAATATAGATATTTTTAGCATTTTAAATTTTGAAATTTCATTAATTAGAAAAATGTACGGAGCAATTTAAAATATCAGTTCAGTACATCGTAAACGGTGTCGGTTTATTTTTCAAACTGTCATATCTCCAGATTTTCGGGCCGGATTTTGATGCCAATGGTCTCATTCGATTCGCATGAAAATATAGATATTTTTAGCATTTTAAATTTTGAAATTTCATTAATTAGAAAAATTTTAAGAGCAATTTAAAATATCAGTTCAGTACATCGTAAACGGTGTCGGTTTATTTTTCAAACTGTCATATCTCCAGATTTTCGGGCCGGATTTTGATGCCAATGGTCTCATTCGATTCGCATGAAAATATAGATATTTTTAGCATTTTAAATTTTGAAATTTCGCTAATTAGAAAAATGTACGGAGCAATTTAAAATATCAGTTCAGTACATCGTAAACGGTGTCGGTTTATTTTTCAAACTGTCATATCTCCAGATTTTCGGGCCGGATTTTGATGCCAATGGTCTCATTCGATTCGCATGAAAATATAGATATTTTTAGCATTTTAAATTTTGAAATTTCGCTAATTAGAAAAATGTACGGAGCAATTTAAAATATCAGTTCAGTACATCGTAAACGGTGTCGGTTTATTTTTCAAACTGTCATATCTCCAGATTTTCGGGCCGGATTTTGATGCCAATGGTCTCATTCGATTCGCATGAAAATATAGATATTTTTAGCATTTTAAATTTTGAAATTTCATTAATTAGAAAAATTTTAAGAGCAATTTAAAATATCAGTTCAGTACATCGTAAACGGTGTCGGTTTATTTTTCAAACTGTCATATCTCCAGATTTTCGGGCCGGATTTTGATGCCAATGGTCTCATTCGATTCGCATGAAAATATAGATATTTTTAGCATTTTAAATTTTGAAATTTCATTAATTAGAAAAATTTTAAGAGCAATTTAAAATATCAGTTCAGTACATCGTAAACGGTGTCGGTTTATTTTTCAAACTGTCATATCTCCAGATTTTCGGGCCGGATTTTGATGCCAATGGTCTCATTCGATTCGTATGAAAATATAGATATTTTTAGCATTTTAAATTTTGAAATTTCGTTAATTAGAAAAATTTTAAGAGCAATTTAAAATATCAGTTCAGTACATCGTAAACGGTGTCGGTTTATTTTTCAAACTGTCATATCTCCAGATTTTCGGGCCGGATTTTGATGCCAATGGTCTCATTCGATTCGCATGAAAATATAGATATTTTTAGCATTTTAAATTTTGAAATTTCATTAATTAGAAAAATGTACGGAGCAATTTAAAATATCAGTTCAGTACATCGTAAACGGTGTCGGTTTATTTTTCAAACTGTCATATCTCCAGATTTTCGGGCCGGATTTTGATGCCAATGGTCTCATTCGATTCGCATGAAAATATAGATATTTTTAGCATTTTAAATTTTGAAATTTCATTAATTAGAAAAATTTTAAGAGCAATTTAAAATATCAGTTCAGTACATCGTAAACGGTGTCGGTTTATTTTTCAAACTGTCATATCTCCAGATTTTCGGGCCGGATTTTGATGCCAATGGTCTCATTCGATTCGCATGAAAATATAGATATTTTTAGCATTTTAAATTTTGAAATTTCGCTAATTAGAAAAATGTACGGAGCAATTTAAAATATCAGTTCAGTACATCGTAAACGGTGTCGGTTTATTTTTCAAACTGTCATATCTCCAGATTTTCGGGCCGGATTTTGATGCCAATGGTCTTATTCGATTCGCATGAAAATATAGATATTTTTAGCATTTTAAATTTTGAAATTTCGCTAATTAGAAAAATGTACGGAGCAATTTAAAATATCAGTTCAGTACATCGTAAACGGTGTCGGTTTATTTTTCAAACTGTCATATCTCCAGATTTTCGGGCCGGATTTTGATGCCAATGGTCTCATTCGATTCGCATGAAAATATAGATATTTTTAGCATTTTAAATTTTGAAATTTCATTAATTAGAAAAATTTTAAGAGCAATTTAAAATATCAGTTCAGTACATCGTAAACGGTGTCGGTTTATTTTTCAAACTGTCATATCTCCAGATTTTCGGGCCGGATTTTGATGCCAATGGTCTCATTCGATTCGCATGAAAATATAGATATTTTTAGCATTTTAAATTTTGAAATTTCATTAATTAGAAAAATTTTAAGAGCAATTTAAAATATCAGTTCAGTACATCGTAAACGGTGTCGGTTTATTTTTCAAACTGTCATATCTCCAGATTTTCGGGCCGGATTTTGATGCCAATGGTCTCATTCGATTCGCATGAAAATATAGATATTTTTAGCATTTTAAATTTTGAAATTTCATTAATTAGAAAAATTTTAAGAGCAATTTAAAATATCAGTTCAGTACATCGTAAACGGTGTCGGTTTATTTTTCAAACTGTCATATCTCCAGATTTTCGGGCCGGATTTTGATGCCAATGGTCTCATTCGATTCGCATGAAAATATAGATATTTGTAGCATTTTAAATTTTGAAATTTCATTAATTAGAAAAATTTTAAGAGCAATTTAAAATATCAGTTCAGTACATCGTAAACGGTGTCGGTTTATTTTTCAAACTGTCATATCTCCAGATTTTCGGGCCGGATTTTGATGCCAATGGTCTCATTCGATTCGCATGAAAATATAGATATTTTTAGCATTTTAAATTTTGAAATTTCGCTAATTAGAAAAATGTACGGAGCAATTTAAAATATCAGTTCAGTACATCGTAAACGGTGTCGGTTTATTTTTCAAACTGTCATATCTCCAGATTTTCGGGCCGGATTTTGATGCCAATGGTCTCATTCGATTCGCATGAAAATATAGATATTTTTAGCATTTTAAATTTTGAAATTTCATTAATTAGAAAAATTTTAAGAGCAATTTAAAATATCAGTTCAGTACATCGTAAACGGTGTCGGTTTATTTTTCAAACTGTCATATCTCCAGATTTTCGGGCCGGATTTTGATGCCAATGGTCTCATTCGATTCGCATGAAAATATAGATATTTTTAGCATTTTAAATTTTGAAATTTCATTAATTAGAAAAATTTTAAGAGCAATTTAAAATATCAGTTCAGTACATCGTAAACGGTGTCGGTTTATTTTTCAAACTGTCATATCTCCAGATTTTCGGGCCGGATTTTGATGCCAATGGTCTCATTCGATTCGCATGAAAATATAGATATTTGTAGCATTTTAAATTTTGAAATTTCATTAATTAGAAAAATTTTAAGAGCAATTTAAAATATCAGTTCAGTACATCGTAAACGGTGTCGGTTTATTTTTCAAACTGTCATATCTCCAGATTTTCGGGCCGGAGTTTGATGCCAATGGTCTCATTCGATTCGCATGAAAATATAGATATTTTTAGCATTTTAAATTTTGAAATTTCGCTAATTAGAAAAATGTACGGAGCAATTTAAAATATCAGTTCAGTACATCGTAAACGGTGTCGGTTTATTTTTCAAACTGTCATATCTCCAGATTTTCGGGCCGGAGTTTGATGCCAATGGTCTCATTCGATTCGCATGAAAATATAGATATTTGTAGCATTTTAAATTTTGAAATTTCATTAATTAGAAAAATTTTAAGAGCAATTTAAAATATCAGTTCAGTACATCGTAAACGGTGTCGGTTTATTTTTCAAACTGTCATATCTCCAGATTTTCGGGCCGGATTTTGATGCCAATGGTCTCATTCGATTCGCATGAAAATATAGATATTTTTAGCATTTTAAATTTTGAAATTTCATTAATTAGAAAAATTTTAAGAGCAATTTAAAATATCAGTTCAGTACATCGTAAACGGTGTCGGTTTATTTTTCAAACTGTCATATCTCCAGATTTTCGGGCCGGATTTTGATGCCAATGGTCTCATTCGATTCGCATGAAAATATAGATATTTTTAGCATTTTAAATTTTGAAATTTCATTAATTAGAAAAATTTTAAGAGCAATTTAAAATATCAGTTCAGTACATCGTAAACGGTGTCGGTTTATTTTTCAAACTGTCATATCTCCAGATTTTCGGGCCGGATTTTGATGCCAATGGTCTCATTCGATTCGCATGAAAATATAGATATTTGTAGCATTTTAAATTTTGAAATTTCATTAATTAGAAAAATTTTAAGAGCAATTTAAAATATCAGTTCAGTACATAATATTTTAAATTGCTCTTAAAATTTTTCTAATTAATGAAATTTCAAAATTTAAAATGCTAAAAATATCTATATTTCCATGCGAATCGAATGAGACCATTGGCATCAAAATCCGGCCCGAAAATCTGGAGATATGACAGTTTGAAAAATAAACCGACACCGTTTACGATGTACTGAACTGATATTTTAAATTGCTCTTAAAATTTTTCTAATTAATGAAATTTCAAAATTTAAAATGCTACAAATATCTATATTTTCATGCGAATCGAATGAGACCATTGGCATCAAAATCCGGCCCGAAAATCTGGAGATATGACAGTTTGAAAAATAAACCGACACCGTTTACGATGTACTGAACTGATATTTTAAATTGCTCTTAAAATTTTTCTAATTAATGAAATTTCAAAATTTAAAATGCTAAAACTATCTATATTTTCATGCGAATCGAATGAGACCATTGGCATCAAAATCCGGCCCGAAAATCTGGAGATATGACAGTTTGAAAAATAAACCGACACCGTTTACGATGTACTGAACTGATATTTTAAATTGCTCTTAAAATTTTTCTAATTAATGAAATTTCAAAATTTAAAATGCTAAAAATATCTATATTTTCATGCGAATCGAATGAGACCATTGGCATCAAAATCCGGCCCGAAAATCTGGAGATATGACAGTTTGAAAAATAAACCGACACCGTTTACGATGTACTGAACTGATATTTTAAATTGCTCTTAAAATTTTTCTAATTAATGAAATTTCAAAATTTAAAATGCTACAAATATCTATATTTTCATGCGAATCGAATGAGACCATTGGCATCAAACTCCGGCCCGAAAATCTGGAGATATGACAGTTTGAAAAATAAACCGACACCGTTTACGATGTACTGAACTGATATTTTAAATTGCTCCGTACATTTTTCTAATTAGCGAAATTTCAAAATTTAAAATGCTAAAAATATCTATATTTTCATGCGAATCGAATGAGACCATTGGCATCAAACTCCGGCCCGAAAATCTGGAGATATGACAGTTTGAAAAATAAACCGACACCGTTTACGATGTACTGAACTGATATTTTAAATTGCTCTTAAAATTTTTCTAATTAATGAAATTTCAAAATTTAAAATGCTACAAATATCTATATTTTCATGCGAATCGAATGAGACCATTGGCATCAAAATCCGGCCCGAAAATCTGGAGATATGACAGTTTGAAAAATAAACCGACACCGTTTACGATGTACTGAACTGATATTTTAAATTGCTCTTAAAATTTTTCTAATTAATGAAATTTCAAAATTTAAAATGCTAAAAATATCTATATTTTCATGCGAATCGAATGAGACCATTGGCATCAAAATCCGGCCCGAAAATCTGGAGATATGACAGTTTGAAAAATAAACCGACACCGTTTACGATGTACTGAACTGATATTTTAAATTGCTCTTAAAATTTTTCTAATTAATGAAATTTCAAAATTTAAAATGCTAAAAATATCTATATTTTCATGCGAATCGAATGAGACCATTGGCATCAAAATCCGGCCCGAAAATCTGGAGATATGACAGTTTGAAAAATAAACCGACACCGTTTACGATGTACTGAACTGATATTTTAAATTGCTCCGTACATTTTTCTAATTAGCGAAATTTCAAAATTTAAAATGCTAAAAATATCTATATTTTCATGCGAATCGAATGAGACCATTGGCATCAAAATCCGGCCCGAAAATCTGGAGATATGACAGTTTGAAAAATAAACCGACACCGTTTACGATGTACTGAACTGATATTTTAAATTGCTCTTAAAATTTTTCTAATTAATGAAATTTCAAAATTTAAAATGCTACAAATATCTATATTTTCATGCGAATCGAATGAGACCATTGGCATCAAAATCCGGCCCGAAAATCTGGAGATATGACAGTTTGAAAAATAAACCGACACCGTTTACGATGTACTGAACTGATATTTTAAATTGCTCTTAAAATTTTTCTAATTAATGAAATTTCAAAATTTAAAATGCTAAAAATATCTATATTTTCATGCGAATCGAATGAGACCATTGGCATCAAAATCCGGCCCGAAAATCTGGAGATATGACAGTTTGAAAAATAAACCGACACCGTTTACGATGTACTGAACTGATATTTTAAATTGCTCTTAAAATTTTTCTAATTAATGAAATTTCAAAATTTAAAATGCTAAAAATATCTATATTTTCATGCGAATCGAATGAGACCATTGGCATCAAAATCCGGCCCGAAAATCTGGAGATATGACAGTTTGAAAAATAAACCGACACCGTTTACGATGTACTGAACTGATATTTTAAATTGCTCTTAAAATTTTTCTAATTAATGAAATTTCAAAATTTAAAATGCTAAAAATATCTATATTTTCATGCGAATCGAATGAGACCATTGGCATCAAAATCCGGCCCGAAAATCTGGAGATATGACAGTTTGAAAAATAAACCGACACCGTTTACGATGTACTGAACTGATATTTTAAATTGCTCCGTACATTTTTCTAATTAGCGAAATTTCAAAATTTAAAATGCTAAAAATATCTATATTTTCATGCGAATCGAATGAGACCATTGGCATCAAAATCCGGCCCGAAAATCTGGAGATATGACAGTTTGAAAAATAAACCGACACCGTTTACGATGTACTGAACTGATATTTTAAATTGCTCCGTACATTTTTCTAATTAGCGAAATTTCAAAATTTAAAATGCTAAAAATATCTATATTTTCATGCGAATCGAATGAGACCATTGGCATCAAAATCCGGCCCGAAAATCTGGAGATATGACAGTTTGAAAAATAAACCGACACCGTTTACGATGTACTGAACTGATATTTTAAATTGCTCTTAAAATTTTTCTAATTAATGAAATTTCAAAATTTAAAATGCTAAAAATATCTATATTTTCATGCGAATCGAATGAGACCATTGGCATCAAAATCCGGCCCGAAAATCTGGAGATATGACAGTTTGAAAAATAAACCGACACCGTTTACGATGTACTGAACTGATATTTTAAATTGCTCCGTACATTTTTCTAATTAATGAAATTTCAAAATTTAAAATGCTAAAAATATCTATATTTTCATGCGAATCGAATGAGACCATTGGCATCAAAATCCGGCCCGAAAATCTGGAGATATGACAGTTTGAAAAATAAACCGACACCGTTTACGATGTACTGAACTGATATTTTAAATTGCTCTTAAAATTTTTCTAATTAACGAAATTTCAAAATTTAAAATGCTAAAAATATCTATATTTTCATACGAATCGAATGAGACCATTGGCATCAAAATCCGGCCCGAAAATCTGGAGATATGACAGTTTGAAAAATAAACCGACACCGTTTACGATGTACTGAACTGATATTTTAAATTGCTCTTAAAATTTTTCTAATTAATGAAATTTCAAAATTTAAAATGCTAAAAATATCTATATTTTCATGCGAATCGAATGAGACCATTGGCATCAAAATCCGGCCCGAAAATCTGGAGATATGACAGTTTGAAAAATAAACCGACACCGTTTACGATGTACTGAACTGATATTTTAAATTGCTCTTAAAATTTTTCTAATTAATGAAATTTCAAAATTTAAAATGCTAAAAATATCTATATTTTCATGCGAATCGAATGAGACCATTGGCATCAAAATCCGGCCCGAAAATCTGGAGATATGACAGTTTGAAAAATAAACCGACACCGTTTACGATGTACTGAACTGATATTTTAAATTGCTCTTAAAATTTTTCTAATTAATGAAATTTCAAAATTTAAAATGCTAAAAATATCTATATTTTCATGCGAATCGAATGAGACCATTGGCATCAAAATCCGGCCCGAAAATCTGGAGATATGACAGTTTGAAAAATAAACCGACACCGTTTACGATGTACTGAACTGATATTTTAAATTGCTCCGTACATTTTTCTAATTAGCGAAATTTCAAAATTTAAAATGCTAAAAATATCTATATTTTCATGCGAATCGAATGAGACCATTGGCATCAAAATCCGGCCCGAAAATCTGGAGATATGACAGTTTGAAAAATAAACCGACACCGTTTACGATGTACTGAACTGATATTTTAAATTGCTCCGTACATTTTTCTAATTAGCGAAATTTCAAAATTTAAAATGCTAAAAATATCTATATTTTCATGCGAATCGAATGAGACCATTGGCATCAAAATCCGGCCCGAAAATCTGGAGATATGACAGTTTGAAAAATAAACCGACACCGTTTACGATGTACTGAACTGATATTTTAAATTGCTCTTAAAATTTTTCTAATTAATGAAATTTCAAAATTTAAAATGCTAAAAATATCTATATTTTCATGCGAATCGAATGAGACCATTGGCATCAAAATCCGGCCCGAAAATCTGGAGATATGACAGTTTGAAAAATAAACCGACACCGTTTACGATGTACTGAACTGATATTTTAAATTGCTCTTAAAATTTTTCTAATTAATGAAATTTCAAAATTTAAAATGCTACAAATATCTATATTTTCATGCGAATCGAATGAGACCATTGGCATCAAAATCCGGCCCGAAAATCTGGAGATATGACAGTTTGAAAAATAAACCGACACCGTTTACGATGTACTGAACTGATATTTTAAATTGCTCTTAAAATTTTTCTAATTAATGAAATTTCAAAATTTAAAATGCTAAAAATATCTATATTTTCATGCGAATCGAATGAGACCATTGGCATCAAAATCCGGCCCGAAAATCTGGAGATATGACAGTTTGAAAAATAAACCGACACCGTTTACGATGTACTGAACTGATATTTTAAATTGCTCTTAAAATTTTTCTAATTAATGAAATTTCAAAATTTAAAATGCTAAAAATATCTATATTTTCATGCGAATCGAATGAGACCATTGGCATCAAAATCCGGCCCGAAAATCTGGAGATATGACAGTTTGAAAAATAAACCGACACCGTTTACGATGTACTGAACTGATATTTTAAATTGCTCTTAAAATTTTTCTAATTAATGAAATTTCAAAATTTAAAATGCTAAAAATATCTATATTTTCATGCGAATCGAATGAGACCATTGGCATCAAAATCCGGCCCGAAAATCTGGAGATATGACAGTTTGAAAAATAAACCGACACCGTTTACGATGTACTGAACTGATATTTTAAATTGCTCCGTACATTTTTCTAATTAGCGAAATTTCAAAATTTAAAATGCTAAAAATATCTATATTTTCATGCGAATCGAATGAGACCATTGGCATCAAAATCCGGCCCGAAAATCTGGAGATATGACAGTTTGAAAAATAAACCGACACCGTTTACGATGTACTGAACTGATATTTTAAATTGCTCCGTACATTTTTCTAATTAGCGAAATTTCAAAATTTAAAATGCTAAAAATATCTATATTTTCATGCGAATCGAATGAGACCATTGGCATCAAAATCCGGCCCGAAAATCTGGAGATATGACAGTTTGAAAAATAAACCGACACCGTTTACGATGTACTGAACTGATATTTTAAATTGCTCTTAAAATTTTTCTAATTAATGAAATTTCAAAATTTAAAATGCTAAAAATATCTATATTTTCATGCGAATCGAATGAGACCATTGGCATCAAAATCCGGCCCGAAAATCTGGAGATATGACAGTTTGAAAAATAAACCGACACCGTTTACGATGTACTGAACTGATATTTTAAATTGCTCTTAAAATTTTTCTAATTAATGAAATTTCAAAATTTAAAATGCTACAAATATCTATATTTTCATGCGAATCGAATGAGACCATTGGCATCAAAATCCGGCCCGAAAATCTGGAGATATGACAGTTTGAAAAATAAACCGACACCGTTTACGATGTACTGAACTGATATTTTAAATTGCTCCGTACATTTTTCTAATTAGCGAAATTTCAAAATTTAAAATGCTAAAAATATCTATATTTTCATGCGAATCGAATGAGACCATTGGCATCAAACTCCGGCCCGAAAATCTGGAGATATGACAGTTTGAAAAATAAACCGACACCGTTTACGATGTACTGAACTGATATTTTAAATTGCTCTTAAAATTTTTCTAATTAATGAAATTTCAAAATTTAAAATGCTAAAAATATCTATATTTTCATGCGAATCGAATGAGACCATTGGCATCAAAATCCGGCCCGAAAATCTGGAGATATGACAGTTTGAAAAATAAACCGACACCGTTTACGATGTACTGAACTGATATTTTAAATTGCTCTTAAAATTTTTCTAATTAATGAAATTTCAAAATTTAAAATGCTACAAATATCTATATTTTCATGCGAATCGAATGAGACCATTGGCATCAAAATCCGGCCCGAAAATCTGGAGATATGACAGTTTGAAAAATAAACCGACACCGTTTACGATGTACTGAACTGATATTTTAAATTGCTCTTAAAATTTTTCTAATTAATGAAATTTCAAAATTTAAAATGCTAAAAATATCTATATTTTCATGCGAATCGAATGAGACCATTGGCATCAAAATCCGGCCCGAAAATCTGGAGATATGACAGTTTGAAAAATAAACCGACACCGTTTACGATGTACTGAACTGATATTTTAAATTGCTCTTAAAATTTTTCTAATTAATGAAATTTCAAAATTTAAAATGCTAAAAATATCTATATTTTCATGCGAATCGAATGAGACCATTGGCATCAAAATCCGGCCCGAAAATCTGGAGATATGACAGTTTGAAAAATAAACCGACACCGTTTACGATGTACTGAACTGATATTTTAAATTGCTCTTAAAATTTTTCTAATTAATGAAATTTCAAAATTTAAAATGCTAAAAATATCTATATTTTCATGCGAATCGAATGAGACCATTGGCATCAAAATCCGGCCCGAAAATCTGGAGATATGACAGTTTGAAAAATAAACCGACACCGTTTACGATGTACTGAACTGATATTTTAAATTGCTCTTAAAATTTTTCTAATTAATGAAATTTCAAAATTTAAAATGCTAAAAATATCTATATTTTCATGCGAATCGAATGAGACCATTGGCATCAAAATCCGGCCCGAAATTCTGGAGATATGACAGTTTGAAAAATAAACCGACACCGTTTACGATGTACTGAACTGATATTTTAAATTGCTCTTAAAATTTTTCTAATTAATGAAATTTCAAAATTTAAAATGCTACAAATATCTATATTTTCATGCGAATCGAATGAGACCATTGGCATCAAAATCCGGCCCGAAAATCTGGAGATATGACAGTTTGAAAAATAAACCGACACCGTTTACGATGTACTGAACTGATATTTTAAATTGCTCTTAAAATTTTTCTAATTAATGAAATTTCAAAATTTAAAATGCTAAAAATATCTATATTTTCATGCGAATCGAATGAGACCATTGGCATCAAAATCCGGCCCGAAAATCTGGAGATATGACAGTTTGAAAAATAAACCGACACCGTTTACGATGTACTGAACTGATATTTTAAATTGCTCTTAAAATTTTTCTAATTAATGAAATTTCAAAATTTAAAATGCTACAAATATCTATATTTTCATGCGAATCGAATGAGACCATTGGCATCAAAATCCGGCCCGAAAATCTGGAGATATGACAGTTTGAAAAATAAACCGACACCGTTTACGATGTACTGAACTGATATTTTAAATTGCTCTTAAAATTTTTCTAATTAATGAAATTTCAAAATTTAAAATGCTAAAAATATCTATATTTTCATGCGAATCGAATGAGACCATTGGCATCAAAATCCGGCCCGAAAATCTGGAGATATGACAGTTTGAAAAATAAACCGACACCGTTTACGATGTACTGAACTGATATTTTAAATTGCTCTTAAAATTTTTCTAATTAATGAAATTTCAAAATTTAAAATGCTAAAAATATCTATATTTTCATGCGAATCGAATGAGACCATTGGCATCAAAATCCGGCCCGAAAATCTGGAGATATGACAGTTTGAAAAATAAACCGACACCGTTTACGATGTACTGAACTGATATTTTAAATTGCTCTTAAAATTTTTCTAATTAATGAAATTTCAAAATTTAAAATGCTACAAATATCTATATTTTCATGCGAATCGAATGAGACCATTGGCATCAAACTCCGGCCCGAAAATCTGGAGATATGACAGTTTGAAAAATAAACCGACACCGTTTACGATGTACTGAACTGATATTTTAAATTGCTCTTAAAATTTTTCTAATTAATGAAATTTCAAAATTTAAAATGCTAAAAATATCTATATTTTCATGCGAATCGAATGAGACCATTGGCATCAAAATCCGGCCCGAAAATCTGGAGATATGACAGTTTGAAAAATAAACCGACACCGTTTACGATGTACTGAACTGATATTTTAAATTGCTCTTAAAATTTTTCTAATTAATGAAATTTCAAAATTTAAAATGCTAAAAATATCTATATTTTCATGCGAATCGAATGAGACCATTGGCATCAAAATCCGGCCCGAAAATCTGGAGATATGACAGTTTGAAAAATAAACCGACACCGTTTACGATGTACTGAACTGATATTTTAAATTGCTCTTAAAATTTTTCTAATTAATGAAATTTCAAAATTTAAAATGCTAAAAATATCTATATTTTCATGCGAATCGAATGAGACCATTGGCATCAAAATCCGGCCCGAAAATCTGGAGATATGACAGTTTGAAAAATAAACCGACACCGTTTACGATGTACTGAACTGATATTTTAAATTGCTCCGTACATTTTTCTAATTAGCGAAATTTCAAAATTTAAAATGCTAAAAATATCTATATTTTCATGCGAATCGAATGAGACCATTGGCATCAAAATCCGGCCCGAAAATCTGGAGATATGACAGTTTGAAAAATAAACCGACACCGTTTACGATGTACTGAACTGATATTTTAAATTGCTCCGTACATTTTTCTAATTAGCGAAATTTCAAAATTTAAAATGCTAAAAATATCTATATTTTCATGCGAATCGAATGAGACCATTGGCATCAAACTCCGGCCCGAAAATCTGGAGATATGACAGTTTGAAAAATAAACCGACACCGTTTACGATGTACTGAACTGATATTTTAAATTGCTCTTAAAATTTTTCTAATTAATGAAATTTCAAAATTTAAAATGCTAAAAATATCTATATTTTCATGCAAATCGAATGAGACCATTGGCATCAAAATCCGGCCCGAAAATCTGGAGATATGACAGTTTGAAAAATAAACCGACACCGTTTACGATGTACTGAACTGATATTTTAAATTGCTCTTAAAATGTTTCTAATTAATGAAATTTCAAAATTTAAAATGCTACAAATATCTATATTTTCATGCGAATCGAATGAGACCATTGGCATCAAACTCCGGCCCGAAAATCTGGAGATATGACAGTTTGAAAAATAAACCGACACCGTTTACGATGTACTGAACTGATATTTTAAATTGCTCCGTACATTTTTCTAATTAGCGAAATTTCAAAATTTAAAATGCTAAAAATATCTATATTTTCATGCGAATCGAATGAGACCATTGGCATCAAACTCCGGCCCGAAAATCTGGAGATATGACAGTTTGAAAAATAAACCGACACCGTTTACGATGTACTGAACTGATATTTTAAATTGCTCTTAAAATTTTTCTAATTAATGAAATTTCAAAATTTAAAATGCTACAAATATCTATATTTTCATGCGAATCGAATGAGACCATTGGCATCAAAATCCGGCCCGAAAATCTGGAGATATGACAGTTTGAAAAATAAACCGACACCGTTTACGATGTACTGAACTGATATTTTAAATTGCTCTTAAAATTTTTCTAATTAATGAAATTTCAAAATTTAAAATGCTAAAAATATCTATATTTTCATGCGAATCGAATGAGACCATTGGCATCAAAATCCGGCCCGAAAATCTGGAGATATGACAGTTTGAAAAATAAACCGACACCGTTTACGATGTACTGAACTGATATTTTAAATTGCTCTTAAAATTTTTCTAATTAATGAAATTTCAAAATTTAAAATGCTAAAAATATCTATATTTTCATGCGAATCGAATGAGACCATTGGCATCAAAATCCGGCCCGAAAATCTGGAGATATGACAGTTTGAAAAATAAACCGACACCGTTTACGATGTACTGAACTGATATTTTAAATTGCTCCGTACATTTTTCTAATTAGCGAAATTTCAAAATTTAAAATGCTAAAAATATCTATATTTTCATGCGAATCGAATGAGACCATTGGCATCAAAATCCGGCCCGAAAATCTGGAGATATGACAGTTTGAAAAATAAACCGACACCGTTTACGATGTACTGAACTGATATTTTAAATTGCTCCGTACATTTTTCTAATTAATGAAATTTCAAAATTTAAAATGCTACAAATATCTATATTTTCATGCGAATCGAATGAGACCATTGGCATCAAAATCCGGCCCGAAAATCTGGAGATATGACAGTTTGAAAAATAAACCGACACCGTTTACGATGTACTGAACTGATATTTTAAATTGCTCTTAAAATTTTTCTAATTAATGAAATTTCAAAATTTAAAATGCTAAAAATATCTATATTTTCATGCGAATCGAATGAGACCATTGGCATCAAAATCCGGCCCGAAAATCTGGAGATATGACAGTTTGAAAAATAAACCGACACCGTTTACGATGTACTGAACTGATATTTTAAATTGCTCTTAAAATTTTTCTAATTAATGAAATTTCAAAATTTAAAATGCTAAAAATATCTATATTTTCATGCGAATCGAATGAGACCATTGGCATCAAAATCCGGCCCGAAAATCTGGAGATATGACAGTTTGAAAAATAAACCGACACCGTTTACGATGTACTGAACTGATATTTTAAATTGCTCTTAAAATTTTTCTAATTAATGAAATTTCAAAATTTAAAATGCTACAAATATCTATATTTTCATGCGAATCGAATGAGACCATTGGCATCAAACTCCGGCCCGAAAATCTGGAGATATGACAGTTTGAAAAATAAACCGACACCGTTTACGATGTACTGAACTGATATTTTAAATTGCTCTTAAAATTTTTCTAATTAATGAAATTTCAAAATTTAAAATGCTAAAAATATCTATATTTTCATGCGAATCGAATGAGACCATTGGCATCAAAATCCGGCCCGAAAATCTGGAGATATGACAGTTTGAAAAATAAACCGACACCGTTTACGATGTACTGAACTGATATTTTAAATTGCTCTTAAAATTTTTCTAATTAATGAAATTTCAAAATTTAAAATGCTAAAAATATCTATATTTTCATGCGAATCGAATGAGACCATTGGCATCAAAATCCGGCCCGAAAATCTGGAGATATGACAGTTTGAAAAATAAACCGACACCGTTTACGATGTACTGAACTGATATTTTAAATTGCTCTTAAAATTTTTCTAATTAATGAAATTTCAAAATTTAAAATGCTAAAAATATCTATATTTTCATGCGAATCGAATGAGACCATTGGCATCAAAATCCGGCCCGAAAATCTGGAGATATGACAGTTTGAAAAATAAACCGACACCGTTTACGATGTACTGAACTGATATTTTAAATTGCTCCGTACATTTTTCTAATTAGCGAAATTTCAAAATTTAAAATGCTAAAAATATCTATATTTTCATGCGAATCGAATGAGACCATTGGCATCAAAATCCGGCCCGAAAATCTGGAGATATGACAGTTTGAAAAATAAACCGACACCGTTTACGATGTACTGAACTGATATTTTAAATTGCTCCGTACATTTTTCTAATTAGCGAAATTTCAAAATTTAAAATGCTAAAAATATCTATATTTTCATGCGAATCGAATGAGACCATTGGCATCAAACTCCGGCCCGAAAATCTGGAGATATGACAGTTTGAAAAATAAACCGACACCGTTTACGATGTACTGAACTGATATTTTAAATTGCTCTTAAAATTTTTCTAATTAATGAAATTTCAAAATTTAAAATGCTAAAAATATCTATATTTTCATGCAAATCGAATGAGACCATTGGCATCAAAATCCGGCCCGAAAATCTGGAGATATGACAGTTTGAAAAATAAACCGACACCGTTTACGATGTACTGAACTGATATTTTAAATTGCTCTTAAAATGTTTCTAATTAATGAAATTTCAAAATTTAAAATGCTACAAATATCTATATTTTCATGCGAATCGAATGAGACCATTGGCATCAAACTCCGGCCCGAAAATCTGGAGATATGACAGTTTGAAAAATAAACCGACACCGTTTACGATGTACTGAACTGATATTTTAAATTGCTCCGTACATTTTTCTAATTAGCGAAATTTCAAAATTTAAAATGCTAAAAATATCTATATTTTCATGCGAATCGAATGAGACCATTGGCATCAAACTCCGGCCCGAAAATCTGGAGATATGACAGTTTGAAAAATAAACCGACACCGTTTACGATGTACTGAACTGATATTTTAAATTGCTCTTAAAATTTTTCTAATTAATGAAATTTCAAAATTTAAAATGCTACAAATATCTATATTTTCATGCGAATCGAATGAGACCATTGGCATCAAAATCCGGCCCGAAAATCTGGAGATATGACAGTTTGAAAAATAAACCGACACCGTTTACGATGTACTGAACTGATATTTTAAATTGCTCTTAAAATTTTTCTAATTAATGAAATTTCAAAATTTAAAATGCTAAAAATATCTATATTTTCATGCGAATCGAATGAGACCATTGGCATCAAAATCCGGCCCGAAAATCTGGAGATATGACAGTTTGAAAAATAAACCGACACCGTTTACGATGTACTGAACTGATATTTTAAATTGCTCTTAAAATTTTTCTAATTAATGAAATTTCAAAATTTAAAATGCTAAAAATATCTATATTTTCATGCGAATCGAATGAGACCATTGGCATCAAAATCCGGCCCGAAAATCTGGAGATATGACAGTTTGAAAAATAAACCGACACCGTTTACGATGTACTGAACTGATATTTTAAATTGCTCCGTACATTTTTCTAATTAGCGAAATTTCAAAATTTAAAATGCTAAAAATATCTATATTTTCATGCGAATCGAATGAGACCATTGGCATCAAAATCCGGCCCGAAAATCTGGAGATATGACAGTTTGAAAAATAAACCGACACCGTTTACGATGTACTGAACTGATATTTTAAATTGCTCCGTACATTTTTCTAATTAGCGAAATTTCAAAATTTAAAATGCTAAAAATATCTATATTTTCATGCGAATCGAATGAGACCATTGGCATCAAACTCCGGCCCGAAAATCTGGAGATATGACAGTTTGAAAAATAAACCGACACCGTTTACGATGTACTGAACTGATATTTTAAATTGCTCTTAAAATTTTTCTAATTAATGAAATTTCAAAATTTAAAATGCTAAAAATATCTATATTTTCATGCGAATCGAATGAGACCATTGGCATCAAAATCCGGCCCGAAAATCTGGAGATATGACAGTTTGAAAAATAAACCGACACCGTTTACGATGTACTGAACTGATATTTTAAATTGCTCTTAAAATTTTTCTAATTAATGAAATTTCAAAATTTAAAATGCTAAAAATATCTATATTTTCATGCGAATCGAATGAGACCATTGGCATCAAAATCCGGCCCGAAAATCTGGAGATATGACAGTTTGAAAAATAAACCGACACCGTTTACGATGTACTGAACTGATATTTTAAATTGCTCCGTACATTTTTCTAATTAGCGAAATTTCAAAATTTAAAATGCTAAAAATATCTATATTTTCATGCGAATCGAATGAGACCATTGGCATCAAAATCCGGCCCGAAAATCTGGAGATATGACAGTTTGAAAAATAAACCGACACCGTTTACGATGTACTGAACTGATATTTTAAATTGCTCCGTACATTTTTCTAATTAGCGAAATTTCAAAATTTAAAATGCTAAAAATATCTATATTTTCATGCGAATCGAATGAGACCATTGGCATCAAACTCCGGCCCGAAAATCTGGAGATATGACAGTTTGAAAAATAAACCGACACCGTTTACGATGTACTGAACTGATATTTTAAATTGCTCTTAAAATTTTTCTAATTAATGAAATTTCAAAATTTAAAATGCTAAAAATATCTATATTTCCATGCGAATCGAATGAGACCATTGGCATCAAAATCCGGCCCGAAAATCTGGAGATATGACAGTTTGAAAAATAAACCGACACCGTTTACGATGTACTGAACTGATATTTTAAATTGCTCTTAAAATTTTTCTAATTAATGAAATTTCAAAATTTAAAATGCTACAAATATCTATATTTTCATGCGAATCGAATGAGACCATTGGCATCAAAATCCGGCCCGAAAATCTGGAGATATGACAGTTTGAAAAATAAACCGACACCGTTTACGATGTACTGAACTGATATTTTAAATTGCTCTTAAAATTTTTCTAATTAATGAAATTTCAAAATTTAAAATGCTAAAAATATCTATATTTTCATGCGAATCGAATGAGACCATTGGCATCAAAATCCGGCCCGAAAATCTGGAGATATGACAGTTTGAAAAATAAACCGACACCGTTTACGATGTACTGAACTGATATTTTAAATTGCTCTTAAAATTTTTCTTATTAATGAAATTTCAAAATTTAAAATGCTAAAAATATCTATATTTTCATGCGAATCGAATGAGACCATTGGCATCAAAATCCGGCCCGAAAATCTGGAGATATGACAGTTTGAAAAATAAACCGACACCGTTTACGATGTACTGAACTGATATTTTAAATTGCTCTTAAAATTTTTCTAATTAATGAAATTTCAAAATTTAAAATGCTAAAAATATCTATATTTTCATGCGAATCGAATGAGACCATTGGCATCAAAATCCGGCCCGAAAATCTGGAGATATGACAGTTTGAAAAATAAACCGACACCGTTTACGATGTACTGAACTGATATTTTAAATTGCTCCGTACATTTTTCTAATTAGCGAAATTTCAAAATTTAAAATGCTAAAAATATCTATATTTTCATGCGAATCGAATGAGACCATTGGCATCAAAATCCGGCCCGAAAATCTGGAGATATGACAGTTTGAAAAATAAACCGACACCGTTTACGATGTACTGAACTGATATTTTAAATTGCTCCGTACATTTTTCTAATTAGCGAAATTTCAAAATTTAAAATGCTAAAAATATCTATATTTTCATGCGAATCGAATGAGACCATTGGCATCAAACTCCGGCCCGAAAATCTGGAGATATGACAGTTTGAAAAATAAACCGACACCGTTTACGATGTACTGAACTGATATTTTAAATTGCTCTTAAAATTTTTCTAATTAATGAAATTTCAAAATTTAAAATGCTAAAAATATCTATATTTTCATGCGAATCGAATGAGACCATTGGCATCAAAATCCGGCCCGAAAATCTGGAGATATGACAGTTTGAAAAATAAACCGACACCGTTTACGATGTACTGAACTGATATTTTAAATTGCTCCGTACATTTTTCTAATTAGCGAAATTTCAAAATTTAAAATGCTAAAAATATCTATATTTTCATGCGAATCGAATGAGACCATTGGCATCAAACTCCGGCCCGAAAATCTGGAGATATGACAGTTTGAAAAATAAACCGACACCGTTTACGATGTACTGAACTGATATTTTAAATTGCTCTTAAAATTTTTCTAATTAATGAAATTTCAAAATTTAAAATGCTAAAAATATCTATATTTTCATGCGAATCGAATGAGACCATTGGCATCAAAATCCGGCCCGAAAATCTGGAGATATGACAGTTTGAAAAATAAACCGACACCGTTTACGATGTACTGAACTGATATTTTAAATTGCTCTTAAAATTTTTCTAATTAATGAAATTTCAAAATTTAAAATGCTACAAATATCTATATTTTCATGCGAATCGAATGAGACCATTGGCATCAAAATCCGGCCCGAAAATCTGGAGATATGACAGTTTGAAAAATAAACCGACACCGTTTACGATGTACTGAACTGATATTTTAAATTGCTCTTAAAATTTTTCTAATTAATGAAATTTCAAAATTTAAAATGCTAAAAATATCTATATTTTCATGCGAATCGAATGAGACCATTGGCATCAAAATCCGGCCCGAAAATCTGGAGATATGACAGTTTGAAAAATAAACCGACACCGTTTACGATGTACTGAACTGATATTTTAAATTGCTCTTAAAATTTTTCTAATTAATGAAATTTCAAAATTTAAAATGCTAAAAATATCTATATTTTCATGCGAATCGAATGAGACCATTGGCATCAAAATCCGGCCCGAAAATCTGGAGATATGACAGTTTGAAAAATAAACCGACACCGTTTACGATGTACTGAACTGATATTTTAAATTGCTCTTAAAATTTTTCTAATTAATGAAATTTCAAAATTTAAAATGCTACAAATATCTATATTTTCATGCGAATCGAATGAGACCATTGGCATCAAAATCCGGCCCGAAAATCTGGAGATATGACAGTTTGAAAAATAAACCGACACCGTTTACGATGTACTGAACTGATATTTTAAATTGCTCTTAAAATTTTTCTAATTAATGAAATTTCAAAATTTAAAATGCTAAAAATATCTATATTTTCATGCGAATCGAATGAGACCATTGGCATCAAAATCCGGCCCGAAAATCTGGAGATATGACAGTTTGAAAAATAAACCGACACCGTTTACGATGTACTGAACTGATATTTTAAATTGCTCTTAAAATTTTTCTAATTAATGAAATTTCAAAATTTAAAATGCTACAAATATCTATATTTTCATGCGAATCGAATGAGACCATTGGCATCAAAATCCGGCCCGAAAATCTGGAGATATGACAGTTTGAAAAATAAACCGACACCGTTTACGATGTACTGAACTGATATTTTAAATTGCTCTTAAAATTTTTCTAATTAATGAAATTTCAAAATTTAAAATGCTAAAAATATCTATATTTTCATGAATCGAATGACACCATTGGCATCAAAATCCGGCCCGAAAATCTGGAGATATGACAGTTTGAAAAATAAACCGACACCGTTTACGATGTACTGAACTGATATTTTAAATTGCTCTTAAAATTTTTCTAATTAATGAAATTTCAAAATTTAAAATGCTACAAATATCTATATTTTCATGCGAATCGAATGAGACCATTGGCATCAAAATCCGGCCCGAAAATCTGGAGATATGACAGTTTGAAAAATAAACCGACACCGTTTACGATGTACTGAACTGATATTTTAAATTGCTCTTAAAATTTTTCTAATTAATGAAATTTCAAAATTTAAAATGCTAAAAATATCTATATTTTCATGCGAATCGAATGACACCATTGGCATCAATATCCGGCCCGAAAATCTGGAGATATGACAGTTTGAAAAATAAACCGACACCGTTTACGATGTACTGAACTGATATTTTAAATTGCTCTTAAAATTTTTCTAATTAATGAAATTTCAAAATTTAAAATGCTAAAAATATCTATATTTTCATGCGAATCGAATGACACCATTGGCATCAAAATCCGGCCCGAAAATCTGGAGATATGACAGTTTGAAAAATAAACCGACACCGTTTACGATGTACTGAACTGATATTTTAAATTGCTCTTAAAATTTTTCTAATTAACGAAATTTCAAAATTTAAAATGCTAAAAATATCTATATTTTCATGCGAATCGAATGAGACCATTGGCATCAAAATCGGGCCCGAAAATCTGGAGATATTACAGTTTGAAAAATAAACCGACACCGTTTACGATGTACTGAACTGATATTTTAAATTGCTCTTAAAATTTTTCTAATTAATGAAATTTCAAAATTTAAATTGCTAAAACTATCTATATTTTCATGCGAATCGAATGAGACCATTGGCATCAAAATCCGGCCCGAAAATCTGGAGATATGACAGTTTGAAAAATAAACCGACACCGTTTACGATGTACTGAACTGATATTTTAAATTGCTCTTAAAATTTTTCTAATTAATGAAATTTCAAAATTTAAAATGCTACAAATATCTATATTTTCATGCGAATCGAATGAGACCATTGGCATCAAAATCCGGCCCGAAAATCTGGAGATATGACAGTTTGAAAAATAAACCGACACCGTTTACGATGTACTGAACTGATATTTTAAATTGCTCTTAAAATTTTTCTAATTAATGAAATTTCAAAATTTAAAATGCTAAAAATATCTATATTTTCATGCGAATCGAATGACACCATTGGCATCAATATCCGGCCCGAAAATCTGGAGATATGACAGTTTGAAAAATAAACCGACACCGTTTACGATGTACTGAACTGATATTTTAAATTGCTCTTAAAATTTTTCTAATTAATGAAATTTCAAAACTTAAAATGCTAAAAATATCTATATTTTCATGCGAATCGAATGACACCATTGGCATCAAAATCCGGCCCGAAAATCTGGAGATATGACAGTTTGAAAAATAAACCGACACCGTTTACGATGTACTGAACTGATATTTTAAATTGCTCTTAAAATTTTTCTAATTAATGAAATTTCAAAATTTAAAATGCTAAAAATATCTATATTTTCATGCGAATCGAATGACACCATTGGCATCAAAATCCGGCCCGAAAATCTGGAGATATGACAGTTTGAAAAATAAACCGACACCGTTTACGATGTACTGAACTGATATTTTAAATTGCTCTTAAAATTTTTCTAATTAATGAAATTTCAAAATTTAAAATGCTAAAAATATCTATATTTTCATGCGAATCGAATGACACCATTGGCATCAATATCCGGCCCGAAAATCTGGAGATATGACAGTTTGAAAAATAAACCGACACCGTTTACGATGTACTGAACTGATATTTTAAATTGCTCTTAAAATGTTTCTAATTAATGAAATTTCAAAATTTAAAATGCTAAAAATATCTATATTTTCATGCGAATCGAATGACATCATTGGCATCAAAATCCGGCCCGAAAATCTGGAGATATGACAGTTTGAAAAATAAACCGACACCGTTTACGATGTACTGAACTGATATTTTAAATTGCTCTTAAAATTTTTCTAATTAACGAAATTTCAAAATTTAAAATGCTAAAAATATCTATATTTTCATGCGAATCGAATGAGACCATTGGCATCAAAATCCGGCCCGAAAATCTGGAGATATGACAGTTTGAAAAATAAACCGACACCGTTTACGATGTACTGAACTGATATTTTAAATTGCTCTTAAAATTTTTCTAATTAACGAAATTTCAAAATTTAAAATGCTAAAAATATCTATATTTTCATGCGAATCGAATGAGACCATTGGCATCAAAATCGGGCCCGAAAATCTGGAGATATTACAGTTTGAAAAATAAACCGACACCGTTTACGATGTACTGAACTGATATTTTAAATTGCTCTTAAAATTTTTCTAATTAATGAAATTTCAAAATTTAAATTGCTAAAAATATCTATATTTTCATGCGAATCGAATGAGACCATTGGCATCAAAATCGGGCCCGAAAATCTGGAGATATTACAGTTTGAAAAATAAACCGACACCGTTTACGATGTACTGAACTGATATTTTAAATTGCTCTTAAAATTTTTCTAATTAATGAAATTTCAAAATTTAAATTGCTAAAACTATCTATATTTTCATGCGAATCGAATGAGACCATTGGCATCAAAATCCGGCCCGAAAATCTGGAGATATGACAGTTAGAAAAATAAACCGACACCGTTTACGATGTACTGAAGTGATATTTTAAATTGCTCTTAAAATTTTTCTAATTAACGAAATTTCAAAATTTAAAATGCTAAAAATATCTATATTTTCATGCGAATCGAATGAGACCATTGGCATCAAAATCCGGCCCGAAAATCTGGAGATATGACAGTTTGAAAAATAAACCGACACCGTTTACGATGTACTGAACTGATATTTTAAATTGCTCCGTACATTTTTCTAATTAACGAAATTTCAAAATTTAAAATGCTAAAAATATCTATATTTTCATGCGAATCGAATGAGACCATTGGCATCAAAATCCGGCCCGAAAATCTGGAGATATGACAGTTTGAAAAATAAACCGACACCGTTTACGATGTACTGAACTGATATTTTAAATTGCTCTTAAAATTTTTCTAATTAATGAAATTTCAAAATTTAAAATGCTAAAAATATCTATATTTTCATGCGAATCGAATGAGACCATTGGCATCAAAATCCGGCCCGAAAATCTGGAGATATGACAGTTTGAAAAATAAACCGACACCGTTTACGATGTACTGAACTGATATTTTAAATTGCTCTTAAAATTTTTCTAATTAATGAAATTTCAAAATTTAAAATGCTAAAAATATCTATATTTTCATGCGAATCGAATGAGACCATTGGCATCAAAATCCGGCCCGAAAATCTGGAGATATGACAGTTTGAAAAATAAACCGACACCGTTTACGATGTACTGAACTGATATTTTAAATTGCTCTTAAAATTTTTCTAATTAACGAAATTTCAAAATTTAAAATGCTAAAAATATCTATATTTTCATGCGAATCGAATGAGACCATTGGCATCAAAATCCGGCCCGAAAATCTGGAGATATGACAGTTTGAAAAATAAACCGACACCGTTTACGATGTACTGAACTGATATTTTAAATTGCTCTTAAAATTTTTCTAATTAATGAAATTTCAAAATTTAAATTGCTAAAACTATCTATATTTTCATGCGAATCGAATGAGACCATTGGCATCAAAATCCGGCCCGAAAATCTGGAGATATGACAGTTAGAAAAATAAACCGACACCGTTTACGATGTACTGAACTGATATTTTAAATTGCTCTTAAAATTTTTCTAATTAACGAAATTTCAAAATTTAAAATGCTAAAAATATCTATATTTTCATGCGAATCGAATGAGACCATTGGCATCAAAATCCGGCCCGAAAATCTGGAGATATGACAGTTTGAAAAATAAACCGACACCGTTTACGATGTACTGAACTGATATTTTAAATTGCTCTTAAAATTTTTCTAATTAACGAAATTTCAAAATTTAAAATGCTAAAAATATCTATATTTTCATGCGAATCGAATGAGACCATTGGCATCAAAATCGGGCCCGAAAATCTGGAGATATTACAGTTTGAAAAATAAACCGACACCGTTTACGATGTACTGAACTGATATTTTAAATTGCTCTTAAAATTTTTCTAATTAATGAAATTTCAAAATTTAAATTGCTAAAACTATCTATATTTTCATGCGAATCGAATGAGACCATTGGCATCAAAATCCGGCCCGAAAATCTGGAGATATGACAGTTAGAAAAATAAACCGACACCGTTTACGATGTACTGAAGTGATATTTTAAATTGCTCTTAAAATTTTTCTAATTAACGAAATTTCAAAATTTAAAATGCTAAAAATATCTATATTTTCATGCGAATCGAATGAGACCATTGGCATCAAAATCCGGCCCGAAAATCTGGAGATATGACAGTTTGAAAAATAAACCGACACCGTTTACGATGTACTGAACTGATATTTTAAATTGCTCCGTACATTTTTCTAATTAACGAAATTTCAAAATTTAAAATGCTAAAAATATCTATATTTTCATGCGAATCGAATGAGACCATTGGCATCAAAATCCGGCCCGAAAATCTGGAGATATGACAGTTTGAAAAATAAACCGACACCGTTTACGATGTACTGAACTGATATTTTAAATTGCTCTTAAAATTTTTCTAATTAATGAAATTTCAAAATTTAAAATGCTAAAAATATCTATATTTTCATGCGAATCGAATGAGACCATTGGCATCAAAATCCGGCCCGAAAATCTGGAGATATGACAGTTTGAAAAATAAACCGACACCGTTTACGATGTACTGAACTGATATTTTAAATTGCTCTTAAAATTTTTCTAATTAATGAAATTTCAAAATTTAAAATGCTAAAAATATCTATATTTTCATGCGAATCGAATGAGACCATTGGCATCAAAATCCGGCCCGAAAATCTGGAGATATGACAGTTTGAAAAATAAACCGACACCGTTTACGATGTACTGAACTGATATTTTAAATTGCTCTTAAAATTTTTCTAATTAACGAAATTTCAAAATTTAAAATGCTAAAAATATCTATATTTTCATGCGAATCGAATGAGACCATTGGCATCAAAATCCGGCCCGAAAATCTGGAGATATGACAGTTTGAAAAATAAACCGACACCGTTTACGATGTACTGAACTGATATTTTAAATTGCTCTTAAAATTTTTCTAATTAATGAAATTTCAAAATTTAAATTGCTAAAACTATCTATATTTTCATGCGAATCGAATGAGACCATTGGCATCAAAATCCGGCCCGAAAATCTGGAGATATGACAGTTAGAAAAATAAACCGACACCGTTTACGATGTACTGAACTGATATTTTAAATTGCTCTTAAAATTTTTCTAATTAACGAAATTTCAAAATTTAAAATGCTAAAAATATCTATATTTTCATGCGAATCGAATGAGACCATTGGCATCAAAATCCGGCCCGAAAATCTGGAGATATGACAGTTTGAAAAATAAACCGACACCGTTTACGATGTACTGAACTGATATTTTAAATTGCTCCGTACATTTTTCTAATTAACGAAATTTCAAAATTTAAAATGCTAAAAATATCTATATTTTCATGCGAATCGAATGAGACCATTGGCATCAAAATCCGGCCCGAAAATCTGGAGATATGACAGTTTGAAAAATAAACCGACACCGTTTACGATGTACTGAACTGATATTTTAAATTGCTCTTAAAATTTTTCTAATTAATGAAATTTCAAAATTTAAAATGCTAAAAATATCTATATTTTCATGCGAATCGAATGAGACCATTGGCATCAAAATCCGGCCCGAAAATCTGGAGATATGACAGTTTGAAAAATAAACCGACACCGTTTACGATGTACTGAACTGATATTTTAAATTGCTCTTAAAATTTTTCTAATTAATGAAATTTCAAAATTTAAAATGCTAAAAATATCTATATTTTCATGCGAATCGAATGAGACCATTGGCATCAAAATCCGGCCCGAAAATCTGGAGATATGACAGTTTGAAAAATAAACCGACACCGTTTACGATGTACTGAACTGATATTTTAAATTGCTCTTAAAATTTTTCTAATTAACGAAATTTCAAAATTTAAAATGCTAAAAATATCTATATTTTCATGCGAATCGAATGAGACCATTGGCATCAAAATCCGGCCCGAAAATCTGGAGATATGACAGTTTGAAAAATAAACCGACACCGTTTACGATGTACTGAACTGATATTTTAAATTGCTCTTAAAATTTTTCTAATTAACGAAATTTCAAAATTTAAAATGCTAAAAATATCTATATTTTCATGCGAATCGAATGAGACCATTGGCATCAAAATCCGGCCCGAAAATCTGGAGATATGACAGTTTGAAAAATAAACCGACACCGTTTACGATGTACTGAACTGATATTTTAAATTGCTCTTAAAATTTTTCTAATTAATGAAATTTCAAAATTTAAAATGCTAAAAATATCTATATTTTCATGCGAATCGAATGAGACCATTGGCATCAAAATCCGGCCCGAAAATCTGGAGATATGACAGTTTGAAAAATAAACCGACACCGTTTACGATGTACTGAACTGATATTTTAAATTGCTCCGTACATTTTTCTAATTAACGAAATTTCAAAATTTAAAATGCTAAAAATATCTATATTTTCATGCGAATCGAATGAGACCATTGGCATCAAAATCCGGCCCGAAAATCTGGAGATATGACAGTTTGAAAAATAAACCGACACCGTTTACGATGTACTGAACTGATATTTTAAATTGCTCTTAAAATTTTTCTAATTAATGAAATTTCAAAATTTAAAATGCTAAAAATATCTATATTTTCATGCGAATCGAATGAGACCATTGGCATCAAAATCCGGCCCGAAAATCTGGAGATATGACAGTTTGAAAAATAAACCGACACCGTTTACGATGTACTGAACTGATATTTTAAATTGCTCTTAAAATTTTTCTAATTAATGAAATTTCAAAATTTAAAATGCTAAAAATATCTATATTTTCATGCGAATCGAATGAGACCATTGGCATCAAAATCCGGCCCGAAAATCTGGAGATATGACAGTTTGAAAAATAAACCGACACCGTTTACGATGTACTGAACTGATATTTTAAATTGCTCTTAAAATTTTTCTAATTAACGAAATTTCAAAATTTAAAATGCTAAAAATATCTATATTTTCATGCGAATCGAATGAGACCATTGGCATCAAAATCCGGCCCGAAAATCTGGAGATATGACAGTTTGAAAAATAAACCGACACCGTTTACGATGTACTGAACTGATATTTTAAATTGCTCTTAAAATTTTTCTAATTAATGAAATTTCAAAATTTAAATTGCTAAAACTATCTATATTTTCATGCGAATCGAATGAGACCATTGGCATCAAAATCCGGCCCGAAAATCTGGAGATATGACAGTTAGAAAAATAAACCGACACCGTTTACGATGTACTGAACTGATATTTTAAATTGCTCTTAAAATTTTTCTAATTAACGAAATTTCAAAATTTAAAATGCTAAAAATATCTATATTTTCATGCGAATCGAATGAGACCATTGGCATCAAAATCCGGCCCGAAAATCTGGAGATATGACAGTTTGAAAAATAAACCGACACCGTTTACGATGTACTGAACTGATATTTTAAATTGCTCCGTACATTTTTCTAATTAACGAAATTTCAAAATTTAAAATGCTAAAAATATCTATATTTTCATGCGAATCGAATGAGACCATTGGCATCAAAATCCGGCCCGAAAATCTGGAGATATGACAGTTTGAAAAATAAACCGACACCGTTTACGATGTACTGAACTGATATTTTAAATTGCTCTTAAAATTTTTCTAATTAATGAAATTTCAAAATTTAAAATGCTAAAAATATCTATATTTTCATGCGAATCGAATGAGACCATTGGCATCAAAATCCGGCCCGAAAATCTGGAGATATGACAGTTTGAAAAATAAACCGACACCGTTTACGATGTACTGAACTGATATTTTAAATTGCTCTTAAAATTTTTCTAATTAATGAAATTTCAAAATTTAAAATGCTAAAAATATCTATATTTTCATGCGAATCGAATGAGACCATTGGCATCAAAATCCGGCCCGAAAATCTGGAGATATGACAGTTTGAAAAATAAACCGACACCGTTTACGATGTACTGAACTGATATTTTAAATTGCTCTTAAAATTTTTCTAATTAACGAAATTTCAAAATTTAAAATGCTAAAAATATCTATATTTTCATGCGAATCGAATGAGACCATTGGCATCAAAATCCGGCCCGAAAATCTGGAGATATGACAGTTTGAAAAATAAACCGACACCGTTTACGATGTACTGAACTGATATTTTAAATTGCTCTTAAAATTTTTCTAATTAACGAAATTTCAAAATTTAAAATGCTAAAAATATCTATATTTTCATGCGAATCGAATGAGACCATTGGCATCAAAATCCGGCCCGAAAATCTGGAGATATGACAGTTTGAAAAATAAACCGACACCGTTTACGATGTACTGAACTGATATTTTAAATTGCTCTTAAAATTTTTCTAATTAATGAAATTTCAAAATTTAAAATGCTAAAAATATCTATATTTTCATGCGAATCGAATGAGACCATTGGCATCAAAATCCGGCCCGAAAATCTGGAGATATGACAGTTTGAAAAATAAACCGACACCGTTTACGATGTACTGAACTGATATTTTAAATTGCTCTTAAAATTTTTCTAATTAATGAAATTTCAAAATTTAAAATGCTACAAATATCTATATTTTCATGCGAATCGAATGAGACCATTGGCATCAAAATCCGGCCCGAAAATCTGGAGATATGACAGTTTGAAAAATAAACCGACACCGTTTACGATGTACTGAACTGATATTTTAAATTGCTCTTAAAATTTTTCTAATTAATGAAATTTCAAAATTTAAAATGCTAAAAATATCTATATTTTCATGCGAATCGAATGACACCATTGGCATCAAAATCCGGCCCGAAAATCTGGAGATATGACAGTTAGAAAAATAAACCGACACCGTTTACGATGTACTGAACTGATATTTTAAATTGCTCTTAAAATTTTTCTAATTAACGAAATTTCAAAATTTAAAATGCTAAAAATATCTATATTTTCATGCGAATCGAATGAGACCATTGGCATCAAAATCCGGCCCGAAAATCTGGAGATATGACAGTTTGAAAAATAAACCGACACCGTTTACGATGTACTGAACTGATATTTTAAATTGCTCCGTACATTTTTCTAATTAACGAAATTTCAAAATTTAAAATGCTAAAAATATCTATATTTTCATGCGAATCGAATGACACCATTGGCATCAATATCCGGCCCGAAAATCTGGAGATATGACAGTTTGAAAAATAAACCGACACCGTTTACGATGTACTGAACTGATATTTTAAATTGCTCTTAAAATTTTTCTAATTAATGAAATTTCAAAATTTAAAATGCTAAAAATATCTATATTTTCATGCGAATCGAATGACACCATTGGCATCAAAATCCGGCCCGAAAATCTGGAGATATGACAGTTTGAAAAATAAACCGACACCGTTTACGATGTACTGAACTGATATTTTAAATTGCTCTTAAAATTTTTCTAATTAATGAAATTTCAAAATTTAAAATGCTAAAAATATCTATATTTTCATGCGAATCGAATGACACCATTGGCATCAAAATCCGGCCCGAAAATCTGGAGATATGACAGTTTGAAAAATAAACCGACACCGTTTACGATGTACTGAACTGATATTTTAAATTGCTCTTAAAATTTTTCTAATTAATGAAATTTCAAAATTTAAAATGCTAAAAATATCTATATTTTCATGCGAATCGAATGAGACCATTGGCATCAAAATCCGGCCCGAAAATCTGGAGATATGACAGTTTGAAAAATAAACCGACACCGTTTACGATGTACTGAACTGATATTTTAAATTGCTCTTAAAATTTTTCTAATTAATGAAATTTCAAAATTTAAAATGCTACAAATATCTATATTTTCATGCGAATCGAATGAGACCATTGGCATCAAAATCCGGCCCGAAAATCTGGAGATATGACAGTTTGAAAAATAAACCGACACCGTTTACGATGTACTGAACTGATATTTTAAATTGCTCTTAAAATTTTTCTAATTAATGAAATTTCAAAATTTAAAATGCTAAAAATATCTATATTTTCATGCGAATCGAATGACACCATTGGCATCAAAATCCGGCCCGAAAATCTGGAGATATGACAGTTAGAAAAATAAACCGACACCGTTTACGATGTACTGAACTGATATTTTAAATTGCTCTTAAAATTTTTCTAATTAACGAAATTTCAAAATTTAAAATGCTAAAAATATCTATATTTTCATGCGAATCGAATGAGACCATTGGCATCAAAATCCGGCCCGAAAATCTGGAGATATGACAGTTTGAAAAATAAACCGACACCGTTTACGATGTACTGAACTGATATTTTAAATTGCTCCGTACATTTTTCTAATTAACGAAATTTCAAAATTTAAAATGCTAAAAATATCTATATTTTCATGCGAATCGAATGACACCATTGGCATCAATATCCGGCCCGAAAATCTGGAGATATGACAGTTTGAAAAATAAACCGACACCGTTTACGATGTACTGAACTGATATTTTAAATTGCTCTTAAAATTTTTCTAATTAATGAAATTTCAAAATTTAAAATGCTAAAAATATCTATATTTTCATGCGAATCGAATGACACCATTGGCATCAAAATCCGGCCCGAAAATCTGGAGATATGACAGTTTGAAAAATAAACCGACACCGTTTACGATGTACTGAACTGATATTTTAAATTGCTCTTAAAATTTTTCTAATTAATGAAATTTCAAAATTTAAAATGCTAAAAATATCTATATTTTCATGCGAATCGAATGACACCATTGGCATCAAAATCCGGCCCGAAAATCTGGAGATATGACAGTTTGAAAAATAAACCGACACCGTTTACGATGTACTGAACTGATATTTTAAATTGCTCTTAAAATTTTTCTAATTAATGAAATTTCAAAATTTAAAATGCTAAAAATATCTATATTTTCATGCGAATCGAATGACACCATTGGCATCAATATCCGGCCCGAAAATCTGGAGATATGACAGTTTGAAAAATAAACCGACACCGTTTACGATGTACTGAACTGATATTTTAAATTGCTCTTAAAATGTTTCTAATTAATGAAATTTCAAAATTTAAAATGCTAAAAATATCTATATTTTCATGCGAATCGAATGACATCATTGGCATCAAAATCCGGCCCGAAAATCTGGAGATATGACAGTTTGAAAAATAAACCGACACCGTTTACGATGTACTGAACTGATATTTTAAATTGCTCTTAAAATTTTTCTAATTAACGAAATTTCAAAATTTAAAATGCTAAAAATATCTATATTTTCATGCGAATCGAATGAGACCATTGGCATCAAAATCCGGCCCGAAAATCTGGAGATATGACAGTTTGAAAAATAAACCGACACCGTTTACGATGTACTGAACTGATATTTTAAATTGCTCTTAAAATGTTTCTAATTAATGAAATTTCAAAATTTAAAATGCTAAAAATATCTATATTTTCATGCGAATCGAATGAGACCATTGGCATCAAAATCCGGCCCGAAAATCTGGAGATATGACAGTTAGAAAAATAAACCGACACCGTTTACGATGTACTGAACTGATATTTTAAATTGCTCTTAAAATTTTTCTAATTAACGAAATTTCAAAATTTAAAATGCTAAAAATATCTATATTTTCATGCGAATCGAATGAGACCATTGGCATCAAAATCCGGCCCGAAAATCTGGAGATATGACAGTTAGAAAAATAAACCGACACCGTTTACGATGTACTGAACTGATATTTTAAATTGCTCTTAAAATTTTTCTAATTAACGAAATTTCAAAATTTAAAATGCTAAAAATATCTATATTTTCATGCGAATCGAATGAGACCATTGGCATCAAAATCCGGCCCGAAAATCTGGAGATATGACAGTTTGAAAAATAAACCGACACCGTTTACGATGTACTGAACTGATATTTTAAATTGCTCTTAAAATTTTTCTAATTAATGAAATTTCAAAATTTAAAATGCTAAAAATATCTATATTTTCATGCGAATCGAATGACACCATTGGCATCAATATCCGGCCCGAAAATCTGGAGATATGACAGTTTGAAAAATAAACCGACACCGTTTACGATGTACTGAACTGATATTTTAAATTGCTCTTAAAATGTTTCTAATTAATGAAATTTCAAAATTTAAAATGCTAAAAATATCTATATTTTCATGCGAATCGAATGACATCATTGGCATCAAAATCCGGCCCGAAAATCTGGAGATATGACAGTTTGAAAAATAAACCGACACCGTTTACGATGTACTGAACTGATATTTTAAATTGCTCTTAAAATTTTTCTAATTAACGAAATTTCAAAATTTAAAATGCTAAAAATATCTATATTTTCATGCGAATCGAATGAGACCATTGGCATCAAAATCCGGCCCGAAAATCTGGAGATATTACAGTTTGAAAAATAAACCGACACCGTTTACGATGTACTGAACTGATATTTTAAATTGCTCTTAAAATTTTTCTAATTAATGAAATTTCAAAATTTAAATTGCTAAAACTATCTATATTTTCATGCGAATCGAATGAGACCATTGGCATCAAAATCCGGCCCGAAAATCTGGAGATATGACAGTTAGAAAAATAAACCGACACCGTTTACGATGTACTGAACTGATATTTTAAATTGCTCTTAAAATTTTTCTAATTAACGAAATTTCAAAATTTAAAATGCTAAAAATATCTATATTTTCATGCGAATCGAATGAGACCATTGGCATCAAAATCCGGCCCGAAAATCTGGAGATATGACAGTTTGAAAAATAAACCGACACCGTTTACGATGTACTGAACTGATATTTTAAATTGCTCTTAAAATTTTTCTAATTAATGAAATTTCAAAATTTAAAATGCTAAAAATATCTATATTTTCATGCGAATCGAATGAGACCATTGGCATCAAAATCCGGCCCGAAAATCTGGAGATATGACAGTTTGAAAAATAAACCGACACCGTTTACGATGTACTGAACTGATATTTTAAATTGCTCTTAAAATTTTTCTAATTAACGAAATTTCAAAATTTAAAATGCTAAAAATATCTATATTTTCATGCGAATCGAATGAGACCATTGGCATCAAAATCCGACCCGAAAATCTGGAGATATGACAGTTTGAAAAATAAACCGACACCGTTTACGATGTACTGAACTGATATTTTAAATTGCTCTTAAAATTTTTCTAATTAACGAAATTTCAAAATTTAAAATGCTAAAAATATCTATATTTTCATGCGAATCGAATGAGACCATTGGCATCAAAATCAGGCCCGAAAATCTGGAGATATGACAGTTTGAAAAATAAACCGACACCGTTTACGATGTACTGAACTGATATTTTAAATTGCTCTTAAAATTTTTCTAATTAATGAAATTTCAAAATTTAAAATGCTAAAAATATCTATATTTTCATGCGAATCGAATGAGACCATTGGCATCAAAATCCGGCCCGAAAATCTGGAGATATGACAGTTTGAAAAATAAACCGACACCGTTTACGATGTACTGAACTGATATTTTAAATTGCTCTTAAAATTTTTCTAATTAATGAAATTTCAAAATTTAAAATGCTACAAATATCTATATTTTCATGCGAATCGAATGAGACCATTGGCATCAAAATCCGGCCCGAAAATCTGGAGATATGACAGTTTGAAAAATAAACCGACACCGTTTACGATGTACTGAACTGATATTTTAAATTGCTCTTAAAATTTTTCTAATTAATGAAATTTCAAAATTTAAAATGCTAAAAATATCTATATTTTCATGCGAATCGAATGACACCATTGGCATCAAAATCCGGCCCGAAAATCTGGAGATATGACAGTTTGAAAAATAAACCGACACCGTTTACGATGTACTGAACTGATATTTTAAATTGCTCTTAAAATTTTTCTAATTAATGAAATTTCAAAATTTAAAATGCTACAAATATCTATATTTTCATGCGAATCGAATGAGACCATTGGCATCAAAATCCGGCCCGAAAATCTGGAGATATGACAGTTTGAAAAATAAACCGACACCGTTTACGATGTACTGAACTGATATTTTAAATTGCTCTTAAAATTTTTCTAATTAATGAAATTTCAAAATTTAAAATGCTAAAAATATCTATATTTTCATGCGAATCGAATGAGACCATTGGCATCAAAATCCGGCCCGAAAATCTGGAGATATGACAGTTTGAAAAATAAACCCACACCGTTTACGATGTACTGAACTGATATTTTAAATTGCTCTTAAAATTTTTCTAATTAATGAAATTTCAAAATTTAAAATGCTAAAAATATCTATATTTTCATGCGAATCGAATGAGACCATTGGCATCAAAATCCGGCCCGAAAATCTGGAGATATGACAGTTTGAAAAATAAACCGACACCGTTTACGATGTACTGAACTGATATTTTAAATTGCTCTTAAAATTTTTCTAATTAACGAAATTTCAAAATTTAAAATGCTAAAAATATCTATATTTTCATGCGAATCGAATGAGACCATTGGCATCAAAATCCGGCCCGAAAATCTGGAGATATGACAGTTTGAAAAATAAACCGACACCGTTTACGATGTACTGAACTGATATTTTAAATTGCTCTTAAAATTTTTCTAATTAACGAAATTTCAAAATTTAAAATGCTAAAAATATCTATATTTTCATGCGAATCGAATGAGACCATTGGCATCAAAATCAGGCCCGAAAATCTGGAGATATGACAGTTTGAAAAATAAACCGACACCGTTTACGATGTACTGAACTGATATTTTAAATTGCTCTTAAAATTTTTCTAATTAATGAAATTTCAAAATTTAAAATGCTAAAAATATCTATATTTTCATGCGAATCGAATGAGACCATTGGCATCAAAATCCGGCCCGAAAATCTGGAGATATGACAGTTTGAAAAATAAACCGACACCGTTTACGATGTACTGAACTGATATTTTAAATTGCTCTTAAAATTTTTCTAATTAATGAAATTTCAAAATTTAAAATGCTACAAATATCTATATTTTCATGCGAATCGAATGAGACCATTGGCATCAAAATCCGGCCCGAAAATCTGGAGATATGACAGTTTGAAAAATAAACCGACACCGTTTACGATGTACTGAACTGATATTTTAAATTGCTCTTAAAATTTTTCTAATTAACGAAATTTCAAAATTTAAAATGCTAAAAATATCTATATTTTCATGCGAATCGAATGAGACCATTGGCATCAAAATCCGACCCGAAAATCTGGAGATATGACAGTTTGAAAAATAAACCGACACCGTTTACGATGTACTGAACTGATATTTTAAATTGCTCTTAAAATTTTTCTAATTAACGAAATTTCAAAATTTAAAATGCTAAAAATATCTATATTTTCATGCGAATCGAATGAGACCATTGGCATCAAAATCAGGCCCGAAAATCTGGAGATATGACAGTTTGAAAAATAAACCGACACCGTTTACGATGTACTGAACTGATATTTTAAATTGCTCTTAAAATTTTTCTAATTAATGAAATTTCAAAATTTAAAATGCTAAAAATATCTATATTTTCATGCGAATCGAATGAGACCATTGGCATCAAAATCCGGCCCGAAAATCTGGAGATATGACAGTTTGAAAAATAAACCGACACCGTTTACGATGTACTGAACTGATATTTTAAATTGCTCTTAAAATTTTTCTAATTAATGAAATTTCAAAATTTAAAATGCTACAAATATCTATATTTTCATGCGAATCGAATGAGACCATTGGCATCAAAATCCGGCCCGAAAATCTGGAGATATGACAGTTTGAAAAATAAACCGACACCGTTTACGATGTACTGAACTGATATTTTAAATTGCTCTTAAAATTTTTCTAATTAATGAAATTTCAAAATTTAAAATGCTAAAAATATCTATATTTTCATGCGAATCGAATGACACCATTGGCATCAAAATCCGGCCCGAAAATCTGGAGATATGACAGTTTGAAAAATAAACCGACACCGTTTACGATGTACTGAACTGATATTTTAAATTGCTCTTAAAATTTTTCTAATTAATGAAATTTCAAAATTTAAAATGCTACAAATATCTATATTTTCATGCGAATCGAATGAGACCATTGGCATCAAAATCCGGCCCGAAAATCTGGAGATATGACAGTTTGAAAAATAAACCGACACCGTTTACGATGTACTGAACTGATATTTTAAATTGCTCTTAAAATTTTTCTAATTAATGAAATTTCAAAATTTAAAATGCTAAAAATATCTATATTTTCATGCGAATCGAATGAGACCATTGGCATCAAAATCCGGCCCGAAAATCTGGAGATATGACAGTTTGAAAAATAAACCCACACCGTTTACGATGTACTGAACTGATATTTTAAATTGCTCTTAAAATTTTTCTAATTAATGAAATTTCAAAATTTAAAATGCTAAAAATATCTATATTTTCATGCGAATCGAATGAGACCATTGGCATCAAAATCCGGCCCGAAAATCTGGAGATATGACAGTTTGAAAAATAAACCGACACCGTTTACGATGTACTGAACTGATATTTTAAATTGCTCTTAAAATTTTTCTAATTAACGAAATTTCAAAATTTAAAATGCTAAAAATATCTATATTTTCATGCGAATCGAATGAGACCATTGGCATCAAAATCCGGCCCGAAAATCTGGAGATATGACAGTTTGAAAAATAAACCGACACCGTTTACGATGTACTGAACTGATATTTTAAATTGCTCTTAAAATTTTTCTAATTAACGAAATTTCAAAATTTAAAATGCTAAAAATATCTATATTTTCATGCGAATCGAATGAGACCATTGGCATCAAAATCAGGCCCGAAAATCTGGAGATATGACAGTTTGAAAAATAAACCGACACCGTTTACGATGTACTGAACTGATATTTTAAATTGCTCTTAAAATTTTTCTAATTAATGAAATTTCAAAATTTAAAATGCTAAAAATATCTATATTTTCATGCGAATCGAATGAGACCATTGGCATCAAAATCCGGCCCGAAAATCTGGAGATATGACAGTTTGAAAAATAAACCGACACCGTTTACGATGTACTGAACTGATATTTTAAATTGCTCTTAAAATTTTTCTAATTAATGAAATTTCAAAATTTAAAATGCTACAAATATCTATATTTTCATGCGAATCGAATGAGACCATTGGCATCAAAATCCGGCCCGAAAATCTGGAGATATGACAGTTTGAAAAATAAACCGACACCGTTTACGATGTACTGAACTGATATTTTAAATTGCTCTTAAAATTTTTCTAATTAATGAAATTTCAAAATTTAAAATGCTAAAAATATCTATATTTTCATGCGAATCGAATGACACCATTGGCATCAAAATCCGGCCCGAAAATCTGGAGATATGACAGTTTGAAAAATAAACCGACACCGTTTACGATGTACTGAACTGATATTTTAAATTGCTCTTAAAATTTTTCTAATTAATGAAATTTCAAAATTTAAAATGCTAAAAATATCTATATTTTCATGCGAATCGAATGAGACCATTGGCATCAAAATCCGGCCCGAAAATCTGGAGATATGACAGTTTGAAAAATAAACCCACACCGTTTACGATGTACTGAACTGATATTTTAAATTGCTCTTAAAATTTTTCTAATTAATGAAATTTCAAAATTTAAAATGCTAAAAATATCTATATTTTCATGCGAATCGAATGAGACCATTGGCATCAAAATCCGGCCCGAAAATCTGGAGATATGACAGTTTGAAAAATAAACCGACACCGTTTACGATGTACTGAACTGATATTTTAAATTGCTCTTAAAATTTTTCTAATTAACGAAATTTCAAAATTTAAAATGCTAAAAATATCTATATTTTCATGCGAATCGAATGAGACCATTGGCATCAAAATCCGGCCCGAAAATCTGGAGATATGACAGTTTGAAAAATAAACCGACACCGTTTACGATGTACTGAACTGATATTTTAAATTGCTCTTAAAATTTTTCTAATTAACGAAATTTCAAAATTTAAAATGCTAAAAATATCTATATTTTCATGCGAATCGAATGAGACCATTGGCATCAAAATCAGGCCCGAAAATCTGGAGATATGACAGTTTGAAAAATAAACCGACACCGTTTACGATGTACTGAACTGATATTTTAAATTGCTCTTAAAATTTTTCTAATTAATGAAATTTCAAAATTTAAAATGCTAAAAATATCTATATTTTCATGCGAATCGAATGAGACCATTGGCATCAAAATCCGGCCCGAAAATCTGGAGATATGACAGTTTGAAAAATAAACCGACACCGTTTACGATGTACTGAACTGATATTTTAAATTGCTCTTAAAATTTTTCTAATTAATGAAATTTCAAAATTTAAAATGCTACAAATATCTATATTTTCATGCGAATCGAATGAGACCATTGGCATCAAAATCCGGCCCGAAAATCTGGAGATATGACAGTTTGAAAAATAAACCGACACCGTTTACGATGTACTGAACTGATATTTTAAATTGCTCTTAAAATTTTTCTAATTAATGAAATTTCAAAATTTAAAATGCTAAAAATATCTATATTTTCATGCGAATCGAATGACACCATTGGCATCAAAATCCGGCCCGAAAATCTGGAGATATGACAGTTTGAAAAATAAACCGACACCGTTTACGATGTACTGAACTGATATTTTAAATTGCTCTTAAAATTTTTCTAATTAATGAAATTTCAAAATTTAAAATGCTACAAATATCTATATTTTCATGCGAATCGAATGAGACCATTGGCATCAAAATCCGGCCCGAAAATCTGGAGATATGACAGTTTGAAAAATAAACCGACACCGTTTACGATGTACTGAACTGATATTTTAAATTGCTCTTAAAATTTTTCTAATTAATGAAATTTCAAAATTTAAAATGCTAAAAATATCTATATTTTCATGCGAATCGAATGAGACCATTGGCATCAAAATCCGGCCCGAAAATCTGGAGATATGACAGTTTGAAAAATAAACCCACACCGTTTACGATGTACTGAACTGATATTTTAAATTGCTCTTAAAATTTTTCTAATTAATGAAATTTCAAAATTTAAAATGCTAAAAATATCTATATTTTCATGCGAATCGAATGAGACCATTGGCATCAAAATCCGGCCCGAAAATCTGGAGATATGACAGTTTGAAAAATAAACCGACACCGTTTACGATGTACTGAACTGATATTTTAAATTGCTCTTAAAATTTTTCTAATTAACGAAATTTCAAAATTTAAAATGCTAAAAATATCTATATTTTCATGCGAATCGAATGAGACCATTGGCATCAAAATCCGGCCCGAAAATCTGGAGATATGACAGTTTGAAAAATAAACCGACACCGTTTACGATGTACTGAACTGATATTTTAAATTGCTCTTAAAATTTTTCTAATTAACGAAATTTCAAAATTTAAAATGCTAAAAATATCTATATTTTCATGCGAATCGAATGAGACCATTGGCATCAAAATCCGGCCCGAAAATCTGGAGATATGACAGTTTGAAAAATAAACCGACACCGTTTACGATGTACTGAACTGATATTTTAAATTGCTCTTAAAATTTTTCTAATTAATGAAATTTCAAAATTTAAAATGCTAAAAATATCTATATTTTCATGCGAATCGAATGAGACCATTGGCATCAAAATCCGGCCCGAAAATCTGGAGATATGACAGTTTGAAAAATAAACCGACACCGTTTACGATGTACTGAACTGATATTTTAAATTGCTCTTAAAATTTTTCTAATTAACGAAATTTCAAAATTTAAAATGCTAAAAATATCTATATTTTCATGCGAATCGAATGAGACCATTGGCATCAAAATCCGGCCCGAAAATCTGGAGATATGACAGTTTGAAAAATAAACCGACACCGTTTACGATGTACTGAACTGATATTTTAAATTGCTCTTAAAATTTTTCTAATTAATGAAATTTCAAAATTTAAAATGCTACAAATATCTATATTTTCATGCGAATCGAATGAGACCATTGGCATCAAAATCCGGCCCGAAAATCTGGAGATATGACAGTTTGAAAAATAAACCGACACCGTTTACGATGTACTGAACTGATATTTTAAATTGCTCTTAAAATTTTTCTAATTAATGAAATTTCAAAATTTAAAATGCTAAAAATATCTATATTTTCATGCGAATCGAATGACACCATTGGCATCAAAATCCGGCCCGAAAATCTGGAGATATGACAGTTTGAAAAATAAACCGACACCGTTTACGATGTACTGAACTGATATTTTAAATTGCTCTTAAAATTTTTCTAATTAATGAAATTTCAAAATTTAAAATGCTACAAATATCTATATTTTCATGCGAATCGAATGAGACCATTGGCATCAAAATCCGGCCCGAAAATCTGGAGATATGACAGTTTGAAAAATAAACCGACACCGTTTACGATGTACTGAACTGATATTTTAAATTGCTCTTAAAATTTTTCTAATTAATGAAATTTCAAAATTTAAAATGCTAAAAATATCTATATTTTCATGCGAATCGAATGAGACCATTGGCATCAAAATCCGGCCCGAAAATCTGGAGATATGACAGTTTGAAAAATAAACCGACACCGTTTACGATGTACTGAACTGATATTTTAAATTGCTCTTAAAATTTTTCTAATTAATGAAATTTCAAAATTTAAAATGCTACAAATATCTATATTTTCATGCGAATCGAATGAGACCATTGGCATCAAAATCCGGCCCGAAAATCTGGAGATATGACAGTTTGAAAAATAAACCGACACCGTTTACGATGTACTGAACTGATATTTTAAATTGCTCTTAAAATTTTTCTAATTAATGAAATTTCAAAATTTAAAATGCTAAAAATATCTATATTTTCATGCGAATCGAATGACACCATTGGCATCAAAATCCGGCCCGAAAATCTGGAGATATGACAGTTTGAAAAATAAACCGACACCGTTTACGATGTACTGAACTGATATTTTAAATTGCTCTTAAAATTTTTCTAATTAATGAAATTTCAAAATTTAAAATGCTAAAAATATCTATATTTTCATGCGAATCGAATGAGACCATTGGCATCAAAATCCGGCCCGAAAATCTGGAGTTATGACAGTTTGAAAAATAAACCGACACCGTTTACGATGTACTGAACTGATATTTTAAATTGCTCTTAAAAATGTTTCTAATTAATGAAATTTCAAAATTTAAAATGCTAAAACTATCTATATTTTCATGCGAATCGAATGACACCATTGGCATCAAAATCCGGCCCGAAAATCTGGAGATATGACAGTTTGAAAAATAAACCGACACCGTTTACGATGTACTGAACTGATATTTTAAATTGCTCTTAAAATTTTTCTAATTAACGAAATTTCAAAATTTAAAATGCTAAAAATATCTATATTTTCATGCGAATCGAATGAGACCATTGGCATCAAAATCCGGCCCGAAAATCTGGAGATATGACAGTTTGAAAAATAAACCGACACCGTTTACGATGTACTGAACTGATATTTTAAATTGCTCTTAAAATTTTTCTAATTAATGAAATTTCAAAATTTAAAATGCTAAAACTATCTATATTTTCATGCGAATCGAATGACACCATTGGCATCAAAATCCGGCCCGAAAATCTGGAGATATGACAGTTTGAAAAATAAACCGACACCGTTTACGATGTACTGAACTGATATTTTAAATTGCTCTTAAAATTTTTCTAATTAATGAAATTTCAAAATTTAAAATGCTAAAAATATCTATATTTTCATGCGAATCGAATGAGACCATTGGCATCAAAATCCGGCCCGAAAATCTGGAGATATGACAGTTTGAAAAATAAACCGACACCGTTTACGATGTACTGAACTGATATTTTAAATTGCTCTTTAAATTTTTCTAATTAATGAAATTTCAAAATTTAAAATGCTACAAATATCTATATTTTCATGCGAATCGAATGAGACCATTGGCATCAAAATCCGGCCCGAAAATCTGGAGATATGACAGTTTGAAAAATAAACCGACACCGTTTACGATGTACTGAACTGATATTTTAAATTGCTCTTAAAATTTTTCTAATTAATGAAATTTCAAAATTTAAAATGCTAAAAATATCTATATTTTCATGCGAATCGAATGACACCATTGGCATCAAAATCCGGCCCGAAAATCTGGAGATATGACAGTTTGAAAAATAAACCGACACCGTTTACGATGTACTGAACTGATATTTTAAATTGCTCTTAAAATTTTTCTAATTAATGAAATTTCAAAATTTAAAATGCTAAAAATATCTATATTTTCATGCGAATCGAATGACACCATTGGCATCAAAATCCGGCCCGAAAATCTGGAGATATGACAGTTTGAAAAATAAACCGACACCGTTTACGATGTACTGAACTGATATTTTAAATTGCTCTTAAAATTTTTCTAATTAATGAAATTTCAAAATTTAAAATGCTAAAAATATCTATATTTTCATGCGAATCGAATGAGACCATTGACATCAAAATCCGGCCCGAAAATCTGGAGATATGACAGTTTGAAAAATAAACCGACACCGTTTACGATGTACTGAACTGATATTTTAAATTGCTCTTAAAATTTTTCTAATTAATGAAATTTCAAAATTTAAAATGCTAAAAATATCTATATTTTCATGCGAATCGAATGAGACCATTGGCATCAAAATCCGGCCCGAAAATCTGGAGATATGACAGTTTGAAAAATAAACCGACACCGTTTACGATGTACTGAACTGATATTTTAAATTGCTCCGTACATTTTTCTAATTAATGAAATTTCAAAATTTAAAATGCTAAAAATATCTATATTTTCATGCGAATCGAATGAGACCATTGGCATCAAAATCCGGCCCGAAAATCTGGAGATATGACAGTTTGAAAAATAAACCGACACCGTTTACGATGTACTGAACTGATATTTTAAATTGCTCCGTACATTTTTCTAATTAATGAAATTTCAAAATTTAAAATGCTAAAAATATCTATATTTTCATGCGAATCGAATGAGACCATTGGCATCAAAATCCGGCCCGAAAATCTGGAGATATGACAGTTTGAAAAATAAACCGACACCGTTTACGAAATTTTTCTAATTAACGAAATTTCAAAATTTAAAATGCTAAAAATATCTATATTTTCATGCGAATCGAATGAGACCATTGGCATCAAAATCCGGCCCGAAAATCTGGAGATATGACAGTTTGAAAAATAAACCGACACCGTTTACGATGTACTGAACTGATATTTTAAATTGCTCTTAAAATTTTTCTAATTAATGAAATTTCAAAATTTAAAATGCTAAAAATATCTATATTTTCATGCGAATCGAATGAGACCATTGGCATCAAAATCCGGCCCGAAAATCTGGAGATATGACAGTTTGAAAAATAAACCGACACCGTTTACGATGTACTGAACTGATATTTTAAATTGCTCCGTACATTTTTCTAATTAACGAAATTTCAAAATTTAAAATGCTAAAAATATCTATATTTTCATGCGAATCGAATGAGACCATTGGCATCAAAATCCGGCCCGAAAATCTGGAGATATGACAGTTTGAAAAATAAACCGACACCGTTTACGATGTACTGAACTGATATTTTAAATTGCTCTTAAAATTTTTCTAATTAATGAAATTTCAAAATTTAAAATGCTAAAAATATCTATATTTTCATGCGAATCGAATGAGACCATTGGCATCAAAATCCGGCCCGAAAATCTGGAGATATGACAGTTTGAAAAATAAACCGACACCGTTTACGATGTACTGAACTGATATTTTAAATTGCTCCGTACATTTTTATAATTAACGAAATTTCAAAATTTAAAATGCTAAAAATATCTATATTTTCATGCGAATCGAATGAGACCATTGGCATTAAAATCCGGCCCGAAAATCTGGAGATATGACAGTTTGAAAAATAAACCGACACCGTTTACGATGTACTGAACTGATATTTTAAATTGCTCTTAAAAATTTTTCTAATTAACGAAATTTCAAAATTTAAAATGCTAAAAATATCTATATTTTCATGCGAATCGAATGAGACCATTGGCATCAAAATCCGGCCCGAAAATCTGGAGATATGACAGTTTGAAAAATAAACCGACACCGTTTACGATGTACTGAACTGATATTTTAAATTGCTCTTAAAATTTTTCTAATTAATGAAATTTCAAAATTTAAAATGCTAAAAATATCTATATTTTCATGCGAATCGAATGAGACCATTGGCATCAAAATCCGGCCCGAAAATCTGGAGATATGACAGTTTGAAAAATAAACCGACACCGTTTACGATGTACTGAACTGATATTTTAAATTGCTCTTAAAATTTTTCTAATTAATGAAATTTCAAAATTTAAAATGCTAAAAATATCTATATTTTCATGCGAATCGAATGAGACCATTGGCATCAAAATCCGGCCCGAAAATCTGGAGATATGACAGTTTGAAAAATAAACCGACACCGTTTACGATGTACTGAACTGATATTTTAAATTGCTCTTAAAAATTTTTCTAATTAACGAAATTTCAAAATTTAAAATGCTAAAAATATCTATATTTTCATGCGAATCGAATGAGACCATTGGCATCAAAATCCGGCCCGAAAATCTGGAGATATGACAGTTTGAAAAATAAACCGACACCGTTTACGATGTACTGAACTGATATTTTAAATTGCTCCGTACATTTTTATAATTAACGAAATTTCAAAATTTAAAATGCTAAAAATATCTATATTTTCATGCGAATCGAATGAGACCATTGGCATTAAAATCCGGCCCGAAAATCTGGAGATATGACAGTTTGAAAAATAAACCGACACCGTTTACGATGTACTGAACTGATATTTTAAATTGCTCTTAAAAATTTTTCTAATTAAAGAAATTTCAAAATTTAAAATGCTAAAAATATCTATATTTTCATGCGAATCGAATGAGACCATTGGCATCAAAATCCGGCCCGAAAATCTGGAGATATGACAGTTTGAAAAATAAACCGACACCGTTTACGATGTACTGAACTGATATTTTAAATTGCTCTTAAAATTTTTCTAATTAATGAAATTTCAAAATTTAAAATGCTAAAAATATCTATATTTTCATGCGAATCGAATGAGACCATTGGCATCAAAATCCGGCCCGAAAATCTGGAGATATGACAGTTTGAAAAATAAACCGACACCGTTTACGATGTACTGAACTGATATTTTAAATTGCTCCGTACATTTTTCTAATTAACGAAATTTCAAAATTTAAAATGCTAAAAATATCTATATTTTCATGCGAATCGAATGAGACCATTGGCATTAAAATCCGGCCCGAAAATCTGGAGATATGACAGTTTGAAAAATAAACCGACACCGTTTACGATGTACTGAACTGATATTTTAAATTGCTCTTAAAATTTTTCTAATTAATGAAATTTCAAAATTTAAAATGCTAAAAATATCTATATTTTCATGCGAATCGAATGAGACCATTGGCATCAAAATCCGGCCCGAAAATCTGGAGATATGACAGTTTGAAAAATAAACCGACACCGTTTACGATGTACTGAACTGATATTTTAAATTGCTCTTAAAATTTTTCTAATTAATGAAATTTCAAAATTTAAAATGCTACAAATATCTATATTTTCATGCGAATCGAATGAGACCATTGGCATCAAAATCCGGCCCGAAAATCTGGAGATATGACAGTTTGAAAAATAAACCGACACCGTTTACGATGTACTGAACTGATATTTTAAATTGCTCTTAAAATTTTTCTAATTAATGAAATTTCAAAATTTAAAATGCTAAAAATATCTATATTTTCATGCGAATCGAATGAGACCATTGGCATCAAAATCCGGCCCGAAAATCTGGAGATATGACAGTTTGAAAAATAAACCGACACCGTTTACGATGTACTGAACTGATATTTTAAATTGCTCTTAAAATTTTTCTAATTAATGAAATTTCAAAATTTAAAATGCTAAAAATATCTATATTTTCATGCGAATCGAATGAGACCATTGGCATCAAAATCCGGCCCGAAAATCTGGAGATATGACAGTTTGAAAAATAAACCGACACCGTTTACGATGTACTGAACTGATATTTTAAATTGCTCTTAAAAATTTTTCTAATTAACGAAATTTCAAAATTTAAAATGCTAAAAATATCTATATTTTCATGCGAATCGAATGAGACCATTGGCATCAAAATCCGGCCCGAAAATCTGGAGATATGACAGTTTGAAAAATAAACCGACACCGTTTACGATGTACTGAACTGATATTTTAAATTGCTCTTAAAATTTTTCTAATTAATGAAATTTCAAAATTTAAAATGCTAAAAATATCTATATTTTCATGCGAATCGAATGAGACCATTGGCATCAAAATCCGGCCCGAAAATCTGGAGATATGACAGTTTGAAAAATAAACCGACACCGTTTACGATGTACTGAACTGATATTTTAAATTGCTCCGTACATTTTTATAATTAACGAAATTTCAAAATTTAAAATGCTAAAAATATCTATATTTTCATGCGAATCGAATGAGACCATTGGCATTAAAATCCGGCCCGAAAATCTGGAGATATGACAGTTTGAAAAATAAACCGACACCGTTTACGATGTACTGAACTGATATTTTAAATTGCTCTTAAAAATTTTTCTAATTAACGAAATTTCAAAATTTAAAATGCTAAAAATATCTATATTTTCATGCGAATCGAATGAGACCATTGGCATCAAAATCCGGCCCGAAAATCTGGAGATATGACAGTTTGAAAAATAAACCGACACCGTTTACGATGTACTGAACTGATATTTTAAATTGCTCTTAAAATTTTTCTAATTAATGAAATTTCAAAATTTAAAATGCTAAAAATATCTATATTTTCATGCGAATCGAATGAGACCATTGGCATCAAAATCCGGCCCGAAAATCTGGAGATATGACAGTTTGAAAAATAAACCGACACCGTTTACGATGTACTGAACTGATATTTTAAATTGCTCTTAAAATTTTTCTAATTAATGAAATTTCAAAATTTAAAATGCTAAAAATATCTATATTTTCATGCGAATCGAATGAGACCATTGGCATCAAAATCCGGCCCGAAAATCTGGAGATATGACAGTTTGAAAAATAAACCGACACCGTTTACGATGTACTGAACTGATATTTTAAATTGCTCTTAAAAATTTTTCTAATTAACGAAATTTCAAAATTTAAAATGCTAAAAATATCTATATTTTCATGCGAATCGAATGAGACCATTGGCATCAAAATCCGGCCCGAAAATCTGGAGATATGACAGTTTGAAAAATAAACCGACACCGTTTACGATGTACTGAACTGATATTTTAAATTGCTCTTAAAATTTTTCTAATTAATGAAATTTCAAAATTTAAAATGCTAAAAATATCTATATTTTCATGCGAATCGAATGAGACCATTGGCATCAAAATCCGGCCCGAAAATCTGGAGATATGACAGTTTGAAAAATAAACCGACACCGTTTACGATGTACTGAACTGATATTTTAAATTGCTCCGTACATTTTTATAATTAACGAAATTTCAAAATTTAAAATGCTAAAAATATCTATATTTTCATGCGAATCGAATGAGACCATTGGCATTAAAATCCGGCCCGAAAATCTGGAGATATGACAGTTTGAAAAATAAACCGACACCGTTTACGATGTACTGAACTGATATTTTAAATTGCTCTTAAAAATTTTTCTAATTAACGAAATTTCAAAATTTAAAATGCTAAAAATATCTATATTTTCATGCGAATCGAATGAGACCATTGGCATCAAAATCCGGCCCGAAAATCTGGAGATATGACAGTTTGAAAAATAAACCGACACCGTTTACGATGTACTGAACTGATATTTTAAATTGCTCTTAAAATTTTTCTAATTAATGAAATTTCAAAATTTAAAATGCTAAAAATATCTATATTTTCATGCGAATCGAATGAGACCATTGGCATCAAAATCCGGCCCGAAAATCTGGAGATATGACAGTTTGAAAAATAAACCGACACCGTTTACGATGTACTGAACTGATATTTTAAATTGCTCCGTACATTTTTCTAATTAACGAAATTTCAAAATTTAAAATGCTAAAAATATCTATATTTTCATGCGAATCGAATGAGAACATTGGCATTAAAATCCGGCCCGAAAATCTGGAGATATGACAGTTTGAAAAATAAACCGACACCGTTTACGATGTACTGAACTGATATTTTAAATTGCTCTTAAAATTTTTCTAATTAATGAAATTTCAAAATTTAAAATGCTAAAAATATCTATATTTTCATGCGAATCGAATGAGACCATTGGCATCAAAATCCGGCCCGAAAATCTGGAGATATGACAGTTTGAAAAATAAACCGACACCGTTTACGATGTACTGAACTGATATTTTAAATTGCTCTTAAAAATTTTTCTAATTAACGAAATTTCAAAATTTAAAATGCTAAAAATATCTATATTTTCATGCGAATCGAATGAGACCATTGGCATCAAAATCCGGCCCGAAAATCTGGAGATATGACAGTTTGAAAAATAAACCGACACCGTTTACGATGTACTGAACTGATATTTTAAATTGCTCTTAAAATTTTTCTAATTAATGAAATTTCAAAATTTAAAATGCTAAAAATATCTATATTTTCATGCGAATCGAATGAGACCATTGGCATCAAAATCCGGCCCGAAAATCTGGAGATATGACAGTTTGAAAAATAAACCGACACCGTTTACGATGTACTGAACTGATATTTTAAATTGCTCCGTACATTTTTATAATTAACGAAATTTCAAAATTTAAAATGCTAAAAATATCTATATTTTCATGCGAATCGAATGAGACCATTGGCATTAAAATCCGGCCCGAAAATCTGGAGATATGACAGTTTGAAAAATAAACCGACACCGTTTACGATGTACTGAACTGATATTTTAAATTGCTCTTAAAAATTTTTCTAATTAACGAAATTTCAAAATTTAAAATGCTAAAAATATCTATATTTTCATGCGAATCGAATGAGACCATTGGCATCAAAATCCGGCCCGAAAATCTGGAGATATGACAGTTTGAAAAATAAACCGACACCGTTTACGATGTACTGAACTGATATTTTAAATTGCTCTTAAAATTTTTCTAATTAATGAAATTTCAAAATTTAAAATGCTAAAAATATCTATATTTTCATGCGAATCGAATGAGACCATTGGCATCAAAATCCGGCCCGAAAATCTGGAGATATGACAGTTTGAAAAATAAACCGACACCGTTTACGATGTACTGAACTGATATTTTAAATTGCTCTTAAAATTTTTCTAATTAATGAAATTTCAAAATTTAAAATGCTAAAAATATCTATATTTTCATGCGAATCGAATGAGACCATTGGCATCAAAATCCGGCCCGAAAATCTGGAGATATGACAGTTTGAAAAATAAACCGACACCGTTTACGATGTACTGAACTGATATTTTAAATTGCTCTTAAAATTTTTCTAATTAATGAAATTTCAAAATTTAAAATGCTAAAAATATCTATATTTTCATGCGAATCGAATGAGACCATTGGCATCAAAATCCGGCCCGAAAATCTGGAGATATGACAGTTTGAAAAATAAACCGACACCGTTTACGATGTACTGAACTGATATTTTAAATTGCTCTTAAAATTTTTCTAATTAATGAAATTTCAAAATTTAAAATGCTAAAAATATCTATATTTTCATGCGAATCGAATGAGACCATTGGCATCAAAATCCGGCCCGAAAATCTGGAGATATGACAGTTTGAAAAATAAACCGACACCGTTTACGATGTACTGAACTGATATTTTAAATTGCTCTTAAAATTTTTCTAATTAATGAAATTTCAAAATTTAAAATGCTAAAAATATCTATATTTTCATGCGAATCGAATGAGACCATTGGCATCAAAATCCGGCCCGAAAATCTGGAGATATGACAGTTTGAAAAATAAACCGACACCGTTTACGATGTACTGAACTGATATTTTAAATTGCTCTTAAAATTTTTCTAATTAATGAAATTTCAAAATTTAAAATGCTAAAAATATCTATATTTTCATGCGAATCGAATGAGACCATTGGCATCAAAATCCGGCCCGAAAATCTGGAGATATGACAGTTTGAAAAATAAACCGACACCGTTTACGATGTACTGAACTGATATTTTAAATTGCTCTTAAAATTTTTCTAATTAATGAAATTTCAAAATTTAAAATGCTAAAAATATCTATATTTTCATGCGAATCGAATGAGACCATTGGCATCAAAATCCGGCCCGAAAATCTGGAGATATGACAGTTTGAAAAATAAACCGACACCGTTTACGATGTACTGAACTGATATTTTAAATTGCTCTTAAAAATTTTTCTAATTAACGAAATTTCAAAATTTAAAATGCTAAAAATATCTATATTTTCATGCGAATCGAATGAGACCATTGGCATCAAAATCCGGCCCGAAAATCTGGAGATATGACAGTTTGAAAAATAAACCGACACCGTTTACGATGTACTGAACTGATATTTTAAATTGCTCTTAAAATTTTTCTAATTAATGAAATTTCAAAATTTAAAATGCTAAAAATATCTATATTTTCATGCGAATCGAATGAGACCATTGGCATCAAAATCCGGCCCGAAAATCTGGAGATATGACAGTTTGAAAAATAAACCGACACCGTTTACGATGTACTGAACTGATATTTTAAATTGCTCTTAAAATTTTTCTAATTAATGAAATTTCAAAATTTAAAATGCTAAAAATATCTATATTTTCATGCGAATCGAATGAGACCATTGGCATCAAAATCCGGCCCGAAAATCTGGAGATATGACAGTTTGAAAAATAAACCGACACCGTTTACGATGTACTGAACTGATATTTTAAATTGCTCTTAAAATTTTTCTAATTAATGAAATTTCAAAATTTAAAATGCTAAAAATATCTATATTTTCATGCGAATCGAATGAGACCATTGGCATCAAAATCCGGCCCGAAAATCTGGAGATATGACAGTTTGAAAAATAAACCGACACCGTTTACGATGTACTGAACTGATATTTTAAATTGCTCTTAAAAATTTTTCTAATTAACGAAATTTCAAAATTTAAAATGCTAAAAATATCTATATTTTCATGCGAATCGAATGAGACCATTGGCATCAAAATCCGGCCCGAAAATCTGGAGATATGACAGTTTGAAAAATAAACCGACACCGTTTACGATGTACTGAACTGATATTTTAAATTGCTCTTAAAATTTTTCTAATTAATGAAATTTCAAAATTTAAAATGCTAAAAATATCTATATTTTCATGCGAATCGAATGAGACCATTGGCATCAAAATCCGGCCCGAAAATCTGGAGATATGACAGTTTGAAAAATAAACCGACACCGTTTACGATGTACTGAACTGATATTTTAAATTGCTCCGTACATTTTTATAATTAACGAAATTTCAAAATTTAAAATGCTAAAAATATCTATATTTTCATGCGAATCGAATGAGACCATTGGCATTAAAATCCGGCCCGAAAATCTGGAGATATGACAGTTTGAAAAATAAACCGACACCGTTTACGATGTACTGAACTGATATTTTAAATTGCTCTTAAAATTTTTCTAATTAATGAAATTTCAAAATTTAAAATGCTAAAAATATCTATATTTTCATGCGAATCGAATGAGACCATTGGCATCAAAATCCGGCCCGAAAATCTGGAGATATGACAGTTTGAAAAATAAACCGACACCGTTTACGATGTACTGAACTGATATTTTAAATTGCTCTTAAAATTTTTCTAATTAATGAAATTTCAAAATTTAAAATGCTAAAAATATCTATATTTTCATGCGAATCGAATGAGACCATTGGCATCAAAATCCGGCCCGAAAATCTGGAGATATGACAGTTTGAAAAATAAACCGACACCGTTTACGATGTACTGAACTGATATTTTAAATTGCTCTTAAAATTTTTCTAATTAATGAAATTTCAAAATTTAAAATGCTAAAAATATCTATATTTTCATGCGAATCGAATGAGACCATTGGCATCAAAATCCGGCCCGAAAATCTGGAGATATGACAGTTTGAAAAATAAACCGACACCGTTTACGATGTACTGAACTGATATTTTAAATTGCTCTTAAAAATTTTTCTAATTAACGAAATTTCAAAATTTAAAATGCTAAAAATATCTATATTTTCATGCGAATCGAATGAGACCATTGGCATCAAAATCCGGCCCGAAAATCTGGAGATATGACAGTTTGAAAAATAAACCGACACCGTTTACGATGTACTGAACTGATATTTTAAATTGCTCTTAAAATTTTTCTAATTAATGAAATTTCAAAATTTAAAATGCTAAAAATATCTATATTTTCATGCGAATCGAATGAGACCATTGGCATCAAAATCCGGCCCGAAAATCTGGAGATATGACAGTTTGAAAAATAAACCGACACCGTTTACGATGTACTGAACTGATATTTTAAATTGCTCCGTACATTTTTATAATTAACGAAATTTCAAAATTTAAAATGCTAAAAATATCTATATTTTCATGCGAATCGAATGAGACCATTGGCATTAAAATCCGGCCCGAAAATCTGGAGATATGACAGTTTGAAAAATAAACCGACACCGTTTACGATGTACTGAACTGATATTTTAAATTGCTCTTAAAAATTTTTCTAATTAACGAAATTTCAAAATTTAAAATGCTAAAAATATCTATATTTTCATGCGAATCGAATGAGACCATTGGCATCAAAATCCGGCCCGAAAATCTGGAGATATGACAGTTTGAAAAATAAACCGACACCGTTTACGATGTACTGAACTGATATTTTAAATTGCTCTTAAAATTTTTCTAATTAATGAAATTTCAAAATTTAAAATGCTAAAAATATCTATATTTTCATGCGAATCGAATGAGACCATTGGCATCAAAATCCGGCCCGAAAATCTGGAGATATGACAGTTTGAAAAATAAACCGACACCGTTTACGATGTACTGAACTGATATTTTAAATTGCTCTTAAAATTTTTCTAATTAATGAAATTTCAAAATTTAAAATGCTAAAAATATCTATATTTTCATGCGAATCGAATGAGACCATTGGCATCAAAATCCGGCCCGAAAATCTGGAGATATGACAGTTTGAAAAATAAACCGACACCGTTTACGATGTACTGAACTGATATTTTAAATTGCTCTTAAAATTTTTCTAATTAATGAAATTTCAAAATTTAAAATGCTAAAAATATCTATATTTTCATGCGAATCGAATGAGACCATTGGCATCAAAATCCGGCCCGAAAATCTGGAGATATGACAGTTTGAAAAATAAACCGACACCGTTTACGATGTACTGAACTGATATTTTAAATTGCTCTTAAAAATTTTTCTAATTAACGAAATTTCAAAATTTAAAATGCTAAAAATATCTATATTTTCATGCGAATCGAATGAGACCATTGGCATCAAAATCCGGCCCGAAAATCTGGAGATATGACAGTTTGAAAAATAAACCGACACCGTTTACGATGTACTGAACTGATATTTTAAATTGCTCTTAAAATTTTTCTAATTAATGAAATTTCAAAATTTAAAATGCTAAAAATATCTATATTTTCATGCGAATCGAATGAGACCATTGGCATCAAAATCCGGCCCGAAAATCTGGAGATATGACAGTTTGAAAAATAAACCGACACCGTTTACGATGTACTGAACTGATATTTTAAATTGCTCCGTACATTTTTATAATTAACGAAATTTCAAAATTTAAAATGCTAAAAATATCTATATTTTCATGCGAATCGAATGAGACCATTGGCATTAAAATCCGGCCCGAAAATCTGGAGATATGACAGTTTGAAAAATAAACCGACACCGTTTACGATGTACTGAACTGATATTTTAAATTGCTCTTAAAAATTTTTCTAATTAACGAAATTTCAAAATTTAAAATGCTAAAAATATCTATATTTTCATGCGAATCGAATGAGACCATTGGCATCAAAATCCGGCCCGAAAATCTGGAGATATGACAGTTTGAAAAATAAACCGACACCGTTTACGATGTACTGAACTGATATTTTAAATTGCTCTTAAAATTTTTCTAATTAATGAAATTTCAAAATTTAAAATGCTAAAAATATCTATATTTTCATGCGAATCGAATGAGACCATTGGCATCAAAATCCGGCCCGAAAATCTGGAGATATGACAGTTTGAAAAATAAACCGACACCGTTTACGATGTACTGAACTGATATTTTAAATTGCTCTTAAAATTTTTCTAATTAATGAAATTTCAAAATTTAAAATGCTAAAAATATCTATATTTTCATGCGAATCGAATGAGACCATTGGCATCAAAATCCGGCCCGAAAATCTGGAGATATGACAGTTTGAAAAATAAACCGACACCGTTTACGATGTACTGAACTGATATTTTAAATTGCTCTTAAAATTTTTCTAATTAATGAAATTTCAAAATTTAAAATGCTAAAAATATCTATATTTTCATGCGAATCGAATGAGACCATTGGCATCAAAATCCGGCCCGAAAATCTGGAGATATGACAGTTTGAAAAATAAACCGACACCGTTTACGATGTACTGAACTGATATTTTAAATTGCTCTTAAAAATTTTTCTAATTAACGAAATTTCAAAATTTAAAATGCTAAAAATATCTATATTTTCATGCGAATCGAATGAGACCATTGGCATCAAAATCCGGCCCGAAAATCTGGAGATATGACAGTTTGAAAAATAAACCGACACCGTTTACGATGTACTGAACTGATATTTTAAATTGCTCTTAAAATTTTTCTAATTAATGAAATTTCAAAATTTAAAATGCTAAAAATATCTATATTTTCATGCGAATCGAATGAGACCATTGGCATCAAAATCCGGCCCGAAAATCTGGAGATATGACAGTTTGAAAAATAAACCGACACCGTTTACGATGTACTGAACTGATATTTTAAATTGCTCTTAAAAATTTTTCTAATACACGAAATTTCAAAATTTAAAATGCTAAAAATATCTATATTTTCATGCGAATCGAATGAGACCATTGGCATCAAAATCCGGCCCGAAAATCTGGAGATATGACAGTTTGAAAAATAAACCGACACCGTTTACGATGTACTGAACTGATATTTTAAATTGCTCTTAAAATTTTTCTAATTAATGAAATTTCAAAATTTAAAATGCTAAAAATATCTATATTTTCATGCGAATCGAATGAGACCATTGGCATCAAAATCCGGCCCGAAAATCTGGAGATATGACAGTTTGAAAAATAAACCGACACCGTTTACGATGTACTGAACTGATATTTTAAATTGCTCCGTACATTTTTCTAATTAGCGAAATTTCAAAATTTAAAATGCTAAAAATATCTATATTTTCATGCGAATCGAATGAGACCATTGGCATCAAAATCCGGCCCGAAAATCTGGAGATATGACAGTTTGAAAAATAAACCGACACCGTTTACGATGTACTGAACTGATATTTTAAATTGCTCTTAAAATTTTTCTAATTAATGAAATTTCAAAATTTAAAATGCTAAAAATATCTATATTTTCATGCGAATCGAATGAGACCATTGGCATCAAAATCCGGCCCGAAAATCTGGAGATATGACAGTTTGAAAAATAAACCGACACCGTTTACGATGTACTGAACTGATATTTTAAATTGCTCTTAAAATTTTTCTAATTAATGAAATTTCAAAATTTAAAATGCTAAAAATATCTATATTTTCATGCGAATCGAATGAGACCATTGGCATCAAAATCCGGCCCGAAACTCTGGAGATATGACAGTTTGAAAAATAAACCGACACCGTTTACGATGTACTGAACTGATATTTTAAATTGCTCTTAAAATTTTTCTAATTAATGAAATTTCAAAATTTAAAATGCTAAAAATATCTATATTTTCATGCGAATCGAATGAGACCATTGGCATCAAAATCCGGCCCGAAAATCTGGAGATATGACAGTTTGAAAAATAAACCGACACCGTTTACGATGTACTGAACTGATATTTTAAATTGCTCTTAAAAATTTTTCTAATTAACGAAATTTCAAAATTTAAAATGCTAAAAATATCTATATTTTCATGCGAATCGAATGAGACCATTGGCATCAAAATCCGGCCCGAAAATCTGGAGATATGACAGTTTGAAAAATAAACCGACACCGTTTACGATGTACTGAACTGATATTTTAAATTGCTCTTAAAATTTTTCTAATTAATGAAATTTCAAAATTTAAAATGCTAAAAATATCTATATTTTCATGCGAATCGAATGAGACCATTGGCATCAAAATCCGGCCCGAAAATCTGGAGATATGACAGTTTGAAAAATAAACCGACACCGTTTACGATGTACTGAACTGATATTTTAAATTGCTCTTAAAAATTTTTCTAATACACGAAATTTCAAAATTTAAAATGCTAAAAATATCTATATTTTCATGCGAATCGAATGAGACCATTGGCATCAAAATCCGGCCCGAAAATCTGGAGATATGACAGTTTGAAAAATAAACCGACACCGTTTACGATGTACTGAACTGATATTTTAAATTGCTCTTAAAATTTTTCTAATTAATGAAATTTCAAAATTTAAAATGCTAAAAATATCTATATTTTCATGCGAATCGAATGAGACCATTGGCATCAAAATCCGGCCCGAAAATCTGGAGATATGACAGTTTGAAAAATAAACCGACACCGTTTACGATGTACTGAACTGATATTTTAAATTGCTCCGTACATTTTTCTAATTAGCGAAATTTCAAAATTTAAAATGCTAAAAATATCTATATTTTCATGCGAATCGAATGAGACCATTGGCATCAAAATCCGGCCCGAAAATCTGGAGATATGACAGTTTGAAAAATAAACCGACACCGTTTACGATGTACTGAACTGATATTTTAAATTGCTCTTAAAATTTTTCTAATTAATGAAATTTCAAAATTTAAAATGCTAAAAATATCTATATTTTCATGCGAATCGAATGAGACCATTGGCATCAAAATCCGGCCCGAAAATCTGGAGATATGACAGTTTGAAAAATAAACCGACACCGTTTACGATGTACTGAACTGATATTTTAAATTGCTCTTAAAATTTTTCTAATTAATGAAATTTCAAAATTTAAAATGCTAAAAATATCTATATTTTCATGCGAATCGAATGAGACCATTGGCATCAAAATCCGGCCCGAAAATCTGGAGATATGACAGTTTGAAAAATAAACCGACACCGTTTACGATGTACTGAACTGATATTTTAAATTGCTCTTAAAATTTTTCTAATTAATGAAATTTCAAAATTTAAAATGCTAAAAATATCTATATTTTCATGCGAATCGAATGAGACCATTGGCATCAAAATCCGGCCCGAAAATCTGGAGATATGACAGTTTGAAAAATAAACCGACACCGTTTACGATGTACTGAACTGATATTTTAAATTGCTCTTAAAATTTTTCTAATTAGCGAAATTTCAAAATTTAAAATGCTAAAAATATCTATATTTTCATGCGAATCGAATGAGACCATTGGCATCAAAATCCGGCCCGAAAATCTGGAGATATGACAGTTTGAAAAATAAACCGACACCGTTTACGATGTACTGAACTGATATTTTAAATTGCTCTTAAAATTTTTCTAATTAATGAAATTTCAAAATTTAAAATGCTAAAACTATCTATATTTTCATGCGAATCGAATGAGACCATTGGCATCAAAATCCGGCCCGAAAATCTGGAGATATGACAGTTAGAAAAATAAACCGACACCGTTTACGATGTACTGAACTGATATTTTAAATTGCTCTTAAAATTTTTCTAATTAACGAAATTTCAAAATTTAAAATGCTAAAAATATCTATATTTTCATGCGAATCGAATGAGACCATTGGCATCAAAATCCGGCCCGAAAATCTGGAGATATGACAGTTTGAAAAATAAACCGACACCGTTTACGATGTACTGAACTGATATTTTAAATTGCTCTTAAAATTTTTCTAATTAATGAAATTTCAAAATTTAAAATGCTAAAACTATCTATATTTTCATGCGAATCGAATGAGACCATTGGCATCAAAATCCGGCCCGAAAATCTGGAGATATGACAGTTAGAAAAATAAACCGACACCGTTTACGATGTACTGAACTGATATTTTAAATTGCTCTTAAAATTTTTCTAATTAACGAAATTTCAAAATTTAAAATGCTAAAAATATCTATATTTTCATGCGAATCGAATGAGACCATTGGCATCAAAATCCGGCCCGAAAATCTGGAGATATGACAGTTTGAAAAATAAACCGACACCGTTTACGATGTACTGAACTGATATTTTAAATTGCTCTTAAAATTTTTCTAATTAATGAAATTTCAAAATTTAAAATGCTAAAACTATCTATATTTTCATGCGAATCGAATGAGACCATTGGCATCAAAATCCGGCCCGAAAATCTGGAGATATGACAGTTAGAAAAATAAACCGACACCGTTTACGATGTACTGAACTGATATTTTAAATTGCTCTTAAAATTTTTCTAATTAACGAAATTTCAAAATTTAAAATGCTTAAAATATCTATATTTTCATGCGAATCGAATGAGACCATTGGCATCAAAATCCGGCCCGAAAATCTGGAGATATGACAGTTTGAAAAATAAACCGACACCGTTTACGATGTACTGAACTGATATTTTAAATTGCTCTTAAAATTTTTCTAATTAATGAAATTTCAAAATTTAAAATGCTAAAAATATCTATATTTTCATGCGAATCGAATGAGACCATTGGCATCAAAATCCGGCCCGAAAATCTGGAGTTATGACAGTTTGAAAAATAAACCGACACCGTTTACGATGTACTGAACTGATATTTTAAATTGCTCTTAAAAATTTTTCTAATTAACGAAATTTCAAAATTTAAAATGCTAAAAATATCTATATTTTCATGCGAATCGAATGAGACCATTGGCATCAAAATCCGGCCCGAAAATCTGGAGATATGACAGTTTGAAAAATAAACCGACACCGTTTACGATGTACTGAACTGATATTTTAAATTGCTCTTAAAATTTTTCTAATTAATGAAATTTCAAAATTTAAAATGCTAAAAATATCTATATTTTCATGCGAATCGAATGAGACCATTGGCATCAAAATCCGGCCCGAAAATCTGGAGATATGACAGTTTGAAAAATAAACCGACACCGTTTACGATGTACTGAACTGATATTTTAAATTGCTCTTAAAATTTTTCTAATTAACGAAATTTCAAAATTTAAAATGCTAAAAATATCTATATTTTCATGCGAATCGAATGAGACCATTGGCATCAAAATCCGGCCCGAAAATCTGGAGATATGACAGTTTGAAAAATAAACCGACACCGTTTACGATGTACTGAACTGATATTTTAAATTGCTCTTAAAATTTTTCTAATTAATGAAATTTCAAAATTTAAAATGCTAAAAATATCTATATTTTCATGCGAATCGAATGAGACCATTGGCATCAAAATCCGGCCCGAAAATCTGGAGTTATGACAGTTTGAAAAATAAACCGACACCGTTTACGATGTACTGAACTGATATTTTAAATTGCTCTTAAAAATTTTTCTAATTAACGAAATTTCAAAATTTAAAATGCTAAAAATATCTATATTTTCATGCGAATCGAATGAGACCATTGGCATCAAAATCCGGCCCGAAAATCTGGAGATATGACAGTTTGAAAAATAAACCGACACCGTTTACGATGTACTGAACTGATATTTTAAATTGCTCTTAAAATTTTTCTAATTAATGAAATTTCAAAATTTAAAATGCTAAAAATATCTATATTTTCATGCGAATCGAATGAGACCATTGGCATCAAAATCCGGCCCGAAAATCTGGAGATATGACAGTTTGAAAAATAAACCGACACCGTTTACGATGTACTGAACTGATATTTTAAATTGCTCCGTACATTTTTCTAATTTACGAAATTTCAAAATTTAAAATGCTAAAAATATCTATATTTTCATGCGAATCGAATGAGACCATTGGCATCAAAATCCGGCCCGAAAATCTGGAGATATGACAGTTTGAAAAATAAACCGACACCGTTTACGATGTACTGAACTGATATTTTAAATTGCTCCGTACATTTTTCTAATTTACGAAATTTCAAAATTTAAAATGCTAAAAATATCTATATTTTCATGCGAATCGAATGAGACCATTGGCATCAAAATCCGGCCCGAAAATCTGGAGATATGACAGTTTGAAAAATAAACCGACACCGTTTACGATGTACTGAACTGATATTTTAAATTGCTCTTAAAATTTTTCTAATTAATGAAATTTCAAAATTTAAAATGCTAAAAATATCTATATTTTCATGCGAATCGAATGAGACCATTGGCATCAAAATCCGGCCCGAAAATCTGGAGATATGACAGTTTGAAAAATAAACCGACACCGTTTACGATGTACTGAACTGATATTTTAAATTGCTCTTAAAATTTTTCTAATTAATGAAATTTCAAAATTTAAAATGCTAAAAATATCTATATTTTCATGCGAATCGAATGAGACCATTGGCATCAAAATCCGGCCCGAAAATCTGGAGTTATGACAGTTTGAAAAATAAACCGACACCGTTTACGATGTACTGAACTGATATTTTAAATTGCTCTTAAAAATTTTTCTAATTAACGAAATTTCAAAATTTAAAATGCTAAAAATATCTATATTTTCATGCGAATCGAATGAGACCATTGGCATCAAAATCCGGCCCGAAAATCTGGAGATATGACAGTTTGAAAAATAAACCGACACCGTTTACGATGTACTGAACTGATATTTTAAATTGCTCTTAAAATTTTTCTAATTAATGAAATTTCAAAATTTAAAACGCTAAAAATATCTATATTTTCATGCGAATCGAATGAGACCATTGGCATCAAAATCCGGCCCGAAAATCTGGAGATATGACAGTTTGAAAAATAAACCGACACCGTTTACGATGTACTGAACTGATATTTTAAATTGCTCCGTACATTTTTCTAATTTACGAAATTTCAAAATTTAAAATGCTAAAAATATCTATATTTTCATGCGAATCGAATGAGACCATTGGCATCAAAATCCGGCCCGAAAATCTGGAGATATGACAGTTTGAAAAATAAACCGACACCGTTTACGATGTACTGAACTGATATTTTAAATTGCTCTTAAAATTTTTCTAATTAATGAAATTTCAAAATTTAAAATGCTAAAAATATCTATATTTTCATGCGAATCGAATGAGACCATTGGCATCAAAATCCGGCCCGAAAATCTGGAGATATGACAGTTTGAAAAATAAACCGACACCGTTTACGATGTACTGAACTGATATTTTAAATTGCTCTTAAAATTTTTCTAATTAATGAAATTTCAAAATTTAAAATGCTAAAAATATCTATATTTTCATGCGAATCGAATGAGACCATTGGCATCAAAATCCGGCCCGAAAATCTGGAGATATGACAGTTTGAAAAATAAACCGACACCGTTTACGATGTACTGAACTGATATTTTAAATTGCTCTTAAAATTTTTCTAATTAATGAAATTTCAAAATTTAAAATGCTAAAAATATCTATATTTTCATGCGAATCGAATGAGACCATTGGCATCAAAATCCGGCCCGAAAATCTGGAGATATGACAGTTTGAAAAATAAACCGACACCGTTTACGATGTACTGAACTGATATTTTAAATTGCTCTTAAAATTTTTCTAATTAATGAAATTTCAAAATTTAAAATGCTAAAAATATCTATATTTTCATGCGAATCGAATGAGACCATTGGCATCAAAATCCGGCCCGAAAATCTGGAGTTATGACAGTTTGAAAAATAAACCGACACCGTTTACGATGTACTGAACTGATATTTTAAATTGCTCTTAAAAATTTTTCTAATTAACGAAATTTCAAAATTTAAAATGCTAAAAATATCTATATTTTCATGCGAATCGAATGAGACCATTGGCATCAAAATCCGGCCCGAAAATCTGGAGATATGACAGTTTGAAAAATAAACCGACACAGTTTACGATGTACTGAACTGATATTTTAAATTGCTCTTAAAATTTTTCTAATTAATGAAATTTCAAAATTTAAAATGCTAAAAATATCTATATTTTCATGCGAATCGAATGAGACCATTGGCATCAAAATCCGGCCCGAAAATCTGGAGATATGACAGTTTGAAAAATAAACCGACACCGTTTACGACGTACTGAACTGATATTTTAAATTGCTCCGTACATTTTTCTAATTTACGAAATTTCAAAATTTAAAATGCTAAAAATATCTATATTTTCATGCGAATCGAATGAGACCATTGGCATCAAAATCCGGCCCGAAAATCTGGAGATATGACAGTTTGAAAAATAAACCGACACCGTTTACGATGTACTGAACTGATATTTTAAATTGCTCTTAAAATTTTTCTAATTAATGAAATTTCAAAATTTAAAATGCTAAAAATATCTATATTTTCATGCGAATCGAATGAGACCATTGGCATCAAAATCCGGCCCGAAAATCTGGAGATATGACAGTTTGAAAAATAAACCGACACCGTTTACGATGTACTGAACTGATATTTTAAATTGCTCTTAAAATTTTTCTAATTAATGAAATTTCAAAATTTAAAATGCTAAAAATATCTATATTTTCATGCGAATCGAATGAGACCATTGGCATCAAAATCCGGCCCGAAAATCTGGAGATATGACAGTTTGAAAAATAAACCGACACCGTTTACGATGTACTGAACTGATATTTTAAATTGCTCTTAAAATTTTTCTAATTAATGAAATTTCAAAATTTAAAATGCTAAAAATATCTATATTTTCATGCGAATCGAATGAGACCATTGGCATCAAAATCCGGCCCGAAAATCTGGAGATATGACAGTTTGAAAAATAAACCGACACCGTTTACGATGTACTGAACTGATATTTTAAATTGCTCTTAAAATTTTTCTAATTAAAGAAATTTCAAAATTTAAAATGCTAAAAATATCTATATTTTCATGCGAATCGAATGAGACCATTGGCATCAAAATCCGGCCCGAAAATCTGGAGATATGACAGTTTGAAAAATAAACCGACACCGTTTACGATGTACTGAACTGATATTTTAAATTGCTCTTAAAATTTTTCTAATTAATGAAATTTCAAAATTTAAAATGCTAAAAATATCTATATTTTCATGCGAATCGAATGAGACCATTGGCATCAAAATCCGGCCCGAAAATCTGGAGATATGACAGTTTGAAAAATAAACCGACACCGTTTACGATGTACTGAACTGATATTTTAAATTGCTCTTAAAATTTTTCTAATTAACGAAATTTCAAAATTTAAAATGCTAAAAATATCTATATTTTCATGCGAATCGAATGAGACCATTGGCATCAAAATCCGGCCCGAAAATCTGGAGATATGACAGTTTGAAAAATAAACCGACACCGTTTACGATGTACTGAACTGATATTTTAAATTGCTCTTAAAATTTTTCTAATTAATGAAATTTCAAAATTTAAAATGCTAAAAATATCTATATTTTCATGCGAATCGAATGAGACCATTGGCATCAAAATCCGGCCCGAAAATCTGGAGATATGACAGTTTGAAAAATAAACCGACACCGTTTACGATGTACTGAACTGATATTTTAAATTGCTCTTAAAATTTTTCTAATTAACGAAATTTCAAAATTTAAAATGCTAAAAATATCTATATTTTCATGCGAATCGAATGAGACCATTGGCATCAAAATCCGGCCCGAAAATCTGGAGATATGACAGTTTGAAAAATAAACCGACACCGTTTACGATGTACTGAACTGATATTTTAAATTGCTCTTAAAATTTTTCTAATTAACGAAATTTCAAAATTTAAAATGCTAAAAATATCTATATTTTCATGCGAATCGAATGAGACCATTGGCATCAAAATCCGGCCCGAAAATCTGGAGATATGACAGTTTGAAAAATAAACCGACACCGTTTACGATGTACTGAACTGATATTTTAAATTGCTCTTAAAATTTTTCTAATTAATGAAATTTCAAAATTTAAAATGCTAAAAATATCTATATTTTCATGCGAATCGAATGAGACCATTGGCATCAAAATCCGGCCCGAAAATCTGGAGTTATGACAGTTTGAAAAATAAACCGACACCGTTTACGATGTACTGAACTGATATTTTAAATTGCTCTTAAAAATTTTTCTAATTAACGAAATTTCAAAATTTAAAATGCTAAAACTATCTATATTTTCATGCGAATAGAATGAGACCATTGGCATCAAAATCCGGCCCGAAAATCTGGAGATATGACAGTTAGAAAAATAAACCGACACCGTTTACGATGTACTGAACTGATATTTTAAATTGCTCTTAAAATTTTTCTAATTAACGAAATTTCAAAATTTAAAATGCTAAAAATATCTATATTTTCATGCGAATCGAATGAGACCATTGGCATCAAAATCCGGCCCGAAAATCTGGAGATATGACAGTTTGAAAAATAAACCGACACCGTTTACGATGTACTGAACTGATATTTTAAATTGCTCTTAAAATTTTTCTAATTAATGAAATTTCAAAATTTAAAATGCTAAAAATATCTATATTTTCATGCGAATCGAATGAGACCATTGGCATCAAAATCCGGCCCGAAAATCTGGAGATATGACAGTTTGAAAAATAAACCGACACCGTTTACGATGTACTGAACTGATATTTTAAATTGCTCCGTACATTTTTCTAATTTACGAAATTTCAAAATTTAAAATGCTAAAAATATCTATATTTTCATGCGAATCGAATGAGACCATTGGCATCAAAATCCGGCCCGAAAATCTGGAGATATGACAGTTTGAAAAATAAACCGACACCGTTTACGATGTACTGAACTGATATTTTAAATTGCTCTTAAAATTTTTCTAATTAATGAAATTTCAAAATTTAAAATGCTAAAAATATCTATATTTTCATGCGAATCGAATGAGACCATTGGCATCAAAATCCGGCCCGAAAATCTGGAGATATGACAGTTTGAAAAATAAACCGACACCGTTTACGATGTACTGAACTGATATTTTAAATTGCTCTTAAAATTTTTCTAATTAATGAAATTTCAAAATTTAAAATGCTAAAAATATCTATATTTTCATGCGAATCGAATGAGACCATTGGCATCAAAATCCGGCCCGAAAATCTGGAGATATGACATTTTGAAAAATAAACCGACACCGTTTACGATGTACTGAACTGATATTTTAAATTGCTCTTAAAATTTTTCTAATTAACGAAATTTCAAAATTTAAAATGCTAAAAATATCTATATTTTCATGCGAATCGAATGAGACCATTGGCATCAAAATCCGGCCCGAAAATCTGGAGATATGACAGTTTGAAAAATAAACCGACACCGTTTACGATGTACTGAACTGATATTTTAAATTGCTCTTAAAATTTTTCTAATTAATGAAATTTCAAAATTTAAAATGCTAAAAATATCTATATTTTCATGCGAATCGAATGAGACCATTGGCATCAAAATCCGGCCCGAAAATCTGGAGATATGACAGTTTGAAAAATAAACCGACACCGTTTACGATGTACTGAACTGATATTTTAAATTGCTCTTAAAATTTTTCTAATTAATGAAATTTCAAAATTTAAAATGCTAAAAATATCTATATTTTCATGCGAATCGAATGAGACCATTGGCATCAAAATCCGGCCCGAAAATCTGGAGATATGACAGTTTGAAAAATAAACCGACACCGTTTACGATGTGCTGAACTGATATTTTAAATTGCTCCGTACATTTTTCTAATTTACGAAATTTCAAAATTTAAAATGCTAAAAATATCTATATTTTCATGCGAATCGAATGAGACCATTGGCATCAAAATCCGGCCCGAAAATCTGGAGATATGACAGTTTGAAAAATAAACCGACACCGTTTACGATGTACTGAACTGATATTTTAAATTGCTCTTAAAATTTTTCTAATTAATGAAATTTCAAAATTTAAAATGCTAAAAATATCTATATTTTCATGCGAATCGAATGAGACCATTGGCATCAAAATCCGGCCCGAAAATCTGGAGATATGACAGTTTGAAAAATAAACCGACACCGTTTACGATGTACTGAACTGATATTTTAAATTGCTCTTAAAATTTTTCTAATTAATGAAATTTCAAAATTTAAAATGCTAAAAATATCTATATTTTCATGCGAATCGAATGAGACCATTGGCATCAAAATCCGGCCCGAAAATCTGGAGATATGACAGTTTGAAAAATAAACCGACACCGTTTACGATGTACTGAACTGATATTTTAAATTGCTCTTAAAATTTTTCTAATTAACGAAATTTCAAAATTTAAAATGCTAAAAATATCTATATTTTCATGCGAATCGAATGAGACCATTGGCATCAAAATCCGGCCCGAAAATCTGGAGATATGACAGTTTGAAAAATAAACCGACACCGTTTACGATGTACTGAACTGATATTTTAAATTGCTCTTAAAATTTTTCTAATTAATGAAATTTCAAAATTTAAAATGCTAAAAATATCTATATTTTCATGCGAATCGAATGAGACCATTGGCATCAAAATCCGGCCCGAAAATCTGGAGATATGACAGTTTGAAAAATAAACCGACACCGTTTACGATGTACTGAACTGATATTTCAAATTGCTCTTAAAATTTTTCTAATTAACGAAATTTCAAAATTTAAAATGCTAAAAATATCTATATTTTCATGCGAATCGAATGAGACCATTGGCATCAAAATCCGGCCCGAAAATCTGGAGATATGACAGTTTGAAAAATAAACCGACACCGTTTACGATGTACTGAACTGATATTTTAAATTGCTCTTAAAATTTTTCTAATTAACGAAATTTCAAAATTTAAAATGCTAAAAATATCTATATTTTCATGCGAATCGAATGAGACCATTGGCATCAAAATCCGGCCCGAAAATCTGGAGATATGACAGTTTGAAAAATAAACCGACACCGTTTACGACGTACTGAACTGATATTTTAAATTGCTCCGTACATTTTTCTAATTTACGAAATTTCAAAATTTAAAATGCTAAAAATATCTATATTTTCATGCGAATCGAATGAGACCATTGGCATCAAAATCCGGCCCGAAAATCTGGAGATATGACAGTTTGAAAAATAAACCGACACCGTTTACGATGTACTGAACTGATATTTTAAATTGCTCTTAAAATTTTTCTAATTAATGAAATTTCAAAATTTAAAATGCTAAAAATATCTATATTTTCATGCGAATCGAATGAGACCATTGGCATCAAAATCCGGCCCGAAAATCTGGAGATATGACAGTTTGAAAAATAAACCGACACCGTTTACGATGTACTGAACTGATATTTTAAATTGCTCTTAAAATTTTTCTAATTAATGAAATTTCAAAATTTAAAATGCTAAAAATATCTATATTTTCATGCGAATCGAATGAGACCATTGGCATCAAAATCCGGCCCGAAAATCTGGAGATATGACAGTTTGAAAAATAAACCGACACCGTTTACGATGTACTGAACTGATATTTTAAATTGCTCTTAAAATTTTTCTAATTAATGAAATTTCAAAATTTAAAATGCTAAAAATATCTATATTTTCATGCGAATCGAATGAGACCATTGGCATCAAAATCCGGCCCGAAAATCTGGAGATATGACAGTTTGAAAAATAAACCGACACCGTTTACGATGTACTGAACTGATATTTTAAATTGCTCTTAAAATTTTTCTAATTAACGAAATTTCAAAATTTAAAATGCTAAAAATATCTATATTTTCATGCGAATCGAATGAGACCATTGGCATCAAAATCCGGCCCGAAAATCTGGAGATATGACAGTTTGAAAAATAAACCGACACCGTTTACGATGTACTGAACTGATATTTTAAATTGCTCTTAAAATTTTTCTAATTAATGAAATTTCAAAATTTAAAATGCTAAAAATATCTATATTTTCATGCGAATCGAATGAGACCATTGGCATCAAAATCCGGCCCGAAAATCTGGAGATATGACAGTTTGAAAAATAAACCGACACCGTTTACGATGTACTGAACTGATATTTTAAATTGCTCTTAAAATTTTTCTAATTAACGAAATTTCAAAATTTAAAATGCTAAAAATATCTATATTTTCATGCGAATCGAATGAGACCATTGGCATCAAAATCCGGCCCGAAAATCTGGAGATATGACAGTTTGAAAAATAAACCGACACCGTTTACGATGTACTGAACTGATATTTTAAATTGCTCTTAAAATTTTTCTAATTAATGAAATTTCAAAATTTAAAATGCTAAAAATATCTATATTTTCATGCGAATCGAATGAGACCATTGGCATCAAAATCCGGCCCGAAAATCTGGAGATATGACAGTTTGAAAAATAAACCGACACCGTTTACGATGTACTGAACTGATATTTTAAATTGCTCTTAAAATTTTTCTAATTAACGAAATTTCAAAATTTAAAATGCTAAAAATATCTATATTTTCATGCGAATCGAATGAGACCATTGGCATCAAAATCCGGCCCGAAAATCTGGAGATATGACAGTTTGAAAAATAAACCGACACCGTTTACGATGTACTGAACTGATATTTTAAATTGCTCTTAAAATTTTTCTAATTAACGAAATTTCAAAATTTAAAATGCTAAAAATATCTATATTTTCATGCGAATCGAATGAGACCATTGGCATCAAAATCCGGCCCGAAAATCTGGAGATATGACAGTTTGAAAAATAAACCGACACCGTTTACGATGTACTGAACTGATATTTTAAATTGCTCTTAAAATTTTTCTAATTAATGAAATTTCAAAATTTAAAATGCTAAAAATATCTATATTTTCATGCGAATCGAATGAGACCATTGGCATCAAAATCCGGCCCGAAAATCTGGAGTTATGACAGTTTGAAAAATAAACCGACACCGTTTACGATGTACTGAACTGATATTTTAAATTGCTCTTAAAAATTTTTCTAATTAACGAAATTTCAAAATTTAAAATGCTAAAACTATCTATATTTTCATGCGAATAGAATGAGACCATTGGCATCAAAATCCGGCCCGAAAATCTGGAGATATGACAGTTAGAAAAATAAACCGACACCGTTTACGATGTACTGAACTGATATTTTAAATTGCTCTTAAAATTTTTCTAATTAACGAAATTTCAAAATTTAAAATGCTAAAAATATCTATATTTTCATGCGAATCGAATGAGACCATTGGCATCAAAATCCGGCCCGAAAATCTGGAGATATGACAGTTTGAAAAATAAACCGACACCGTTTACGATGTACTGAACTGATATTTTAAATTGCTCTTAAAATTTTTCTAATTAATGAAATTTCAAAATTTAAAATGCTAAAAATATCTATATTTTCATGCGAATCGAATGAGACCATTGGCATCAAAATCCGGCCCGAAAATCTGGAGATATGACAGTTTGAAAAATAAACCGACACCGTTTACGATGTACTGAACTGATATTTTAAATTGCTCCGTACATTTTTCTAATTTACGAAATTTCAAAATTTAAAATGCTAAAAATATCTATATTTTCATGCGAATCGAATGAGACCATTGGCATCAAAATCCGGCCCGAAAATCTGGAGATATGACAGTTTGAAAAATAAACCGACACCGTTTACGATGTACTGAACTGATATTTTAAATTGCTCTTAAAATTTTTCTAATTAATGAAATTTCAAAATTTAAAATGCTAAAAATATCTATATTTTCATGCGAATCGAATGAGACCATTGGCATCAAAATCCGGCCCGAAAATCTGGAGATATGACAGTTTGAAAAATAAACCGACACCGTTTACGATGTACTGAACTGATATTTTAAATTGCTCTTAAAATTTTTCTAATTAATGAAATTTCAAAATTTAAAATGCTAAAAATATCTATATTTTCATGCGAATCGAATGAGACCATTGGCATCAAAATCCGGCCCGAAAATCTGGAGATATGACATTTTGAAAAATAAACCGACACCGTTTACGATGTACTGAACTGATATTTTAAATTGCTCTTAAAATTTTTCTAATTAACGAAATTTCAAAATTTAAAATGCTAAAAATATCTATATTTTCATGCGAATCGAATGAGACCATTGGCATCAAAATCCGGCCCGAAAATCTGGAGATATGACAGTTTGAAAAATAAACCGACACCGTTTACGATGTACTGAACTGATATTTTAAATTGCTCTTAAAATTTTTCTAATTAATGAAATTTCAAAATTTAAAATGCTAAAAATATCTATATTTTCATGCGAATCGAATGAGACCATTGGCATCAAAATCCGGCCCGAAAATCTGGAGATATGACAGTTTGAAAAATAAACCGACACCGTTTACGATGTACTGAACTGATATTTTAAATTGCTCTTAAAATTTTTCTAATTAATGAAATTTCAAAATTTAAAATGCTAAAAATATCTATATTTTCATGCGAATCGAATGAGACCATTGGCATCAAAATCCGGCCCGAAAATCTGGAGATATGACATTTTGAAAAATAAACCGACACCGTTTACGATGTACTGAACTGATATTTTAAATTGCTCTTAAAATTTTTCTAATTAACGAAATTTCAAAATTTAAAATGCTAAAAATATCTATATTTTCATGCGAATCGAATGAGACCATTGGCATCAAAATCCGGCCCGAAAATCTGGAGATATGACAGTTTGAAAAATAAACCGACACCGTTTACGATGTACTGAACTGATATTTTAAATTGCTCTTAAAATTTTTCTAATTAATGAAATTTCAAAATTTAAAATGCTAAAAATATCTATATTTTCATGCGAATCGAATGAGACCATTGGCATCAAAATCCGGCCCGAAAATCTGGAGATATGACAGTTTGAAAAATAAACCGACACCGTTTACGATGTGCTGAACTGATATTTTAAATTGCTCCGTACATTTTTCTAATTTACGAAATTTCAAAATTTAAAATGCTAAAAATATCTATATTTTCATGCGAATCGAATGAGACCATTGGCATCAAAATCCGGCCCGAAAATCTGGAGATATGACAGTTTGAAAAATAAACCGACACCGTTTACGATGTACTGAACTGATATTTTAAATTGCTCTTAAAATTTTTCTAATTAATGAAATTTCAAAATTTAAAATGCTAAAAATATCTATATTTTCATGCGAATCGAATGAGACCATTGGCATCAAAATCCGGCCCGAAAATCTGGAGATATGACAGTTTGAAAAATAAACCGACACCGTTTACGATGTACTGAACTGATATTTTAAATTGCTCTTAAAATTTTTCTAATTAATGAAATTTCAAAATTTAAAATGCTAAAAATATCTATATTTTCATGCGAATCGAATGAGACCATTGGCATCAAAATCCGGCCCGAAAATCTGGAGATATGACAGTTTGAAAAATAAACCGACACCGTTTACGATGTACTGAACTGATATTTTAAATTGCTCTTAAAATTTTTCTAATTAACGAAATTTCAAAATTTAAAATGCTAAAAATATCTATATTTTCATGCGAATCGAATGAGACCATTGGCATCAAAATCCGGCCCGAAAATCTGGAGATATGACAGTTTGAAAAATAAACCGACACCGTTTACGATGTACTGAACTGATATTTTAAATTGCTCTTAAAATTTTTCTAATTAATGAAATTTCAAAATTTAAAATGCTAAAAATATCTATATTTTCATGCGAATCGAATGAGACCATTGGCATCAAAATCCGGCCCGAAAATCTGGAGATATGACAGTTTGAAAAATAAACCGACACCGTTTACGATGTACTGAACTGATATTTCAAATTGCTCTTAAAATTTTTCTAATTAACGAAATTTCAAAATTTAAAATGCTAAAAATATCTATATTTTCATGCGAATCGAATGAGACCATTGGCATCAAAATCCGGCCCGAAAATCTGGAGATATGACAGTTTGAAAAATAAACCGACACCGTTTACGATGTACTGAACTGATATTTTAAATTGCTCTTAAAATTTTTCTAATTAACGAAATTTCAAAATTTAAAATGCTAAAAATATCTATATTTTCATGCGAATCGAATGAGACCATTGGCATCAAAATCCGGCCCGAAAATCTGGAGATATGACAGTTTGAAAAATAAACCGACACCGTTTACGATGTACTGAACTGATATTTTAAATTGCTCTTAAAATTTTTCTAATTAATGAAATTTCAAAATTTCAAATGCTAAAAATATCTATATTTTCATGCGAATCGAATGAGACCATTGGCATCAAAATCCGGCCCGAAAATCTGGAGTTATGACAGTTTGAAAAATAAACCGACACCGTTTACGATGTACTGAACTGATATTTTAAATTGCTCTTAAAAATTTTTCTAATTAACGAAATTTCAAAATTTAAAATGCTAAAACTATCTATATTTTCATGCGAATAGAATGAGACCATTGGCATCAAAATCCGGCCCGAAAATCTGGAGATATGACAGTTAGAAAAATAAACCGACACCGTTTACGATGTACTGAACTGATATTTTAAATTGCTCTTAAAATTTTTCTAATTAACGAAATTTCAAAATTTAAAATGCTAAAAATATCTATATTTTCATGCGAATCGAATGAGACCATTGGCATCAAAATCCGGCCCGAAAATCTGGAGATATGACAGTTTGAAAAATAAACCGACACCGTTTACGATGTACTGAACTGATATTTTAAATTGCTCTTAAAATTTTTCTAATTAATGAAATTTCAAAATTTAAAATGCTAAAAATATCTATATTTTCATGCGAATCGAATGAGACCATTGGCATCAAAATCCGGCCCGAAAATCTGGAGTTATGACAGTTTGAAAAATAAACCGACACCGTTTACGATGTACTGAACTGATATTTTAAATTGCTCTTAAAAATTTTTCTAATTAACGAAATTTCAAAATTTAAAATGCTAAAAATATCTATATTTTCATGCGAATCGAATGAGACCATTGGCATCAAAATCCGGCCCGAAAATCTGGAGATATGACAGTTTGAAAAATAAACCGACACCGTTTACGATGTACTGAACTGATATTTTAAATTGCTCTTAAAATTTTTCTAATTAATGAAATTTCAAAATTTAAAATGCTAAAAATATCTATATTTTCATGCGAATCGAATGAGACCATTGGCATCAAAATCCGGCCCGAAAATCTGGAGATATGACAGTTTGAAAAATAAACCGACACCGTTTACGATGTACTGAACTGATATTTTAAATTGCTCCGTACATTTTTCTAATTTACGAAATTTCAAAATTTAAAATGCTAAAAATATCTATATTTTCATGCGAATCGAATGAGACCATTGGCATCAAAATCCGGCCCGAAAATCTGGAGATATGACAGTTTGAAAAATAAACCGACACCGTTTACGATGTACTGAACTGATATTTTAAATTGCTCTTAAAATTTTTCTAATTAATGAAATTTCAAAATTTAAAATGCTAAAAATATCTATATTTTCATGCGAATCGAATGAGACCATTGGCATCAAAATCCGGCCCGAAAATCTGGAGATATGACAGTTTGAAAAATAAACCGACACCGTTTACGATGTACTGAACTGATATTTCAAATTGCTCTTAAAATTTTTCTAATTAACGAAATTTCAAAATTTAAAATGCTAAAAATATCTATATTTTCATGCGAATCGAATGAGACCATTGGCATCAAAATCCGGCCCGAAAATCTGGAGATATGACAGTTTGAAAAATAAACCGACACCGTTTACGATGTACTGAACTGATATTTTAAATTGCTCTTAAAATTTTTCTAATTAACGAAATTTCAAAATTTAAAATGCTAAAAATATCTATATTTTCATGCGAATCGAATGAGACCATTGGCATCAAAATCCGGCCCGAAAATCTGGAGATATGACAGTTTGAAAAATAAACCGACACCGTTTACGATGTACTGAACTGATATTTTAAATTGCTCTTAAAATTTTTCTAATTAATGAAATTTCAAAATTTAAAATGCTAAAAATATCTATATTTTCATGCGAATCGAATGAGACCATTGGCATCAAAATCCGGCCCGAAAATCTGGAGTTATGACAGTTTGAAAAATAAACCGACACCGTTTACGATGTACTGAACTGATATTTTAAATTGCTCTTAAAAATTTTTCTAATTAACGAAATTTCAAAATTTAAAATGCTAAAACTATCTATATTTTCATGCGAATAGAATGAGACCATTGGCATCAAAATCCGGCCCGAAAATCTGGAGATATGACAGTTAGAAAAATAAACCGACACCGTTTACGATGTACTGAACTGATATTTTAAATTGCTCTTAAAATTTTTCTAATTAACGAAATTTCAAAATTTAAAATGCTAAAAATATCTATATTTTCATGCGAATCGAATGAGACCATTGGCATCAAAATCCGGCCCGAAAATCTGGAGATATGACAGTTTGAAAAATAAACCGACACCGTTTACGATGTACTGAACTGATATTTTAAATTGCTCTTAAAATTTTTCTAATTAATGAAATTTCAAAATTTAAAATGCTAAAAATATCTATATTTTCATGCGAATCGAATGAGACCATTGGCATCAAAATCCGGCCCGAAAATCTGGAGTTATGACAGTTTGAAAAATAAACCGACACCGTTTACGATGTACTGAACTGATATTTTAAATTGCTCTTAAAAATTTTTCTAATTAACGAAATTTCAAAATTTAAAATGCTAAAAATATCTATATTTTCATGCGAATCGAATGAGACCATTGGCATCAAAATCCGGCCCGAAAATCTGGAGATATGACAGTTTGAAAAATAAACCGACACCGTTTACGATGTACTGAACTGATATTTTAAATTGCTCTTAAAATTTTTCTAATTAATGAAATTTCAAAATTTAAAATGCTAAAAATATCTATATTTTCATGCGAATCGAATGAGACCATTGGCATCAAAATCCGGCCCGAAAATCTGGAGATATGACAGTTTGAAAAATAAACCGACACCGTTTACGATGTACTGAACTGATATTTTAAATTGCTCCGTACATTTTTCTAATTTACGAAATTTCAAAATTTAAAATGCTAAAAATATCTATATTTTCATGCGAATCGAATGAGACCATTGGCATCAAAATCCGGCCCGAAAATCTGGAGATATGACAGTTTGAAAAATAAACCGACACCGTTTACGATGTACTGAACTGATATTTTAAATTGCTCTTAAAATTTTTCTAATTAATGAAATTTCAAAATTTAAAATGCTAAAAATATCTATATTTTCATGCGAATCGAATGAGACCATTGGCATCAAAATCCGGCCCGAAAATCTGGAGATATGACAGTTTGAAAAATAAACCGACACCGTTTACGATGTACTGAACTGATATTTTAAATTGCTCTTAAAATTTTTCTAATTAATGAAATTTCAAAATTTAAAATGCTAAAAATATCTATATTTTCATGCGAATCGAATGAGACCATTGGCATCAAAATCCGGCCCGAAAATCTGGAGATATGACAGTTTGAAAAATAAACCGACACCGTTTACGATGTACTGAACTGATATTTTAAATTGCTCTTAAAATTTTTCTAATTAATGAAATTTCAAAATTTAAAATGCTAAAAATATCTATATTTTCATGCGAATCGAATGAGACCATTGGCATCAAAATCCGGCCCGAAAATCTGGAGATATGACAGTTTGAAAAATAAACCGACACCGTTTACGATGTACTGAACTGATATTTTAAATTGCTCTTAAAATTTTTCTAATTAACGAAATTTCAAAATTTAAAATGCTAAAAATATCTATATTTTCATGCGAATCGAATGAGACCATTGGCATCAAAATCCGGCCCGAAAATCTGGAGATATGACAGTTTGAAAAATAAACCGACACCGTTTACGATGTACTGAACTGATATTTTAAATTGCTCTTAAAATTTTTCTAATTAATGAAATTTCAAAATTTAAAATGCTAAAAATATCTATATTTTCATGCGAATCGAATGAGACCATTGGCATCAAAATCCGGCCCGAAAATCTGGAGATATGACAGTTTGAAAAATAAACCGACACCGTTTACGATGTACTGAACTGATATTTTAAATTGCTCCGTACATTTTTCTAATTTACGAAATTTCAAAATTTAAAATGCTAAAAATATCTATATTTTCATGCGAATCGAATGAGACCATTGGCATCAAAATCCGGCCCGAAAATCTGGAGATATGACAGTTTGAAAAATAAACCGACACCGTTTACGATGTACTGAACTGATATTTTAAATTGCTCTTAAAATTTTTCTAATTAATGAAATTTCAAAATTTAAAATGCTAAAAATATCTATATTTTCATGCGAATCGAATGAGACCATTGGCATCAAAATCCGGCCCGAAAATCTGGAGATATGACAGTTTGAAAAATAAACCGACACCGTTTACGATGTACTGAACTGATATTTCAAATTGCTCTTAAAATTTTTCTAATTAACGAAATTTCAAAATTTAAAATGCTAAAAATATCTATATTTTCATGCGAATCGAATGAGACCATTGGCATCAAAATCCGGCCCGAAAATCTGGAGATATGACAGTTTGAAAAATAAACCGACACCGTTTACGATGTACTGAACTGATATTTTAAATTGCTCTTAAAATTTTTCTAATTAACGAAATTTCAAAATTTAAAATGCTAAAAATATCTATATTTTCATGCGAATCGAATGAGACCATTGGCATCAAAATCCGGCCCGAAAATCTGGAGATATGACAGTTTGAAAAATAAACCGACACCGTTTACGATGTACTGAACTGATATTTTAAATTGCTCTTAAAATTTTTCTAATTAATGAAATTTCAAAATTTAAAATGCTAAAAATATCTATATTTTCATGCGAATCGAATGAGACCATTGGCATCAAAATCCGGCCCGAAAATCTGGAGTTATGACAGTTTGAAAAATAAACCGACACCGTTTACGATGTACTGAACTGATATTTTAAATTGCTCTTAAAAATTTTTCTAATTAACGAAATTTCAAAATTTAAAATGCTAAAACTATCTATATTTTCATGCGAATAGAATGAGACCATTGGCATCAAAATCCGGCCCGAAAATCTGGAGATATGACAGTTAGAAAAATAAACCGACACCGTTTACGATGTACTGAACTGATATTTTAAATTGCTCTTAAAATTTTTCTAATTAACGAAATTTCAAAATTTAAAATGCTAAAAATATCTATATTTTCATGCGAATCGAATGAGACCATTGGCATCAAAATCCGGCCCGAAAATCTGGAGATATGACAGTTTGAAAAATAAACCGACACCGTTTACGATGTACTGAACTGATATTTTAAATTGCTCTTAAAATTTTTCTAATTAATGAAATTTCAAAATTTAAAATGCTAAAAATATCTATATTTTCATGCGAATCGAATGAGACCATTGGCATCAAAATCCGGCCCGAAAATCTGGAGTTATGACAGTTTGAAAAATAAACCGACACCGTTTACGATGTACTGAACTGATATTTTAAATTGCTCTTAAAAATTTTTCTAATTAACGAAATTTCAAAATTTAAAATGCTAAAAATATCTATATTTTCATGCGAATCGAATGAGACCATTGGCATCAAAATCCGGCCCGAAAATCTGGAGATATGACAGTTTGAAAAATAAACCGACACCGTTTACGATGTACTGAACTGATATTTTAAATTGCTCTTAAAATTTTTCTAATTAATGAAATTTCAAAATTTAAAATGCTAAAAATATCTATATTTTCATGCGAATCGAATGAGACCATTGGCATCAAAATCCGGCCCGAAAATCTGGAGATATGACAGTTTGAAAAATAAACCGACACCGTTTACGATGTACTGAACTGATATTTTAAATTGCTCCGTACATTTTTCTAATTTACGAAATTTCAAAATTTAAAATGCTAAAAATATCTATATTTTCATGCGAATCGAATGAGACCATTGGCATCAAAATCCGGCCCGAAAATCTGGAGATATGACAGTTTGAAAAATAAACCGACACCGTTTACGATGTACTGAACTGATATTTTAAATTGCTCTTAAAATTTTTCTAATTAATGAAATTTCAAAATTTAAAATGCTAAAAATATCTATATTTTCATGCGAATCGAATGAGACCATTGGCATCAAAATCCGGCCCGAAAATCTGGAGATATGACAGTTTGAAAAATAAACCGACACCGTTTACGATGTACTGAACTGATATTTTAAATTGCTCTTAAAATTTTTCTAATTAATGAAATTTCAAAATTTAAAATGCTAAAAATATCTATATTTTCATGCGAATCGAATGAGACCATTGGCATCAAAATCCGGCCCGAAAATCTGGAGATATGACAGTTTGAAAAATAAACCGACACCGTTTACGATGTACTGAACTGATATTTTAAATTGCTCTTAAAATTTTTCTAATTAATGAAATTTCAAAATTTAAAATGCTAAAAATATCTATATTTTCATGCGAATCGAATGAGACCATTGGCATCAAAATCCGGCCCGAAAATCTGGAGATATGACAGTTTGAAAAATAAACCGACACCGTTTACGATGTACTGAACTGATATTTTAAATTGCTCTTAAAATTTTTCTAATTAATGAAATTTCAAAATTTAAAATGCTAAAAATATCTATATTTTCATGCGAATCGAATGAGACCATTGGCATCAAAATCCGGCCCGAAAATCTGGAGATATGACAGTTTGAAAAATAAACCGACACCGTTTACGATGTACTGAACTGATATTTTAAATTGCTCCGTACATTTTTCTAATTTACGAAATTTCAAAATTTAAAATGCTAAAAATATCTATATTTTCATGCGAATCGAATGAGACCATTGGCATCAAAATCCGGCCCGAAAATCTGGAGATATGACAGTTTGAAAAATAAACCGACACCGTTTACGATGTACTGAACTGATATTTTAAATTGCTCTTAAAATTTTTCTAATTAATGAAATTTCAAAATTTAAAATGCTAAAAATATCTATATTTTCATGCGAATCGAATGAGACCATTGGCATCAAAATCCGGCCCGAAAATCTGGAGATATGACAGTTTGAAAAATAAACCGACACCGTTTACGATGTACTGAACTGATATTTTAAATTGCTCTTAAAATTTTTCTAATTAATGAAATTTCAAAATTTAAAATGCTAAAAATATCTATATTTTCATGCGAATCGAATGAGACCATTGGCATCAAAATCCGGCCCGAAAATCTGGAGATATGACAGTTTGAAAAATAAACCGACACCGTTTACGATGTACTGAACTGATATTTTAAATTGCTCTTAAAATTTTTCTAATTAACGAAATTTCAAAATTTAAAATGCTAAAAATATCTATATTTTCATGCGAATCGAATGAGACCATTGGCATCAAAATCCGGCCCGAAAATCTGGAGATATGACAGTTTGAAAAATAAACCGACACCGTTTACGATGTACTGAACTGATATTTTAAATTGCTCTTAAAATTTTTCTAATTAACGAAATTTCAAAATTTAAAATGCTAAAAATATCTATATTTTCATGCGAATCGAATGAGACCATTGGCATCAAAATCCGGCCCGAAAATCTGGAGATATGACAGTTTGAAAAATAAACCGACACCGTTTACGATGTACTGAACTGATATTTTAAATTGCTCTTAAAATTTTTCTAATTAATGAAATTTCAAAATTTAAAATGCTAAAACTATCTATATTTTCATGCGAATCGAATGAGACCATTGGCATCAAAATCCGGCCCGAAAATCTGGAGATATGACAGTTAGAAAAATAAACCGACACCGTTTACGATGTACTGAACTGATATTTTAAATTGCTCTTAAAATTTTTCTAATTAACGAAATTTCAAAATTTAAAATGCTAAAAATATCTATATTTTCATGCGAATCGAATGAGACCATTGGCATCAAAATCCGGCCCGAAAATCTGGAGATATGACAGTTTGAAAAATAAACCGACACCGTTTACGATGTACTGAACTGATATTTTAAATTGCTCTTAAAATTTTTCTAATTAATGAAATTTCAAAATTTAAAATGCTAAAAATATCTATATTTTCATGCGAATCGAATGAGACCATTGGCATCAAAATCCGGCCCGAAAATCTGGAGTTATGACAGTTTGAAAAATAAACCGACACCGTTTACGATGTACTGAACTGATATTTTAAATTGCTCTTAAAAATTTTTCTAATTAACGAAATTTCAAAATTTAAAATGCTAAAAATATCTATATTTTCATGCGAATCGAATGAGACCATTGGCATCAAAATCCGGCCCGAAAATCTGGAGATATGACAGTTTGAAAAATAAACCGACACCGTTTACGATGTACTGAACTGATATTTTAAATTGCTCTTAAAATTTTTCTAATTAATGAAATTTCAAAATTTAAAATGCTAAAAATATCTATATTTTCATGCGAATCGAATGAGACCATTGGCATCAAAATCCGGCCCGAAAATCTGGAGATATGACAGTTTGAAAAATAAACCGACACCGTTTACGATGTACTGAACTGATATTTTAAATTGCTCTTAAAATTTTTCTAATTAATGAAATTTCAAAATTTAAAATGCTAAAACTATCTATATTTTCATGCGAATCGAATGAGACCCTTGGCATCAAAATCCGGCCCGAAAATCTGGAGATATGACAGTTAGAAAAATAAACCGACACCGTTTACGATGTACTGAACTGATATTTTAAATTGCTCTTAAAATTTTTCTAATTAATGAAATTTCAAAATTTAAAATGCTAAAAATATCTATATTTTCATGCGAATCGAATGAGACCATTGGCATCAAAATCCGGCCCGAAAATCTGGAGATATGACAGTTTGAAAAATAAACCGACACCGTTTACGATGTACTGAACTGATATTTTAAATTGCTCTTAAAATTTTTCTAATTAATGAAATTTCAAAATTTAAAATGCTAAAAATATCTATATTTTCATGCGAATCGAATGAGACCATTGGCATCAAAATCCGGCCCGAAAATCTGGAGATATGACAGTTTGAAAAATAAACCGACACCGTTTACGATGTACTGAACTGATATTTTAAATTGCTCTTAAAATTTTTCTAATTAATGAAATTTCAAAATTTAAAATGCTAAAAATATCTATATTTTCATGCGCATCGAATGAGACCATTGGCATCAAAATCCGGCCCGAAAATCTGGAGATATGACAGTTTGAAAAATAAACCGACACCGTTTACGATGTACTGAACTAATATTTTAAATTGCTCTTAAAATTTTTCTAACTAACGAAATTTCAAAATTTAAAATGCTAAAAATATCTATATTTTCATGCGAATCGAATGAGACCATTGGCATCAAAATCCGGCCCGAAAATCTGGAGATATGACAGTTTGAAAAATAAACCGACACCGTTTACGATGTACTGAACTGATATTTTAAATTGCTCTTAAAATTTTTCTAATTAACGAAATTTCAAAATTTAAAATGCTAAAAATATCTATATTTTCATGCGAATCGAATGAGACCATTGGCATCAAAATCCGGCCCGAAAATCTGGAGATATGACAGTTTGAAAAATAAACCGACACCGTTTACGATGTACTGAACTGATATTTTAAATTGCTCTTAAAATTTTTCTAATTAATGAAATTTCAAAATTTAAAATGCTAAAACTATCTATATTTTCATGCGAATCGAATGAGACCATTGGCATCAAAATCCGGCCCGAAAATCTGGAGATATGACAGTTAGAAAAATAAACCGACACCGTTTACGATGTACTGAACTGATATTTTAAATTGCTCTTAAAATTTTTCTAATTAACGAAATTTCAAAATTTAAAATGCTAAAAATATCTATATTTTCATGCGAATCGAATGAGACCATTGGCATCAAAATCCGGCCCGAAAATCTGGAGATATGACAGTTTGAAAAATAAACCGACACCGTTTACGATGTACTGAACTGATATTTTAAATTGCTCTTAAGATTTTTCTAATTAACGAAATTTCAAAATTTAAAATGCTAAAAATATCTATATTTTCATGCGAATCGAATGAGATCATTGGCATCAAAATCCGGCCCGAAAATCTGGAGATATGACAGTTTGAAAAATAAACCGACACCGTTTACGATGTACTGAACTGATATTTTAAATTGCTCTTAAAATTTTTCTAATTAATGAAATTTCAAAATTTAAAATGCTAAAACTATCTATATTTTCATGCGAATCGAATGAGACCATTGGCATCAAAATCCGGCCCGAAAATCTGGAGATATGACAGTTAGAAAAATAAACCGACACCGTTTACGATGTACTGAACTGATATTTTAAATTGCTCTTAAAATTTTTCTAATTAACGAAATTTCAAAATTTAAAATGCTAAAAATATCTATATTTTCATGCGAATCGAATGAGACCATTGGCATCAAAATCCGGCCCGAAAATCTGGAGATATGACAGTTTGAAAAATAAACCGACACCGTTTACGATGTACTGAACTGATATTTTAAATTGCTCCGTACATTTTTCTAATTAATGAAATTTCAAAATTTAAAATGCTAAAAATATCTATATTTTCATGCGAATCGAATGAGACCATTGGCATCAAAATCCGGCCCGAAAATCTGGAGATATGACAGTTTGAAAAATAAACCGACACCGTTTACGATGTACTGAACTGATATTTTAAATTGCTCTTAAAATTTTTCTAATTAACGAAATTTCAAAATTTAAAATGCTAAAAATATCTATATTTTCATGCGAATCGAATGAGACCATTGGCATCAAAATCCGGCCCGAAAATCTGGAGATATGACAGTTTGAAAAATAAACCGACACCGTTTACGATGTACTGAACTGATATTTTAAATTGCTCTTAAAATTTTTCTAATTAACGAAATTTCAAAATTTAAAATGCTAAAAATATCTATATTTTCATGCGAATCGAATGAGACCATTGGCATCAAAATCCGGCCCGAAAATCTGGAGATATGACAGTTTGAAAAATAAACCGACACCGTTTACGATATACTGAACTGATATTTTAAATTGCTCTTAAAATTTTTCTAATTAACGAAATTTCAAAATTTAAAATGCTAAAAATATCTATATTTTCATGCGAATCGAATGAGACCATTGGCATCAAAATCCGGCCCGAAAATCTGGAGATATGACAGTTAGAAAAATAAACCGACACCGTTTACGATGTACTGAACTGATATTTTAAATTGCTCTTAAAATTTTTCTAATTAATGAAATTTCAAAATTTAAAATGCTAAAAATATCTATATTTTCATGCGAATCGAATGAGACCATTGGCATCAAAATCCGGCCCGAAAATCTGGAGATATGACAGTTAGAAAAATAAACCGACACCGTTTACGATGTACTGAACTGATATTTTAAATTGCTCTTAAAATTTTTCTAATTAACGAAATTTCAAAATTTAAAATGCTAAAAATATCTATATTTTCATGCGAATCGAATGAGACCATTGGCATCAAAATCCGGCCCGAAAATCTGGAGATATGACAGTTTGAAAAATAAACCGACACCGTTTACGATGTACTGAACTGATATTTTAAATTGCTCCGTACATTTTTCTAATTAACGAAATTTCAAAATTTAAAATGCTAAAAATATCTATATTTTCATGCGAATCGAATGAGACCATTGGCATCAAAATCCGGCCCGAAAATCTGGAGATATGACAGTTTGAAAAATAAACCGACACCGTTTACGATGTACTGAACTGATATTTTAAATTGCTCTTAAAATTTTTCTAATTAACGAAATTTCAAAATTTAAAATGCTAAAAATATCTATATTTTCATGCGAATCGAATGAGACCATTGGCATCAAAATCCGGCCCGAAAATCTGGAGATATGACAGTTTGAAAAATAAACCGACACCGTTTACGATGTACTGAACTGATATTTTAAATTGCTCCGTACATTTTTCTAATTAACGAAATTTCAAAATTTAAAATGCTAAAAATATCTATATTTTCATGCGAATCGAATGAGACCATTGGCATCAAAATCCGGCCCGAAAATCTGGAGATATGACAGTTTGAAAAATAAACCGACACCGTTTACGATGTACTGAACTGATATTTTAAATTGCTCTTAAAATTTTTCTAATTAACGAAATTTCAAAATTTAAAATGCTAAAAATATCTATATTTTCATGCGAATCGAATGAGACCATTGGCATCAAAATCCGGCCCGAAAATCTGGAGATATGACAGTTTGAAAAATAAACCGACACCGTTTACGATGTACTGAACTGATATTTTAAATTGCTCTTAAAATTTTTCTAATTAACGAAATTTCAAAATTTAAAATGCTAAAAATATCTATATTTTCATGCGAATCGAATGAGACCATTGGCATCAAAATCCGGCCCGAAAATCTGGAGATATGACAGTTTGAAAAATAAACCGACACCGTTTACGATATACTGAACTGATATTTTAAATTGCTCTTAAAATTTTTCTAATTAACGAAATTTCAAAATTTAAAATGCTAAAAATATCTATATTTTCATGCGAATCGAATGAGACCATTGGCATCAAAATCCGGCCCGAAAATCTGGAGATATGACAGTTAGAAAAATAAACCGACACCGTTTATGATGTACTGAACTGATATTTTAAATTGCTCTTAAAATTTTTCTAATTAATGAAATTTCAAAATTTAAAATGCTAAAAATATCTATATTTTCATGCGAATCGAATGAGACCATTGGCATCAAAATCCGGCCCGAAAATCTGGAGATATGACAGTTAGAAAAATAAACCGACACCGTTTACGATGTACTGAACTGATATTTTAAATTGCTCTTAAAATTTTTCTAATTAACGAAATTTCAAAATTTAAAATGCTAAAAATATCTATATTTTCATGCGAATCGAATGAGACCATTGGCATCAAAATCCGGCCCGAAAATCTGGAGATATGACAGTTTGAAAAATAAACCGACACCGTTTACGATGTACTGAACTGATATTTTAAATTGCTCCGTACATTTTTCTAATTAACGAAATTTCAAAATTTAAAATGCTAAAAATATCTATATTTTCATGCGAATCGAATGAGACCATTGGCATCAAAATCCGGCCCGAAAATCTGGAGATATGACAGTTTGAAAAATAAACCGACACCGTTTACGATGTACTGAACTGATATTTTAAATTGCTCTTAAAATTTTTCTAATTAACGAAATTTCAAAATTTAAAATGCTAAAAATATCTATATTTTCATGCGAATCGAATGAGACCATTGGCATCAAAATCCGGCCCGAAAATCTGGAGATATGACAGTTAGAAAAATAAACCGACACCGTTTACGATGTACTGAACTGATATTTTAAATTGCTCTTAAAATTTTTCTAATTAATGAAATTTCAAAATTTAAAATGCTAAAAATATCTATATTTTCATGCGAATCGAATGAGACCATTGGCATCAAAATCCGGCCCGAAAATCTGGAGATATGACAGTTAGAAAAATAAACCGACACCGTTTACGATGTACTGAACTGATATTTTAAATTGCTCTTAAAATTTTTCTAATTAACGAAATTTCAAAATTTAAAATGCTAAAAATATCTATATTTTCATGCGAATCGAATGAGACCATTGGCATCAAAATCCGGCCCGAAAATCTGGAGATATGACAGTTTGAAAAATAAACCGACACCGTTTACGATGTACTGAACTGATATTTTAAATTGCTCCGTACATTTTTCTAATTAACGAAATTTCAAAATTTAAAATGCTAAAAATATCTATATTTTCATGCGAATCGAATGAGACCATTGGCATCAAAATCCGGCCCGAAAATCTGGAGATATGACAGTTTGAAAAATAAACCGACACCGTTTACGATGTACTGAACTGATATTTTAAATTGCTCTTAAAATTTTTCTAATTAACGAAATTTCAAAATTTAAAATGCTAAAAATATCTATATTTTCATGCGAATCGAATGAGACCATTGGCATCAAAATCCGGCCCGAAAATCTGGAGATATGACAGTTTGAAAAATAAACCGACACCGTTTACGATGTACTGAACTGATATTTTAAATTGCTCCGTACATTTTTCTAATTAACGAAATTTCAAAATTTAAAATGCTAAAAATATCTATATTTTCATGCGAATCGAATGAGACCATTGGCATCAAAATCCGGCCCGAAAATCTGGAGATATGACAGTTTGAAAAATAAACCGACACCGTTTACGATGTACTGAACTGATATTTTAAATTGCTCTTAAAATTTTTCTAATTAACGAAATTTCAAAATTTAAAATGCTAAAAATATCTATATTTTCATGCGAATCGAATGAGACCATTGGCATCAAAATCCGGCCCGAAAATCTGGAGATATGACAGTTTGAAAAATAAACCGACACCGTTTACGATGTACTGAACTGATATTTTAAATTGCTCTTAAAATTTTTCTAATTAACGAAATTTCAAAATTTAAAATGCTAAAAATATCTATATTTTCATGCGAATCGAATGAGACCATTGGCATCAAAATCCGGCCCGAAAATCTGGAGATATGACAGTTTGAAAAATAAACCGACACCGTTTACGATATACTGAACTGATATTTTAAATTGCTCTTAAAATTTTTCTAATTAACGAAATTTCAAAATTTAAAATGCTAAAAATATCTATATTTTCATGCGAATCGAATGAGACCATTGGCATCAAAATCCGGCCCGAAAATCTGGAGATATGACAGTTAGAAAAATAAACCGACACCGTTTACGATGTACTGAACTGATATTTTAAATTGCTCTTAAAATTTTTCTAATTAATGAAATTTCAAAATTTAAAATGCTAAAAATATCTATATTTTCATGCGAATCGAATGAGACCATTGGCATCAAAATCCGGCCCGAAAATCTGGAGATATGACAGTTAGAAAAATAAACCGACACCGTTTACGATGTACTGAACTGATATTTTAAATTGCTCTTAAAATTTTTCTAATTAACGAAATTTCAAAATTTAAAATGCTAAAAATATCTATATTTTCATGCGAATCGAATGAGACCATTGGCATCAAAATCCGGCCCGAAAATCTGGAGATATGACAGTTTGAAAAATAAACCGACACCGTTTACGATGTACTGAACTGATATTTTAAATTGCTCCGTACATTTTTCTAATTAACGAAATTTCAAAATTTAAAATGCTAAAAATATCTATATTTTCATGCGAATCGAATGAGACCATTGGCATCAAAATCCGGCCCGAAAATCTGGAGATATGACAGTTTGAAAAATAAACCGACACCGTTTACGATGTACTGAACTGATATTTTAAATTGCTCTTAAAATTTTTCTAATTAATGAAATTTCAAAATTTAAAATGCTAAAAATATCTATATTTTCATGCGAATCGAATGAGACCATTGGCATCAAAATCCGGCCCGAAAATCTGGAGTTATGACAGTTTGAAAAATAAACCGACACCGTTTACGATGTACTGAACTGATATTTTAAATTGCTCTTAAAATTTTTCTAATTAACGAAATTTCAAAATTTAAAATGCTAAAAATATCTATATTTTCATGCGAATCGAATGAGACCATTGGCATCAAAATCCGGCCCGAAAATCTGGAGATATGACAGTTTGAAAAATAAACCGACACCGTTTACGATGTACTGAACTGATATTTTAAATTGCTCTTAAAATTTTTCTAATTAATGAAATTTCAAAATTTAAAATGCTAAAAATATCTATATTTTCATGCGAATCGAATGAGACCATTGGCATCAAAATCCGGCCCGAAAATCTGGAGATATGACAGTTTGAAAAATAAACCGACACCGTTTACGATGTACTGAACTGATATTTTAAATTGCTCCGTACATTTTTCTAATTAACGAAATTTCAAAATTTAAAATGCTAAAAATATCTATATTTTCATGCGAATCGAATGAGACCATTGGCATCAAAATCCGGCCCGAAAATCTGGAGATATGACAGTTTGAAAAATAAACCGACACCGTTTACGATGTACTGAACTGATATTTTAAATTGCTCTTAAAATTTTTCTAATTAATGAAATTTCAAAATTTAAAATGCTAAAAATATCTATATTTTCATGCGAATCGAATGAGACCATTGGCATCAAAATCCGGCCCGAAAATCTGGAGATATGACAGTTAGAAAAATAAACCGACACCGTTTACGATGTACTGAACTGATATTTTAAATTGCTCCGTACATTTTTCTAATTAACGAAATTTCAAAATTTAAAATGCTAAAAATATCTATATTTTCATGCGAATCGAATGAGACCATTGGCATCAAAATCCGGCCCGAAAATCTGGAGATATGACAGTTTGAAAAATAAACCGACACCGTTTACGATGTACTGAACTGATATTTTAAATTGCTCTTAAAATTTTTCTAATTAATGAAATTTCAAAATTTAAAATGCTAAAAATATCTATATTTTCATGCGAATCGAATGAGACCATTGGCATCAAAATCCGGCCCGAAAATCTGGAGATATGACAGTTTGAAAAATAAACCGACACCGTTTACGATGTACTGAACTGATATTTTAAATTTCTCTTAAAATTTTTCTAATTAATGAAATTTCAAAATTTAAAATGCTAAAAATATCTATATTTTCATGCGAATCGAATGAGACCATTGGCATCAAAATCCGGCCCGAAAATCTGGAGATATGACAGTTTGAAAAATAAACCGACACCGTTTACGATGTACTGAACTGATATTTTAAATTGCTCTTAAAATTTTTCTAATTAATGAAATTTCAAAATTTAAAATGCTAAAAATATCTATATTTTCATGCGAATCGAATGAGACCATTGGCATCAAAATCCGGCCCGAAAATCTGGAGTTATGACAGTTTGAAAAATAAACCGACACCGTTTACGATGTACTGAACTGATATTTTAAATTGCTCTTAAAAATTTTTCTAATTAACGAAATTTCAAAATTTAAAATGCTAAAAATATCTATATTTTCATGCGAATCGAATGAGACCATTGGCATCAAAATCCGGCCCGAAAATCTGGAGATATGACAGTTTGAAAAATAAACCGACACCGTTTACGATGTACTGAACTGATATTTTAAATTGCTCTTAAAATTTTTCTAATTAATGAAATTTCAAAATTTAAAATGCTAAAAATATCTATATTTTCATGCGAATCGAATGAGACCATTGGCATCAAAATCCGGCCCGAAAATCTGGAGTTATGACAGTTTGAAAAATAAACCGACACCGTTTACGATGTACTGAACTGATATTTTAAATTGCTCTTAAAAATTTTTCTAATTAACGAAATTTCAAAATTTAAAATGCTAAAAATATCTATATTTTCATGCGAATCGAATGAGACCATTGGCATCAAAATCCGGCCCGAAAATCTGGAGATATGACAGTTTGAAAAATAAACCGACACCGTTTACGATGTACTGAACTGATATTTTAAATTGCTCTTAAAATTTTTCTAATTAATGAAATTTCAAAATTTAAAATGCTAAAAATATCTATATTTTCATGCGAATCGAATGAGACCATTGGCATCAAAATCCGGCCCGAAAATCTGGAGATATGACAGTTTGAAAAATAAACCGACACCGTTTACGATGTACTGAACTGATATTTTAAATTGCTCTTAAAATTTTTCTAATTAATGAAATTTCAAAATTTAAAATGCTAAAAATATCTATATTTTCATGCGAATCGAATGAGACCATTGGCATCAAAATCCGGCCCGAAAATCTGGAGATATGACAGTTTGAAAAATAAACCGACACCGTTTACGATGTACTGAACTGATATTTTAAATTGCTCCGTACATTTTTCTAATTAACGAAATTTCAAAATTTAAAATGCTAAAAATATCTATATTTTCATGCGAATCGAATGAGACCATTGGCATCAAAATCCGGCCCGAAAATCTGGAGATATGACAGTTAGAAAAATAAACCGACACCGTTTACGATGTACTGAACTGATATTTTAAATTGCTCTTAAAATTTTTCTAATTAACGAAATTTCAAAATTTAAAATGCTAAAAATATCTATATTTTCATGCGAATCGAATGAGACCATTGGCATCAAAATCCGGCCCGAAAATCTGGAGATATGACAGTTAGAAAAATAAACCGACACCGTTTACGATGTACTGAACTGATATTTTAAATTGCTCTTAAAATTTTTCTAATTAATGAAATTTCAAAATTTAAAATGCTAAAAATATCTATATTTTCATGCGAATCGAATGAGACCATTGGCATCAAAATCCGGCCCGAAAATCTGGAGATATGACAGTTTGAAAAATAAACCGACACCGTTTACGATGTACTGAACTGATATTTTAAATTGCTCTTAAAATTTTTCTAATTAATGAAATTTCAAAATTTAAAATGCTAAAACTATCTATATTTTCATGCGAATCGAATGAGACCATTGGCATCAAAATCCGGCCCGAAAATCTGGAGATATGACAGTTAGAAAAATAAACCGACACCGTTTATGATGTACTGAACTGATATTTTAAATTGCTCTTAAAATTTTTCTAATTAACGAAATTTCAAAATTTAAAATGCTAAAAATATCTATATTTTCATGCGAATCGAATGAGACCATTGGCATCAAAATCCGGCCCGAAAATCTGGAGATATGACAGTTTGAAAAATAAACCGACACCGTTTACGATGTACTGAACTGATATTTTAAATTGCTCTTAAAATTTTTCTAATTAATGAAATGTCAAAATTTAAAATGCTAAAAATATCTATATTTTCATGCGAATCGAATGAGACCATTGGCATCAAAATCCGGCCCGAAAATCTGGAGTTATGACAGTTTGAAAAATAAACCGACACCGTTTACGATGTACTGAACTGATATTTTAAATTGCTCTTAAAAATTTTTCTAATTAACGAAATTTCAAAATTTAAAATGCTAAAAATATCTATATTTTCATGCGAATCGAATGAGACCATTGGCATCAAAATCCGGCCCGAAAATCTGGAGATATGACAGTTTGAAAAATAAACCGACACCGTTTACGATGTACTGAACTGATATTTTAAATTGCTCTTAAAATTTTTCTAATTAATGAAATTTCAAAATTTAAAATGCTAAAAATATCTATATTTTCATGCGAATCGAATGAGAGCATTGGCATCAAAATCCGGCCCGAAAATCTGGAGATATGACAGTTTGAAAAATAAACCGACACCGTTTACGATGTACTGAACTGATATTTTAAATTGCTCTTAAAATTTTTCTAATTAACGAAATTTCAAAATTTAAAATGCTAAAAATATCTATATTTTCATGCGAATCGAATGAGACCATTGGCATCAAAATCCGGCCCGAAAATCTGGAGATATGACAGTTTGAAAAATAAACCGACACCGTTTACGATGTACTGAACTGATATTTTAAATTGCTCCGTACATTTTTCTAATTAACGAAATTTCAAAATTTAAAATGCTAAAAATATCTATATTTTCATGCGAATCGAATGAGACCATTGGCATCAAAATCCGGCCCGAAAATCTGGAGATATGACAGTTAGAAAAATAAACCGACACCGTTTACGATGTACTGAACTGATATTTTAAATTGCTCTTAAAATTTTTCTAATTAACGAAATTTCAAAATTTAAAATGCTAAAAATATCTATATTTTCATGCGAATCGAATGAGACCATTGGCATCAAAATCCGGCCCGAAAATCTGGAGATATGACAGTTAGAAAAATAAACCGACACCGTTTACGATGTACTGAACTGATATTTTAAATTGCTCTTAAAATTTTTCTAATTAATGAAATTTCAAAATTTAAAATGCTAAAAATATCTATATTTTCATGCGAATCGAATGAGACCATTGGCATCAAAATCCGGCCCGAAAATCTGGAGATATGACAGTTTGAAAAATAAACCGACACCGTTTACGATGTACTGAACTGATATTTTAAATTGCTCCGTACATTTTTCTAATTAACGAAATTTCAAAATTTAAAATGCTAAAAATATCTATATTTTCATGCGAATCGAATGAGACCATTGGCATTAAAATCCGGCCCGAAAATCTGGAGATATGACAGTTTGAAAAATAAACCGACACCGTTTACGATGTACTGAACTGATATTTTAAATTGCTCTTAAAATTTTTCTAATTAACGAAATTTCAAAATTTAAAATGCTAAAAATATCTATATTTTCATGCGAATCGAATGAGACCATTGGCATCAAAATCCGGCCCGAAAATCTGGAGATATGACAGTTTGAAAAATAAACCGACACCGTTTACGATGTACTGAACTGATATTTTAAATTGCTCTTAAAATTTTTCTAATTAACGAAATTTCAAAATTTAAAATGCTAAAAATATCTATATTTTCATGCGAATCGAATGAGACCATTGGCATCAAAATCCGGCCCGAAAATCTGGAGATATGACAGTTTGAAAAATAAACCGACACCGTTTACGATGTACTGAACTGATATTTTAAATTGCTCCGTACATTTTTCTAATTAACGAAATTTCAAAATTTAAAATGCTAAAAATATCTATATTTTCATGCGAATCGAATGAGACCATTGGCATCAAAATCCGGCCCGAAAATCTGGAGATATGACAGTTTGAAAAATAAACCGACACCGTTTACGATGTACTGAACTGATATTTTAAATTGCTCCGTACATTTTTCTAATTAACGAAATTTCAAAATTTAAAATGCTAAAAATATCTATATTTTCATGCAAATCGAATGAGACCATTGGCATCAAAATCCGGCCCGAAAATCTGGAGATATGACAGTTTGAAAAATAAACCGACACCGTTTACGATGTACTGAACTGATATTTTAAATTGCTCTTAAAATTTTTCTAATTAATGAAATTTCAAAATTTAAAATGCTAAAAATATCTATATTTTCATGCGAATCGAATGAGACCATTGGCATCAAAATCCGGCCCGAAAATCTGGAGATATGACAGTTTGAAAAATAAACCGACACCGTTTACGATGTACTGAACTGATATTTTAAATTGCTCTTAAAATTTTTCTAATTAACGAAATTTCAAAATTTAAAATGCTAAAAATATCTATATTTTCATGCGAATCGAATGAGACCATTGGCATCAAAATCCGTCCCGAAAATCTGGAGATATGACAGTTTGAAAAATAAACCGACACCGTTTACGATGTACTGAACTGATATTTTAAATTGCTCCGTACATTTTTCTAATTAACGAAATTTCAAAATTTAAAATGCTAAAAATATCTATATTTTCATGCGAATCGAATGAGACCATTGGCATCAAAATCCGGCCCGAAAATCTGGAGATATGACAGTTTGAAAAATAAACCGACACCGTTTACGATGTACTGAACTGATATTTTAAATTGCTCCGTACATTTTTCTAATTAACGAAATTTCAAAATTTAAAATGCTAAAAATATCTATATTTTCATGCAAATCGAATGAGACCATTGGCATCAAAATCCGGCCCGAAAATCTGGAGATATGACAGTTTGAAAAATAAACCGACACCGTTTACGATGTACTGAACTGATATTTTAAATTGCTCTTAAAATTTTTCTAATTAATGAAATTTCAAAATTTAAAATGCTAAAAATATCTATATTTTCATGCGAATCGAATGAGACCATTGGCATCAAAATCCGGCCCGAAAATCTGGAGATATGACAGTTTGAAAAATAAACCGACACCGTTTACGATGTACTGAACTGATATTTTAAATTGCTCTTAAAATTTTTCTAATTAATGAAATTTCAAAATTTAAAATGCTAAAAATATCTATATTTTCATGCGAATCGAATGAGACCATTGGCATCAAAATCCGGCCCGAAAATCTGGAGATATGACAGTTAGAAAAATAAACCGACACCGTTTACGATGTACTGAACTGATATTTTAAATTGCTCTTAAAATTTTTCTAATTAACGAAATTTCAAAATTTAAAATGCTAAAAATATCTATATTTTCATGCGAATCGAATGAGACCATTGGCATCAAAATCCGGCCCGAAAATCTGGAGATATGACAGTTTGAAAAATAAACCGACACCGTTTACGATGTACTGAACTGATATTTTAAATTGCTCCGTACATTTTTCTAATTAACGAAATTTCAAAATTTAAAATGCTAAAAATATCTATATTTTCATGCGAATCGAATGAGACCATTGGCATTAAAATCCGGCCCGAAAATCTGGAGATATGACAGTTTGAAAAATAAACCGACACCGTTTACGATGTACTGAACTGATATTTTAAATTGCTCTTAAAATTTTTCTAATTAACGAAATTTCAAAATTTAAAATGCTAAAAATATCTATATTTTCATGCGAATCGAATGAGACCATTGGCATCAAAATCCGGCCCGAAAATCTGGAGATATGACAGTTTGAAAAATAAACCGACACCGTTTACGATGTACTGAACTGATATTTTAAATTGCTCTTAAAATTTTTCTAATTAACGAAATTTCAAAATTTAAAATGCTAAAAATATCTATATTTTCATGCGAATCGAATGAGACCATTGGCATCAAAATCCGGCCCGAAAATCTGGAGATATGACAGTTTGAAAAATAAACCGACACCGTTTACGATGTACTGAACTGATATTTTAAATTGCTCCGTACATTTTTCTAATTAACGAAATTTCAAAATTTAAAATGCTAAAAATATCTATATTTTCATGCGAATCGAATGAGACCATTGGCATCAAAATCCGGCCCGAAAATCTGGAGATATGACAGTTTGAAAAATAAACCGACACCGTTTACGATGTACTGAACTGATATTTTAAATTGCTCTTAAAATTTTTCTAATTAATGAAATTTCAAAATTTAAAATGCTAAAAATATCTATATTTTCATGCGAATCGAATGAGACCATTGGCATCAAAATCCGGCCCGAAAATCTGGAGATATGACAGTTTGAAAAATAAACCGACACCGTTTACGATGTACTGAACTGATATTTTAAATTGCTCTTAAAATATTTCTAATTAACGAAATTTCAAAATTTAAAATGCTAAAAATATCTATATTTTCATGCGAATCGAATGAGACCATTGGCATCAAAATCCGGCCCGAAAATCTGGAGATATGACAGTTTGAAAAATAAACCGACACCGTTTACGATGTACTGAACTGATATTTTAAATTGCTCTTAAAATTTTTCTAATTAATGAAATTTCAAAATTTAAAATGCTAAAACTATCTATATTTTCATGCGAATCGAATGAGACCATTGGCATCAAAATCCGGCCCGAAAATCTGGAGATATGACAGTTAGAAAAATAAACCGACACCGTTTACGATGTACTGAACTGATATTTTAAATTGCTCTTAAAATTTTTCTAATTAACGAAATTTCAAAATTTAAAATGCTAAAAATATCTATATTTTCATGCGAATCGAATGAGACCATTGGCATCAAAATCCGGCCCGAAAATCTGGAGATATGACAGTTTGAAAAATAAACCGACACCGTTTACGATGTACTGAACTGATATTTTAAATTGCTCCGTACATTTTTCTAATGAACGAAATTTCAAAATTTAAAATGCTAAAAATATCTATATTTTCATGCGAATCGAATGAGACCATTGGCATTAAAATCCGGCCCGAAAATCTGGAGATATGACAGTTTGAAAAATAAACCGACACCGTTTACGATGTACTGAACTGATATTTTAAATTGCTCTTAAAATTTTTCTAATTAACGAAATTTCAAAATTTAAAATGCTAAAAATATCTATATTTTCATGCGAATCGAATGAGACCATTGGCATCAAAATCCGGCCCGAAAATCTGGAGATATGACAGTTTGAAAAATAAACCGACACCGTTTACGATGTACTGAACTGATATTTTAAATTGCTCTTAAAATTTTTCTAATTAACGAAATTTCAAAATTTAAAATGCTAAAAATATCTATATTTTCATGCGAATCGAATGAGACCATTGGCATCAAAATCCGGCCCGAAAATCTGGAGATATGACAGTTTGAAAAATAAACCGACACCGTTTACGATGTACTGAACTGATATTTTAAATTGCTCCGTACATTTTTCTAATTAACGAAATTTCAAAATTTAAAATGCTAAAAATATCTATATTTTCATGCGAATCGAATGAGACCATTGGCATCAAAATCCGGCCCGAAAATCTGGAGATATGACAGTTTGAAAAATAAACCGACACCGTTTACGATGTACTGAACTGATATTTTAAATTGCTCTTAAAATTTTTCTAATTAATGAAATTTCAAAATTTAAAATGCTAAAAATATCTATATTTTCATGCGAATCGAATGAGACCATTGGCATCAAAATCCGGCCCGAAAATCTGGAGATATGACAGTTTGAAAAATAAACCGACACCGTTTACGATGTACTGAACTGATATTTTAAATTGCTCCGTACATTTTTCTAATTAACGAAATTTCAAAATTTAAAATGCTAAAAATATCTATATTTTCATGCGAATCGAATGAGACCATTGGCATTAAAATCCGGCCCGAAAATCTGGAGATATGACAGTTTGAAAAATAAACCGACACCGTTTACGATGTACTGAACTGATATTTTAAATTGCTCTTAAAATTTTTCTAATTAACGAAATTTCAAAATTTAAAATGCTAAAAATATCTATATTTTCATGCGAATCGAATGAGACCATTGGCATCAAAATCCGGCCCGAAAATCTGGAGATATGACAGTTTGAAAAATAAACCGACACCGTTTACGATGTACTGAACTGATATTTTAAATTGCTCTTAAAATTTTTCTAATTAACGAAATTTCAAAATTTAAAATGCTAAAAATATCTATATTTTCATGCGAATCGAATGAGACCATTGGCATCAAAATCCGGCCCGAAAATCTGGAGATATGACAGTTTGAAAAATAAACCGACACCGTTTACGATGTACTGAACTGATATTTTAAATTGCTCCGTACATTTTTCTAATTAACGAAATTTCAAAATTTAAAATGCTAAAAATATCTATATTTTCATGCGAATCGAATGAGACCATTGGCATCAAAATCCGGCCCGAAAATCTGGAGATATGACAGTTTGAAAAATAAACCGACACCGTTTACGATGTACTGAACTGATATTTTAAATTGCTCTTAAAATTTTTCTAATTAATGAAATTTCAAAATTTAAAATGCTAAAAATATCTATATTTTCATGCGAATCGAATGAGACCATTGGCATCAAAATCCGGCCCGAAAATCTGGAGATATGACAGTTTGAAAAATAAACCGACACCGTTTACGATGTACTGAACTGATATTTTAAATTGCTCTTAAAATTTTTCTAATTAACGAAATTTCAAAATTTAAAATGCTAAAAATATCTATATTTTCATGCGAATCGAATGAGACCATTGGCATCAAAATCCGGCCCGAAAATCTGGAGATATGACAGTTTGAAAAATAAACCGACACCGTTTACGATGTACTGAACTGATATTTTAAATTGCTCCGTACATTTTTCTAATTAACGAAATTTCAAAATTTAAAATGCTAAAAATATCTATATTTTCATGCGAATCGAATGAGACCATTGGCATCAAAATCCGGCCCGAAAATCTGGAGATATGACAGTTTGAAAAATAAACCGACACCGTTTACGATGTACTGAACTGATATTTTAAATTGCTCTTAAAATTTTTCTAATTAATGAAATTTCAAAATTTAAAATGCTAAAAATATCTATATTTTCATGCGAATCGAATGAGACCATTGGCATCAAAATCCGGCCCGAAAATCTGGAGATATGACAGTTTGAAAAATAAACCGACACCGTTTACGATGTACTGAACTGATATTTTAAATTGCTCTTAAAATTTTTCTAATTAATGAAATTTCAAAATTTAAAATGCTAAAAATATCTATATTTTCATGCGAATCGAATGAGACCATTGGCATCAAAATCCGGCCCGAAAATCTGGAGTTATGACAGTTTGAAAAATAAACCGACACCGTTTACGATGTACTGAACTGATATTTTAAATTGCTCTTAAAAATTTTCCTAATTAACGAAATTTCAAAATTTAAAATGCTAAAAATATCTATATTTTCATGCGAATCGAATGAGACCATTGGCATCAAAATCCGGCCCGAAAATCTGGAGATATGACAGTTTGAAAAATAAACCGACACCGTTTACGATGTACTGAACTGATATTTTAAATTGCTTTTAAAATTTTTCTAATTAATGAAATTTCAAAATTTAAAATGCTAAAAATATCTATATTTTCATGCGAATCGAATGAGACCATTGGCATCAAAATCCGGCCCGAAAATCTGGAGATATGACAGTTTGAAAAATAAACCGACACCGTTTACGATGTACTGAACTGATATTTTAAATTGCTCCGTACATTTTTCTAATTAACGAAATTTCAAAATTTAAAATGCTAAAAATATCTATATTTTCATGCGAATCGAATGAGACCATTGGCATCAAAATCCGGCCCGAAAATCTGGAGATATGACAGTTTGAAAAATAAACCGACACCGTTTACGATGTACTGAACTGATATTTTAAATTGCTCCGTACATTTTTCTAATTAACGAAATTTCAAAATTTAAAATGCTAAAAATATCTATATTTTCATGCGAATCGAATGAGACCATTGGCATCAAAATCCGGCCCGAAAATCTGGAGATATGACAGTTTGAAAAATAAACCGACACCGTTTACGATGTACTGAACTGATATTTTAAATTGCTCTTAAAATTTTTCTAATTAATGAAATTTCAAAATTTAAAATGCTAAAAATATCTATATTTTCATGCGAATCGAATGAGACCATTGGCATCAAAATCCGGCCCGAAAATCTGGAGATATGACAGTTTGAAAAATAAACCGACACCGTTTACGATGTACTGAACTGATATTTTAAATTGCTCCGTACATTTTTCTAATTAACGAAATTTCAAAATTTAAAATGCTAAAAATATCTATATTTTCATGCGAATCGAATGAGACCATTGGCATTAAAATCCGGCCCGAAAATCTGGAGATATGACAGTTTGAAAAATAAACCGACACCGTTTACGATGTACTGAACTGATATTTTAAATTGCTCTTAAAATTTTTCTAATTAACGAAATTTCAAAATTTAAAATGCTAAAAATATCTATATTTTCATGCGAATCGAATGAGACCATTGGCATCAAAATCCGGCCCGAAAATCTGGAGATATGACAGTTTGAAAAATAAACCGACACCGTTTACGATGTACTGAACTGATATTTTAAATTGCTCTTAAAATTTTTCTAATTAACGAAATTTCAAAATTTAAAATGCTAAAAATATCTATATTTTCATGCGAATCGAATGAGACCATTGGCATCAAAATCCGGCCCGAAAATCTGGAGATATGACAGTTTGAAAAATAAACCGACACCGTTTACGATGTACTGAACTGATATTTTAAATTGCTCTTAAAATTTTTCTAATTAATGAAATTTCAAAATTTAAAATGCTAAAAATATCTATATTTTCATGCGAATCGAATGAGACCATTGGCATCAAAATCCGGCCCGAAAATCTGGAGATATGACAGTTTGAAAAATAAACCGACACCGTTTACGATGTACTGAACTGATATTTTAAATTGCTCTTAAAATTTTTCTAATTAATGAAATTTCAAAATTTAAAATGCTAAAAATATCTATATTTTCATGCGAATCGAATGAGACCATTGGCATCAAAATCCGGCCCGAAAATCTGGAGATATGACAGTTTGAAAAATAAACCGACACCGTTTACGATGTACTGAACTGATATTTTAAATTGCTCTTAAAATTTTTCTAATTAATGAAATTTCAAAATTTAAAATGCAAAAAATATCTATATTTTCATGCGAATCGAATGAGACCATTGGCATCAAAATCCGGCCCGAAAATCTGGAGTTATGACAGTTTGAAAAATAAACCGACACCGTTTACGATGTACTGAACTGATATTTTAAATTGCTCTTAAAAATTTTTCTAATTAACGAAATTTCAAAATTTAAAATGCTAAAAATATCTATATTTTCATGCGAATCGAATGAGACCATTGGCATCAAAATCCGGCCCGAAAATCTGGAGATATGACAGTTTGAAAAATAAACCGACACCGTTTACGATGTACTGAACTGATATTTTAAATTGCTCTTAAAATTTTTCTAATTAATGAAATTTCAAAATTTAAAATGCTAAAAATATCTATATTTTCATGCGAATCGAATGAGACCATTGGCATCAAAATCCGGCCCGAAAATCTGGAGATATGACAGTTTGAAAAATAAACCGACACCGTTTACGATGTACTGAACTGATATTTTAAATTGCTCCGTACATTTTTCTAATTAACGAAATTTCAAAATTTAAAATGCTAAAAATATCTATATTTTCATGCGAATCGAATGAGACCATTGGCATCAAAATCCGGCCCGAAAATCTGGAGATATGACAGTTTGAAAAATAAACCGACACCGTTTACGATGTACTGAACTGATATTTTAAATTGCTCTTAAAATTTTTCTAATTAATGAAATTTCAAAATTTAAAATGCTAAAAATATCTATATTTTCATGCGAATCGAATGAGACCATTGGCATCAAAATCCGGCCCGAAAATCTGGAGATATGACAGTTTGAAAAATAAACCGACACCGTTTACGATGTACTGAACTGATATTTTAAATTGCTCTTAAAATTTTTCTAATTAATGAAATTTCAAAATTTAAAATGCTAAAAATATCTATATTTTCATGCGAATCGAATGAGACCATTGGCATCAAAATCCGGCCCGACAATCTGGAGATATGACAGTTTGAAAAATAAACCGACACCGTTTACGATGTACTGAACTGATATTTTAAATTGCTCCGTACATTTTTCTAATTAACGAAATTTCAAAATTTAAAATGCTAAAAATATCTATATTTTCATGCGAATCGAATGAGACCATTGGCATTAAAATCCGGCCCGAAAATCTGGAGATATGACAGTTTGAAAAATAAACCGACACCGTTTACGATGTACTGAACTGATATTTTAAATTGCTCTTAAAATTTTTCTAATTAACGAAATTTCAAAATTTAAAATGCTAAAAATATCTATATTTTCATGCGAATCGAATGAGACCATTGGCATCAAAATCCGGCCCGAAAATCTGGAGATATGACAGTTTGAAAAATAAACCGACACCGTTTACGATGTACTGAACTGATATTTTAAATTGCTCTTAAAATTTTTCTAATTAACGAAATTTCAAAATTTAAAATGCTAAAAATATCTATATTTTCATGCGAATCGAATGAGACCATTGGCATCAAAATCCGGCCCGAAAATCTGGAGATATGACAGTTTGAAAAATAAACCGACACCGTTTACGATGTACTGAACTGATATTTTAAATTGCTCTTAAAATTTTTCTAATTAATGAAATTTCAAAATCTAAAAAGCTAAAAATATCTATATTTTCATGCGAATCGAATGAGACCATTGGCATCAAAATCCGGCCCGAAAATCTGGAGATATGACAGTTTGAAAAATAAACCGACACCGTTTACGATGTACTGAACTGATATTTTAAATTGCTCTTAAAATATTTCTAATTAACGAAATTTCAAAATTTAAAATGCTAAAAATATCTATATTTTCATGCGAATCGAATGAGACCATTGGCATCAAAATCCGGCCCGAAAATCTGGAGATATGACAGTTTGAAAAATAAACCGACATCGTTTACGATGTACTGAACTGATATTTTAAATTGCTCTTAAAATTTTTCTAATTAATGAAATTTCAAAATTTAAAATGCTAAAACTATCTATATTTTCATGCGAATCGAATGAGACCATTGGCATCAAAATCCGGCCCGAAAATCTGGAGATATGACAGTTAGAAAAATAAACCGACACCGTTTACGATGTACTGAACTGATATTTTAAATTGCTCTTAAAATTTTTCTAATTAACGAAATTTCAAAATTTAAAATGCTAAAAATATCTATATTTTCATGCGAATCGAATGAGACCATTGGCATCAAAATCCGGCCCGAAAATCTGGAGATATGACAGTTTGAAAAATAAACCGACACCGTTTACGATGTACTGAACTGATATTTTAAATTGCTCCGTACATTTTTCTAATTAACGAAATTTCAAAATTTAAAATGCTAAAAATATCTATATTTTCATGCGAATCGAATGAGACCATTGGCATTAAAATCCGGCCCGAAAATCTGGAGATATGACAGTTTGAAAAATAAACCGACACCGTTTACGATGTACTGAACTGATATTTTAAATTGCTCTTAAAATTTTTCTAATTAACGAAATTTCAAAATTTAAAATGCTAAAAATATCTATATTTTCATGCGAATCGAATGAGACCATTGGCATCAAAATCCGGCCCGAAAATCTGGAGATATGACAGTTTGAAAAATAAACCGACACCGTTTACGATGTACTGAACTGATATTTTAAATTGCTCCGTACATTTTTCTAATTAATAAAATTTCAAAATTTAAAATGCTAAAAATATCTATATTTTCATGCGAATCGAATGAGACCATTGGCATTAAAATCCGGCCCGAAAATCTGGAGATATGACAGTTTGAAAAATAAACCGACACCGTTTACGATGTACTGAACTGATATTTTAAATTGCTCTTAAAATTTTTCTAATTAATGAAATTTCAAAATTTAAAATGCTACAAATATCTATATTTTCATGCGAATCGAATGAGACCATTGGCATCAAAATCCGGCCCGAAAATCTGGAGATATGACAGTTTGAAAAATAAACCGACACCGTTTACGATGTACTGAACTGATATTTTAAATTGCTCTTAAAATTTTTCTAATTAACGAAATTTCAAAATTTTAAATGCTAAAAATATCTATATTTTCATGCGAATCGAATGAGACCATTGGCATCAAAATCCGGCCCGAAAATCTGGAGATATGACAGTTTGAAAAATAAACCGACACCGTTTACGATGTACTGAACTGATATTTTAAATTGCTCTTAAAATTTTTCTAATTAATGAAATTTCAAAATTTAAAATGCTAAAAATATCTATATTTTCATGCGAATCGAATGAGACCATTGGCATCAAAATCCGGCCCGAAAATCTGGAGTTATGACAGTTTGAAAAATAAACCGACACCGTTTACGATGTACTGAACTGATATTTTAAATTGCTCTTAAAAATTTTTCTAATTAACGAAATTTCAAAATTTAAAATGCTAAAAATATCTATATTTTCATGCGAATCGAATGAGACCATTGGCATTAAAATCCGGCCCGAAAATCTGGAGATATGACAGTTTGAAAAATAAACCGACACCGTTTACGATGTACTGAACTGATATTTTAAATTGCTCTTAAAATTTTTCTAATTAACGAAATTTCAAAATTTAAAATGCTAAAAATATCTATATTTTCATGCGAATCGAATGAGACCATTGGCATCAAAATCCGGCCCGAAAATCTGGAGATATGACAGTTTGAAAAATAAACCGACACCGTTTACGATGTACTGAACTGATATTTTAAATTGCTCTTAAAATTTTTCTAATTAACGAAATTTCAAAATTTAAAATGCTAAAAATATCTATATTTTCATGCGAATCGAATGAGACCATTGGCATCAAAATCCGGCCCGAAAATCTGGAGATATGACAGTTTGAAAAATAAACCGACACCGTTTACGATGTACTGAACTGATATTTTAAATTGCTCCGTACATTTTTCTAATTAATGAAATTTCAAAATTTAAAATGCTAAAAATATCTATATTTTCATGCGAATCGAATGAGACCATTGGCATTAAAATCCGGCCCGAAAATCTGGAGATATGACAGTTTGAAAAATAAACCGACACCGTTTACGATGTACTGAACTGATATTTTAAATTGCTCTTAAAATTTTTCTAATTAATGAAATTTCAAAATTTAAAATGCTACAAATATCTATATTTTCATGCGAATCGAATGAGACCATTGGCATCAAAATCCGGCCCGAAAATCTGGAGATATGACAGTTTGAAAAATAAACCGACACCGTTTACGATGTACTGAACTGATATTTTAAATTGCTCTTAAAATTTTTCTAATTAACGAAATTTCAAAATTTAAAATGCTAAAAATATCTATATTTTCATGCGAATCGAATGAGACCATTGGCATCAAAATCCGGCCCGAAAATCTGGAGATATGACAGTTTGAAAAATAAACCGACACCGTTTACGATGTACTGAACTGATATTTTAAATTGCTCCGTACATTTTTCTAATTAACGAAATTTCAAAATTTAAAATGTTAAAAATATCTATATTTTCATGCGAATCGAATGAGACCATTGGCATCAAAATCCGGCCCGAAAATCTGGAGATATGACAGTTTGAAAAATAAACCGACACCGTTTACGATGTACTGAACTGATATTTTAAATTGCTCTTAAAATTTTTCTAATTAATGAAATTTCAAAATTTAAAATGCTAAAAATATCTATATTTTCATGCGAATCGAATGAGACCATTGGCATCAAAATCCGGCCCGAAAATCTGGAGATATGACAGTTTGAAAAATAAACCGACACCGTTTACGATGTACTGAACTGATATTTTAAATTGCTCCGTACATTTTTCTAATTAACGAAATTTCAAAATTTAAAATGCTAAAAATATCTATATTTTCATGCGAATCGAATGAGACCATTGGCATTAAAATCCGGCCCGAAAATCTGGAGATATGACAGTTTGAAAAATAAACCGACACCGTTTACGATGTACTGAACTGATATTTTAAATTGCTCTTAAAATTTTTCTAATTAACGAAATTTCAAAATTTAAAATGCTAAAAATATCTATATTTTCATGCGAATCGAATGAGACCATTGGCATCAAAATCCGGCCCGAAAATCTGGAGATATGACAGTTTGAAAAATAAACCGACACCGTTTACGATGTACTGAACTGATATTTTAAATTGCTCCGTACATTTTTCTAATTAACGAAATTTCAAAATTTAAAATGCTAAAAATATCTATATTTTCATGCGAATCGAATGAGACCATTGGCATCAAAATCCGGCCCGAAAATCTGGAGATATGACAGTTTGAAAAATAAACCGACACCGTTTACGATGTACTGAACTGATATTTTAAATTGCTCCGTACATTTTTCTAATTAACGAAATTTCAAAATTTAAAATGCTAAAAATATCTATATTTTCATGCGAATCGAATAAGACCATTGGCATCAAAATCCGGCCCGAAAATCTGGAGATATGACAGTTTGAAAAATAAACCGACACCGTTTACGATGTACTGAACTGATATTTTAAATTGCTCTTAAAATTTTTCTAATTAATGAAATTTCAAAATTTAAAATGCTAAAATTATCTATATTTTCATGCGAATCGAATGAGACCATTGGCATCAAAATCCGGCCCGAAAATCTGGAGATATGACAGTTTGAAAAATAAACCGACACCGTTTACGATGTACTGAACTGATATTTTAAATTGCTCTTAAAATTTTTCTAATTAATGAAATTTCAAAATTTAAAATGCTAAAAATATCTATATTTTCATGCGAATCGAATGAGACCATTGGCATCAAAATCCGGCCCGAAAATCTGGAGATATGACAGTTTGAAAAATAAACCGACACCGTTTACGATGTACTGAACTGATATTTTAAATTGCTCCGTACATTTTTCTAATTAACGAAATTTCAAAATTTAAAATGCTAAAAATATCTATATTTTCATGCGAATCGAATGAGACCATTGGCATTAAAATCCGGCCCGAAAATCTGGAGATATGACAGTTTGAAAAATAAACCGACACCGTTTACGATGTACTGAACTGATATTTTAAATTGCTCTTAAAATTTTTCTAATTAACGAAATTTCAAAATTTAAAATGCTAAAAATATCTATATTTTCATGCGAATCGAATGAGACCATTGGCATCAAAATCCGGCCCGAAAATCTGGAGATATGACAGTTTGAAAAATAAACCGACACCGTTTACGATGTACTGAACTGATATTTTAAATTGCTCTTAAAATTTTTCTAATTAACGAAATTTCAAAATTTAAAATGCTAAAAATATCTATATTTTCATGCGAATCGAATGAGACCATTGGCATCAAAATCCGGCCCGAAAATCTGGAGATATGACAGTTTGAAAAATAAACCGACACCGTTTACGATGTACTGAACTGATATTTTAAATTGCTCCGTACATTTTTCTAATTAACGAAATTTCAAAATTTAAAATGCTAAAAATATCTATATTTTCATGCGAATCGAATGAGACCATTGGCATCAAAATCCGGCCCGAAAATCTGGAGATATGACAGTTTGAAAAATAAACCGACACCGTTTACGATGTACTGAACTGATATTTTAAATTGCTCTTAAAATTTTTCTAATTAATGAAATTTCAAAATTTAAAATGCTAAAAATATCTATATTTTCATGCGAATCGAATGAGACCATTGGCATCAAAATCCGGCCCGAAAATCTGGAGATATGACAGTTTGAAAAATAAACCGACACCGTTTACGATGTACTGAACTGATATTTTAAATTGCTCTTAAAATTTTTCTAATTAATGAAATTTCAAAATTTAAAATGCTAAAAATATCTATATTTTCATGCGAATCGAATGAGACCATTGGCATCAAAATCCGGCCCGAAAATCTGGAGTTATGACAGTTTGAAAAATAAACCGACACCGTTTACGATGTACTGAACTGATATTTTAAATTGCTCTTAAAAATTTTTCTAATTAACGAAATTTCAAAATTTAAAATGCTAAAAATATCTATATTTTCATGCGAATCGAATGAGACCATTGGCATTAAAATCCGGCCCGAAAATCTGGAGATATGACAGTTTGAAAAATAAACCGACACCGTTTACGATGTACTGAACTGATATTTTAAATTGCTCTTAAAATTTTTCTAATTAACGAAATTTCAAAATTTAAAATGCTAAAAATATCTATATTTTCATGCGAATCGAATGAGACCATTGGCATCAAAATCCGGCCCGAAAATCTGGAGATATGACAGTTTGAAAAATAAACCGACACCGTTTACGATGTACTGAACTGATATTTTAAATTGCTCTTAAAATTTTTCTAATTAACGAAATTTCAAAATTTAAAATGCTAAAAATATCTATATTTTCATGCGAATCGAATGAGACCATTGGCATCAAAATCCGGCCCGAAAATCTGGAGATATGACAGTTTGAAAAATAAACCGACACCGTTTACGATGTACTGAACTGATATTTTAAATTGCTCCGTACATTTTTCTAATTAACGAAATTTCAAAATTTAAAATGCTAAAAATATCTATATTTTCATGCGAATCGAATGAGACCATTGGCATCAAAATCCGGCCCGAAAATCTGGAGATATGACAGTTTGAAAAATAAACCGACACCGTTTACGATGTACTGAACTGATATTTTAAATTGCTCTTAAAATTTTTCTAATTAATGAAATTTCAAAATTTAAAATGCTAAAAATATCTATATTTTCATGCGAATCGAATGAGACCATTGGCATCAAAATCCGGCCCGAAAATCTGGAGTTATGACAGTTTGAAAAATAAACCGACACCGTTTACGATGTACTGAACTGATATTTTAAATTGCTCTTAAAAATTTTTCTAATTAACGAAATTTCAAAATTTAAAATGCTAAAAATATCTATATTTTCATGCGAATCGAATGAGACCATTGGCATTAAAATCCGGCCCGAAAATCTGGAGATATGACAGTTTGAAAAATAAACCGACACCGTTTACGATGTACTGAACTGATATTTTAAATTGCTCTTAAAATTTTTCTAATTAACGAAATTTCAAAATTTAAAATGCTAAAAATATCTATATTTTCATGCGAATCGAATGAGACCATTGGCATCAAAATCCGGCCCGAAAATCTGGAGATATGACAGTTTGAAAAATAAACCGACACCGTTTACGATGTACTGAACTGATATTTTAAATTGCTCTTAAAATTTTTCTAATTAACGAAATTTCAAAATTTAAAATGCTAAAAATATCTATATTTTCATGCGAATCGAATGAGACCATTGGCATCAAAATCCGGCCCGAAAATCTGGAGATATGACAGTTTGAAAAATAAACCGACACCGTTTACGATGTACTGAACTGATATTTTAAATTGCTCCGTACATTTTTCTAATTAACGAAATTTCAAAATTTAAAATGCTAAAAATATCTATATTTTCATGCGAATCGAATGAGACCATTGGCATCAAAATCCGGCCCGAAAATCTGGAGATATGACAGTTTGAAAAATAAACCGACACCGTTTACGATGTACTGAACTGATATTTTAAATTGCTCTTAAAATTTTTCTAATTAATGAAATTTCAAAATTTAAAATGCTAAAAATATCTATATTTTCATGCGAATCGAATGAGACCATTGGCATCAAAATCCGGCCCGAAAATCTGGAGATATGACAGTTTGAAAAATAAACCGACACCGTTTACGATGTACTGAACTGATATTTTAAATTGCTCTTAAAATTTTTCTAATTAATGAAATTTCAAAATTTAAAATGCTAAAAATATCTATATTTTCATGCGAATCGAATGAGACCATTGGCATCAAAATCCGGCCCGAAAATCTGGAGTTATGACAGTTTGAAAAATAAACCGACACCGTTTACGATGTACTGAACTGATATTTTAAATTGCTCTTAAAAATTTTTCTAATTAACGAAATTTCAAAATTTAAAATGCTAAAAATATCTATATTTTCATGCGAATCGAATGAGACCATTGGCATCAAAATCCGGCCCGAAAATCTGGAGATATGACAGTTTGAAAAATAAACCGACACCGTTTACGATGTACTGAACTGATATTTTAAATTGCTCTTAAAATTTTTCTAATTAATGAAATTTCAAAATTTAAAATGCTAAAAATATCTATATTTTCATGCGAATCGAATGAGACCATTGGCATCAAAATCCGGCCCGAAAATCTGGAGATATGACAGTTTGAAAAATAAACCGACACCGTTTACGATGTACTGAACTGATATTTTAAATTGCTCCGTACATTTTTCTAATTAACGAAATTTCAAAATTTAAAATGCTAAAAATATCTATATTTTCATGCGAATCGAATGAGACCATTGGCATCAAAATCCGGCCCGAAAATCTGGAGATATGACAGTTTGAAAAATAAACCGACACCGTTTACGATGTACTGAACTGATATTTTAAATTGCTCTTAAAATTTTTCTAATTAATGAAATTTCAAAATTTAAAATGCTAAAAATATCTATATTTTCATGCGAATCGAATGAGACCATTGGCATCAAAATCCGGCCCGAAAATCTGGAGTTATGACAGTTTGAAAAATAAACCGACACCGTTTACGATGTACTGAACTGATATTTTAAATTGCTCTTAAAAATTTTTCTAATTAACGAAATTTCAAAATTTAAAATGCTAAAAATATCTATATTTTCATGCGAATCGAATGAGACCATTGGCATCAAAATCCGGCCCGAAAATCTGGAGATATGACAGTTTGAAAAATAAACCGACACCGTTTACGATGTACTGAACTGATATTTTAAATTGCTCTTAAAATTTTTCTAATTAATGAAATTTCAAAATTTAAAATGCTAAAAATATCTATATTTTCATGCGAATCGAATGAGACCATTGGCATCAAAATCCGGCCCGAAAATTTGGAGATATGACAGTTTGAAAAATAAACCGACACCGTTTACGATGTACTGAACTGATATTTTAAATTGCTCCGTACATTTTTCTAATTAACGAAATTTCAAAATTTAAAATGCTAAAAATATCTATATTTTCATGCGAATCGAATGAGACCATTGGCATCAAAATCCGGCCCGAAAATCTGGAGATATGACAGTTTGAAAAATAAACCGACACCGTTTACGATGTACTGAACTGATATTTTAAATTGCTCTTAAAATTTTTCTAATTAATGAAATTTCAAAATTTAAAATGCTAAAAATATCTATATTTTCATGCGAATCGAATGAGACCATTGGCATCAAAATCCGGCCCGAAAATCTGGAGATATGACAGTTTGAAAAATAAACCGACACCGTTTACGATGTACTGAACTGATATTTTAAATTGCTCTTAAAATTTTTCTAATTAATGAAATTTCAAAATTGAAAATGCTAAAAATATCTATATTTTCATGCGAATCGAATGAGACCATTGGCATCAAAATCCGGCCCGAAAATCTGGAGTTATGACAGTTTGAAAAATAAACCGACACCGTTTACGATGTACTGAACTGATATTTTAAATTGCTCTTAAAAATTTTTCTAATTAACGAAATTTCAAAATTTAAAATGCTAAAAATATCTATATTTTCATGCGAATCGAATGAGACCATTGGCATCAAAATCCGGCCCGAAAATCTGGAGATATGACAGTTTGAAAAATAAACCGACACCGTTTACGATGTACTGAACTGATATTTTAAATTGCTCTTAAAATTTTTCTAATTAATGAAATTTCAAAATTTAAAATGCTAAAAATATCTATATTTTCATGCGAATCGAATGAGACCATTGGCATCAAAATCCGGCCCGAAAATCTGGAGATATGACAGTTTGAAAAATAAACCGACACCGTTTACGATGTACTGAACTGATATTTTAAATTGCTCTTAAAATATTTCTAATTAACGAAATTTCAAAATTTAAAATGCTAAAAATATCTATATTTTCATGCGAATCGAATGAGACCATTGGCATCAAAATCCGGCCCGAAAATCTGGAGATATGACAGTTTGAAAAATAAACCGACACCGTTTACGATGTACTGAACTGATATTTTAAATTGCTCTTAAAATTTTTCTAATTAACGAAATTTCAAAATTTAAAATGCTAAAAATATCTATATTTTCATGCGAATCGAATGAGACCATTGGCATCAAAATCCGGCCCGAAAATCTGGAGATATGACAGTTTGAAAAATAAACCGACACCGTTTACGATGTACTGAACTGATATTTTAAATTGCTCCGTACATTTTTCTAATTAACGAAATTTCAAAATTTAAAATGCTAAAAATATCTATATTTTCATGCGAATCGAATGAGACCATTGGCATTAAAATCCGGCCCGAAAATCTGGAGATATGACAGTTTGAAAAATAAACCGACACCGTTTACGATGTACTGAACTGATATTTTAAATTGCTCTTAAAATTTTTCTAATTAACGAAATTTCAAAATTTAAAATGCTAAAAATATCTATATTTTCATGCGAATCGAATGAGACCATTGGCATCAAAATCCGGCCCGAAAATCTGGAGATATGACAGTTTGAAAAATAAACCGACACCGTTTACGATGTACTGAACTGATATTTTAAATTGCTCTTAAAATTTTTCTAATTAACGAAATTTCAAAATTTAAAATGCTAAAAATATCTATATTTTCATGCGAATCGAATGAGACCATTGGCATCAAAATCCGGCCCGAAAATCTGGAGATATGACAGTTTGAAAAATAAACCGACACCGTTTACGATGTACTGAACTGATATTTTAAATTGCTCTTAAAATTTTTCTAATTAATGAAATTTCAAAATCTAAAAAGCTAAAAATATCTATATTTTCATGCGAATCGAATGAGACCATTGGCATCAAAATCCGGCCCGAAAATCTGGAGATATGACAGTTTGAAAAATAAACCGACACCGTTTACGATGTACTGAACTGATATTTTAAATTGCTCCGTACATTTTTCTAATTAACGAAATTTCAAAATTTAAAATGCTAAAAATATCTATATTTTCATGCGAATCGAATGAGACCATTGGCATCAAAATCCGGCCCGAAAATCTGGAGATATGACAGTTTGAAAAATAAACCGACACCGTTTACGATGTACTGAACTGATATTTTAAATTGCTCTTAAAATTTTTCTAATTAATGAAATTTCAAAATTTAAAATGCTAAAAATATCTATATTTTCATGCGAATCGAATGAGACCATTGGCATCAAAATCCGGCCCGAAAATCTGGAGTTATGACAGTTTGAAAAATAAACCGACACCGTTTACGATGTACTGAACTGATATTTTAAATTGCTCTTAAAAATTTTTCTAATTAACGAAATTTCAAAATTTAAAATGCTAAAAATATCTATATTTTCATGCGAATCGAATGAGACCATTGGCATCAAAATCCGGCCCGAAAATCTGGAGATATGACAGTTTGAAAAATAAACCGACACCGTTTACGATGTACTGAACTGATATTTTAAATTGCTCTTAAAATTTTTCTAATTAATGAAATTTCAAAATTTAAAATGCTAAAAATATCTATATTTTCATGCGAATCGAATGAGACCATTGGCATCAAAATCCGGCCCGAAAATCTGGAGATATGACAGTTAGAAAAATAAACCGACACCGTTTACGATGTACTGAACTGATATTTTAAATTGCTCTTAAAATTTTTCTAATTAACGAAATTTCAAAATTTAAAATGCTAAAAATATCTATATTTTCATGCGAATCGAATGAGACCATTGGCATCAAAATCCGGCCCGAAAATCTGGAGATATGACAGTTTGAAAAATAAACCGACACCGTTTACGATGTACTGAACTGATATTTTAAATTGCTCTTAAAATTTTTCTAATTAATGAAATTTCAAAATTTAAAATGCTAAAAATATCTATATTTTCATGCGAATCGAATGAGACCATTGGCATCAAAATCCGGCCCGAAAATCTGGAGATATGACAGTTTGAAAAATAAACCGACACCGTTTACGATGTACTGAACTGATATTTTAAATTGCTCTTAAAATTTTTCTAATTAATGAAATTTCAAAATTGAAAATGCTAAAAATATCTATATTTTCATGCGAATCGAATGAGACCATTGGCATCAAAATCCGGCCCGAAAATCTGGAGTTATGACAGTTTGAAAAATAAACCGACACCGTTTACGATGTACTGAACTGATATTTTAAATTGCTCTTAAAAATTTTTCTAATTAACGAAATTTCAAAATTTAAAATGCTAAAAATATCTATATTTTCATGCGCATCGAATGAGACCATTGGCATCAAAATCCGGCCCGAAAATCTGGAGATATGACAGTTTGAAAAATAAACCGACACCGTTTACGATGTACTGAACTGATATTTTAAATTGCTCTTAAAATTTTTCTAATTAATGAAATTTCAAAATTTAAAATGCTAAAAATATCTATATTTTCATGCGAATCGAATGAGACCATTGGCATCAAAATCCGGCCCGAAAATCTGGAGATATGACAGTTTGAAAAATAAACCGACACCGTTTACGATGTACTGAACTGATATTTTAAATTGCTCTTAAAATATTTCTAATTAACGAAATTTCAAAATTTAAAATGCTAAAAATATCTATATTTTCATGCGAATCGAATGAGACCATTGGCATCAAAATCCGGCCCGAAAATCTGGAGATATGACAGTTTGAAAAATAAACCGACACCGTTTACGATGTACTGAACTGATATTTTAAATTGCTCTTAAAATTTTTCTAATTAACGAAATTTCAAAATTTAAAATGCTAAAAATATCTATATTTTCATGCGAATCGAATGAGACCATTGGCATCAAAATCCGGCCCGAAAATCTGGAGATATGACAGTTTGAAAAATAAACCGACACCGTTTACGATGTACTGAACTGATATTTTAAATTGCTCCGTACATTTTTCTAATTAACGAAATTTCAAAATTTAAAATGCTAAAAATATCTATATTTTCATGCGAATCGAATGAGACCATTGGCATTAAAATCCGGCCCGAAAATCTGGAGATATGACAGTTTGAAAAATAAACCGACACCGTTTACGATGTACTGAACTGATATTTTAAATTGCTCTTAAAATTTTTCTAATTAACGAAATTTCAAAATTTAAAATGCTAAAAATATCTATATTTTCATGCGAATCGAATGAGACCATTGGCATCAAAATCCGGCCCGAAAATCTGGAGATATGACAGTTTGAAAAATAAACCGACACCGTTTACGATGTACTGAACTGATATTTTAAATTGCTCTTAAAATTTTTCTAATTAACGAAATTTCAAAATTTAAAATGCTAAAAATATCTATATTTTCATGCGAATCGAATGAGACCATTGGCATCAAAATCCGGCCCGAAAATCTGGAGATATGACAGTTTGAAAAATAAACCGACACCGTTTACGATGTACTGAACTGATATTTTAAATTGCTCTTAAAATTTTTCTAATTAATGAAATTTCAAAATCTAAAAAGCTAAAAATATCTATATTTTCATGCGAATCGAATGAGACCATTGGCATCAAAATCCGGCCCGAAAATCTGGAGATATGACAGTTTGAAAAATAAACCGACACCGTTTACGATGTACTGAACTGATATTTTAAATTGCTCCGTACATTTTTCTAATTAACGAAATTTCAAAATTTAAAATGCTAAAAATATCTATATTTTCATGCGAATCGAATGAGACCATTGGCATCAAAATCCGGCCCGAAAATCTGGAGATATGACAGTTTGAAAAATAAACCGACACCGTTTACGATGTACTGAACTGATATTTTAAATTGCTCTTAAAATTTTTCTAATTAATGAAATTTCAAAATTTAAAATGCTAAAAATATCTATATTTTCATGCGAATCGAATGAGACCATTGGCATCAAAATCCGGCCCGAAAATCTGGAGTTATGACAGTTTGAAAAATAAACCGACACCGTTTACGATGTACTGAACTGATATTTTAAATTGCTCTTAAAAATTTTTCTAATTAACGAAATTTCAAAATTTAAAATGCTAAAAATATCTATATTTTCATGCGAATCGAATGAGACCATTGGCATCAAAATCCGGCCCGAAAATCTGGAGATATGACAGTTTGAAAAATAAACCGACACCGTTTACGATGTACTGAACTGATATTTTAAATTGCTCTTAAAATTTTTCTAATTAATGAAATTTCAAAATTTAAAATGCTAAAAATATCTATATTTTCATGCGAATCGAATGAGACCATTGGCATCAAAATCCGGCCCGAAAATCTGGAGATATGACAGTTTGAAAAATAAACCGACACCGTTTACGATGTACTGAACTGATATTTTAAATTGCTCCGTACATTTTTCTAATTAACGAAATTTCAAAATTTAAAATGCTAAAAATATCTATATTTTCATGCGAATCGAATGAGACCATTGGCATCAAAATCCGGCCCGAAAATCTGGAGATATGACAGTTTGAAAAATAAACCGACACCGTTTACGATGTACTGAACTGATATTTTAAATTGCTCTTAAAATTTTTCTAATTAATGAAATTTCAAAATTTAAAATGCTAAAAATATCTATATTTTCATGCGAATCGAATGAGACCATTGGCATCAAAATCCGGCCCGAAAATCTGGAGATATGACAGTTTGAAAAATAAACCGACACCGTTTACGATGTACTGAACTGATATTTTAAATTGCTCTTAAAATTTTTCTAATTAATGAAATTTCAAAATTGAAAATGCTAAAAATATCTATATTTTCATGCGAATCGAATGAGACCATTGGCATCAAAATCCGGCCCGAAAATCTGGAGTTATGACAGTTTGAAAAATAAACCGACACCGTTTACGATGTACTGAACTGCAATTTTAAATTGCTCTTAAAAATTTTTCTAATTAACGAAATTTCAAAATTTAAAATGCTAAAAATATCTATATTTTCATGCGAATCGAATGAGACCATTGGCATCAAAATCCGGCCCGAAAATCTGGAGATATGACAGTTTGAAAAATAAACCGACACCGTTTACGATGTACTGAACTGATATTTTAAATTGCTCTTAAAATTTTTCTAATTAATGAAATTTCAAAATTTAAAATGCTAAAAATATCTATATTTTCATGCGAATCGAATGAGACCATTGGCATCAAAATCCGGCCCGAAAATCTGGAGATATGACAGTTTGAAAAATAAACCGACACCGTTTACGATGTACTGAACTGATATTTTAAATTGCTCCGTACATTTTTCTAATTAACGAAATTTCAAAATTTAAAATGCTAAAAATATCTATATTTTCATGCGAATCGAATGAGACCATTGGCATCAAAATCCGGCCCGAAAATCTGGAGATATGACAGTTTGAAAAATAAACCGACACCGTTTACGATGTACTGAACTGATATTTTAAATTGCTCTTAAAATTTTTCTAATTAATGAAATTTCAAAATTTAAAATGCTAAAAATATCTATATTTTCATGCGAATCGAATGAGACCATTGGCATCAAAATCCGGCCCGAAAATCTGGAGTTATGACAGTTTGAAAAATAAACCGACACCGTTTACGATGTACTGAACTGATATTTTAAATTGCTCTTAAAAATTTTTCTAATTAACGAAATTTCAAAATTTAAAATGCTAAAAATATCTATATTTTCATGCGAATCGAATGAGACCATTGGCATCAAAATCCGGCCCGAAAATCTGGAGATATGACAGTTTGAAAAATAAACCGACACCGTTTACGATGTACTGAACTGATATTTTAAATTGCTCTTAAAATTTTTCTAATTAATGAAATTTCAAAATTTAAAATGCTAAAAATATCTATATTTTCATGCGAATCGAATGAGACCATTGGCATCAAAATCCGGCCCGAAAATCTGGAGATATGACAGTTTGAAAAATAAACCGACACCGTTTACGATGTACTGAACTGATATTTTAAATTGCTCTTAAAATTTTTCTAATTAACGAAATTTCAAAATTTAAAATGCTAAAAATATCTATATTTTCATGCGAATCGAATGAGACCATTGGCATCAAAATCCGGCCCGAAAATCTGGAGATATGACAGTTTGAAAAATAAACCGACACCGTTTACGATGTACTGAACTGATATTTTAAATTGCTCTTAAAATTTTTCTAATTAACGAAATTTCAAAATTTAAAATGCTAAAAATATCTATATTTTCATGCGAATCGAATGAGACCATTGGCATCAAAATCCGGCCCGAAAATCTGGAGATATGACAGTTTGAAAAATAAACCGACACCGTTTACGATGTACTGAACTGATATTTTAAATTGCTCCGTACATTTTTCTAATTAACGAAATTTCAAAATTTAAAATGCTAAAAATATCTATATTTTCATGCGAATCGAATGAGACCATTGGCATCAAAATCCGGCCCGAAAATCTGGAGATATGACAGTTTGAAAAATAAACCGACACCGTTTACGATGTACTGAACTGATATTTTAAATTGCTCTTAAAATTTTTCTAATTAATGAAATTTCAAAATTTAAAATGCTAAAAATATCTATATTTTCATGCGAATCGAATGAGACCATTGGCATCAAAATCCGGCCCGAAAATCTGGAGATATGACAGTTTGAAAAATAAACCGACACCGTTTACGATGTACTGAACTGATATTTTAAATTGCTCTTAAAATTTTTCTAATTAATGAAATTTCAAAATTTAAAATGCTAAAAATATCTATATTTTCATGCGAATCGAATGAGACCATTGGCATCAAAATCCGGCCCGAAAATCTGGAGTTATGACAGTTTGAAAAATAAACCGACACCGTTTACGATGTACTGAACTGATATTTTAAATTGCTCTTAAAAATTTTTCTAATTAACGAAATTTCAAAATTTAAAATGCTAAAAATATCTATATTTTCATGCGAATCGAATGAGACCATTGGCATTAAAATCCGGCCCGAAAATCTGGAGATATGACAGTTTGAAAAATAAACCGACACCGTTTACGATGTACTGAACTGATATTTTAAATTGCTCTTAAAATTTTTCTAATTAACGAAATTTCAAAATTTAAAATGCTAAAAATATCTATATTTTCATGCGAATCGAATGAGACCATTGGCATCAAAATCCGGCCCGAAAATCTGGAGATATGACAGTTTGAAAAATAAACCGACACCGTTTACGATGTACTGAACTGATATTTTAAATTGCTCTTAAAATTTTTCTAATTAACGAAATTTCAAAATTTAAAATGCTAAAAATATCTATATTTTCATGCGAATCGAATGAGACCATTGGCATCAAAATCCGGCCCGAAAATCTGGAGATATGACAGTTTGAAAAATAAACCGACACCGTTTACGATGTACTGAACTGATATTTTAAATTGCTCTTAAAATTTTTCTAATTAACGAAATTTCAAAATTTAAAATGCTAAAAATATCTATATTTTCATGCGAATCGAATGAGACCATTGGCATCAAAATCCGGCCCGAAAATCTGGAGATATGACAGTTTGAAAAATAAACCGACACCGTTTACGATGTACTGAACTGATATTTTAAATTGCTCCGTACATTTTTCTAATTAACGAAATTTCAAAATTTAAAATGCTAAAAATATCTATATTTTCATGCGAATCGAATGAGACCATTGGCATCAAAATCCGGCCCGAAAATCTGGAGATATGACAGTTTGAAAAATAAACCGACACCGTTTACGATGTACTGAACTGATATTTTAAATTGCTCTTAAAATTTTTCTAATTAATGAAATTTCAAAATTTAAAATGCTAAAAATATCTATATTTTCATGCGAATCGAATGAGACCATTGGCATCAAAATCCGGCCCGAAAATCTGGAGATATGACAGTTTGAAAAATAAACCGACACCGTTTACGATGTACTGAACTGATATTTTAAATTGCTCTTAAAATTTTTCTAATTAATGAAATTTCAAAATTTAAAATGCTAAAAATATCTATATTTTCATGCGAATCGAATGAGACCATTGGCATCAAAATCCGGCCCGAAAATCTGGAGTTATGACAGTTTGAAAAATAAACCGACACCGTTTACGATGTACTGAACTGATATTTTAAATTGCTCTTAAAAATTTTTCTAATTAACGAAATTTCAAAATTTAAAATGCTAAAAATATCTATATTTTCATGCGAATCGAATGAGACCATTGGCATCAAAATCCGGCCCGAAAATCTGGAGATATGACAGTTTGAAAAATAAACCGACACCGTTTACGATGTACTGAACTGATATTTTAAATTGCTCTTAAAATTTTTCTAATTAATGAAATTTCAAAATTTAAAATGCTAAAAATATCTATATTTTCATGCGAATCGAATGAGACCATTGGCATCAAAATCCGGCCCGAAAATCTGGAGATATGACAGTTTGAAAAATAAACCGACACCGTTTACGATGTACTGAACTGATATTTTAAATTGCTCCGTACATTTTTCTAATTAACGAAATTTCAAAATTTAAAATGCTAAAAATATCTATATTTTCATGCGAATCGAATGAGACCATTGGCATCAAAATCCGGCCCGAAAATCTGGAGATATGACAGTTTGAAAAATAAACCGACACCGTTTACGATGTACTGAACTGATATTTTAAATTGCTCTTAAAATTTTTCTAATTAATGAAATTTCAAAATTTAAAATGCTAAAAATATCTATATTTTCATGCGAATCGAATGAGACCATTGGCATCAAAATCCGGCCCGAAAATCTGGAGTTATGACAGTTTGAAAAATAAACCGACACCGTTTACGATGTACTGAACTGATATTTTAAATTGCTCTTAAAAATTTTTCTAATTAACGAAATTTCAAAATTTAAAATGCTAAAAATATCTATATTTTCATGCGAATCGAATGAGACCATTGGCATCAAAATCCGGCCCGAAAATCTGGAGATATGACAGTTTGAAAAATAAACCGACACCGTTTACGATGTACTGAACTGATATTTTAAATTGCTCTTAAAATTTTTCTAATTAATGAAATTTCAAAATTTAAAATGCTAAAAATATCTATATTTTCATGCGAATCGAATGAGACCATTGGCATCAAAATCCGGCCCGAAAATCTGGAGATATGACAGTTTGAAAAATAAACCGACACCGTTTACGATGTACTGAACTGATATTTTAAATTGCTCCGTACATTTTTCTAATTAACGAAATTTCAAAATTTAAAATGCTAAAAATATCTATATTTTCATGCGAATCGAATGAGACCATTGGCATCAAAATCCGGCCCGAAAATCTGGAGATATGACAGTTTGAAAAATAAACCGACACCGTTTACGATGTACTGAACTGATATTTTAAATTGCTCTTAAAATTTTTCTAATTAATGAAATTTCAAAATTTAAAATGCTAAAAATATCTATATTTTCATGCGAATCGAATGAGACCATTGGCATCAAAATCCGGCCCGAAAATCTGGAGATATGACAGTTTGAAAAATAAACCGACACCGTTTACGATGTACTGAACTGATATTTTAAATTGCTCTTAAAATTTTTCTAATTAATGAAATTTCAAAATTGAAAATGCTAAAAATATCTATATTTTCATGCGAATCGAATGAGACCATTGGCATCAAAATCCGGCCCGAAAATCTGGAGTTATGACAGTTTGAAAAATAAACCGACACCGTTTACGATGTACTGAACTGATATTTTAAATTGCTCTTAAAAATTTTTCTAATTAACGAAATTTCAAAATTTAAAATGCTAAAAATATCTATATTTTCATGCGAATCGAATGAGACCATTGGCATCAAAATCCGGCCCGAAAATCTGGAGATATGACAGTTTGAAAAATAAACCGACACCGTTTACGATGTACTGAACTGATATTTTAAATTGCTCTTAAAATTTTTCTAATTAATGAAATTTCAAAATTTAAAATGCTAAAAATATCTATATTTTCATGCGAATCGAATGAGACCATTGGCATCAAAATCCGGCCCGAAAATCTGGAGATATGACAGTTTGAAAAATAAACCGACACCGTTTACGATGTACTGAACTGATATTTTAAATTGCTCTTAAAATATTTCTAATTAACGAAATTTCAAAATTTAAAATGCTAAAAATATCTATATTTTCATGCGAATCGAATGAGACCATTGGCATCAAAATCCGGCCCGAAAATCTGGAGATATGACAGTTTGAAAAATAAACCGACACCGTTTACGATGTACTGAACTGATATTTTAAATTGCTCTTAAAATTTTTCTAATTAACGAAATTTCAAAATTTAAAATGCTAAAAATATCTATATTTTCATGCGAATCGAATGAGACCATTGGCATCAAAATCCGGCCCGAAAATCTGGAGATATGACAGTTTGAAAAATAAACCGACACCGTTTACGATGTACTGAACTGATATTTTAAATTGCTCTTAAAATTTTTCTAATTAATGAAATTTCAAAATTTAAAATGCTAAAACTATCTATATTTTCATGCGCATCGAATGAGACCATTGGCATCAAAATCCGGCCCGAAAATCTGGAGATATGACAGTTAGAAAAATAAACCGACACCGTTTACGATGTACTGAACTGATATTTTAAATTGCTCTTAAAATTTTTCTAATTAATGAAATTTCAAAATTTAAAATGCTAAAAATATCTATATTTTCATGCGAATCGAATGAGACCATTGGCATCAAAATCCGGCCCGAAAATCTGGAGATATGACAGTTTGAAAAATAAACCGACACCGTTTACGATGTACTGAACTGATATTTTAAATTGCTCCGTACATTTTTCTAATTAACGAAATTTCAAAATTTAAAATGCTAAAAATATCTATATTTTCATGCGAATCGAATGAGACCATTGGCATCAAAATCCGGCCCGAAAATCTGGAGTTATGACAGTTTGAAAAATAAACCGACACCGTTTACGATGTACTGAACTGATATTTTAAATTGCTCTTAAAAATTTTTCTAATTAACGAAATTTCAAAATTTAAAATGCTAAAAATATCTATATTTTCATGCGAATCGAATGAGACCATTGGCATCAAAATCCGGCCCGAAAATCTGGAGATATGACAGTTTGAAAAATAAACCGACACCGTTTACGATGTACTGAACTGATATTTTAAATTGCTCTTAAAATTTTTCTAATTAATGAAATTTCAAAATTTAAAATGCTAAAAATATCTATATTTTCATGCGAATCGAATGAGACCATTGGCATCAAAATCCGGCCCGAAAATCTGGAGATATGACAGTTTGAAAAATAAACCGACACCGTTTACGATGTACTGAACTGATATTTTAAATTGCTCCGTACATTTTTCTAATTAACGAAATTTCAAAATTTAAAATGCTAAAAATATCTATATTTTCATGCGAATCGAATGAGACCATTGGCATCAAAATCCGGCCCGAAAATCTGGAGATATGACAGTTTGAAAAATAAACCGACACCGTTTACGATGTACTGAACTGATATTTTAAATTGCTCTTAAAATTTTTCTAATTAATGAAATTTCAAAATTTAAAATGCTAAAAATATTTATATTTTCATGCGAATCGAATGAGACCATTGGCATCAAAATCCGGCCCGAAAATCTGGAGATATGACAGTTTGAAAAATAAACCGACACCGTTTACGATGTACTGAACTGATATTTTAAATTGCTCTTAAAATTTTTCTAATTAATGAAATTTCAAAATTTAAAATGCTAAAAATATCTATATTTTCATGCGAATCGAATGAGACCATTGGCATCAAAATCCGGCCCGAAAATCTGGAGTTATGACAGTTTGAAAAATAAACCGACACCGTTTACGATGTACTGAACTGATATTTTAAATTGCTCTTAAAAATTTTTCTAATTAACGAAATTTCAAAATTTAAAATGCTAAAAATATCTATATTTTCATGCGAATCGAATGAGACCATTGGCATCAAAATCCGGCCCGAAAATCTGGAGATATGACAGTTTGAAAAATAAACCGACACCGTTTACGATGTACTGAACTGATATTTTAAATTGCTCTTAAAATATTTCTAATTAACGAAATTTCAAAATTTAAAATGCTAAAAATATCTATATTTTCATGCGAATCGAATGAGACCATTGGCATCAAAATCCGGCCCGAAAATCTGGAGATATGACAGTTTGAAAAATAAACCGACACCGTTTACGATGTACTGAACTGATATTTTAAATTGCTCTTAAAATTTTTCTAATTAATGAAATTTCAAAATTTAAAATGCTAAAACTATCTATATTTTCATGCGCATCGAATGAGACCATTGGCATCAAAATCCGGCCCGAAAATCTGGAGATATGACAGTTAGAAAAATAAACCGACACCGTTTACGATGTACTGAACTGATATTTTAAATTGCTCTTAAAATTTTTCTAATTAACGAAATTTCAAAATTTAAAATGCTAAAAATATCTATATTTTCATGCGAATCGAATGAGACCATTGGCATCAAAATCCGGCCCGAAAATCTGGAGATATGACAGTTTGAAAAATAAACCGACACCGTTTACGATGTACTGAACTGATATTTTAAATTGCTCTTAAAATATTTCTAATTAACGAAATTTCAAAATTTAAAATGCTAAAAATATCTATATTTTCATGCGAATCGAATGAGACCATTGGCATCAAAATCCGGCCCGAAAATCTGGAGATATGACAGTTTGAAAAATAAACCGACACCGTTTACGATGTACTGAACTGATATATTAAATTGCTCTTAAAATTTTTCTAATTAATGAAATTTCAAAATTTAAAATGCTAAAACTATCTATATTTTCATGCGCATCGAATGAGACCATTGGCATCAAAATCCGGCCCGAAAATCTGGAGATATGACAGTTTGAAAAATAAACCGACACCGTTTACGATGTACTGAACTGATATTTTAAATTGCTCTTAAAATATTTCTAATTAACGAAATTTCAAAATTTAAAATGCTAAAAATATCTATATTTTCATGCGAATCGAATGAGACCATTGGCATCAAAATCCGGCCCGAAAATCTGGAGATATGACAGTTTGAAAAATAAACCGACACCGTTTACGATGTACTGAACTGATATTTTAAATTGCTCTTAAAATTTTTCTAATTAATGAAATTTCAAAATTTAAAATGCTAAAACTATCTATATTTTCATGCGCATCGAATGAGACCATTGGCATCAAAATCCGGCCCGAAAATCTGGAGATATGACAGTTAGAAAAATAAACCGACACCGTTTACGATGTACTGAACTGATATTTTAAATTGCTCTTAAAATTTTTCTAATTAACGAAATTTCAAAATTTAAAATGCTAAAAATATCTATATTTTCATGCGAATCGAATGAGACCATTGGCATCAAAATCCGGCCCGAAAATCTGGAGATATGACAGTTTGAAAAATAAACCGACACCGTTTACGATGTACTGAACTGATATTTTAAATTGCTCTTAAAATATTTCTAATTAACGAAATTTCAAAATTTAAAATGCTAAAAATATCTATATTTTCATGCGAATCGAATGAGACCATTGGCATCAAAATCCGGCCCGAAAATCTGGAGATATGACAGTTTGAAAAATAAACCGACACCGTTTACGATGTACTGAACTGATATTTTAAATTGCTCTTAAAATATTTCTAATTAACGAAATTTCAAAATTTAAAATGCTAAAACTATCTATATTTTCATGCGCATCGAATGAGACCATTGGCATCAAAATCCGGCCCGAAAATCTGGAGATATGACAGTTAGAAAAATAAACCGACACCGTTTACGATGTACTGAACTGATATTTTAAATTGCTCTTAAAATTTTTCTAATTAACGAAATTTCAAAATTTAAAATGCTAAAAATATCTATATTTTCATGCGAATCGAATGAGACCATTGGCATCAAAATCCGGCCCGAAAATCTGGAGATATGACAGTTTGAAAAATAAACCGACACCGTTTACGATGTACTGAACTGATATTTTAAATTGCTCTTAAAATTTTTCTAATTAATGAAATTTCAAAATTTAAAATGCTAAAAATATCTATATTTTCATGCGAATCGAATGAGACCATTGGCATCAAAATCCGGCCCGAAAATCTGGAGATATGACAGTTTGAAAAATAAACCGACACCGTTTACGATGTACTGAACTGATATTTTAAATTGCTCTTAAAATTTTTCTAATTAATGAAATTTCAAAATTGAAAATGCTAAAAATATCTATATTTTCATGCGAATCGAATGAGACCATTGGCATCAAAATCCGGCCCGAAAATCTGGAGTTATGACAGTTTGAAAAATAAACCGACACCGTTTACGATGTACTGAACTGATATTTTAAATTGCTCTTAAAAATTTTTCTAATTAACGAAATTTCAAAATTTAAAATGCTAAAAATATCTATATTTTCATGCGAATCGAATGAGACCATTGGCATCAAAATCCGGCCCGAAAATCTGGAGATATGACAGTTTGAAAAATAAACCGACACCGTTTACGATGTACTGAACTGATATTTTAAATTGCTCTTAAAATTTTTCTAATTAACGAAATTTCAAAATTTAAAATGCTAAAAATATCTATATTTTCATGCGAATCGAATGAGACCATTGGCATCAAAATCCGGCCCGAAAATCTGGAGATATGACAGTTTGAAAAATAAACCGACACCGTTTACGATGTACTGAACTGATATTTTAAATTGCTCTTAAAATTTTTCTAATTAATGAAATTTCAAAATTTAAAATGCTAAAACTATCTATATTTTCATGCGCATCGAATGAGACCATTGGCATCAAAATCCGGCCCGAAAATCTGGAGATATGACAGTTAGAAAAATAAACCGACACCGTTTACGATGTACTGAACTGATATTTTAAATTGCTCTTAAAATTTTTCTAATTAACGAAATTTCAAAATTTAAAATGCTAAAAATATCTATATTTTCATGCGAATCGAATGAGACCATTGGCATCAAAATCCGGCCCGAAAATCTGGAGATATGACAGTTTGAAAAATAAACCGACACCGTTTACGATGTACTGAACTGATATTTTAAATTGCTCTTAAAATTTTTCTAATTAATGAAATTTCAAAATTTAAAATGCTAAAAATATCTATATTTTCATGCGAATCGAATGAGACCATTGGCATCAAAATCCGGCCCGAAAATCTGGAGATATGACAGTTTGAAAAATAAACCGACACCGTTTACGATGTACTGAACTGATATTTTAAATTGCTCTTAAAATTTTTCTAATTAATGAAATTTCAAAATTGAAAATGCTAAAAATATCTATATTTTCATGCGAATCGAATGAGACCATTGGCATCAAAATCCGGCCCGAAAATCTGGAGTTATGACAGTTTGAAAAATAAACCGACACCGTTTACGATGTACTGAACTGATATTTTAAATTGCTCTTAAAAATTTTTCTAATTAACGAAATTTCAAAATTTAAAATGCTAAAAATATCTATATTTTCATGCGAATCGAATGAGACCATTGGCATCAAAATCCGGCCCGAAAATCTGGAGATATGACAGTTTGAAAAATAAACCGACACCGTTTACGATGTACTGAACTGATATTTTAAATTGCTCTTAAAATTTTTCTAATTAATGAAATTTCAAAATTTAAAATGCTAAAAATATCTATATTTTCATGCGAATCGAATGAGACCATTGGCATCAAAATCCGGCCCGAAAATCTGGAGATATGACAGTTTGAAAAATAAACCGACACCGTTTACGATGTACTGAACTGATATTTTAAATTGCTCTTAAAATATTTCTAATTAACGAAATTTCAAAATTTAAAATGCTAAAAATATCTATATTTTCATGCGAATCGAATGAGACCATTGGCATCAAAATCCGGCCCGAAAATCTGGAGATATGACAGTTTGAAAAATAAACCGACACCGTTTACGATGTACTGAACTGATATTTTAAATTGCTCTTAAAATTTTTCTAATTAACGAAATTTCAAAATTTAAAATGCTAAAAATATCTATATTTTCATGCGAATCGAATGAGACCATTGGCATCAAAATCCGGCCCGAAAATCTGGAGATATGACAGTTTGAAAAATAAACCGACACCGTTTACGATGTACTGAACTGATATTTTAAATTGCTCTTAAAATTTTTCTAATTAATGAAATTTCAAAATTTAAAATGCTAAAACTATCTATATTTTCATGCGCATCGAATGAGACCATTGGCATCAAAATCCGGCCCGAAAATCTGGAGATATGACAGTTAGAAAAATAAACCGACACCGTTTACGATGTACTGAACTGATATTTTAAATTGCTCTTAAAATTTTTCTAATTAACGAAATTTCAAAATTTAAAATGCTAAAAATATCTATATTTTCATGCGAATCGAATGAGACCATTGGCATCAAAATCCGGCCCGAAAATCTGGAGATATGACAGTTTGAAAAATAAACCGACACCGTTTACGATGTACTGAACTGATATTTTAAATTGCTCTTAAAATTTTTCTAATTAATGAAATTTCAAAATTTAAAATGCTAAAAATATCTATATTTTCATGCGAATCGAATGAGACCATTGGCATCAAAATCCGGCCCGAAAATCTGGAGATATGACAGTTTGAAAAATAAACCGACACCGTTTACGATGTACTGAACTGATATTTTAAATTGCTCTTAAAATTTTTCTAATTAATGAAATTTCAAAATTGAAAATGCTAAAAATATCTATATTTTCATGCGAATCGAATGAGACCATTGGCATCAAAATCCGGCCCGAAAATCTGGAGTTATGACAGTTTGAAAAATAAACCGACACCGTTTACGATGTACTGAACTGATATTTTAAATTGCTCTTAAAAATTTTTCTAATTAACGAAATTTCAAAATTTAAAATGCTAAAAATATCTATATTTTCATGCGCATCGAATGAGACCATTGGCATCAAAATCCGGCCCGAAAATCTGGAGATATGACAGTTTGAAAAATAAACCGACACCGTTTACGATGTACTGAACTGATATTTTAAATTGCTCTTAAAATTTTTCTAATTAATGAAATTTCAAAATTTAAAATGCTAAAAATATCTATATTTTCATGCGAATCGAATGAGACCATTGGCATCAAAATCCGGCCCGAAAATCTGGAGATATGACAGTTTGAAAAATAAACCGACACCGTTTACGATGTACTGAACTGATATTTTAAATTGCTCTTAAAATATTTCTAATTAACGAAATTTCAAAATTTAAAATGCTAAAAATATCTATATTTTCATGCGAATCGAATGAGACCATTGGCATCAAAATCCGGCCCGAAAATCTGGAGATATGACAGTTTGAAAAATAAACCGACACCGTTTACGATGTACTGAACTGATATTTTAAATTGCTCTTAAAATTTTTCTAATTAACGAAATTTCAAAATTTAAAATGCTAAAAATATCTATATTTTCATGCGAATCGAATGAGACCATTGGCATCAAAATCCGGCCCGAAAATCTGGAGATATGACAGTTTGAAAAATAAACCGACACCGTTTACGATGTACTGAACTGATATTTTAAATTGCTCTTAAAATTTTTCTAATTAATGAAATTTCAAAATTTAAAATGCTAAAACTATCTATATTTTCATGCGCATCGAATGAGACCATTGGCATCAAAATCCGGCCCGAAAATCTGGAGATATGACAGTTAGAAAAATAAACCGACACCGTTTACGATGTACTGAACTGATATTTTAAATTGCTCTTAAAATTTTTCTAATTAACGAAATTTCAAAATTTAAAATGCTAAAAATATCTATATTTTCATGCGAATCGAATGAGACCATTGGCATCAAAATCCGGCCCGAAAATCTGGAGATATGACAGTTTGAAAAATAAACCGACACCGTTTACGATGTACTGAACTGATATTTTAAATTGCTCTTAAAATTTTTCTAATTAATGAAATTTCAAAATTTAAAATGCTAAAAATATCTATATTTTCATGCGAATCGAATGAGACCATTGGCATCAAAATCCGGCCCGAAAATCTGGAGATATGACAGTTTGAAAAATAAACCGACACCGTTTACGATGTACTGAACTGATATTTTAAATTGCTCTTAAAAATTTTTCTAATTAACGAAATTTCAAAATTTAAAATGCTAAAAATATCTATATTTTCATGCGAATCGAATGAGACCATTGGCATCAAAATCCGGCCCGAAAATCTGGAGATATGACAGTTTGAAAAATAAACCGACACCGTTTACGATGTACTGAACTGATATTTTAAATTGCTCTTAAAATTTTTCTAATTAATGAAATTTCAAAATTTAAAATGCTAAAAATATCTATATTTTCATGCGAATCGAATGAGACCATTGGCATCAAAATCCGGCCCGAAAATCTGGAGATATGACAGTTTGAAAAATAAACCGACACCGTTTACGATGTACTGAACTGATATTTTAAATTGCTCTTAAAATTTTTCTAATTAACGAAATTTCAAAATTTAAAATGCTAAAAATATCTATATTTTCATGCGAATCGAATGAGACCATTGGCATCAAAATCCGGCCCGAAAATCTGGAGATATGACAGTTTGAAAAATAAACCGACACCGTTTACGATGTACTGAACTGATATTTTAAATTGCTCTTAAAATTTTTCTAATTAATGAAATTTCAAAATTTAAAATGCTAAAACTATCTATATTTTCATGCGCATCGAATGAGACCATTGGCATCAAAATCCGGCCCGAAAATCTGGAGATATGACAGTTAGAAAAATAAACCGACACCGTTTACGATGTACTGAACTGATATTTTAAATTGCTCTTAAAATTTTTCTAATTAACGAAATTTCAAAATTTAAAATGCTAAAAATATCTATATTTTCATGCGAATCGAATGAGACCATTGGCATCAAAATCCGGCCCGAAAATCTGGAGATATGACAGTTTGAAAAATAAACCGACACCGTTTACGATGTACTGAACTGATATTTTAAATTGCTCTTAAAATTTTTCTAATTAATGAAATTTCAAAATTTAAAATGCTAAAAATATCTATATTTTCATGCGAATCGAATGAGACCATTGGCATCAAAATCCGGCCCGAAAATCTGGAGATATGACAGTTTGAAAAATAAACCGACACCGTTTACGATGTACTGAACTGATATTTTAAATTGCTCTTAAAAATTTTTCTAATTAACGAAATTTCAAAATTTAAAATGCTAAAAATATCTATATTTTCATGCGAATCGAATGAGACCATTGGCATCAAAATCCGGCCCGAAAATCTGGAGATATGACAGTTTGAAAAATAAACCGACACCGTTTACGATGTACTGAACTGATATTTTAAATTGCTCTTAAAATTTTTCTAATTAATGAAATTTCAAAATTTAAAATGCTAAAAATATCTATATTTTCATGCGAATCGAATGAGACCATTGGCATCAAAATCCGGCCCGAAAATCTGGAGATATGACAGTTTGAAAAATAAACCGACACCGTTTACGATGTACTGAACTGATATTTTAAATTGCTCCGTACATTTTTCTAATTAACGAAATTTCAAAATTTAAAATGCTAAAAATATCTATATTTTCATGCAAATCGAATGAGACCATTGGCATTAAAATCCGGCCCGAAAATCTGGAGATATGACAGTTTGAAAAATAAACCGACACCGTTTACGATGTACTGAACTGATATTTTAAATTGCTCTTAAAATTTTTCTAATTAACGAAATTTCAAAATTTAAAATGCTAAAAATATCTATATTTTCATGCGAATCGAATGAGACCATTGGCATCAAAATCCGGCCCGAAAATCTGGAGATATGACAGTTTGAAAAATAAACCGACACCGTTTACGATGTACTGAACTGATATTTTAAATTGCTCCGTACATTTTTCTAACTAACGAAATTTCAAAATTTAAAATGCTAAAAATATCTATATTTTCATGCGAATCGAATGAGACCATTGGCATCAAAATCCGGCCCGAAAATCTGGAGATATGACAGTTTGAAAAATAAACCGACACCGTTTACGATGTACTGAACTGATATTTTAAATTGCTCCGTACATTTTTCTAATTAACGAAATTTCAAAATTTAAAATGCTAAAAATATCTATATTTTCATGCGAATCGAATGAGACCATTGGCATTAAAATCCGGCCCGAAAATCTGGAGATATGACAGTTTGAAAAATAAACCGACACCGTTTACGATGTACTGAACTGATATTTTAAATTGCTCCGTACATTTTTCTAACTAACGAAATTTCAAAATTTAAAATGCTAAAAATATCTATATTTTCATGCGAATCGAATGAGACCATTGGCATCAAAATCCGGCCCGAAAATCTGGAGATATGACAGTTTGAAAAATAAACCGACACCGTTTACGATGTACTGAACTGATATTTTAAATTGCTCCGTACATTTTTCTAATTAACGAAATTTCAAAATTTAAAATGCTAAAAATATCTATATTTTCATGCGAATCGAATGAGACCATTGGCATTAAAATCCGGCCCGAAAATCTGGAGATATGACAGTTTGAAAAATAAACCGACACCGTTTACGATGTACTGAACTGATATTTTAAATTGCTCTTAAAATTTTTCTAATTAACGAAATTTCAAAATTTAAAATGCTAAAAATATCTATATTTTTATGCGAATCGAATGAGACCATTGGCATCAAAATCCGGCCCGAAAATCTGGAGATATGACAGTTTGAAAAATAAACCGACACCGTTTACGATGTACTGAACTGATATTTTAAATTGCTCTTAAAATTTTTCTAATTAATGAAATTTCAAAATTTAAAATGCTAAAAATATCTATATTTTCATGCGAATCGAATGAGACCATTGGCATCAAAATCCGGCCCGAAAATCTGGAGATATGACAGTTTGAAAAATAAACCGACACCGTTTACGATGTACTGAACTGATATTTTAAATTGCTCCGTACATTTTTCTAATTAACGAAATTTCAAAATTTAAAATGCTAAAAATATCTATATTTTCATGCGAATCGAATGAGACCATTGGCATTAAAATTCGGCCCGAAAATCTGGAGATATGACAGTTTGAAAAATAAACCGACACCGTTTACGATGTACTGAACTGATATTTTAAATTGCTCTTAAAATTTTTCTAATTAACGAAATTTCAAAATTTAAAATGCTAAAAATATCTATATTTTCATGCGAATCGAATGAGACCATTGGCATCAAAATCCGGCCCGAAAATCTGGAGATATGACAGTTTGAAAAATAAACCGACACCGTTTACGATGTACTGAACTGATATTTTAAATTGCTCCGTACATTTTTCTAACTAACGAAATTTCAAAATTTAAAATGCTAAAAATATCTATATTTTCATGCGAATCGAATGAGACCATTGGCATCAAAATCCGGCCCGAAAATCTGGAGATATGACAGTTTGAAAAATAAACCGACACCGTTTACGATGTACTGAACTGATATTTTAAATTGCTCCGTACATTTTTCTAATTAACGAAATTTCAAAATTTAAAATGCTAAAAATATCTATATTTTCATGCGAATCGAATGAGACCATTGGCATTAAAATCCGGCCCGAAAATCTGGAGATATGACAGTTTGAAAAATAAACCGACACCGTTTACGATGTACTGAACTGATATTTTAAATTGCTCTTAAAATTTTTCTAATTAACGAAATTTCAAAATTTAAAATGCTAAAAATATCTATATTTTCATGCGAATCGAATGAGACCATTGGCATCAAAATCCGGCCCGAAAATCTGGAGATATGACAGTTTGAAAAATAAACCGACACCGTTTACGATGTACTGAACTGATATTTTAAATTGCTCTTAAAATTTTTCTAATTAATGAAATTTCAAAATTTAAAATGCTAAAAATATCTATATTTTCATGCGAATCGAATGAGACCATTGGCATCAAAATCCGGCCCGAAAATCTGGAGATATGACAGTTTGAAAAATAAACCGACACCGTTTACGATGTACTGAACTGATATTTTAAATTGCTCCGTACATTTTTCTAATTAACGAAATTTCAAAATTTAAAATGCTAAAAATATCTATATTTTCATGCGAATCGAATGAGACCATTGGCATTAAAATCCGGCCCGAAAATCTGGAGATATGACAGTTTGAAAAATAAACCGACACCGTTTACGATGTACTGAACTGATATTTTAAATTGCTCTTAAAATTTTTCTAATTAACGAAATTTCAAAATTTAAAATGCTAAAAATATCTATATTTTCATGCGAATCGAATGAGACCATTGGCATCAAAATCCGGCCCGAAAATCTGGAGATATGACAGTTTGAAAAATAAACCGACACCGTTTACGATGTACTGAACTGATATTTTAAATTGCTCCGTACATTTTTCTAACTAACGAAATTTCAAAATTTAAAATGCTAAAAATATCTATATTTTCATGCGAATCGAATGAGACCATTGGCATCAAAATCCGGCCCGAAAATCTGGAGATATGACAGTTTGAAAAATAAACCGACACCGTTTACGATGTACTGAACTGATATTTTAAATTGCTCCGTACATTTTTCTAATTAACGAAATTTCAAAATTTAAAATGCTAAAAATATCTATATTTTCATGCGAATCGAATGAGACCATTGGCATCAAAATCCGGCCCGAAAATCTGGAGATATGACAGTTTGAAAAATAAACCGACACCGTTTACGATGTACTGAACTGATATTTTAAATTGCTCTTAAAATTTTTCTAATTAATGAAATTTCAAAATTTAAAATGCTAAAAATATCTATATTTTCATGCGAATCGAATGAGACCATTGGCATCAAAATCCGGCCCGAAAATCTGGAGATATGACAGTTTGAAAAATAAACCGACACCGTTTACGATGTACTGAACTGATATTTTAAATTGCTCTTAAAATTTTTCTAATTAACGAAATTTCAAAATTTAAAATGCTAAAAATATCTATATTTTCATGCGAATCGAATGAGACCATTGGAATCAAAATCCGGCCCGAAAATCTGGAGATATGACAGTTTGAAAAATAAACCGACACCGTTTACGATGTACTGAACTGATATTTTAAATTGCTCTTAAAATTTTTCTAATTAATGAAATTTCAAAATTTAAAATGCTAAAAATATCTATATTTTCATGCGAATCGAATGAGACCATTGGCATCAAAATCCGGCCCGAAAATCTGGAGATATGACAGTTTGAAAAATAAACCGACACCGTTTACGATGTACTGAACTGATATTTTAAATTGCTCTTAAAAATTTTTCTAATTAACGAAATTTCAAAATTTAAAATGCTAAAAATATCTATATTTTCATGCGAATCGAATGAGACCATTGGCATCAAAATCCGGCCCGAAAATCTGGAGATATGACAGTTTGAAAAATAAACCGACACCGTTTACGATGTACTGAACTGATATTTTAAATTGCTCTTAAAATTTTTCTAATTAATGAAATTTCAAAATTTAAAATGCTAAAAATATCTATATTTTCATGCGAATCGAATGAGACCATTGGCATCAAAATCCGGCCCGAAAATCTGGAGATATGACAGTTTGAAAAATAAACCGACACCGTTTACGATGTACTGAACTGATATTTTAAATTGCTCTTAAAATTTTTCTAATTAATGAAATTTCAAAATTTAAAATGCTAAAAATATCTATATTTTCATGCGAATCGAATGAGACCATTGGCATCAAAATCCGGCCCGAAAATCTGGAGATATGACAGTTTGAAAAATAAACCGACACCGTTTACGATGTACTGAACTGATATTTTAAATTGCTCCGTACATTTTTCTAATTAACGAAATTTCAAAATTTAAAATGCTAAAAATATCTATATTTTCATGCAAATCGAATGAGACCATTGGCATCAAAATCCGGCCCGAAAATCTGGAGATATGACAGTTTGAAAAATAAACCGACACCGTTTACGATGTACTGAACTGATATTTTAAATTGCTCTTAAAATTTTTCTAATTAATGAAATTTCAAAATTTAAAATGCTAAAAATATCTATATTTTCATGCGAATCGAATGAGACCATTGGCATCAAAATCCGGCCCGAAAATCTGGAGATATGACAGTTTGAAAAATAAACCGACACCGTTTACGATGTACTGAACTGATATTTTAAATTGCTCCGTACATTTTTCTAATTAACGAAATTTCAAAATTTAAAATGCTAAAAATATCTATATTTTCATGCGAATCGAATGAGACCATTGGCATCAAAATCCGGCCCGAAAATCTGGAGATATGACAGTTTGAAAAATAAACCGACACCGTTTACGATGTACTGAACTGATATTTTAAATTGCTCTTAAAATTTTTCTAATTAATGAAATTTCAAAATTTAAAATGCTAAAAATATCTATATTTTCATGCGAATCGAATGAGACCATTGGCATCAAAATCCGGCCCGAAAATCTGGAGATATGACAGTTTGAAAAATAAACCGACACCGTTTACGATGTACTGAACTGATATTTTAAATTGCTCTTAAAATTTTTCTAATTAACGAAATTTCAAAATTTAAAATGCTAAAAATATCTATATTTTCATGCGAATCGAATGAGACCATTGGCATCAAAATCCGCCCCATAAAATCTGGAGATATGACAGTTTGAAAAATAAACCGACACCGTTTACGATGTACTGAACTGATATTTTAAATTGCTCTTAAAATTTTTCTAATTAATGAAATTTCAAAATTTAAAATGCTAAAAATATCTATATTTTCATGCGAATCGAATGAGACCATTGGCATCAAAATCCGGCCCGAAAATCTGGAGATATGACAGTTTGAAAAATAAACCGACACCGTTTACGATGTACTGAACTGATATTTTAAATTGCTCTTAAAATTTTTCTAATTAATGAAATTTCAAAATTTAAAATGCTAAAAATATCTATATTTTCATGCGAATCGAATGAGACCATTGGCATCAAAATCCGGCCCGAAAATCTGGAGATATGACAGTTTGAAAAATAAACCGACACCGTTTACGATGTACTGAACTGATATTTTAAATTGCTCCGTACATTTTTCTAATTAACGAAATTTCAAAATTTAAAATGCTAAAAATATCTATATTTTCATGCGAATCGAATGAGACCATTGGCATCAAAATCCGGCCCGAAAATCTGGAGATATGACAGTTTGAAAAATAAACCGACACCGTTTACGATGTACTGAACTGATATTTTAAATTGCTCTTAAAATTTTTCTAATTAATGAAATTTCAAAATTTAAAATGCTAAAAATATCTATATTTTCATGCGAATCGAATGAGACCATTGGCATCAAAATCCGGCCCGAAAATCTGGAGATATGACAGTTTGAAAAATAAACCGACACCGTTTACGATGTACTGAACTGATATTTTAAATTGCTCCGTACATTTTTCTAATTAATGAAATTTCAAAATTTAAAATGCTAAAAATATCTATATTTTCATGCGAATCGAATGAGACCATTGGCATCAAAATCCGGCCCGAAAATCTGGAGATATGACAGTTTGAAAAATAAACCGACACCGTTTACGATGTACTGAACTGATATTTTAAATTGCTCTTAAAATTTTTCTAATTAATGAAATTTCAAAATTTAAAATGCTAAAAATATCTATATTTTCATGCGAATCGAATGAGACCATTGGCATCAAAATCCGGCCCGAAAATCTGGAGATATGACAGTTTGAAAAATAAACCGACACCGTTTACGATGTACTGAACTGATATTTTAAATTGCTCTTAAAATTTTTCTAATTAATGAAATTTCAAAATTTAAAATGCTAAAAATATCTATATTTTCATGCGAATCGAATGAGACCATTGGCATCAAAATCCGGCCTGAAAATCTGGAGATATGACAGTTTGAAAAATAAACCGACACCGTTTACGATGTACTGAACTGATATTTTAAATTGCTCTTAAAATTTTTCTAATTAACGAAATTTCAAAATTTAAAATGCTAAAAATATCTATATTTTCATGCGAATCGAATGCGACCATTGGCATCAAAATCCGGCCCGAAAATCTGGAGATATGACAGTTTGAAAAATAAACCGACACCGTTTACGATGTACTGAACTGATATTTTAAATTGCTCTTAAAATTTTTCTAATTAATGAAATTTCAAAATTTAAAATGCTAAAACTATCTATATTTTCATGCGAATCGAATGAGACCATTGGCATCAAAATCCGGCCCGAAAATCTGGAGATATGACAGTTAGAAAAATAAACCGACACCGTTTACGATGTACTGAACTGATATTTTAAATTGCTCTTAAAATTTTTCTAATTAACGAAATTTCAAAATTTAAAATGCTAAAAATATCTATATTTTCATGCGAATCGAATGAGACCATTGGCATCAAAATCCGGCCCGAAAATCTGGAGATATGACAGTTTGAAAAATAAACCGACACCGTTTACGATGTACTGAACTGATATTTTAAATTGCTCTTAAAATTTTTCTAATTAATGAAATTTCAAAATTTAAAATGCTAAAAATATCTATATTTTCATGCGAATCGAATGAGACCATTGGCATCAAAATCCGGCCCGAAAATCTGGAGATATGACAGTTTGAAAAATAAACCGACACCGTTTACGATGTACTGAACTGATATTTTAAATTGCTCTTAAAAATTTTTCTAATTAACGAAATTTCAAAATTTAAAATGCTAAAAATATCTATATTTTCATGCGAATCGAATGAGACCATTGGCATCAAAATCCGGCCCGAAAATCTGGAGATATGACAGTTTGAAAAATAAACCGACACCGTTTACGATGTACTGAACTGATATTTTAAATTGCTCTTAAAATTTTTCTAATTAATGAAATTTCAAAATTTAAAATGCTAAAAATATCTATATTTTCATGCGAATCGAATGAGACCATTGGCATCAAAATCCGGCCCGAAAATCTGGAGATATGACAGTTTGAAAAATAAACCGACACCGTTTACGATGTACTGAACTGATATTTTAAATTGCTCCGTACATTTTTCTAATTAACGAAATTTCAAAATTTAAAATGCTAAAAATATCTATATTTTCATGCGAATCGAATGAGACCATTGGCATCAAAATCCGGCCCGAAAATCTGGAGATATGACAGTTTGAAAAATAAACCGACACCGTTTACGATGTACTGAACTGATATTTTAAATTGCTCTTAAAATTTTTCTAATTAATGAAATTTCAAAATTTAAAATGCTAAAAATATCTATATTTTCATGCGAATCGAATGAGACCATTGGCATCAAAATCCGGCCCGAAAATCTGGAGATATGACAGTTTGAAAAATAAACCGACACCGTTTACGATGTACTGAACTGATATTTTAAATTGCTCTTAAAAATTTTTCTAATTAACGAAATTTCAAAATTTAAAATGCTAAAAATATCTATATTTTCATGCGAATCGAATGAGACCATTGGCATCAAAATCCGGCCCGAAAATCTGGAGATATGACAGTTTGAAAAATAAACCGACACCGTTTACGATGTACTGAACTGATATTTTAAATTGCTCTTAAAATTTTTCTAATTAATGAAATTTCAAAATTTAAAATGCTAAAAATATCTATATTTTCATGCGAATCGAATGAGACCATTGGCATCAAAATCCGGCCCGAAAATCTGGAGATATGACAGTTTGAAAAATAAACCGACACCGTTTACGATGTACTGAACTGATATTTTAAATTGCTCCGTACATTTTTCTAATTAACGAAATTTCAAAATTTAAAATGCTAAAAATATCTATATTTTCATGCGAATCGAATGAGACCATTGGCATCAAAATCCGGCCCGAAAATCTGGAGATATGACAGTTTGAAAAATAAACCGACACCGTTTACGATGTACTGAACTGATATTTTAAATTGCTCTTAAAATTTTTCTAATTAATGAAATTTCAAAATTTAAAATGCTAAAAATATCTATATTTTCATGCGAATCGAATGAGACCATTGGCATCAAAATCCGGCCCGAAAATCTGGAGATATGACAGTTTGAAAAATAAACCGACACCGTTTACGATGTACTGAACTGATATTTTAAATTGCTCCGTACATTTTTCTAATTAACGAAATTTCAAAATTTAAAATGCTAAAAATATCTATATTTTCATGCGAATCGAATGAGACCATTGGCATTAAAATCCGGCCCGAAAATCTGGAGATATGACAGTTTGAAAAATAAACCGACACCGTTTACGATGTACTGAACTGATATTTTAAATTGCTCTTAAAATTTTTCTAATTAACGAAATTTCAAAATTTAAAATGCTAAAAATATCTATATTTTCATGCGAATCGAATGAGACCATTGGAATCAAAATCCGGCCCGAAAATCTGGAGATATGACAGTTTGAAAAATAAACCGACACCGTTTACGATGTACTGAACTGATATTTTAAATTGCTCCGTACATTTTTCTAATTAACGAAATTTCAAAATTTAAAATGCTAAAAATATCTATATTTTCATGCGAATCGAATGAGACCATTGGCATTAAAATCCGGCCCGAAAATCTGGAGATATGACAGTTTGAAAAATAAACCGACACCGTTTACGATGTACTGAACTGATATTTTAAATTGCTCTTAAAATTTTTCTAATTAACGAAATTTCAAAATTTAAAATGCTAAAAATATCTATATTTTCATGCGAATCGAATGAGACCATTGGAATCAAAATCCGGCCCGAAAATCTGGAGATATGACAGTTTGAAAAATAAACCGACACCGTTTACGATGTACTGAACTGATATTTTAAATTGCTCTTAAAATTTTTCTAATTAATGAAATTTCAAAATTTAAAATGCTAAAAATATCTATATTTTCATGCGAATCGAATGAGACCATTGGCATCAAAATCCGGCCCGAAAATCTGGAGATATGACAGTTTGAAAAATAAACCGACACCGTTTACGATGTACTGAACTGATATTTTAAATTGCTCTTAAAAATTTTTCTAATTAACGAAATTTCAAAATTTAAAATGCTAAAAATATCTATATTTTCATGCGAATCGAATGAGACCATTGGCATCAAAATCCGGCCCGAAAATCTGGAGATATGACAGTTTGAAAAATAAACCGACACCGTTTACGATGTACTGAACTGATATTTTAAATTGCTCTTAAAATTTTTCTAATTAATGAAATTTCAAAATTTAAAATGCTAAAAATATCTATATTTTCATGCGAATCGAATGAGACCATTGGCATCAAAATCCGGCCCGAAAATCTGGAGATATGACAGTTTGAAAAATAAACCGACACCGTTTACGATGTACTGAACTGATATTTTAAATTGCTCTTAAAATTTTTCTAATTAATGAAATTTCAAAATTTAAAATGCTAAAAATATCTATATTTTCATGCGAATCGAATGAGACCATTGGCATCAAAATCCGGCCCGAAAATCTGGAGATATGACAGTTTGAAAAATAAACCGACACCGTTTACGATGTACTGAACTGATATTTTAAATTGCTCCGTACATTTTTCTAATTAACGAAATTTCAAAATTTAAAATGCTAAAAATATCTATATTTTCATGCAAATCGAATGAGACCATTGGCATCAAAATCCGGCCCGAAAATCTGGAGATATGACAGTTTGAAAAATAAACCGACACCGTTTACGATGTACTGAACTGATATTTTAAATTGCTCTTAAAATTTTTCTAATTAATGAAATTTCAAAATTTAAAATGCTAAAAATATCTATATTTTCATGCGAATCGAATGAGACCATTGGCATCAAAATCCGGCCCGAAAATCTGGAGATATGACAGTTTGAAAAATAAACCGACACCGTTTACGATGTACTGAACTGATATTTTAAATTGCTCCGTACATTTTTCTAATTAACGAAATTTCAAAATTTAAAATGCTAAAAATATCTATATTTTCATGCGAATCGAATGAGACCATTGGCATCAAAATCCGGCCCGAAAATCTGGAGATATGACAGTTTGAAAAATAAACCGACACCGTTTACGATGTACTGAACTGATATTTTAAATTGCTCTTAAAATTTTTCTAATTAATGAAATTTCAAAATTTAAAATGCTAAAAATATCTATATTTTCATGCGAATCGAATGAGACCATTGGCATCAAAATCCGGCCCGAAAATCTGGAGATATGACAGTTTGAAAAATAAACCGACACCGTTTACGATGTACTGAACTGATATTTTAAATTGCTCTTAAAATTTTTCTAATTAACGAAATTTCAAAATTTAAAATGCTAAAAATATCTATATTTTCATGCGAATCGAATGAGACCATTGGCATCAAAATCCGCCCCATAAAATCTGGAGATATGACAGTTTGAAAAATAAACCGACACCGTTTACGATGTACTGAACTGATATTTTAAATTGCTCTTAAAATTTTTCTAATTAATGAAATTTCAAAATTTAAAATGCTAAAAATATCTATATTTTCATGCGAATCGAATGAGACCATTGGCATCAAAATCCGGCCCGAAAATCTGGAGATATGACAGTTTGAAAAATAAACCGACACCGTTTACGATGTACTGAACTGATATTTTAAATTGCTCTTAAAATTTTTCTAATTAATGAAATTTCAAAATTTAAAATGCTAAAAATATCTATATTTTCATGCGAATCGAATGAGACCATTGGCATCAAAATCCGGCCCGAAAATCTGGAGATATGACAGTTTGAAAAATAAACCGACACCGTTTACGATGTACTGAACTGATATTTTAAATTGCTCCGTACATTTTTCTAATTAACGAAATTTCAAAATTTAAAATGCTAAAAATATCTATATTTTCATGCGAATCGAATGAGACCATTGGCATCAAAATCCGGCCCGAAAATCTGGAGATATGACAGTTTGAAAAATAAACCGACACCGTTTACGATGTACTGAACTGATATTTTAAATTGCTCTTAAAATTTTTCTAATTAATGAAATTTCAAAATTTAAAATGCTAAAAATATCTATATTTTCATGCGAATCGAATGAGACCATTGGCATCAAAATCCGGCCCGAAAATCTGGAGATATGACAGTTTGAAAAATAAACCGACACCGTTTACGATGTACTGAACTGATATTTTAAATTGCTCCGTACATTTTTCTAATTAATGAAATTTCAAAATTTAAAATGCTAAAAATATCTATATTTTCATGCGAATCGAATGAGACCATTGGCATCAAAATCCGGCCCGAAAATCTGGAGATATGACAGTTTGAAAAATAAACCGACACCGTTTACGATGTACTGAACTGATATTTTAAATTGCTCTTAAAATTTTTCTAATTAATGAAATTTCAAAATTTAAAATGCTAAAAATATCTATATTTTCATGCGAATCGAATGAGACCATTGGCATCAAAATCCGGCCCGAAAATCTGGAGATATGACAGTTTGAAAAATAAACCGACACCGTTTACGATGTACTGAACTGATATTTTAAATTGCTCTTAAAATTTTTCTAATTAATGAAATTTCAAAATTTAAAATGCTAAAAATATCTATATTTTCATGCGAATCGAATGAGACCATTGGCATCAAAATCCGGCCTGAAAATCTGGAGATATGACAGTTTGAAAAATAAACCGACACCGTTTACGATGTACTGAACTGATATTTTAAATTGCTCTTAAAATTTTTCTAATTAACGAAATTTCAAAATTTAAAATGCTAAAAATATCTATATTTTCATGCGAATCGAATGCGACCATTGGCATCAAAATCCGGCCCGAAAATCTGGAGATATGACAGTTTGAAAAATAAACCGACACCGTTTACGATGTACTGAACTGATATTTTAAATTGCTCTTAAAATTTTTCTAATTAATGAAATTTCAAAATTTAAAATGCTAAAACTATCTATATTTTCATGCGAATCGAATGAGACCATTGGCATCAAAATCCGGCCCGAAAATCTGGAGATATGACAGTTAGAAAAATAAACCGACACCGTTTACGATGTACTGAACTGATATTTTAAATTGCTCTTAAAATTTTTCTAATTAACGAAATTTCAAAATTTAAAATGCTAAAAATATCTATATTTTCATGCGAATCGAATGAGACCATTGGCATCAAAATCCGGCCCGAAAATCTGGAGATATGACAGTTTGAAAAATAAACCGACACCGTTTACGATGTACTGAACTGATATTTTAAATTGCTCTTAAAATTTTTCTAATTAATGAAATTTCAAAATTTAAAATGCTAAAAATATCTATATTTTCATGCGAATCGAATGAGACCATTGGCATCAAAATCCGGCCCGAAAATCTGGAGATATGACAGTTTGAAAAATAAACCGACACCGTTTACGATGTACTGAACTGATATTTTAAATTGCTCTTAAAAATTTTTCTAATTAACGAAATTTCAAAATTTAAAATGCTAAAAATATCTATATTTTCATGCGAATCGAATGAGACCATTGGCATCAAAATCCGGCCCGAAAATCTGGAGATATGACAGTTTGAAAAATAAACCGACACCGTTTACGATGTACTGAACTGATATTTTAAATTGCTCTTAAAATTTTTCTAATTAATGAAATTTCAAAATTTAAAATGCTAAAAATATCTATATTTTCATGCGAATCGAATGAGACCATTGGCATCAAAATCCGGCCCGAAAATCTGGAGATATGACAGTTTGAAAAATAAACCGACACCGTTTACGATGTACTGAACTGATATTTTAAATTGCTCCGTACATTTTTCTAATTAACGAAATTTCAAAATTTAAAATGCTAAAAATATCTATATTTTCATGCGAATCGAATGAGACCATTGGCATCAAAATCCGGCCCGAAAATCTGGAGATATGACAGTTTGAAAAATAAACCGACACCGTTTACGATGTACTGAACTGATATTTTAAATTGCTCTTAAAATTTTTCTAATTAATGAAATTTCAAAATTTAAAATGCTAAAAATATCTATATTTTCATGCGAATCGAATGAGACCATTGGCATCAAAATCCGGCCCGAAAATCTGGAGATATGACAGTTTGAAAAATAAACCGACACCGTTTACGATGTACTGAACTGATATTTTAAATTGCTCTTAAAAATTTTTCTAATTAACGAAATTTCAAAATTTAAAATGCTAAAAATATCTATATTTTCATGCGAATCGAATGAGACCATTGGCATCAAAATCCGGCCCGAAAATCTGGAGATATGACAGTTTGAAAAATAAACCGACACCGTTTACGATGTACTGAACTGATATTTTAAATTGCTCTTAAAATTTTTCTAATTAATGAAATTTCAAAATTTAAAATGCTAAAAATATCTATATTTTCATGCGAATCGAATGAGACCATTGGCATCAAAATCCGGCCCGAAAATCTGGAGATATGACAGTTTGAAAAATAAACCGACACCGTTTACGATGTACTGAACTGATATTTTAAATTGCTCCGTACATTTTTCTAATTAACGAAATTTCAAAATTTAAAATGCTAAAAATATCTATATTTTCATGCGAATCGAATGAGACCATTGGCATCAAAATCCGGCCCGAAAATCTGGAGATATGACAGTTTGAAAAATAAACCGACACCGTTTACGATGTACTGAACTGATATTTTAAATTGCTCTTAAAATTTTTCTAATTAATGAAATTTCAAAATTTAAAATGCTAAAAATATCTATATTTTCATGCGAATCGAATGAGACCATTGGCATCAAAATCCGGCCCGAAAATCTGGAGATATGACAGTTTGAAAAATAAACCGACACCGTTTACGATGTACTGAACTGATATTTTAAATTGCTCTTAAAAATTTTTCTAATTAACGAAATTTCAAAATTTAAAATGCTAAAAATATCTATATTTTCATGCGAATCGAATGAGACCATTGGCATCAAAATCCGGCCCGAAAATCTGGAGATATGACAGTTTGAAAAATAAACCGACACCGTTTACGATGTACTGAACTGATATTTTAAATTGCTCTTAAAATTTTTCTAATTAATGAAATTTCAAAATTTAAAATGCTAAAAATATCTATATTTTCATGCGAATCGAATGAGACCATTGGCATCAAAATCCGGCCCGAAAATCTGGAGATATGACAGTTTGAAAAATAAACCGACACCGTTTACGATGTACTGAACTGATATTTTAAATTGCTCCGTACATTTTTCTAATTAACGAAATTTCAAAATTTAAAATGCTAAAAATATCTATATTTTCATGCGAATCGAATGAGACCATTGGCATCAAAATCCGGCCCGAAAATCTGGAGATATGACAGTTTGAAAAATAAACCGACACCGTTTACGATGTACTGAACTGATATTTTAAATTGCTCTTAAAATTTTTCTAATTAATGAAATTTCAAAATTTAAAATGCTAAAAATATCTATATTTTCATGCGAATCGAATGAGACCATTGGCATCAAAATCCGGCCCGAAAATCTGGAGATATGACAGTTTGAAAAATAAACCGACACCGTTTACGATGTACTGAACTGATATTTTAAATTGCTCTTAAAATTTTTCTAATTAATGAAATTTCAAAATTTAAAATGCTAAAAATATCTATATTTTCATGCGAATCGAATGAGACCATTGGCATCAAAATCCGGCCTGAAAATCTGGAGATATGACAGTTTGAAAAATAAACCGACACCGTTTACGATGTACTGAACTGATATTTTAAATTGCTCTTAAAATTTTTCTAATTAACGAAATTTCAAAATTTAAAATGCTAAAAATATCTATATTTTCATGCGAATCGAATGAGACCATTGGCATCAAAATCCGGCCCGAAAATCTGGAGATATGACAGTTTGAAAAATAAACCGACACCGTTTACGATGTACTGAACTGATATTTTAAATTGCTCTTAAAATTTTTCTAATTAATGAAATTTCAAAATTTAAAATGCTAAAACTATCTATATTTTCATGCGAATCGAATGAGACCATTGGCATCAAAATCCGGCCCGAAAATCTGGAGATATGACAGTTAGAAAAATAAACCGACACCGTTTACGATGTACTGAACTGATATTTTAAATTGCTCTTAAAATTTTTCTAATTAACGAAATTTCAAAATTTAAAATGCTAAAAATATCTATATTTTCATGCGAATCGAATGAGACCATTGGCATCAAAATCCGGCCCGAAAATCTGGAGATATGACAGTTTGAAAAATAAACCGACACCGTTTACGATGTACTGAACTGATATTTTAAATTGCTCTTAAAATTTTTCTAATTAATGAAATTTCAAAATTTAAAATGCTAAAAATATCTATATTTTCATGCGAATCGAATGAGACCATTGGCATCAAAATCCGGCCCGAAAATCTGGAGATATGACAGTTTGAAAAATAAACCGACACCGTTTACGATGTACTGAACTGATATTTTAAATTGCTCTTAAAAATTTTTCTAATTAACGAAATTTCAAAATTTAAAATGCTAAAAATATCTATATTTTCATGCGAATCGAATGAGACCATTGGCATCAAAATCCGGCCCGAAAATCTGGAGATATGACAGTTTGAAAAATAAACCGACACCGTTTACGATGTACTGAACTGATATTTTAAATTGCTCTTAAAATTTTTCTAATTAATGAAATTTCAAAATTTAAAATGCTAAAAATATCTATATTTTCATGCGAATCGAATGAGACCATTGGCATCAAAATCCGGCCCGAAAATCTGGAGATATGACAGTTTGAAAAATAAACCGACACCGTTTACGATGTACTGAACTGATATTTTAAATTGCTCCGTACATTTTTCTAATTAACGAAATTTCAAAATTTAAAATGCTAAAAATATCTATATTTTCATGCGAATCGAATGAGACCATTGGCATCAAAATCCGGCCCGAAAATCTGGAGATATGACAGTTTGAAAAATAAACCGACACCGTTTACGATGTACTGAACTGATATTTTAAATTGCTCTTACAATTTTTCTAATTAACGAAATTTTAAAATTTAAAATGCTAAAAATATCTATATTTTCATGCGAATCGAATGAGACCATTGGCATCAAAATCCGGCCCGAAAATCTGGAGATATGACAGTTTGAAAAATAAACCGACACCGTTTACGATGTACTGAACTGATATTTTAAATTGCTCTTAAAATTTTTCTAATTAATGAAATTTCAAAATTTAAAATGCTAAAAATATCTATATTTTCATGTGAATCGAATGAGACCATTGGCATCAAAATCCGGCCCGAAAGTCTGGAGATATGACAGTTTGAAAAATAAACCGACACCGTTTACGATGTACTGAACTGATATTTTAAATTGCTCTTAAAATTTTTCTAATTAACGAAATTTCAAAATTTAAAATGCTAAAAATATCTATATTTTCATGCGAATCGAATGAGACCATTGGCATCAAAATCCGGCCCGAAAATCTGGAGATATGACAGTTTGAAAAATAAACCGACACCGTTTACGATGTACTGAACTGATATTTTAAATTGCTCCGTACATTTTTCTAATTAACGAAATTTCAAAATTTAAAATGCTAAAAATATCTATATTTTCATGTAAATCGAATGAGACCATTGGCATCAAAATCCGGCCCGAAAATCTGGAGATATGACAGTTTGAAAAATAAACCGACACCGTTTACGATGTACTGAACTGATATTTTAAATTGCTCTTAAAATTTTTCTAATTAACGAAATTTCAAAATTTAAAATGCTAAAAATATCTATATTTTCATGCGAATCGAATGAGACCATTGGCATCAAAATCCGGCCCGAAAATCTGGAGATATGACAGTTTGAAAAATAAACCGACACCGTTTACGATGTACTGAACTGATATTTTAAATTGCTCTTAAAATTTTTCTAATTAACGAAATTTCAAAATTTAAAATGCTAAAAATATCTATATTTTCATGCGAATCGAATGAGACCATTGGCATCAAAATCCGCCCCATAAAATCTGGAGATATGACAGTTTGAAAAATAAACCGACACCGTTTACGATGTACTGAACTGATATTTTAAATTGCTCTTAAAATTTTTCTAATTAATGAAATTTCAAAATTTAAAATGCTAAAAATATCTATATTTTCATGCGAATCGAATGAGACCATTGGCATCAAAATCCGGCCCGAAAATCTGGAGATATGACAGTTTGAAAAATAAACCGACACCGTTTACGATGTACTGAACTGATATTTTAAATTGCTCTTAAAATTTTTCTAATTAACGAAATTTCAAAATTTAAAATGCTAAAAATATCTATATTTTCATGCGAATCGAATGAGACCATTGGCATCAAAATCCGCCCCATAAAATCTGGAGATATGACAGTTTGAAAAATAAACCGACACCGTTTACGATGTACTGAACTGATATTTTAAATTGCTCTTAAAATTTTTCTAATTAACGAAATTTCAAAATTTAAAATGCTAAAAATGTCTATATTTTCATGCGAATCGAATGAGACCATTGGCATCAAAATCCGGCCCGAAAATCTGGAGATATGACAGTTTGAAAAATAAACCGACACCGTTTACGATGTACTGAACTGATATTTTAAATTGCTCTTAAAATTTTTCTAATTAATGAAATTTCAAAATTTAAAATGCTAAAAATATCTATATTTTCATGCGAATCGAATGAGACCATTGGCATCAAAATCCGGCCCGAAAATCTGGAGATATGACAGTTTGAAAAATAAACCGACACCGTTTACGATGTACTGAACTGATATTTTAAATTGCTCTTAAAATTTTTCTAATTAACGAAATTTCAAAATTTAAAATGCTAAAAATATCTATATTTTCATGCGAATCGAATGAGACCATTGGCATCAAAATCCGGCCCGAAAATCTGGAGATATGACAGTTTGAAAAATAAACCGACACCGTTTACGATGTACTGAACTGATATTTTAAATTGCTCCGTACATTTTTCTAATTAACGAAATTTCAAAATTTAAAATGCTAAAAATATCTATATTTTCATGTAAATCGAATGAGACCATTGGCATCAAAATCCGGCCCGAAAATCTGGAGATATGACAGTTTGAAAAATAAACCGACACCGTTTACGATGTACTGAACTGATATTTTAAATTGCTCTTAAAATTTTTCTAATTAACGAAATTTCAAAATTTAAAATGCTAAAAATATCTATATTTTCATGCGAATCGAATGAGACCATTGGCATCAAAATCCGGCCCGAAAATCTGGAGATATGACAGTTTGAAAAATAAACCGACACCGTTTACGATGTACTGAACTGATATTTTAAATTGCTCCGTACATTTTTCTAATTAACGAAATTTCAAAATTTAAAATGCTAAAAATATCTATATTTTCATGTAAATCGAATGAGACCATTGGCATCAAAATCCGGCCCGAAAATCTGGAGATATGACAGTTTGAAAAATAAACCGACACCGTTTACGATGTACTGAACTGATATTTTAAATTGCTCTTAAAATTTTTCTAATTAACGAAATTTCAAAATTTAAAATGCTAAAAATATCTATATTTTCATGCGAATCGAATGAGACCATTGGCATCAAAATCCGGCCCGAAAATCTGGAGATATGACAGTTTGAAAAATAAACCGACACCGTTTACGATGTACTGAACTGATATTTTAAATTGCTCTTAAAATTTTTCTAATTAACGAAATTTCAAAATTTAAAATGCTAAAAATATCTATATTTTCATGCGAATCGAATGAGACCATTGGCATCAAAATCCGCCCCATAAAATCTGGAGATATGACAGTTTGAAAAATAAACCGACACCGTTTACGATGTACTGAACTGATATTTTATATTGCTCTTAAAATTTTTCTAATTAATGAAATTTCAAAATTTAAAATGCTAAAAATATCTATATTTTCATGCGAATCGAATGAGACCATTGGCATCAAAATCCGGCCCGAAAATCTGGAGATATGACAGTTTGAAAAATAAACCGACACCGTTTACGATGTACTGAACTGATATTTTAAATTGCTCCGTACATTTTTCTAATTAACGAAATTTCAAAATTTAAAATGCTAAAAATATCTATATTTTCATGCGAATCGAATGAGACCATTGGCATCAAAATCCGGCGAAAATCTGGAGATATGACAGTTTGAAAAATAAACCGACACCGTTTACGATGTACTGAACTGATATTTTAAATTGCTCTTAAAATTTTTCTAATTAATGAAATTTCAAAATTTAAAATGCTAAAAATATCTATATTTTCATGTGAATCGAATGAGACCATTGGCATCAAAATCCGGCCCGAAAGTCTGGAGATATGACAGTTTGAAAAATAAACCGACACCGTTTACGATGTACTGAACTGATATTTTAAATTGCTCTTAAAATTTTTCTAATTAACGAAATTTCAAAATTTAAAATGCTAAAAATATCTATATTTTCATGCGAATCGAATGAGACCATTGGCATCAAAATCCGGCCCGAAAATCTGGAGATATGACAGTTTGAAAAATAAACCGACACCGTTTACGATGTACTGAACTGATATTTTAAATTGCTCCGTACATTTTTCTAATTAACGAAATTTCAAAATTTAAAATGCTAAAAATATCTATATTTTCATGTAAATCGAATGAGACCATTGGCATCAAAATCCGGCCCGAAAATCTGGAGATATGACAGTTTGAAAAATAAACCGACACCGTTTACGATGTACTGAACTGATATTTTAAATTGCTCTTAAAATTTTTCTAATTAACGAAATTTCAAAATTTAAAATGCTAAAAATATCTATATTTTCATGCGAATCGAATGAGACCATTGGCATCAAAATCCGGCCCGAAAATCTGGAGATATGACAGTTTGAAAAATAAACCGACACCGTTTACGATGTACTGAACTGATATTTTAAATTGCTCTTAAAATTTTTCTAATTAACGAAATTTCAAAATTTAAAATGCTAAAAATATCTATATTTTCATGCGAATCGAATGAGACCATTGGCATCAAAATCCGCCCCATAAAATCTGGAGATATGACAGTTTGAAAAATAAACCGACACCGTTTACGATGTACTGAACTGATATTTTAAATTGCTCTTAAAATTTTTCTAATTAATGAAATTTCAAAATTTAAAATGCTAAAAATATCTATATTTTCATGCGAATCGAATGAGACCATTGGCATCAAAATCCGGCCCGAAAATCTGGAGATATGACAGTTTGAAAAATAAACCGACACCGTTTACGATGTACTGAACTGATATTTTAAATTGCTCTTAAAATTTTTCTAATTAACGAAATTTCAAAATTTAAAATGCTAAAAATATCTATATTTTCATGCGAATCGAATGAGACCATTGGCATCAAAATCCGCCCCATAAAATCTGGAGATATGACAGTTTGAAAAATAAACCGACACCGTTTACGATGTACTGAACTGATATTTTAAATTGCTCTTAAAATTTTTCTAATTAATGAAATTTCAAAATTTAAAATGCTAAAAATATCTATATTTTCATGCGAATCGAATGAGACCATTGGCATCAAAATCCGGCCCGAAAATCTGGAGATATGACAGTTTGAAAAATAAACCGACACCGTTTACGATGTACTGAACTGATATTTTAAATTGCTCTTAAAATTTTTCTAATTAATGAAATTTCAAAATTTAAAATGCTAAAAATATCTATATTTTCATGCGAATCGAATGAGACCATTGGCATCAAAATCCGGCCCGAAAATCTGGAGATATGACAGTTTGAAAAATAAACCGACACCGTTTACGATGTACTGAACTGATATTTTAAATTGCTCTTAAAATTTTTCTAATTAACGAAATTTCAAAATTTAAAATGCTAAAAATATCTATATTTTCATGCGAATCGAATGAGACCATTGGCATCAAAATCCGCCCCATAAAATCTGGAGATATGACGGTTTGAAAAATAAACCGACACCGTTTACGATGTACTGAACTGATATTTTAAATTGCTCTTAAAATTTTTCTAATTAATGAAATTTCAAAATTTAAAATGCTAAAAGTATCTATATTTTCATGCGAATCGAATGAGACCATTGGCATCAAAATCCGGCCCGAAAATCTGGAGATATGACAGTTTGAAAAATAAACCGACACCGTTTACGATGTACTGAACTGATATTTTAAATTGCTCTTAAAATTTTTCTAATTAACGAAATTTCAAAATTTAAAATGCTAAAAATATCTATATTTTCATGCGAATCGAATGAGACCATTGGCATCAAAATCCGCCCCATAAAATCTGGAGATATGACAGTTTGAAAAATAAACCGACACCGTTTACGATGTACTGAACTGATATTTTAAATTGCTCTTAAAATTTTTCTAATTAATGAAATTTCAAAATTTAAAATGCTAAAAATATCTATATTTTCATGCGAATCGAATGAGACCATTGGCATCAAAATCCGGCCCGAAAATCTGGAGATATGACAGTTTGAAAAATAAACCGACACCGTTTACGATGTACTGAACTGATATTTTAAATTGCTCTTAAAATTTTTCTAATTAATGAAATTTCAAAATTTAAAATGCTAAAAATATCTATATTTTCATGTGAATCGAATGAGACCATTGGCATCAAAATCCGGCCCGAAAGTCTGGAGATATGACAGTTTGAAAAATAAACCGACACCGTTTACGATGTACTGAACTGATATTTTAAATTGCTCTTAAAATTTTTCTAATTAACGAAATTTCAAAATTTAAAATGCTAAAAATATCTATATTTTCATGCGAATCGAATGAGACCATTGGCATCAAAATCCGGCCCGAAAATCTGGAGATATGACAGTTTGAAAAATAAACCGACACCGTTTACGATGTACTGAACTGATATTTTAAATTGCTCCGTACATTTTTCTAATTAACGAAATTTCAAAATTTAAAATGCTAAAAATATCTATATTTTCATGTAAATCGAATGAGACCATTGGCATCAAAATCCGGCCCGAAAATCTGGAGATATGACAGTTTGAAAAATAAACCGACACCGTTTACGATGTACTGAACTGATATTTTAAATTGCTCTTAAAATTTTTCTAATTAACGAAATTTCAAAATTTAAAATGCTAAAAATATCTATATTTTCATGCGAATCGAATGAGACCATTGGCATCAAAATCCGCCCCATAAAATCTGGAGATATGACAGTTTGAAAAATAAACCGACACCGTTTACGATGTACTGAACTGATATTTTAAATTGCTCTTAAAATTTTTCTAATTAACGAAATTTCAAAATTTAAAATGCTAAAAATATCTATATTTTCATGCGAATCGAATGAGACCATTGGCATCAAAATCCGCCCCATAAAATCTGGAGATATGACAGTTTGAAAAATAAACCGACACCGTTTACGATGTACTGAACTGATATTTTAAATTGCTCTTAAAATTTTTCTAATTAATGAAATTTCAAAATTTAAAATGCTAAAAATATCTATATTTTCATGCGAATCGAATGAGACCATTGGCATCAAAATCCGGCCCGAAAATCTGGAGATATGACAGTTTGAAAAATAAACCGACACCGTTTACGATGTACTGAACTGATATTTTAAATTGCTCTTAAAATTTTTCTAATTAACGAAATTTCAAAATTTAAAATGCTAAAAATATCTATATTTTCATGCGAATCGAATGAGACCATTGGCATCAAAATCCGCCCCATAAAATCTGGAGATATGACAGTTTGAAAAATAAACCGACACCGTTTACGATGTACTGAACTGATATTTTAAATTGCTCTTAAAATTTTTCTAATTAATGAAATTTCAAAATTTAAAATGCTAAAAATATCTATATTTTCATGCGAATCGAATGAGACCATTGGCATCAAAATCCGGCCCGAAAATCTGGAGATATGACAGTTTGAAAAATAAACCGACACCGTTTACGATGTACTGAACTGATATTTTAAATTGCTCTTAAAATTTTTCTAATTAATGAAATTTCAAAATTTAAAATGCTAAAAATATCTATATTTTCATGCGAATCGAATGAGACCATTGGCATCAAAATCCGGCCCGAAAATCTGGAGATATGACAGTTTGAAAAATAAACCGACACCGTTTACGATGTACTGAACTGATATTTTAAATTGCTCTTAAAATTTTTCTAATTAATGAAATTTCAAAATTTAAAATGCTAAAAATATCTATATTTTCATGCGAATCGAATGAGACCATTGGCATCAAAATCCGGCCCGAAAATCTGGAGATATGACAGTTTGAAAAATAAACCGACACCGTTTACGATGTACTGAACTGATATTTTAAATTGCTCTTAAAATTTTTCTAATTAATGAAATTTCAAAATTTAAAATGCTAAAAATATCTATATTTTCATGCGAATCGAATGAGACCATTGGCATCAAAATCCGGCCCGAAAATCTGGAGATATGACAGTTTGAAAAATAAACCGACACCGTTTACGATGTACTGAACTGATATTTTAAATTGCTCCGTACATTTTTCTAATTAACGAAATTTCAAAATTTAAAATGCTAAAAATATCTATATTTTCATGCGAATCGAATGAGACCATTGGCATCAAAATCCGGCGAAAATCTGGAGATATGACAGTTTGAAAAATAAACCGACACCGTTTACGATGTACTGAACTGATATTTTAAATTGCTCTTAAAATTTTTCTAATTAATGAAATTTCAAAATTTAAAATGCTAAAAATATCTATATTTTCATGTGAATCGAATGAGACCATTGGCATCAAAATCCGGCCCGAAAATCTGGAGATATGACAGTTTGAAAAATAAACCGACACCGTTTACGATGTACTGAACTGATATTTTAAATTGCTCTTAAAATTTTTCTAATTAATGAAATTTCAAAATTTAAAATGCTAAAAATATCTATATTTTCATGCGAATCGAATGAGACCATTGGCATCAAAATCCGGCCCGAAAATCTGGAGATATGACAGTTTGAAAAATAAACCGACACCGTTTACGATGTACTGAACTGATATTTTAAATTGCTCTTAAAATTTTTCTAATTAATGAAATTTCAAAATTTAAAATGCTAAAAATATCTATATTTTCATGCGAATCGAATGAGACCATTGGCATCAAAATCCGGCCCGAAAATCTGGAGATATGACAGTTTGAAAAATAAACCGACACCGTTTACGATGTACTGAACTGATATTTTAAATTGCTCCGTACATTTTTCTAATTAACGAAATTTCAAAATTTAAAATGCTAAAAATATCTATATTTTCATGCGAATCGAATGAGACCATTGGCATCAAAATCCGGCGAAAATCTGGAGATATGACAGTTTGAAAAATAAACCGACACCGTTTACGATGTACTGAACTGATATTTTAAATTGCTCTTAAAATTTTTCTAATTAATGAAATTTCAAAATTTAAAATGCTAAAAATATCTATATTTTCATGTGAATCGAATGAGACCATTGGCATCAAAATCCGGCCCGAAAGTCTGGAGATATGACAGTTTGAAAAATAAACCGACACCGTTTACGATGTACTGAACTGATATTTTAAATTGCTCTTAAAATTTTTCTAATTAACGAAATTTCAAAATTTAAAATGCTAAAAATATCTATATTTTCATGCGAATCGAATGAGACCATTGGCATCAAAATCCGGCCCGAAAATCTGGAGATATGACAGTTTGAAAAATAAACCGACACCGTTTACGATGTACTGAACTGATATTTTAAATTGCTCCGTACATTTTTCTAATTAACGAAATTTCAAAATTTAAAATGCTAAAAATATCTATATTTTCATGTAAATCGAATGAGACCATTGGCATCAAAATCCGGCCCGAAAATCTGGAGATATGACAGTTTGAAAAATAAACCGACACCGTTTACGATGTACTGAACTGATATTTTAAATTGCTCTTAAAATTTTTCTAATTAACGAAATTTCAAAATTTAAAATGCTAAAAATATCTATATTTTCATGCGAATCGAATGAGACCATTGGCATCAAAATCCGCCCCATAAAATCTGGAGATATGACAGTTTGAAAAATAAACCGACACCGTTTACGATGTACTGAACTGATATTTTAAATTGCTCTTAAAATTTTTCTAATTAACGAAATTTCAAAATTTAAAATGCTAAAAATATCTATATTTTCATGCGAATCGAATGAGACCATTGGCATCAAAATCCGCCCCATAAAATCTGGAGATATGACAGTTTGAAAAATAAACCGACACCGTTTACGATGTACTGAACTGATATTTTAAATTGCTCTTAAAATTTTTCTAATTAATGAAATTTCAAAATTTAAAATGCTAAAAATATCTATATTTTCATGCGAATCGAATGAGACCATTGGCATCAAAATCCGGCCCGAAAATCTGGAGATATGACAGTTTGAAAAATAAACCGACACCGTTTACGATGTACTGAACTGATATTTTAAATTGCTCTTAAAATTTTTCTAATTAACGAAATTTCAAAATTTAAAATGCTAAAAATATCTATATTTTCATGCGAATCGAATGAGACCATTGGCATCAAAATCCGCCCCATAAAATCTGGAGATATGACAGTTTGAAAAATAAACCGACACCGTTTACGATGTACTGAACTGATATTTTAAATTGCTCTTAAAATTTTTCTAATTAATGAAATTTCAAAATTTAAAATGCTAAAAATATCTATATTTTCATGCGAATCGAATGAGACCATTGGCATCAAAATCCGGCCCGAAAATCTGGAGATATGACAGTTTGAAAAATAAACCGACACCGTTTACGATGTACTGAACTGATATTTTAAATTGCTCCGTACATTTTTCTAATTAACGAAATTTCAAAATTTAAAATGCTAAAAATATCTATATTTTCATGTAAATCGAATGAGACCATTGGCATCAAAATCCGGCCCGAAAATCTGGAGATATGACAGTTTGAAAAATAAACCGACACCGTTTACGATGTACTGAACTGATATTTTAAATTGCTCTTAAAATTTTTCTAATTAACGAAATTTCAAAATTTAAAATGCTAAAAATATCTATATTTTCATGCGAATCGAATGAGACCATTGGCATCAAAATCCGCCCCATAAAATCTGGAGATATGACAGTTTGAAAAATAAACCGACACCGTTTACGATGTACTGAACTGATATTTTAAATTGCTCTTAAAATTTTTCTAATTAACGAAATTTCAAAATTTAAAATGCTAAAAATATCTATATTTTCATGCGAATCGAATGAGACCATTGGCATCAAAATCCGCCCCATAAAATCTGGAGATATGACAGTTTGAAAAATAAACCGACACCGTTTACGATGTACTGAACTGATATTTTAAATTGCTCTTAAAATTTTTCTAATTAATGAAATTTCAAAATTTAAAATGCTAAAAATATCTATATTTTCATGCGAATCGAATGAGACCATTGGCATCAAAATCCGGCCCGAAAATCTGGAGATATGACAGTTTGAAAAATAAACCGACACCGTTTACGATGTACTGAACTGATATTTTAAATTGCTCTTAAAATTTTTCTAATTAACGAAATTTCAAAATTTAAAATGCTAAAAATATCTATATTTTCATGCGAATCGAATGAGACCATTGGCATCAAAATCCGCCCCATAAAATCTGGAGATATGACAGTTTGAAAAATAAACCGACACCGTTTACGATGTACTGAACTGATATTTTAAATTGCTCTTAAAATTTTTCTAATTAATGAAATTTCAAAATTTAAAATGCTAAAAATATCTATATTTTCATGCGAATCGAATGAGACCATTGGCATCAAAATCCGGCCCGAAAATCTGGAGATATGACAGTTTGAAAAATAAACCGACACCGTTTACGATGTACTGAACTGATATTTTAAATTGCTCTTAAAATTTTTCTAATTAATGAAATTTCAAAATTTAAAATGCTAAAAATATCTATATTTTCATGCGAATCGAATGAGACCATTGGCATCAAAATCCGGCCCGAAAATCTGGAGATATGACAGTTTGAAAAATAAACCGACACCGTTTACGATGTACTGAACTGATATTTTAAATTGCTCTTAAAATTTTTCTAATTAATGAAATTTCAAAATTTAAAATGCTAAAAATATCTATATTTTCATGCCAATCGAATGAGACCATTGGCATCAAAATCCGGCCTGAAAATCTGGAGATATGACAGTTTGAAAAATAAACCGACACCGTTTACGATGTACTGAACTGATATTTTAAATTGCTCTTAAAATTTTTCTAATTAATGAAATTTCAAAATTTAAAATGCTAAAAATATCTATATTTTCATGCGAATCGAATGAGACCATTGGCATCAAAATCCGGCCCGAAAATCTGGAGATATGACAGTTTGAAAAATAAACCGACACCGTTTACGATGTACTGAACTGATATTTTAAATTGCTCTTAAAATTTTTCTAATTAACGAAATTTCAAAATTTAAAATGCTAAAAATATCTATATTTTCATGCGAATCGAATGAGACCATTGGCATCAAAATCCGCCCCATAAAATCTGGAGATATGACAGTTTGAAAAATAAACCGACACCGTTTACGATGTACTGAACTGATATTTTAAATTGCTCTTAAAATTTTTCTAATTAATGAAATTTCAAAATTTAAAATGCTAAAAATATCTATATTTTCATGCGAATCGAATGAGACCATTGGCATCAAAATCCGGCCCGAAAATCTGGAGATATGACAGTTTGAAAAATAAACCGACACCGTTTACGATGTACTGAACTGATATTTTAAATTGCTCTTAAAATTTTTCTAATTAATGAAATTTCAAAATTTAAAATGCTAAAAATATCTATATTTTCATGCGAATCGAATGAGACCATTGGCATCAAAATCCGGCCCGAAAATCTGGAGATATGACAGTTTGAAAAATAAACCGACACCGTTTACGATGTACTGAACTGATATTTTAAATTGCTCTTAAAATTTTTCTAATTAATGAAATTTCAAAATTTAAAATGCTAAAAATATCTATATTTTCATGCGAATCGAATGAGACCATTGGCATCAAAATCCGGCCCGAAAATCTGGAGATATGACAGTTTGAAAAATAAAACGACACCGTTTACGATGTACTGAACTGATATTTTAAATTGCTCCGTACATTTTTCTAATTAACGAAATTTCAAAATTTAAAATGCTAAAAATATCTATATTTTCATGCGAATCGAATGAGACCATTGGCATCAAAATCCGGCGAAAATCTGGAGATATGACAGTTTGAAAAATAAACCGACACCGTTTACGATGTACTGAACTGATATTTTAAATTGCTCTTAAAATTTTTCTAATTAATGAAATTTCAAAATTTAAAATGCTAAAAATATCTATATTTTCATGTGAATCGAATGAGACCATTGGCATCAAAATCCGGCCCGAAAGTCTGGAGATATGACAGTTTGAAAAATAAACCGACACCGTTTACGATGTACTGAACTGATATTTTAAATTGCTCTTAAAATTTTTCTAATTAACGAAATTTCAAAATTTAAAATGCTAAAAATATCTATATTTTCATGCGAATCGAATGAGACCATTGGCATCAACATCCGGCCCGAAAATCTGGAGATATGACAGTTTGAAAAATAAACCGACACCGTTTACGATGTACTGAACTGATATTTTAAATTGCTCCGTACATTTTTCTAATTAACGAAATTTCAAAATTTAAAATGCTAAAAATATCTATATTTTCATGTAAATCGAATGAGACCATTGGCATCAAAATCCGGCCCGAAAATCTGGAGATATGACAGTTTGAAAAATAAACCGACACCGTTTACGATGTACTGAACTGATATTTTAAATTGCTCTTAAAATTTTTCTAATTAACGAAATTTCAAAATTTAAAATGCTAAAAATATCTATATTTTCATGCGAATCGAATGAGACCATTGGCATCAAAATGCGGCCCGAAAATCTGGAGATATGACAGTTTGAAAAATAAACCGACACCGTTTACGATGTACTGAACTGATATTTTAAATTGCTCTTAAAATTTTTCTAATTAACGAAATTTCAAAATTTAAAATGCTAAAAATATCTATATTTTCATGCGAATCGAATGAGACCATTGGCATCAAAATCCGCCCCATAAAATCTGGAGATATGACAGTTTGAAAAATAAACCGACACCGTTTACGATGTACTGAACTGATATTTTAAATTGCTCTTAAAATTTTTCTAATTAATGAAATTTCAAAATTTAAAATGCTAAAAATATCTATATTTTCATGCGAATCGAATGAGACCATTGGCATCAAAATCCGGCCCGAAAATCTGGAGATATGACAGTTTGAAAAATAAACCGACACCGTTTACGATGTACTGAACTGATATTTTAAATTGCTCTTAAAATTTTTCTAATTAATGAAATTTCAAAATTTAAAATGCTAAAAATATCTATATTTTCATGCGAATCGAATGAGACCATTGACATCAAAATCGGGCCCGAAAATCTGGAGATATGACAGTTTGAAAAATAAACCGACACCGTTTACGATGTACTGAACTGATATTTTAAATTGCTCCGTACATTTTTCTAATTAACGAAATTTCAAAATTTAAAATGCTAAAAATATCTATATTTTCATGCGAATCGAATGAGACCATTGGCATCAAAATCCGGCCCGAAAATCTGGAGATATGACAGTTTGAAAAATAAACCGACACCGTTTACGATGTACTGAACTGATATTTTAAATTGCTCTTAAAATTTTTCTAATTAATGAAATTTCAAAATTTAAAATGCTAAAAATATCTATATTTTCATGTGAATCGAATGAGACCATTGGCATCAAAATCCGGCCTGAAAGTCTGGAGATATGACAGTTTGAAAAATAAACCGACACCGTTTACGATGTACTGAACTGATATTTTAAATTGCTCCGTACATTTTTCTAATTAAAGAAATTTCAAAATTTAAAATGCTAAAAATATCTATATTTTCATGCGAATCGAATGAGACCATTGGCATCAAAATCCGGCCCGAAAATCTGGAGATATGACAGTTTGAAAAATAAACCGACACCGTTTACGATGTACTGAACTGATATTTTAAATTGCTCTTAAAATTTTTCTAATTAATGAAATTTCAAAATTTAAAATGCTAAAAATATCTATATTTTCATGTGAATCGAATGAGACCATTGGCATCAAAATCCGGCCCGAAAGTCTGGAGATATGACAGTTTGAAAAATAAACCGACACCGTTTACGATGTACTGAACTGATATTTTAAATTGCTCCGTACATTTTTCTAATTAACGAAATTTCAAAATTTAAAATGCTAAAAATATCTATATTTTCATGCGAATCGAATGAGACCATTGGCATCAAAATCCGGCCCGAAAATCTGGAGATATGACAGTTTGAAAAATAAACCGACACCGTTTACGATGTACCGAACTGATATTTTAAATTGCTCTTAAAATTTTTCTAATTAATGAAATTTCAAAATTTAAAATGCTAAAAATATCTATATTTTCATGTGAATCGAATGAGACCATTGGCATCAAAATCCGGCCCGAAAATCTGGAGATATGACAGTTTGAAAAATAAACCGACACCGTTTACGATGTACTGAACTGATATTTTAAATTGCTCTTAAAATTTTTCTAATTAATGAAATTTCAAAATTTAAAATGTTAAAAATATCTATATTTTCATGCGAATCGAATGAGACCATTGGCATCAAAATCCGGCCCGAAAATCTGGAGATATGACAGTTTGAAAAATAAACCGACACCGTTTACGATGTACTGAACTGATATTTTAAATTGCTCTTAAAATTTTTCTAATTAACGAAATTTCAAAATTTAAAATGCTAAAAATATCTATATTTTCATACGAATCGAATGAGACCATTGGCATCAAAATCCGGCCCGAAAATCTGGAGATATGACAGTTTGAAAAATAAACCGACACCGTTTACGATGTACTGAACTGATATTTTAAATTGCTCCGTACATTTTTCTAATTAAAGAAATTTCAAAATTTAAAATGCTAAAAATATCTATATTTTCATGCGAATCGAATGAGACCATTGGCATCAAAATCCGGCCCGAAAATCTGGAGATATGACAGTTTGAAAAATAAACCGACACCGTTTACGATGTACTGAACTGATATTTTAAATTGCTCTTAAAATTTTTCTAATTAATGAAATTTCAAAATTTAAAATGCTAAAAATATCTATATTTTCATGCGAATCGAATGAGACCATTGGCATCAAAATCCGGCCTGAAAATCTGGAGATATGACAGTTTGAAAAATAAACCGACACCGTTTACGATGTACTGAACTGATATTTTAAATTGCTCTTAAAATTTTTCTAATTAACGAAATTTCAAAATTTAAAATGCTAAAAATATCTATATTTTCATGCGAATCGAATGAGACCATTGGCATCAAAATCCGGCCCGAAAATCTGGAGATATGACAGTTTGAAAAATAAACCGACACCGTTTACGATGTACTGAACTGATATTTTAAATTGCTCTTAAAATTTTTCTAATTAATGAAATTTCAAAATTTAAAATGCTAAAACTATCTATATTTTCATGCGAATCGAATGAGACCATTGGCATCAAAATCCGGCCCGAAAATCTGGAGATATGACAGTTAGAAAAATAAACCGACACCGTTTACGATGTACTGAACTGATATTTTAAATTGCTCTTAAAATTTTTCTAATTAACGAAATTTCAAAATTTAAAATGCTAAAAATATCTATATTTTCATGCGAATCGAATGAGACCATTGGCATCAAAATCCGGCCCGAAAATCTGGAGATATGACAGTTTGAAAAATAAACCGACACCGTTTACGATGTACTGAACTGATATTTTAAATTGCTCTTAAAATTTTTCTAATTAATGAAATTTCAAAATTTAAAATGCTAAAAATATCTATATTTTCATGCGAATCGAATGAGACCATTGGCATCAAAATCCGGCCCGAAAATCTGGAGATATGACAGTTTGAAAAATAAACCGACACCGTTTACGATGTACTGAACTGATATTTTAAATTGCTCTTAAAAATTTTTCTAATTAACGAAATTTCAAAATTTAAAATGCTAAAAATATCTATATTTTCATGCGAATCGAATGAGACCATTGGCATCAAAATCCGGCCCGAAAATCTGGAGATATGACAGTTTGAAAAATAAACCGACACCGTTTACGATGTACTGAACTGATATTTTAAATTGCTCTTAAAATTTTTCTAATTAATGAAATTTCAAAATTTAAAATGCTAAAAATATCTATATTTTCATGCGAATCGAATGAGACCATTGGCATCAAAATCCGGCCCGAAAATCTGGAGATATGACAGTTTGAAAAATAAACCGACACCGTTTACGATGTACTGAACTGATATTTTAAATTGCTCTTAAAAATTTTTCTAATTAACGAAATTTCAAAATTTAAAATGCTAAAAATATCTATATTTTCATGCGAATCGAATGAGACCATTGGCATCAAAATCCGGCCCGAAAATCTGGAGATATGACAGTTTGAAAAATAAACCGACACCGTTTACGATGTACTGAACTGATATTTTAAATTGCTCTTAAAATTTTTCTAATTAATGAAATTTCAAAATTTAAAATGCTAAAAATATCTATATTTTCATGCGAATCGAATGAGACCATTGGCATCAAAATCCGGCCCGAAAATCTGGAGATATGACAGTTTGAAAAATAAACCGACACCGTTTACGATGTACTGAACTGATATTTTAAATTGCTCTTAAAATTTTTCTAATTAATGAAATTTCAAAATTTAAAATGCTAAAAATATCTATATTTTCATGCGAATCGAATGAGACCATTGGCATCAAAATCCGGCCCGAAAATCTGGAGATATGACAGTTTCAAAAATAAACCGACACCGTTTACGATGTACTGAACTGATATTTTAAATTGCTCTTAAAATTTTTCTAATTAACGAAATTTTAAAATTTAAAATGCTAAAAATATCTATATTTTCATGCGAATCGAATGAGACCATTGGCATCAAAATCCGGCCCGAAAATCTGGAGATATGACAGTTTGAAAAATAAACCGACACCGTTTACGATGTACTGAACTGATATTTTAAATTGCTCTTAAAATTTTTCTAATTAATGAAATTTCAAAATTTAAAATGCTAAAAATATCTATATTTTCATGCGAATCGAATGAGACCATTGGCATCAAAATCCGGCCCGAAAATCTGGAGATATGACAGTTTGAAAAATAAACCGACACCGTTTACGATGTACTGAACTGATATTTTAAATTGCTCTTAAAAATTTTTCTAATTAACGAAATTTCAAAATTTAAAATGCTAAAAATATCTATATTTTCATGCGAATCGAATGAGACCATTGGCATCAAAATCCGGCCCGAAAATCTGGAGATATGACAGTTTGAAAAATAAACCGACACCGTTTACGATGTACTGAACTGATATTTTAAATTGCTCTTAAAATTTTTCTAATTAATGAAATTTCAAAATTTAAAATGCTAAAAATATCTATATTTTCATGCGAATCGAATGAGACCATTGGCATCAAAATCCGGCCCGAAAATCTGGAGATATGACAGTTTGAAAAATAAACCGACACCGTTTACGATGTACTGAACTGATATTTTAAATTGCTCTTAAAATTTTTCTAATTAATGAAATTTCAAAATTTAAAATGCTAAAAATATCTATATTTTCATGCGAATCGAATGAGACCATTGGCATCAAAATCCGGCCCGAAAATCTGGAGATATGACAGTTTGAAAAATAAACCGACACCGTTTACGATGTACTGAACTGATATTTTAAATTGCTCTTAAAATTTTTCTAATTAACGAAATTTCAAAATTTAAAATGCTAAAAATATCTATATTTTCATGCGAATCGAATGAGACCATTGGCATCAAAATCCGCCCCATAAAATCTGGAGATATGACAGTTTGAAAAATAAACCGACACCGTTTACGATGTACTGAACTGATATTTTAAATTGCTCTTAAAATTTTTCTAATTAATGAAATTTCAAAATTTAAAATGCTAAAAATATCTATATTTTCATGCGAATCGAATGAGACCATTGGCATCAAAATCCGGCCCGAAAATCTGGAGATATGACAGTTTGAAAAATAAACCGACACCGTTTACGATGTACTGAACTGATATTTTAAATTGCTCTTAAAATTTTTCTAATTAATGAAATTTCAAAATTTAAAATGCTAAAAATATCTATATTTTCATGCGAATCGAATGAGACCATTGGCATCAAAATCCGGCCCGAAAATCTGGAGATATGACAGTTTGAAAAATAAACCGACACCGTTTACGATGTACTGAACTGATATTTTAAATTGCTCCGTACATTTTTCTAATTAACGAAATTTCAAAATTTAAAATGCTAAAAATATCTATATTTTCATGCGAATCGAATGAGACCATTGGCATCAAAATCCGGCCCGAAAATCTGGAGATATGACAGTTTGAAAAATAAACCGACACCGTTTACGATGTACTGAACTGATATTTTAAATTGCTCTTAAAATTTTTCTAATTAATGAAATTTCAAAATTTAAAATGCTAAAAATATCTATATTTTCATGTGAATCGAATGAGACCATTGGCATCAAAATCCGGCCTGAAAGTCTGGAGATATGACAGTTTGAAAAATAAACCGACACCGTTTACGATGTACTGAACTGATATTTTAAATTGCTCCGTACATTTTTCTAATTAAAGAAATTTCAAAATTTAAAATGCTAAAAATATCTATATTTTCATGCGAATCGAATGAGACCATTGGCATCAAAATCCGGCCCGAAAATCTGGAGATATGACAGTTTGAAAAATAAACCGACACCGTTTACGATGTACTGAACTGATATTTTAAATTGCTCTTAAAATTTTTCTAATTAATGAAATTTCAAAATTTAAAATGCTAAAAATATCTATATTTTCATGTGAATCGAATGAGACCATTGGCATCAAAATCCGGCCCGAAAGTCTGGAGATATGACAGTTTGAAAAATAAACCGACACCGTTTACGATGTACTGAACTGATATTTTAAATTGCTCCGTACATTTTTCTAATTAACGAAATTTCAAAATTTAAAATGCTAAAAATATCTATATTTTCATGCGAATCGAATGAGACCATTGGCATCAAAATCCGGCCCGAAAATCTGGAGATATGACAGTTTGAAAAATAAACCGACACCGTTTACGATGTACTGAACTGATATTTTAAATTGCTCTTAAAATTTTTCTAATTAATGAAATTTCAAAATTTAAAATGCTAAAAATATCTATATTTTCATGTGAATCGAATGAGACCATTGGCATCAAAATCCGGCCCGAAAATCTGGAGATATGACAGTTTGAAAAATAAACCGACACCGTTTACGATGTACTGAACTGATATTTTAAATTGCTCTTAAAATTTTTCTAATTAATGAAATTTCAAAATTTAAAATGTTAAAAATATCTATATTTTCATGCGAATCGAATGAGACCATTGGCATCAAAATCCGGCCCGAAAATCTGGAGATATGACAGTTTGAAAAATAAACCGACACCGTTTACGATGTACTGAACTGATATTTTAAATTGCTCTTAAAATTTTTCTAATTAACGAAATTTCAAAATTTAAAATGCTAAAAATATCTATATTTTCATACGAATCGAATGAGACCATTGGCATCAAAATCCGGCCCGAAAATCTGGAGATATGACAGTTTGAAAAATAAACCGACACCGTTTACGATGTACTGAACTGATATTTTAAATTGCTCCGTACATTTTTCTAATTAACGAAATTTCAAAATTTAAAATGCTAAAAATATCTATATTTTCATGCGAATCGAATGAGACCATTGGCATCAAAATCCGGCCCGAAAATCTGGAGATATGACAGTTTGAAAAATAAACCGACACCGTTTACGATGTACTGAACTGATATTTTAAATTGCTCTTAAAATTTTTCTAATTAATGAAATTTCAAAATTTAAAATGCTAAAAATATCTATATTTTCATGTGAATCGAATGAGACCATTGGCATCAAAATCCGGCCCGAAAATCTGGAGATATGACAGTTTGAAAAATAAACCGACACCGTTTACGATGTACTGAACTGATATTTTAAATTGCTCTTAAAATTTTTCTAATTAATGAAATTTCAAAATTTAAAATGTTAAAAATATCTATATTTTCATGCGAATCGAATGAGACCATTGGCATCAAAATCCGGCCCGAAAATCTGGAGATATGACAGTTTGAAAAATAAACCGACACCGTTTACGATGTACTGAACTGATATTTTAAATTGCTCTTAAAATTTTTCTAATTAACGAAATTTCAAAATTTAAAATGCTAAAAATATCTATATTTTCATACGAATCGAATGAGACCATTGGCATCAAAATCCGGCCCGAAAATCTGGAGATATGACAGTTTGAAAAATAAACCGACACCGTTTACGATGTACTGAACTGATATTTTAAATTGCTCCGTACATTTTTCTAATTAAAGAAATTTCAAAATTTAAAATGCTAAAAATATCTATATTTTCATGCGAATCGAATGAGACCATTGGCATCAAAATCCGGCCCGAAAATCTGGAGATATGACAGTTTGAAAAATAAACCGACACCGTTTACGATGTACTGAACTGATATTTTAAATTGCTCTTAAAATTTTTCTAATTAATGAAATTTCAAAATTTAAAATGCTAAAAATATCTATATTTTCATGCGAATCGAATGAGACCATTGGCATCAAAATCCGGCCTGAAAATCTGGAGATATGACAGTTTGAAAAATAAACCGACACCGTTTACGATGTACTGAACTGATATTTTAAATTGCTCTTAAAATTTTTCTAATTAACGAAATTTCAAAATTTAAAATGCTAAAAATATCTATATTTTCATGCGAATCGAATGAGACCATTGGCATCAAAATCCGGCCCGAAAATCTGGAGATATGACAGTTTGAAAAATAAACCGACACCGTTTACGATGTACTGAACTGATATTTTAAATTGCTCTTAAAATTTTTCTAATTAACGAAATTTCAAAATTTAAAATGCTAAAAATATCTATATTTTCATGCGAATCGAATGAGACCATTGGCATCAAAATCCGGCCCGAAAATCTGGAGATATGACAGTTTGAAAAATAAACCGACACCGTTTACGATGTACTGAACTGATATTTTAAATTGCTCTTAAAATTTTTCTAATTAATGAAATTTCAAAATTTAAAATGCTAAAAATATCTATATTTTCATGCGAATCGAATGAGACCATTGGCATCAAAATCCGGCCCGAAAATCTGGAGATATGACAGTTTCAAAAATAAACCGACACCGTTTACGATGTACTGAACTGATATTTTAAATTGCTCTTAAAATTTTTCTAATTAACGAAATTTTAAAATTTAAAATGCTAAAAATATCTATATTTTCATGCGAATCGAATGAGACCATTGGCATCAAAATCCGGCCCGAAAATCTGGAGATATGACAGTTTGAAAAATAAACCGACACCGTTTACGATGTACTGAACTGATATTTTAAATTGCTCTTAAAATTTTTCTAATTAATGAAATTTCAAAATTTAAAATGCTAAAAATATCTATATTTTCATGCGAATCGAATGAGACCATTGGCATCAAAATCCGGCCCGAAAATCTGGAGATATGACAGTTTGAAAAATAAACCGACACCGTTTACGATGTACTGAACTGATATTTTAAATTGCTCTTAAAAATTTTTCTAATTAACGAAATTTCAAAATTTAAAATGCTAAAAATATCTATATTTTCATGCGAATCGAATGAGACCATTGGCATCAAAATCCGGCCCGAAAATCTGGAGATATGACAGTTTGAAAAATAAACCGACACCGTTTACGATGTACTGAACTGATATTTTAAATTGCTCTTAAAATTTTTCTAATTAATGAAATTTCAAAATTTAAAATGCTAAAAATATCTATATTTTCATGCGAATCGAATGAGACCATTGGCATCAAAATCCGGCCCGAAAATCTGGAGATATGACAGTTTGAAAAATAAACCGACACCGTTTACGATGTACTGAACCGATATTTTAAATTGCTCTTAAAATTTTTCTAATTAATGAAATTTCAAAATTTAAAATGCTAAAAATATCTATATTTTCATGCGAATCGAATGAGACCATTGGCATCAAAATCCGGCCCGAAAATCTGGAGATATGACAGTTTGAAAAATAAACCGACACCGTTTACGATGTACTGAACTGATATTTTAAATTGCTCTTAAAATTTTTCTAATTAACGAAATTTCAAAATTTAAAATGCTAAAAATATCTATATTTTCATGCGAATCGAATGAGACCATTGGCATCAAAATCCGGCCCGAAAATCTGGAGATATGACAGTTTGAAAAATAAACCGACACCGTTTACGATGTACTGAACTGATATTTTAAATTGCTCTTAAAATTTTTCTAATTAATGAAATTTCAAAATTTAAAATGCTAAAAATATCTATATTTTCATGCGAATCGAATGAGACCATTGGCATCAAAATCCGGCCCGAAAATCTGGAGATATGACAGTTTGAAAAATAAACCGACACCGTTTACGATGTACTGAACTGATATTTTAAATTGCTCTTAAAATTTTTCTAATTAATGAAATTTCAAAATTTAAAATGCTAAAAATATCTATATTTTCATGCGAATCGAATGAGACCATTGGCATCAAAATCCGGCCCGAAAATCTGGAGATATGACAGTTTGAAAAATAAACCGACACCGTTTACGATGTACTGAACTGATATTTTAAATTGCTCCGTACATTTTTCTAATTAACGAAATTTCAAAATTTAAAATGCTAAAAATATCTATATTTTCATGCGAATCGAATGAGACCATTGGCATCAAAATCCGGCGAAAATCTGGAGATATGACAGTTTGAAAAATAAACCGACACCGTTTACGATGTACTGAACTGATATTTTAAATTGCTCTTAAAATTTTTCTAATTAACGAAATTTCAAAATTTAAAATGCTAAAAATGTCTATATTTTCATGCGAATCGAATGAGACCATTGGCATCAAAATCCGGCCCGAAAATCTGGAGATATGACAGTTTGAAAAATAAACCGACACCGTTTACGATGTACTGAACTGATATTTTAAATTGCTCTTAAAATTTTTCTAATTAATGAAATTTCAAAATTTAAAATGCTAAAAATATCTATATTTTCATGTGAATCGAATGAGACCATTGGCATCAAAATCCGGCCCGAAAATCTGGAGATATGACAGTTTGAAAAATAAACCGACACCGTTTACGATGTACTGAACTGATATTTTAAATTGCTCTTAAAATTTTTCTAATTAACGAAATTTCAAAATTTAAAATGCTAAAAATATCTATATTTTCATGCGAATCGAATGAGACCATTGGCATCAAAATCCGGCCCGAAAATCTGGAGATATGACAGTTTGAAAAATAAACCGACACCGTTTACGATGTACTGAACTGATATTTTAAATTGCTCTTAAAATTTTTCTAATTAACGAAATTTCAAAATTTAAAATGCTAAAAATGTCTATATTTTCATGCGAATCGAATGAGACCATTGGCATCAAAATCCGGCCCGAAAATCTGGAGATATGACAGTTTGAAAAATAAACCGACACCGTTTACGATGTACTGAACTGATATTTTAAATTGCTCTTAAAATTTTTCTAATTAACGAAATTTCAAAATTTAAAATGCTAAAAATATCTATATTTTCATGCGAATCGAATGAGACCATTGGCATCAAAATCCGCCCCATAAAATCTGGAGATATGACAGTTTGAAAAATAAACCGACACCGTTTACGATGTACTGAACTGATATTTTAAATTGCTCTTAAAATTTTTCTAATTAATGAAATTTCAAAATTTAAAATGCTAAAAATATCTATATTTTCATGCGAATCGAATGAGACCATTGGCATCAAAATCCGGCCCGAAAATCTGGAGATATGACAGTTTGAAAAATAAACCGACACCGTTTACGATGTACTGAACTGATATTTTAAATTGCTCTTAAAATTTTTCTAATTAATGAAATTTCAAAATTTAAAATGCTAAAAATATCTATATTTTCATGCGAATCGAATGAGACCATTGGCATCAAAATCCGGCCCGAAAATCTGGAGATATGACAGTTTGAAAAATAAACCGACACCGTTTACGATGTACTGAACTGATATTTTAAATTGCTCTTAAAATTTTTCTAATTAATGAAATTTCAAAATTTAAAATGCTAAAAATATCTATATTTTCATGCGAATCGAATGAGACCATTGGCATCAAAATCCGGCCCGAAAATCTGGAGATATGACAGTTTGAAAAATAAACCGACACCGTTTACGATGTACTGAACTGATATTTTAAATTGCTCTTAAAATTTTTCTAATTAACGAAATTTCAAAATTTAAAATGCTAAAAATATCTATATTTTCATGCGAATCGAATGAGACCATTGGCATCAAAATCCGGCCCGAAAATCTGGAGATATGACAGTTTGAAAAATAAACCGACACCGTTTACGATGTACTGAACTGATATTTTAAATTGCTCTTAAAATTTTTCTAATTAATGAAATTTCAAAATTTAAAATGCTAAAAATATCTATATTTTCATGCGAATCGAATGAGACCATTGGCATCAAAATCCGGCCCGAAAATCTGGAGATATGACAGTTTGAAAAATAAACCGACACCGTTTACGATGTACTGAACTGATATTTTAAATTGCTCTTAAAATTTTTCTAATTAATGAAATTTCAAAATTTAAAATGCTAAAAATATCTATATTTTCATGCGAATCGAATGAGACCATTGGCATCAAAATCCGGCCTGAAAATCTGGAGATATGACAGTTTGAAAAATAAACCGACACCGTTTACGATGTACTGAACTGATATTTTAAATAGCTCTTAAAATTTTTCTAATTAACGAAATTTCAAAATTTAAAATGCTAAAAATATCTATATTTTCATGCGAATCGAATGAGACCATTGGCATCAAAATCCGGCCCGAAAATCTGGAGATATGACAGTTTGAAAAATAAACCGACACCGTTTACGATGTACTGAACTGATATTTTAAATTGCTCTTAAAATTTTTCTAATTAATGAAATTTCAAAATTTAAAATGCTAAAAATATCTATATTTTCATGCGAATCGAATGAGACCATTGGCATCAAAATCCGGCCCGAAAATCTGGAGATATGACAGTTTGAAAAATAAACCGACACCGTTTACGATGTACTGAACTGATATTTTAAATTGCTCTTAAAATTTTTCTAATTAACGAAATTTCAAAATTTAAAATGCTAAAAATATCTATATTTTCATGCGAATCGAATGAGACCATTGGCATCAAAATCCGGCCCGAAAATCTGGAGATATGACAGTTTGAAAAATAAACCGACACCGTTTACGATGTACTGAACTGATATTTTAAATTGCTCTTAAAATTTTTCTAATTAACGAAATTTCAAAATTTAAAATGCTAAAAATATCTATATTTTCATGCGAATCGAATGAGACCATTGGCATCAAAATCCGGCCCGAAAATCTGGAGATATGACAGTTTGAAAAATAAACCGACACCGTTTACGATGTACTGAACTGATATTTTAAATTGCTCTTAAAATTTTTCTAATTAATGAAATTTCAAAATTTAAAATGCTAAAAATATCTATATTTTCATGCGAATCGAATGAGACCATTGGCATCAAAATCCGGCCCGAAAATCTGGAGATATGACAGTTTGAAAAATAAACCGACACCGTTTACGATGTACTGAACTGATATTTTAAATTGCTCTTAAAATTTTTCTAATTAATGAAATTTCAAAATTTAAAATGCTAAAAATATCTATATTTTCATGCGAATCGAATGAGACCATTGGCATCAAAATCCGGCCTGAAAATCTGGAGATATGACAGTTTGAAAAATAAACCGACACCGTTTACGATGTACTGAACTGATATTTTAAATTGCTCTTAAAATTTTTCTAATTAACGAAATTTCAAAATTTAAAATGCTAAAAATATCTATATTTTCATGCGAATCGAATGAGACCATTGGCATCAAAATCCGGCCCGAAAATCTGGAGATATGACAGTTTGAAAAATAAACCGACACCGTTTACGATGTACTGAACTGATATTTTAAATTGCTCTTAAAATTTTTCTAATTAATGAAATTTCAAAATTTAAAATGCTAAAACTATCTATATTTTCATGCGAATCGAATGAGACCATTGGCATCAAAATCCGGCCCGAAAATCTGGAGATATGACAGTTAGAAAAATAAACCGACACCGTTTACGATGTACTGAACTGATATTTTAAATTGCTCTTAAAATTTTTCTAATTAACGAAATTTCAAAATTTAAAATGCTAAAAATATCTATATTTTCATGCGAATCGAATGAGACCATTGGCATCAAAATCCGGCCCGAAAATCTGGAGATATGACAGTTTGAAAAATAAACCGACACCGTTTACGATGTACTGAACTGATATTTTAAATTGCTCTTAAAATTTTTCTAATTAATGAAATTTCAAAATTTAAAATGCTAAAAATATCTATATTTTCATGCGAATCGAATGAGACCATTGGCATCAAAATCCGGCCCGAAAATCTGGAGATATGACAGTTTGAAAAATAAACCGACACCGTTTACGATGTACTGAACTGATATTTTAAATTGCTCTTAAAAATTTTTCTAATTAACGAAATTTCAAAATTTAAAATGCTAAAAATATCTATATTTTCATGCGAATCGAATGAGACCATTGGCATCAAAATCCGGCCCGAAAATCTGGAGATATGACAGTTTGAAAAATAAACCGACACCGTTTACGATGTACTGAACTGATATTTTAAATTGCTCTTAAAATTTTTCTAATTAATGAAATTTCAAAATTTAAAATGCTAAAAATATCTATATTTTCATGCGAATCGAATGAGACCATTGGCATCAAAATCCGGCCCGAAAATCTGGAGATATGACAGTTTGAAAAATAAACCGACACCGTTTACGATGTACTGAACTGATATTTTAAATTGCTCTTAAAATTTTTCTAATTAATGAAATTTCAAAATTTAAAATGCTAAAAATATCTATATTTTCATGCGAATCGAATGAGACCATTGGCATCAAAATCCGGCCCGAAAATCTGGAGATATGACAGTTTGAAAAATAAACCGACACCGTTTACGATGTACTGAACTGATATTTTAAATTGCTCTTAAAATTTTTCTAATTAATGAAATTTCAAAATTTAAAATGCTAAAACTATCTATATTTTCATGCGAATCGAATGAGACCATTGGCATCAAAATCCGGCCCGAAAATCTGGAGATATGACAGTTAGAAAAATAAACCGACACCGTTTACGATGTACTGAACTGATATTTTAAATTGCTCTTAAAATTTTTCTAATTAACGAAATTTCAAAATTTAAAATGCTAAAAATATCTATATTTTCATGCGAATCGAATGAGACCATTGGCATCAAAATCCGGCCCGAAAATCTGGAGATATGACAGTTTGAAAAATAAACCGACACCGTTTACGATGTACTGAACTGATATTTTAAATTGCTCTTAAAATTTTTCTAATTAATGAAATTTCAAAATTTAAAATGCTAAAAATATCTATATTTTCATGCGAATCGAATGAGACCATTGGCATCAAAATCCGGCCCGAAAATCTGGAGATATGACAGTTTGAAAAATAAACCGACACCGTTTACGATGTACTGAACTGATATTTTAAATTGCTCTTAAAAATTTTTCTAATTAACGAAATTTCAAAATTTAAAATGCTAAAAATATCTATATTTTCATGCGAATCGAATGAGACCATTGGCATCAAAATCCGGCCCGAAAATCTGGAGATATGACAGTTTGAAAAATAAACCGACACCGTTTACGATGTACTGAACTGATATTTTAAATTGCTCTTAAAATTTTTCTAATTAAAGAAATTTCAAAATTTAAAATGCTAAAAATATCTATATTTTCATGCGAATCGAATGAGACCATTGGCATCAAAGTCCGGCCCGAAAATCTGGAGATATGACAGTTTGAAAAATAAACCGACACCGTTTACGATGTACTGAACTGATATTTTAAATTGCTCTTAAAATTTTTCTAATTAATGAAATTTCAAAATTTAAAATGCTAAAAATATCTATATTTTCATGCGAATCGAATGAGACCATTGGCATCAAAATCCGGCCCGAAAATCTGGAGATATGACAGTTTGAAAAATAAACCGACACCGTTTACGATGTACTGAACTGATATTTTAAATTGCTCTTAAAATTTTTCTAATTAATGAAATTTCAAAATTTAAAATGCTAAAAATATCTATATTTTCATGCGAATCGAATGAGACCATTGGCATCAAAATCCGGCCCGAAAATCTGGAGATATGACAGTTTGAAAAATAAACCGACACCGTTTACGATGTACTGAACTGATATTTTAAATTGCTCTTAAAATTTTTCTAATTAACGAAATTTCAAAATTTAAAATGCTAAAAATATCTATATTTTCATGCGAATCGAATGAGACCATTGGCATCAAAATCCGGCCCGAAAATCTGGAGATATGACAGTTTGAAAAATAAACCGACACCGTTTACGATGTACTGAACTGATATTTTAAATTGCTCTTAAAATTTTTCTAATTAATGAAATTTCAAAATTTAAAATGCTAAAAATATCTATATTTTCATGCGAATCGAATGAGACCATTGGCATCAAAATCCGGCCCGAAAATCTGGAGATATGACAGTTTGAAAAATAAACCGACACCGTTTACGATGTACTGAACTGATATTTTAAATTGCTCTTAAAATTTTTCTAATTAATGAAATTTCAAAATTTAAAATGCTAAAAATATCTATATTTTCATGTGAATCGAATGAGACCATTGGCATCAAAATCCGGCCCGAAAATCTGGAGATATGACAGTTTGAAAAATAAACCGACACCGTTTACGATGTACTGAACTGATATTTTAAATTGCTCTTAAAATTTTTCTAATTAACGAAATTTCAAAATTTAAAATGCTAAAAATATCTATATTTTCATGCGAATCGAATGAGACCATTAGCATCAAAATCCGGCCCGAAAATCTGGAGATATGACAGTTTGAAAAATAAACCGACACCGTTTACGATGTACTGAACTGATATTTTAAATTGCTCTTAAAATTTTTCTAATTAACGAAATTTCAAAATTTAAAATGCTAAAAATGTCTATATTTTCATGCGAATCGAATGAGACCATTGGCATCAAAATCCGGCCCGAAAATCTGGAGATATGACAGTTTGAAAAATAAACCGACACCGTTTACGATGTACTGAACTGATATTTTAAATTGCTCTTAAAATTTTTCTAATTAATGAAATTTCAAAATTTAAAATGCTAAAAATATCTATATTTTCATGTGAATCGAATGAGACTATTGGCATCAAAATCCGGCCCGAAAATCTGGAGATATGACAGTTTGAAAAATAAACCGACACCGTTTACGATGTACTGAACTGATATTTTAAATTGCTCTTAAAATTTTTCTAATTAACGAAATTTCAAAATTTAAAATGCTAAAAATATCTATATTTTCATGCGAATCGAATGAGACCATTGGCATCAAAATCCGGCCCGAAAATCTGGAGATATGACAGTTTGAAAAATAAACCGACACCGTTTACGATGTACTGAACTGATATTTTAAATTGCTCTTAAAATTTTTCTAATTAACGAAATTTCAAAATTTAAAATGCTAAAAATGTCTATATTTTCATGCGAATCGAATGAGACCATTGGCATCAAAATCCGGCCCGAAAATCTGCAGATATGACAGTTTGAAAAATAAACCGACACCGTTTACGATGTACTGAACTGATATTTTAAATTGCTCTTAAAATTTTTCTAATTAACGAAATTTCAAAATTTAAAATGCTAAAAATATCTATATTTTCATGCGAATCGAATGAGACCATTGGCATCAAAATCCGCCCCATAAAATCTGGAGATATGACAGTTTGAAAAATAAACCGACACCGTTTACGATGTACTGAACTGATATTTTAAATTGCTCTTAAAATTTTTCTAATTAATGAAATTTCAAAATTTAAAATGCTAAAAATATCTATATTTTCATGCGAATCGAATGAGACCATTGGCATCAAAATCCGGCCCGAAAATCTGGAGATATGACAGTTTGAAAAATAAACCGACACCGTTTACGATGTACTGAACTGATATTTTAAATTGCTCTTAAAATTTTTCTAATTAATGAAATTTCAAAATTTAAAATGCTAAAAATATCTATATTTTCATGCGAATCGAATGAGACCATTGGCATCAAAATCCGGCCCGAAAATCTGGAGATATGACAGTTTGAAAAATAAACCGACACCGTTTACGATGTACTGAACTGATATTTTAAATTGCTCTTAAAATTTTTCTAATTAATGAAATTTCAAAATTTAAAATGCTAAAAATATCTATATTTTCATGCGAATCGAATGAGACCATTGGCATCAAAATCCGGCCCGAAAATCTGGAGATATGACAGTTTGAAAAATAAACCGACACCGTTTACGATGTACTGAACTGATATTTTAAATTGCTCTTAAAATTTTTCTAATTAATGAAATTTCAAAATTTAAAATGCTAAAAATATCTATATTTTCATGCGAATCGAATGAGACCATTGGCATCAAAATCCGGCCCGAAAATCTGGAGATATGACAGTTTGAAAAATAAACCGACACCGTTTACGATGTACTGAACTGATATTTTAAATTGCTCTTAAAATTTTTCTAATTAACGAAATTTCAAAATTTAAAATGCTAAAAATATCTATATTTTCATGCGAATCGAATGAGACCATTGGCATCAAAATCCGGCCCGAAAATCTGGAGATATGACAGTTTGAAAAATAAACCGACACCGTTTACGATGTACTGAACTGATATTTTAAATTGCTCTTAAAATTTTTCTAATTAATGAAATTTCAAAATTTAAAATGCTAAAAATATCTATATTTTCATGCAAATCGAATGAGACCATTGGCATCAAAATCCGGCCCGAAAATCTGGAGATATGACAGTTTGAAAAATAAACCGACACCGTTTACGATGTACTGAACTGATATTTTAAATTGCTCTTAAAATTTTTCTAATTAATGAAATTTCAAAATTTAAAATGCTAAAAATATCTATATTTTCATGTGAATCGAATGAGACCATTGGCATCAAAATCCGGCCCGAAAATCTGGAGATATGACAGTTTGAAAAATAAACCGACACCGTTTACGATGTACTGAACTGATATTTTAAATTGCTCTTAAAATTTTTCTAATTAACGAAATTTCAAAATTTAAAATGCTAAAAATATCTATATTTTCATGCGAATCGAATGAGACCATTAGCATCAAAATCCGGCCCGAAAATCTGGAGATATGACAGTTTGAAAAATAAACCGACACCGTTTACGATGTACTGAACTGATATTTTAAATTGCTCTTAAAATTTTTCTAATTAACGAAATTTCAAAATTTAAAATGCTAAAAATGTCTATATTTTCATGCGAATCGAATGAGACCATTGGCATCAAAATCCGGCCCGAAAATCTGGAGATATGACAGTTTGAAAAATAAACCGACACCGTTTACGATGTACTGAACTGATATTTTAAATTGCTCTTAAAATTTTTCTAATTAATGAAATTTCAAAATTTAAAATGCTAAAAATATCTATATTTTCATGTGAATCGAATGAGACCATTGGCATCAAAATCCGGCCCGAAAATCTGGAGATATGACAGTTTGAAAAATAAACCGACACCGTTTACGATGTACTGAACTGATATTTTAAATTGCTCTTAAAATTTTTCTAATTAACGAAATTTCAAAATTTAAAATGCTAAAAATATCTATATTTTCATGCGAATCGAATGAGACCATTGGCATCAAAATCCGGCCCGAAAATCTGGAGATATGACAGTTTGAAAAATAAACCGACACCGTTTACGATGTACTGAACTGATATTTTAAATTGCTCTTAAAATTTTTCTAATTAACGAAATTTCAAAATTTAAAATGCTAAAAATGTCTATATTTTCATGCGAATCGAATGAGACCATTGGCATCAAAATCCGGCCCGAAAATCTGGAGATATGACAGTTTGAAAAATAAACCGACACCGTTTACGATGTACTGAACTGATATTTTAAATTGCTCCGTACATTTTTCTAATTAACGAAATTTCAAAATTTAAAATGCTAAAAATATCTATATTTTCATGCGAATCGAATGAGACCATTGGCATCAAAATCCGGCCCGAAAATCTGGAGATATGACAGTTTGAAAAATAAACCGACACCGTTTACGATGTACTGAACTGATATTTTAAATTGCTCTTAAAATTTTTCTAATTAATGAAATTTCAAAATTTAAAATGCTAAAAATATCTATATTTTCATGCGAATCGAATGAGACCATTGGCATCAAAATCCGGCCCGAAAATCTCGAGATATGACAGTTTGAAAAATAAACCGACACCGTTTACGATGTACTGAACTGATATTTTAAATTGCTCTTAAAATTTTTCTAATTAATGAAATTTCAAAATTTAAAATGCTAAAAATATCTATATTTTCATGTGAATCGAATGAGACCATTGGCATCAAAATCCGGCCCGAAAATCTGGAGATATGACAGTTTGAAAAATAAACCGACACCGTTTACGATGTACTGAACTGATATTTTAAATTGCTCTTAAAATTTTTCTAATTAACGAAATTTCAAAATTTAAAATGCTAAAAATATCTATATTTTCATGCGAATCGAATGAGACCATTGGCATCAAAATCCGGCCCGAAAATCTGGAGATATGACAGTTTGAAAAATAAACCGACACCGTTTACGATGTACTGAACTGATATTTTAAATTGCTCTTAAAATTTTTCTAATTAACGAAATTTCAAAATTTAAAATGCTAAAAATGTCTATATTTTCATGCGAATCGAATGAGACCATTGGCATCAAAATCCGGCCCGAAAATCTGGAGATATGACAGTTTGAAAAATAAACCGACACCGTTTACGATGTACTGAACTGATATTTTAAATTGCTCTTAAAATTTTTCTAATTAACGAAATTTCAAAATTTAAAATGCTAAAAATATCTATATTTTCATGCGAATCGAATGAGACCATTGGCATCAAAATCCGCCCCATAAAATCTGGAGATATGACAGTTTGAAAAATAAACCGACACCGTTTACGATGTACTGAACTGATATTTTAAATTGCTCTTAAAATTTTTCTAATTAATGAAATTTCAAAATTTAAAATGCTAAAAATATCTATATTTTCATGCGAATCGAATGAGACCATTGGCATCAAAATCCGGCCCGAAAATCTGGAGATATGACAGTTTGAAAAATAAACCGACACCGTTTACGATGTACTGAACTGATATTTTAAATTGCTCTTAAAATTTTTCTAATTAATGAAATTTCAAAATTTAAAATGCTAAAAATATCTATATTTTCATGCGAATCGAATGAGACCATTGGCATCAAAATCCGGCCTGAAAATCTGGAGATATGACAGTTTGAAAAATAAACCGACACCGTTTACGATGTACTGAACTGATATTTTAAATTGCTCTTAAAATTTTTCTAATTAATGAAATTTCAAAATTTAAAATGCTAAAAATATCTATATTTTCATACGAATCGAATGAGACCATTGGCATCAAAATCCGGCCCGAAAATCTGGAGATATGACAGTTTGAAAAATAAACCGACACCGTTTACGATGTACTGAACTGATATTTTAAATTGCTCTTAAAATTTTTCTAATTAACGAAATTTCAAAATTTAAAATGCTAAAAATATCTATTTTTTCATGCGAATCGAATGAGACCATTGGCATCAAAATCCGCCCCATAAAATCTGGAGATATGACAGTTTGAAAAATAAACCGACACCGTTTACGATGTACTGAACTGATATTTTAAATTGCTCTTAAAATTTTTCTAATTAATGAAATTTCAAAATTTAAAATGCTAAAAATATCTATATTTTCATGCGAATCGAATGAGACCATTGGCATCAAAATCCGGCCCGAAAATCTGGAGATATGACAGTTTGAAAAATAAACCGACACCGTTTACGATGTACTGAACTGATATTTTAAATTGCTCTTAAAATTTTTCTAATTAATGAAATTTCAAAATTTAAAATGCTAAAAATATCTATATTTTCATGCGAATCGAATGAGACCATTGGCATCAAAATCCGGCCCGAAAATCTGGAGATATGACAGTTTGAAAAATAAACCGACACCGTTTACGATGTACTGAACTGATATTTTAAATTGCTCTTAAAATTTTTCTAATTAATGAAATTTCAAAATTTAAAATGCTAAAAATATCTATATTTTCATGCGAATCGAATGAGACCATTGGCATCAAAATCCGGCCCGAAAATCTGGAGATATGACAGTTTGAAAAATAAACCGACACCGTTTACGATGTACTGAACTGATATTTTAAATTGCTCCGTACATTTTTCTAATTAACGAAATTTCAAAATTTAAAATGCTAAAAATATCTATATTTTCATGTAAATCGAATGAGACCATTGGCATCAAAATCCGCCCCATAAAATCTGGAGATATGACAGTTTGAAAAATAAACCGACACCGTTTACGATGTACTGAACTGATATTTTAAATTGCTCTTAAAATTTTTCTAATTAATGAAATTTCAAAATTTAAAATGCTAAAAATATCTATATTTTCATGTGAATCGAATGAGACCATTGGCATCAAAATCCGGCCCGAAAATCTGGAGATATGACAGTTTGAAAAATAAACCGACACCGTTTACGATGTACTGAACTGATATTTTAAATTGCTCTTAAAATTTTTCTAATTAACGAAATTTCAAAATTTAAAATGCTAAAAATATCTATATTTTCATGCGAATCGAATGAGACCATTGGCATCAAAATCCGGCCCGAAAATCTGGAGATATGACAGTTTGAAAAATAAACCGACACCGTTTACGATGTACTGAACTGATATTTTAAATTGCTCTTAAAATTTTTCTAATTAACGAAATTTCAAAATTTAAAATGCTAAAAATGTCTATATTTTCATGCGAATCGAATGAGACCATTGGCATCAAAATCCGGCCCGAAAATCTGGAGATATGACAGTTTGAAAAATAAACCGACACCGTTTACGATGTACTGAACTGATATTTTAAATTGCTCTTAAAATTTTTCTAATTAACGAAATTTCAAAATTTAAAATGCTAAAAATATCTATATTTTCATGCGAATCGAATGAGACCATTGGCATCAAAATCCGCCCCATAAAATCTGGAGATATGACAGTTTGAAAAATAAACCGACACCGTTTACGATGTACTGAACTGATATTTTAAATTGCTCTTAAAATTTTTCTAATTAATGAAATTTCAAAATTTAAAATGCTAAAAATATCTATATTTTCATGCGAATCGAATGAGACCATTGGCATCAAAATCCGGCCCGAAAATCTGGAGATATGACAGTTTGAAAAATAAACCGACACCGTTTACGATGTACTGAACTGATATTTTAAATTGCTCTTAAAATTTTTCTAATTAATGAAATTTCAAAATTTAAAATGCTAAAAATATCTATATTTTCATGCGAATCGAATGAGACCATTGGCATCAAAATCCGGCCTGAAAATCTGGAGATATGACAGTTTGAAAAATAAACCGACACCGTTTACGATGTACTGAACTGATATTTTAAATTGCTCTTAAAATTTTTCTAATTAATGAAATTTCAAAATTTAAAATGCTAAAAATATCTATATTTTCATACGAATCGAATGAGACCATTGGCATCAAAATCCGGCCCGAAAATCTGGAGATATGACAGTTTGAAAAATAAACCGACACCGTTTACGATGTACTGAACTGATATTTTAAATTGCTCTTAAAATTTTTCTAATTAACGAAATTTCAAAATTTAAAATGCTAAAAATATCTATTTTTTCATGCGAATCGAATGAGACCATTGGCATCAAAATCCGCCCCATAAAATCTGGAGATATGACAGTTTGAAAAATAAACCGACACCGTTTACGATGTACTGAACTGATATTTTAAATTGCTCTTAAAATTTTTCTAATTAATGAAATTTCAAAATTTAAAATGCTAAAAATATCTATATTTTCATGCGAATCGAATGAGACCATTGGCATCAAAATCCGGCCCGAAAATCTGGAGATATGACAGTTTGAAAAATAAACCGACACCGTTTACGATGTACTGAACTGATATTTTAAATTGCTCTTAAAATTTTTCTAATTAATGAAATTTCAAAATTTAAAATGCTAAAAATATCTATATTTTCATGCGAATCGAATGAGACCATTGGCATCAAAATCCGGCCCGAAAATCTGGAGATATGACAGTTTGAAAAATAAACCGACACCGTTTACGATGTACTGAACTGATATTTTAAATTGCTCTTAAAATTTTTCTAATTAATGAAATTTCAAAATTTAAAATGCTAAAAATATCTATATTTTCATGCGAATCGAATGAGACCATTGGCATCAAAATCCGGCCCGAAAATCTGGAGATATGACAGTTTGAAAAATAAACCGACACCGTTTACGATGTACTGAACTGATATTTTAAATTGCTCCGTACATTTTTCTAATTAACGAAATTTCAAAATTTAAAATGCTAAAAATATCTATATTTTCATGTAAATCGAATGAGACCATTGGCATCAAAATCCGGCCCGAAAATCTGGAGATATGACAGTTTGAAAAATAAACCGACACCGTTTACGATGTACTGAACTGATATTTTAAATTGCTCTTAAAATTTTTCTAATTAACGAAATTTCAAAATTTAAAATGCTAAAAATATCTATATTTTCATGCGAATCGAATGAGACCATTGGCATCAAAATCCGGCCCGAAAATCTGGAGATATGACAGTTTGAAAAATAAACCGACACCGTTTACGATGTACTGAACTGATATTTTAAATTGCTCTTAAAATTTTTCTAATTAATGAAATTTCAAAATTTAAAATGCTAAAAATATCTATATTTTCATGCGAATCGAATGAGACCATTGGCATCAAAATCCGCCCCATAAAATCTGGAGATATGACAGTTTGAAAAATAAACCGACACCGTTTACGATGTACTGAACTGATATTTTAAATTGCTCTTAAAATTTTTCTAATTAATGAAATTTCAAAATTTAAAATGCTAAAAATATCTATATTTTCATGCGAATCGAATGAGACCATTGGCATCAAAATCCGGCCCGAAAATCTGGAGATATGACAGTTTGAAAAATAAACCGACACCGTTTACGATGTACTGAACTGATATTTTAAATTGCTCTTAAAATTTTTCTAATTAACGAAATTTCAAAATTTAAAATGCTAAAAATATCTATATTTTCATGCGAATCGAATGAGACCATTGGCATCAAAATCCGGCCCGAAAATCTGGAGATATGACAGTTTGAAAAATAAACCGACACCGTTTACGATGTACTGAACTGATATTTTAAATTGCTCTTAAAATTTTTCTAATTAATGAAATTTCAAAATTTAAAATGCTAAAAATATCTATATTTTCATGCGAATCGAATGAGACCATTGGCATCAAAATCCGGCCCGAAAATCTGGAGATATGACAGTTTGAAAAATAAACCGACACCGTTTACGATGTACTGAACTGATATTTTAAATTGCTCTTAAAATTTTTCTAATTAATGAAATTTCAAAATTTAAAATGCTAAAAATATCTATATTTTCATGCGAATCGAATGAGACCATTGGCATCAAAATCCGGCCCGAAAATCTGGAGATATGACAGTTTGAAAAATAAACCGACACCGTTTACGATGTACTGAACTGATATTTTAAATTGCTCCGTACATTTTTCTAATTAACGAAATTTCAAAATTTAAAATGCTAAAAATATCTATATTTTCATGTAAATCGAATGAGACCATTGGCATCAAAATCCGGCCCGAAAATCTGGAGATATGACAGTTTGAAAAATAAACCGACACCGTTTACGATGTACTGAACTGATATTTTAAATTGCTCTTAAAATTTTTCTAATTAACGAAATTTCAAAATTTAAAATGCTAAAAATATCTATATTTTCATGCGAATCGAATGAGACCATTGGCATCAAAATCCGGCCCGAAAATCTGGAGATATGACAGTTTGAAAAATAAACCGACACCGTTTACGATGTACTGAACTGATATTTTAAATTGCTCTTAAAATTTTTCTAATTAATGAAATTTCAAAATTTAAAATGCTAAAAATATCTATATTTTCATGTGAATCGAATGAGACCATTGGCATCAAAATCCGGCCCGAAAGTCTGGAGATATGACAGTTTGAAAAATAAACCGACACCGTTTACGATGTACTGAACTGATATTTTAAATTGCTCCGTACATTTTTCTAATTAACGAAATTTCAAAATTTAAAATGCTAAAAATATCTATATTTTCATGCGAATCGAATGAGACCATTGGCATCAAAATCCGGCCCGAAAATCTGGAGATATGACAGTTTGAAAAATAAACCGACACCGTTTACGATGTACTGAACTGATATTTTAAATTGCTCTTAAAATTTTTCTAATTAATGAAATTTCAAAATTTAAAATGCTAAAAATATCTATATTTTCATGTGAATCGAATGAGACCATTGGCATCAAAATCCGGCCCGAAAGTCTGGAGATATGACAGTTTGAAAAATAAACCGACACCGTTTACGATGTACTGAACTGATATTTTAAATTGCTCCGTACATTTTTCTAATTAACGAAATTTCAAAATTTAAAATGCTAAAAATATCTATATTTTCATGCGAATCGAATGAGACCATTGGCATCAAAATCCGGCCCGAAAATCTGGAGATATGACAGTTTGAAAAATAAACCGACACCGTTTACGATGTACTGAACTGATATTTTAAATTGCTCTTAAAATTTTTCTAATTAATGAAATTTCAAAATTTAAAATGCTAAAAATATCTATATTTTCATGTGAATCGAATGAGACCATTGGCATCAAAATCCGGCCCGAAAATCTGGAGATATGACAGTTTGAAAAATAAACCGACACCGTTTACGATGTACTGAACTGATATTTTAAATTGCTCTTAAAATTTTTCTAATTAATGAAATTTCAAAATTTAAAATGTTAAAAATATCTATATTTTCATGCGAATCGAATGAGACCATTGGCATCAAAATCCGGCCCGAAAATCTGGAGATATGACAGTTTGAAAAACAAACCGACACCGTTTACGATGTACTGAACTGATATTTTAAATTGCTCTTAAAATTTTTCTAATTAACGAAATTTCAAAATTTAAAATGCTAAAAATATCTATATTTTCATACGAATCGAATGAGACCATTGGCATCAAAATCCGGCCCGAAAATCTGGAGATATGACAGTTTGAAAAATAAACCGACACCGTTTACGATGTACTGAACTGATATTTTAAATTGCTCCGTACATTTTTCTAATTAAAGAAATTTCAAAATTTAAAATGCTAAAAATATCTATATTTTCATGCGAATCGAATGAGACCATTGGCATCAAAATCCGGCCCGAAAATCTGGAGATATGACAGTTTGAAAAATAAACCGACACCGTTTACGATGTACTGAACTGATATTTTAAATTGCTCTTAAAATTTTTCTAATTAATGAAATTTCAAAATTTAAAATGCTAAAAATATCTATATTTTCATGCGAATCGAATGAGACCATTGGCATCAAAATCCGGCCCGAAAATCTGGAGATATGACAGTTTGAAAAATAAACCGACACCGTTTACGATGTACTGAACTGATATTTTAAATTGCTCCGTACATTTTTCTAATTAAAGAAATTTCAAAATTTAAAATGCTAAAAATATCTATATTTTCATGCGAATCGAATGAGACCATTGGCATCAAAATCCGGCCCGAAAATCTGGAGATATGACAGTTTGAAAAATAAACCGACACCGTTTACGATGTACTGAACTGATATTTTAAATTGCTCTTAAAATTTTTCTAATTAATGAAATTTCAAAATTTAAAATGCTAAAAATATCTATATTTTCATGCGAATCGAATGAGACCATTGGCATCAAAATCCGGCCCGAAAATCTGGAGATATGACAGTTTGAAAAATAAACCGACACCGTTTACGATGTACTGAACTGATATTTTAAATTGCTCCGTACATTTTTCTAATTAAAGAAATTTCAAAATTTAAAATGCTAAAAATATCTATATTTTCATGCGAATCGAATGAGACCATTGGCATCAAAATCCGGCCCGAAAATCTGGAGATATGACAGTTTGAAAAATAAACCGACACCGTTTACGATGTACTGAACTGATATTTTAAATTGCTCCGTACATTTTTCTAATTAACGAAATTTCAAAATTTAAAATGCTAAAAATATCTATATTTTCATGCGAATCGAATGAGACCATTGGCATCAAAATCCGGCCCGAAAATCTGGAGATATGACAGTTTGAAAAATAAACCGACACCGTTTACGATGTACTGAACTGATATTTTAAATTGCTCTTAAAATTTTTCTAATTAATGAAATTTCAAAATTTAAACTGCTAAAAATATCTATATTTTCATGTGAATCGAATGAGACCATTGGCATCAAAATCCGGCCCGAAAGTCTGGAGATATGACAGTTTGAAAAATAAACCGACACCGTTTACGATGTACTGAACTGATATTTTAAATTGCTCCGTACATTTTTCTAATTAACGAAATTTCAAAATTTAAAATGCTAAAAATATCTATATTTTCATGCGAATCGAATGAGACCATTGGCATCAAAATCCGGCCCGAAAATCTGGAGATATGACAGTTTGAAAAATAAACCGACACCGTTTACGATGTACTGAACTGATATTTTAAATTGCTCTTAAAATTTTTCTAATTAATGAAATTTCAAAATTTAAAATGCTAAAAATATCTATATTTTCATGTGAATCGAATGAGACCATTGGCATCAAAATCCGGCCCGAAAGTCTGGAGATATGACAGTTTGAAAAATAAACCGACACCGTTTACGATGTACTGAACTGATATTTTAAATTGCTCCGTACATTTTTCTAATTAACGAAATTTCAAAATTTAAAATGCTAAAAATATCTATATTTTCATGCGAATCGAATGAGACCATTGGCATCAAAATCCGGCCCGAAAATCTGGAGATATGACAGTTTGAAAAATAAACCGACACCGTTTACGATGTACTGAACTGATATTTTAAATTGCTCTTAAAATTTTTCTAATTAATGAAATTTCAAAATTTAAAATGCTAAAAATATCTATATTTTCATGTGAATCGAATGAGACCATTGGCATCAAAATCCGGCCCGAAAATCTGGAGATATGACAGTTTGAAAAATAAACCGACACCGTTTACGATGTACTGAACTGATATTTTAAATTGCTCTTAAAATTTTTCTAATTAATGAAATTTCAAAATTTAAAATGTTAAAAATATCTATATTTTCATGCGAATCGAATGAGACCATTGGCATCAAAATCCGGCCCGAAAATCTGGAGATATGACAGTTTGAAAAACAAACCGACACCGTTTACGATGTACTGAACTGATATTTTAAATTGCTCTTAAAATTTTTCTAATTAACGAAATTTCAAAATTTAAAATGCTAAAAATATCTATATTTTCATACGAATCGAATGAGACCATTGGCATCAAAATCCGGCCCGAAAATCTGGAGATATGACAGTTTGAAAAATAAACCGACACCGTTTACGATGTACTGAACTGATATTTTAAATTGCTCCGTACATTTTTCTAATTAAAGAAATTTCAAAATTTAAAATGCTAAAAATATCTATATTTTCATGCGAATCGAATGAGACCATTGGCATCAAAATCCGGCCCGAAAATCTGGAGATATGACAGTTTGAAAAATAAACCGACACCGTTTACGATGTACTGAACTGATATTTTAAATTGCTCTTAAAATTTTTCTAATTAATGAAATTTCAAAATTTAAAATGCTAAAAATATCTATATTTTCATGCGAATCGAATGAGACCATTGGCATCAAAATCCGGCCCGAAAATCTGGAGATATGACAGTTTGAAAAATAAACCGACACCGTTTACGATGTACTGAACTGATATTTTAAATTGCTCCGTACATTTTTCTAATTAAAGAAATTTCAAAATTTAAAATGCTAAAAATATCTATATTTTCATGCGAATCGAATGAGACCATTGGCATCAAAATCCGGCCCGAAAATCTGGAGATATGACAGTTTGAAAAATAAACCGACACCGTTTACGATGTACTGAACTGATATTTTAAATTGCTCTTAAAATTTTTCTAATTAATGAAATTTCAAAATTTAAAATGCTAAAAATATCTATATTTTCATGCGAATCGAATGAGACCATTGGCATCAAAATCCGGCCTGAAAATCTGGAGATATGACAGTTTGAAAAATAAACCGACACCGTTTACGATGTACTGAACTGATATTTTAAATTGCTCTTAAAATTTTTCTAATTAACGAAATTTCAAAATTTAAAATGCTAAAAATATCTATATTTTCATGCGAATCGAATGAGACCATTGGCATCAAAATCCGGCCCGAAAATCTGGAGATATGACAGTTTGAAAAATAAACCGACACCGTTTACGATGTACTGAACTGATATTTTAAATTGCTCTTAAAATTTTTCTAATTAATGAAATTTCAAAATTTAAAATGCTAAAACTATCTATATTTTCATGCGAATCGAATGAGACCATTGGCATCAAAATCCGGCCCCCGAAAATCTGGAGATATGACAGTTAGAAAAATAAACCGACACCGTTTACGATGTACTGAACTGATATTTTAAATTGCTCTTAAAATTTTTCTAATTAACGAAATTTCAAAATTTAAAATGCTAAAAATATCTATATTTTCATGCGAATCGAATGAGACCATTGGCATCAAAATCCGGCCCGAAAATCTGGAGATATGACAGTTTGAAAAATAAACCGACACCGTTTACGATGTACTGAACTGATATTTTAAATTGCTCTTAAAATTTTTCTAATTAATGAAATTTCAAAATTTAAAATGCTAAAAATATCTATATTTTCATGCGAATCGAATGAGACCATTGGCATCAAAATCCGGCCCGAAAATCTGGAGATATGACAGTTTGAAAAATAAACCGACACCGTTTACGATGTACTGAACTGATATTTTAAATTGCTCTTAAAAATTTTTCTAATTAACGAAATTTCAAAATTTAAAATGCTAAAAATATCTATATTTTCATGCAAATCGAATGAGACCATTGGCATCAAAATCCGGCCCGAAAATCTGGAGATATGACAGTTTGAAAAATAAACCGACACCGTTTACGATGTACTGAACTGATATTTTAAATTGCTCTTAAAATTTTTCTAATTAATGAAATTTCAAAATTTAAAATGCTAAAAATATCTATATTTTCATGCGAATCGAATGAGACCATTGGCATCAAAATCCGGCCCGAAAATCTGGAGATATGACAGTTTGAAAAATAAACCGACACCGTTTACGATGTACTGAACTGATATTTTAAATTGCTCCGTACATTTTTCTAATTAATGAAATTTCAAAATTTAAAATGCTAAAAATATCTATATTTTCATGCGAATCGAATGAGACCATTGGCATCAAAATCCGGCCCGAAAATCTGGAGATATGACAGTTTGAAAAATAAACCGACACCGTTTACGATGTACTGAACTGATATTTTAAATTGCTCTTAAAATTTTTCTAATTAATGAAATTTCAAAATTTAAAATGCTAAAAATATCTATATTTTCATGCGAATCGAATGAGACCATTGGCATCAAAATCCGGCCCGAAAATCTGGAGATATGACAGTTTCAAAAATAAACCGACACCGTTTACGATGTACTGAACTGATATTTTAAATTGCTCTTAAAATTTTTCTAATTAACGAAATTTTAAAATTTAAAATGCTAAAAATATCTATATTTTCATGCGAATCGAATGAGACCATTGGCATCAAAATCCGGCCCGAAAATCTGGAGATATGACAGTTTGAAAAATAAACCGACACCGTTTACGAACGTACTGAACTGATATTTTAAATTGCTCTTAAAAATTTTTCTAATTAACGAAATTTCAAAATTTAAAATGCTAAAAATATCTATATTTTCATGCGAATCGAATGAGACCATTGGCATCAAAATCCGGCCCGAAAATCTGGAGATATGACAGTTTGAAAAATAAACCGACACCGTTTACGATGTACTGAACTGATATTTTAAATTGCTCCGTACATTTTTCTAATTAACGAAATTTCAAAATTTAAAATGCTAAAAATATCTATATTTTCATGCGAATCGAATGAGACCATTGGCATCAAAATCCGGCCCGAAAATCTGGAGATATGACAGTTTGAAAAATAAACCGACACCGTTTACGATGTACTGAACTGATATTTTAAATTGCTCTTAAAATTTTTCTAATTAATGAAATTTCAAAATTTAAAATGCTAAAAATATCTATATTTTCATGCGAATCGAATGAGACCATTGGCATCAAAATCCGGCCCGAAAATCTGGAGATATGACAGTTTGAAAAATAAACCGACACCGTTTACGATGTACTGAACTGATATTTTAAATTGCTCTTAAAATTTTTCTAATTAATGAAATTTCAAAATTTAAAATGCTAAAAATATCTATATTTTCATGCGAATCGAATGAGACCATTGGCATCAAAATCCGGCATGAAAATCTGGAGATATGACAGTTTCAAAAATAAACCGACACCGTTTACGATGTACTGAACTGATATTTTAAATTGCTCTTAAAATTTTTCTAATTAACGAAATTTTAAAATTTAAAATGCTAAAAATATCTATATTTTCATGCGAATCGAATGAGACCATTGGCATCAAAATCCGGCCCGAAAATCTGGAGATATGACAGTTTGAAAAATAAACCGACACCGTTTACGAACGTACTGAACTGATATTTTAAATTGCTCTTAAAAATTTTTCTAATTAACGAAATTTCAAAATTTAAAATGCTAAAAATATCTATATTTTCATGCGAATCGAATGAGACCATTGGCATCAAAATCCGGCCCGAAAATCTGGAGATATGACAGTTTGAAAAATAAACCGACACCGTTTACGATGTACTGAACTGATATTTTAAATTGCTCCGTACATTTTTCTAATTAACGAAATTTCAAAATTTAAAATGCTAAAAATATCTATATTTTCATGCGAATCGAATGAGACCATTGGCATCAAAATCCGGCCCGAAAATCTGGAGATATGACAGTTTGAAAAATAAACCGACACCGTTTACGATGTACTGAACTGATATTTTAAATTGCTCTTAAAATTTTTCTAATTAATGAAATTTCAAAATTTAAAATGCTAAAAATATCTATATTTTCATGCGAATCGAATGAGACCATTGGCATCAAAATCCGGCCCGAAAATCTGGAGATATGACAGTTTGAAAAATAAACCGACACCGTTTACGATGTACTGAACTGATATTTTAAATTGCTCTTAAAATTTTTCTAATTAACGAAATTTCAAAATTTAAAATGCTAAAAATATCTATATTTTCATGCGAATCGAATGAGACCATTGGCATCAAAATCCGGCCCGAAAATCTGGAGATATGACAGTTTGAAAAATAAACCGCCACCGTTTACGATGTACTGAACTGATATTTTAAATTGCTCTTAAAATTTTTCTAATTAATGAAATTTCAAAATTTAAAATGCTAAAAATATCTATATTTTCATGCGAATCGAATGAGACCATTGGCATCAATATCCGGCCCGAAAATCTGGAGATATGACAGTTTGAAAAATAAACCGACACCGTTTACGATGTACTGAACTGATATTTTAAATTGCTCTTAAAATTTTTCTAATTAATGAAATTTCAAAATTTAAAATGCTAAAAATATCTATATTTTCATGTGAATCGAATGAGACCATTGGCATCAAAATCCGGCCCGAAAATCTGGAGATATGACAGTTTGAAAAATAAACCGACACCGTTTACGATGTACTGAACTGATATTTTAAATTGCTCTTAAAATTTTTCTAATTAACGAAATTTCAAAATTTAAAATGCTAAAAATATCTATATTTTCATGCGAATCGAATGAGACCATTAGCATCAAAATCCGGCCCGAAAATCTGGAGATATGACAGTTTGAAAAATAAACCGACACCGTTTACGATGTACTGAACTGATATTTTAAATTGCTCTTAAAATTTTTCTAATTAACGAAATTTCAAAATTTAAAATGCTAAAAATGTCTATATTTTCATGCGAATCGAATGAGACCATTGGCATCAAAATCCGGCCCGAAAATCTGGAGATATGACAGTTTGAAAAATAAACCGACACCGTTTACGATGTACTGAACTGATATTTTAAATTGCTCTTAAAATTTTTCTAATTAATGAAATTTCAAAATTTAAAATGCTAAAAATATCTATATTTTCATGTGAATCGAATGAGACCATTGGCATCAAAATCCGGCCCGAAAATCTGGAGATATGACAGTTTGAAAAATAAACCGACACCGTTTACGATGTACTGAACTGATATTTTAAATTGCTCTTAAAATTTTTCTAATTAACGAAATTTCAAAATTTAAAATGCTAAAAATATCTATATTTTCATGCGAATCGAATGAGACCATTGGCATCAAAATCCGGCCCGAAAATCTGGAGATATGACAGTTTGAAAAATAAACCGACACCGTTTACGATGTACTGAACTGATATTTTAAATTGCTCTTAAAATTTTTCTAATTAACGAAATTTCAAAATTTAAAATGCTAAAAATGTCTATATTTTCATGCGAATCGAATGAGACCATTGGCATCAAAATCCGGCCCGAAAATCTGGAGATATGACAGTTTGAAAAATAAACCGACACCGTTTACGATGTACTGAACTGATATTTTAAATTGCTCTTAAAATTTTTCTAATTAATGAAATTTCAAAATTTAAAATGCTAAAAATATCTATATTTTCATGCGAATCGAATGAGACCATTGGCATCAAAATCCGGCCCGAAAATCTGGAGATATGACAGTTTGAAAAATAAACCGACACCGTTTACGATGTACTGAACTGATATTTTAAATTGCTCTTAAAATTTTTCTAATTAACGAAATTTCAAAATTTAAAATGCTAAAAATATCTATATTTTCATGCGAATCGAATGAGACCATTGGCATCAAAATCCGGCCCGAAAATCTGGAGATATGACAGTTTGAAAAATAAACCGACACCGTTTACGATGTACTGAACTGATATTTTAAATTGCTCCGTACATTTTTCTAATTAACGAAATTTCAAAATTTAAAATGCTAAAAATATCTATATTTTCATGTAAATCGAATGAGACCATTGGCATCAAAATCCGGCCCGAAAATCTGGAGATATGACAGTTTGAAAAATAAACCGACACCGTTTACGATGTACTGAACTGATATTTTAAATTGCTCTTAAAATTTTTCTAATTAACGAAATTTCAAAATTTAAAATGCTAAAAATATCTATATTTTCATGCGAATCGAATGAGACCATTGGCATCAAAATCCGGCCCGAAAATCTGGAGATATGACAGTTTGAAAAATAAACCGACACCGTTTACGATGTACTGAACTGATATTTTAAATTGCTCTTAAAATTTTTCTAATTAACGAAATTTCAAAATTTAAAATGCTAAAAATATCTATATTTTCATGCGAATCGAATGAGACCATTGGCATCAAAATCCGGCCCGAAAATCTGGAGATATGACAGTTTGAAAAATAAACCGACACCGTTTACGATGTACTGAACTGATATTTTAAATTGCTCTTAAAATTTTTCTAATTAATGAAATTTCAAAATTTAAAATGCTAAAACTATCTATATTTTCATGCGAATCGAATGAGACCATTGGCATCAAAATCCGGCCCCCGAAAATCTGGAGATATGACAGTTAGAAAAATAAACCGACACCGTTTACGATGTACTGAACTGATATTTTAAATTGCTCTTAAAATTTTTCTAATTAACGAAATTTCAAAATTTAAAATGCTAAAAATATCTATATTTTCATGCGAATCGAATGAGACCATTGGCATCAAAATCCGGCCCGAAAATCTGGAGATATGACAGTTTGAAAAATAAACCGACACCGTTTACGATGTACTGAACTGATATTTTAAATTGCTCTTAAAATTTTTCTAATTAATGAAATTTCAAAATTTAAAATGCTAAAAATATCTATATTTTCATGCGAATCGAATGAGACCATTGGCATCAAAATCCGGCCCGAAAATCTGGAGATATGACAGTTTGAAAAATAAACCGACACCGTTTACGATGTACTGAACTGATATTTTAAATTGCTCTTAAAAATTTTTCTAATTAACGAAATTTCAAAATTTAAAATGCTAAAAATATCTATATTTTCATGCAAATCGAATGAGACCATTGGCATCAAAATCCGGCCCGAAAATCTGGAGATATGACAGTTTGAAAAATAAACCGACACCGTTTACGATGTACTGAACTGATATTTTAAATTGCTCTTAAAATTTTTCTAATTAATGAAATTTCAAAATTTAAAATGCTAAAAATATCTATATTTTCATGCGAATCGAATGAGACCATTGGCATCAAAATCCGGCCCGAAAATCTGGAGATATGACAGTTTGAAAAATAAACCGACACCGTTTACGATGTACTGAACTGATATTTTAAATTGCTCCGTACATTTTTCTAATTAATGAAATTTCAAAATTTAAAATGCTAAAAATATCTATATTTTCATGCGAATCGAATGAGACCATTGGCATCAAAATCCGGCCCGAAAATCTGGAGATATGACAGTTTGAAAAATAAACCGACACCGTTTACGATGTACTGAACTGATATTTTAAATTGCTCTTAAAATTTTTCTAATTAATGAAATTTCAAAATTTAAAATGCTAAAAATATCTATATTTTCATGCGAATCGAATGAGACCATTGGCATCAAAATCCGGCCCGAAAATCTGGAGATATGACAGTTTCAAAAATAAACCGACACCGTTTACGATGTACTGAACTGATATTTTAAATTGCTCTTAAAATTTTTCTAATTAACGAAATTTTAAAATTTAAAATGCTAAAAATATCTATATTTTCATGCGAATCGAATGAGACCATTGGCATCAAAATCCGGCCCGAAAATCTGGAGATATGACAGTTTGAAAAATAAACCGACACCGTTTACGAACGTACTGAACTGATATTTTAAATTGCTCTTAAAAATTTTTCTAATTAACGAAATTTCAAAATTTAAAATGCTAAAAATATCTATATTTTCATGCGAATCGAATGAGACCATTGGCATCAAAATCCGGCCCGAAAATCTGGAGATATGACAGTTTGAAAAATAAACCGACACCGTTTACGATGTACTGAACTGATATTTTAAATTGCTCCGTACATTTTTCTAATTAACGAAATTTCAAAATTTAAAATGCTAAAAATATCTATATTTTCATGCGAATCGAATGAGACCATTGGCATCAAAATCCGGCCCGAAAATCTGGAGATATGACAGTTTGAAAAATAAACCGACACCGTTTACGATGTACTGAACTGATATTTTAAATTGCTCTTAAAATTTTTCTAATTAATGAAATTTCAAAATTTAAAATGCTAAAAATATCTATATTTTCATGCGAATCGAATGAGACCATTGGCATCAAAATCCGGCCCGAAAATCTGGAGATATGACAGTTTGAAAAATAAACCGACACCGTTTACGATGTACTGAACTGATATTTTAAATTGCTCTTAAAATTTTTCTAATTAATGAAATTTCAAAATTTAAAATGCTAAAAATATCTATATTTTCATGCGAATCGAATGAGACCATTGGCATCAAAATCCGGCATGAAAATCTGGAGATATGACAGTTTCAAAAATAAACCGACACCGTTTACGATGTACTGAACTGATATTTTAAATTGCTCTTAAAATTTTTCTAATTAACGAAATTTTAAAATTTAAAATGCTAAAAATATCTATATTTTCATGCGAATCGAATGAGACCATTGGCATCAAAATCCGGCCCGAAAATCTGGAGATATGACAGTTTGAAAAATAAACCGACACCGTTTACGAACGTACTGAACTGATATTTTAAATTGCTCTTAAAAATTTTTCTAATTAACGAAATTTCAAAATTTAAAATGCTAAAAATATCTATATTTTCATGCGAATCGAATGAGACCATTGGCATCAAAATCCGGCCCGAAAATCTGGAGATATGACAGTTTGAAAAATAAACCGACACCGTTTACGATGTACTGAACTGATATTTTAAATTGCTCCGTACATTTTTCTAATTAACGAAATTTCAAAATTTAAAATGCTAAAAATATCTATATTTTCATGCGAATCGAATGAGACCATTGGCATCAAAATCCGGCCCGAAAATCTGGAGATATGACAGTTTGAAAAATAAACCGACACCGTTTACGATGTACTGAACTGATATTTTAAATTGCTCTTAAAATTTTTCTAATTAATGAAATTTCAAAATTTAAAATGCTAAAAATATCTATATTTTCATGCGAATCGAATGAGACCATTGGCATCAAAATCCGGCCCGAAAATCTGGAGATATGACAGTTTGAAAAATAAACCGACACCGTTTACGATGTACTGAACTGATATTTTAAATTGCTCTTAAAATTTTTCTAATTAACGAAATTTCAAAATTTAAAATGCTAAAAATATCTATATTTTCATGCGAATCGAATGAGACCATTGGCATCAAAATCCGGCCCGAAAATCTGGAGATATGACAGTTTGAAAAATAAACCGCCACCGTTTACGATGTACTGAACTGATATTTTAAATTGCTCTTAAAATTTTTCTAATTAATGAAATTTCAAAATTTAAAATGCTAAAAATATCTATATTTTCATGCGAATCGAATGAGACCATTGGCATCAATATCCGGCCCGAAAATCTGGAGATATGACAGTTTGAAAAATAAACCGACACCGTTTACGATGTACTGAACTGATATTTTAAATTGCTCTTAAAATTTTTCTAATTAATGAAATTTCAAAATTTAAAATGCTAAAAATATCTATATTTTCATGTGAATCGAATGAGACCATTGGCATCAAAATCCGGCCCGAAAATCTGGAGATATGACAGTTTGAAAAATAAACCGACACCGTTTACGATGTACTGAACTGATATTTTAAATTGCTCTTAAAATTTTTCTAATTAACGAAATTTCAAAATTTAAAATGCTAAAAATATCTATATTTTCATGCGAATCGAATGAGACCATTAGCATCAAAATCCGGCCCGAAAATCTGGAGATATGACAGTTTGAAAAATAAACCGACACCGTTTACGATGTACTGAACTGATATTTTAAATTGCTCTTAAAATTTTTCTAATTAACGAAATTTCAAAATTTAAAATGCTAAAAATGTCTATATTTTCATGCGAATCGAATGAGACCATTGGCATCAAAATCCGGCCCGAAAATCTGGAGATATGACAGTTTGAAAAATAAACCGACACCGTTTACGATGTACTGAACTGATATTTTAAATTGCTCTTAAAATTTTTCTAATTAATGAAATTTCAAAATTTAAAATGCTAAAAATATCTATATTTTCATGTGAATCGAATGAGACCATTGGCATCAAAATCCGGCCCGAAAATCTGGAGATATGACAGTTTGAAAAATAAACCGACACCGTTTACGATGTACTGAACTGATATTTTAAATTGCTCTTAAAATTTTTCTAATTAACGAAATTTCAAAATTTAAAATGCTAAAAATATCTATATTTTCATGCGAATCGAATGAGACCATTGGCATCAAAATCCGGCCCGAAAATCTGGAGATATGACAGTTTGAAAAATAAACCGACACCGTTTACGATGTACTGAACTGATATTTTAAATTGCTCTTAAAATTTTTCTAATTAACGAAATTTCAAAATTTAAAATGCTAAAAATGTCTATATTTTCATGCGAATCGAATGAGACCATTGGCATCAAAATCCGGCCCGAAAATCTGGAGATATGACAGTTTGAAAAATAAACCGACACCGTTTACGATGTACTGAACTGATATTTTAAATTGCTCTTAAAATTTTTCTAATTAATGAAATTTCAAAATTTAAAATGCTAAAAATATCTATATTTTCATGCGAATCGAATGAGACCATTGGCATCAAAATCCGGCCCGAAAATCTGGAGATATGACAGTTTGAAAAATAAACCGACACCGTTTACGATGTACTGAACTGATATTTTAAATTGCTCTTAAAATTTTTCTAATTAACGAAATTTCAAAATTTAAAATGCTAAAAATATCTATATTTTCATGCGAATCGAATGAGACCATTGGCATCAAAATCCGGCCCGAAAATCTGGAGATATGACAGTTTGAAAAATAAACCGACACCGTTTACGATGTACTGAACTGATATTTTAAATTGCTCCGTACATTTTTCTAATTAACGAAATTTCAAAATTTAAAATGCTAAAAATATCTATATTTTCATGTAAATCGAATGAGACCATTGGCATCAAAATCCGGCCCGAAAATCTGGAGATATGACAGTTTGAAAAATAAACCGACACCGTTTACGATGTACTGAACTGATATTTTAAATTGCTCTTAAAATTTTTCTAATTAACGAAATTTCAAAATTTAAAATGCTAAAAATATCTATATTTTCATGCGAATCGAATGAGACCATTGGCATCAAAATCCGGCCCGAAAATCTGGAGATATGACAGTTTGAAAAATAAACCGACACCGTTTACGATGTACTGAACTGATATTTTAAATTGCTCTTAAAATTTTTCTAATTAACGAAATTTCAAAATTTAAAATGCTAAAAATATCTATATTTTCATGCGAATCGAATGAGACCATTGGCATCAAAATCCGGCCCGAAAATCTGGAGATATGACAGTTTGAAAAATAAACCGACACCGTTTACGATGTACTGAACTGATATTTTAAATTGCTCTTAAAATTTTTCTAATTAACGAAATTTCAAAATTTAAAATGCTAAAAATATCTATATTTTCATGCAAATCGAATGAGACCATTGGCATCAAAATCCGGCCCGAAAATCTGGAGATATGACAGTTTGAAAAATAAACCGACACCGTTTACGATGTACTGAACTGATATTTTAAATTGCTCTTAAAATTTTTCTAATTAACGAAATTTCAAAATTTAAAATGCTAAAAATGTCTATATTTTCATGCGAATCGAATGAGACCATTGGCATCAAAATCCGGCCCGAAAATCTGGAGATATGACAGTTTGAAAAATAAACCGACACCGTTTACGATGTACTGAACTGATATTTTAAATTGCTCTTAAAATTTTTCTAATTAATGAAATTTCAAAATTTAAAATGCTAAAAATATCTATATTTTCATGCGAATCGAATGAGACCATTGGCATCAATATCCGGCCCGAAAATCTGGAGATATGACAGTTTGAAAAATAAACCGACACCGTTTACGATGTACTGAACTGATATTTTAAATTGCTCTTAAAATTTTTCTAATTAATGAAATTTCAAAATTTAAAATGCTAAAAATATCTATATTTTCATGTGAATCGAATGAGACCATTGGCATCAAAATCCGGCCCGAAAATCTGGAGATATGACAGTTTGAAAAATAAACCGACACCGTTTACGATGTACTGAACTGATATTTTAAATTGCTCTTAAAATTTTTCTAATTAACGAAATTTCAAAATTTAAAATGCTAAAAATATCTATATTTTCATGCGAATCGAATGAGACCATTAGCATCAAAATCCGGCCCGAAAATCTGGAGATATGACAGTTTGAAAAATAAACCGACACCGTTTACGATGTACTGAACTGATATTTTAAATTGCTCTTAAAATTTTTCTAATTAACGAAATTTCAAAATTTAAAATGCTAAAAATGTCTATATTTTCATGCGAATCGAATGAGACCATTGGCATCAAAATCCGGCCCGAAAATCTGGAGATATGACAGTTTGAAAAATAAACCGACACCGTTTACGATGTACTGAACTGATATTTTAAATTGCTCTTAAAATTTTTCTAATTAATGAAATTTCAAAATTTAAAATGCTAAAAATATCTATATTTTCATGTGAATCGAATGAGACCATTGGCATCAAAATCCGGCCCGAAAATCTGGAGATATGACAGTTTGAAAAATAAACCGACACCGTTTACGATGTACTGAACTGATATTTTAAATTGCTCTTAAAATTTTTCTAATTAACGAAATTTCAAAATTTAAAATGCTAAAAATATCTATATTTTCATGCGAATCGAATGAGACCATTGGCATCAAAATCCGGCCCGAAAATCTGGAGATATGACAGTTTGAAAAATAAACCGACACCGTTTACGATGTACTGAACTGATATTTTAAATTGCTCTTAAAATTTTTCTAATTAACGAAATTTCAAAATTTAAAATGCTAAAAATGTCTATATTTTCATGCGAATCGAATGAGACCATTGGCATCAAAATCCGGCCCGAAAATCTGGAGATATGACAGTTTGAAAAATAAACCGACACCGTTTACGATGTACTGAACTGATATTTTAAATTGCTCTTAAAATTTTTCTAATTAATGAAATTTCAAAATTTAAAATGCTAAAAATATCTATATTTTCATGCGAATCGAATGAGACCATTGGCATCAAAATCCGGCCCGAAAATCTGGAGATATGACAGTTTGAAAAATAAACCGACACCGTTTACGATGTACTGAACTGATATTTTAAATTGCTCTTAAAATTTTTCTAATTAACGAAATTTCAAAATTTAAAATGCTAAAAATATCTATATTTTCATGCGAATCGAATGAGACCATTGGCATCAAAATCCGGCCCGAAAATCTGGAGATATGACAGTTTGAAAAATAAACCGACACCGTTTACGATGTACTGAACTGATATTTTAAATTGCTCCGTACATTTTTCTAATTAACGAAATTTCAAAATTTAAAATGCTAAAAATATCTATATTTTCATGTAAATCGAATGAGACCATTGGCATCAAAATCCGGCCCGAAAATCTGGAGATATGACAGTTTGAAAAATAAACCGACACCGTTTACGATGTACTGAACTGATATTTTAAATTGCTCTTAAAATTTTTCTAATTAACGAAATTTCAAAATTTAAAATGCTAAAAATATCTATATTTTCATGCGAATCGAATGAGACCATTGGCATCAAAATCCGGCCCGAAAATCTGGAGATATGACAGTTTGAAAAATAAACCGACACCGTTTACGATGTACTGAACTGATATTTTAAATTGCTCTTAAAATTTTTCTAATTAACGAAATTTCAAAATTTAAAATGCTAAAAATATCTATATTTTCATGCGAATCGAATGAGACCATTGGCATCAAAATCCGGCCCGAAAATCTGGAGATATGACAGTTTGAAAAATAAACCGACACCGTTTACGATGTACTGAACTGATATTTTAAATTGCTCTTAAAATTTTTCTAATTAACGAAATTTCAAAATTTAAAATGCTAAAAATATCTATATTTTCATGCAAATCGAATGAGACCATTGGCATCAAAATCCGGCCCGAAAATCTGGAGATATGACAGTTTGAAAAATAAACCGACACCGTTTACGATGTACTGAACTGATATTTTAAATTGCTCTTAAAATTTTTCTAATTAACGAAATTTCAAAATTTAAAATGCTAAAAATGTCTATATTTTCATGCGAATCGAATGAGACCATTGGCATCAAAATCCGGCCCGAAAATCTGGAGATATGACAGTTTGAAAAATAAACCGACACCGTTTACGATGTACTGAACTGATATTTTAAATTGCTCTTAAAATTTTTCTAATTAATGAAATTTCAAAATTTAAAATGCTAAAAATATCTATATTTTCATGCGAATCGAATGAGACCATTGGCATCAAAATCCGGCCCGAAAATCTGGAGATATGACAGTTTGAAAAATAAACCGACACCGTTTACGATGTACTGAACTGATATTTTAAATTGCTCTTAAAATTTTTCTAATTAACGAAATTTCAAAATTTAAAATGCTAAAAATATCTATATTTTCATGCGAATCGAATGAGACCATTGGCATCAAAATCCGGCCCGAAAATCTGGAGATATGACAGTTTGAAAAATAAACCGACACCGTTTACGATGTACTGAACTGATATTTTAAATTGCTCCGTACATTTTTCTAATTAACGAAATTTCAAAATTTAAAATGCTAAAAATATCTATATTTTCATGTAAATCGAATGAGACCATTGGCATCAAAATCCGGCCCGAAAATCTGGAGATATGACAGTTTGAAAAATAAACCGACACCGTTTACGATGTACTGAACTGATATTTTAAATTGCTCTTAAAATTTTTCTAATTAACGAAATTTCAAAATTTAAAATGCTAAAAATATCTATATTTTCATGCGAATCGAATGAGACCATTGGCATCAAAATCCGGCCCGAAAATCTGGAGATATGACAGTTTGAAAAATAAACCGACACCGTTTACGATGTACTGAACTGATATTTTAAATTGCTCTTAAAATTTTTCTAATTAACGAAATTTCAAAATTTAAAATGCTAAAAATATCTATATTTTCATGCGAATCGAATGAGACCATTGGCATCAAAATCCGGCCCGAAAATCTGGAGATATGACAGTTTGAAAAATAAACCGACACCGTTTACGATGTACTGAACTGATATTTTAAATTGCTCTTAAAATTTTTCTAATTAACGAAATTTCAAAATTTAAAATGCTAAAAATATCTATATTTTCATGCAAATCGAATGAGACCATTGGCATCAAAATCCGGCCCGAAAATCTGGAGATATGACAGTTTGAAAAATAAACCGACACCGTTTACGATGTACTGAACTGATATTTTAAATTGCTCTTAAAATTTTTCTAATTAACGAAATTTCAAAATTTAAAATGCTAAAAATATCTATATTTTCATGCGAATCGAATGAGACCATTGGCATCAAAATCCGGCCCGAAAATCTGGAGATATGACAGTTTGAAAAATAAACCGACACCGTTTACGATGTACTGAACTGATATTTTAAATTGCTCTTAAAATTTTTCTAATTAATGAAATTTCAAAATTTAAAATGCTAAAAATATCTATATTTTCATGCGAATCGAATGAGACCATTGGCATCAAAATCCGGCCCGAAAATCTGGAGATATGACAGTTTGAAAAATAAACCGACACCGTTTACGATGTACTGAACTGATATTTTAAATTGCTCCGTACATTTTTCTAATTAACGAAATTTCAAAATTTAAAATGCTAAAAATATCTATATTTTCATGTAAATCGAATGAGACCATTGGCATCAAAATCCGGCCCGAAAATCTGGAGATATGACAGTTTGAAAAATAAACCGACACCGTTTACGATGTACTGAACTGATATTTTAAATTGCTCTTAAAATTTTTCTAATTAACGAAATTTCAAAATTTAAAATGCTAAAAATATCTATATTTTCATGCGAATCGAATGAGACCATTGGCATCAAAATCCGGCCCGAAAATCTGGAGATATGACAGTTTGAAAAATAAACCGACACCGTTTACGATGTACTGAACTGATATTTTAAATTGCTCTTAAAATTTTTCTAATTAACGAAATTTCAAAATTTAAAATGCTAAAAATATCTATATTTTCATGCGAATCGAATGAGACCATTGGCATCAAAATCCGCCCCATAAAATCTGGAGATATGACAGTTTGAAAAATAAACCGACACCGTTTACGATGTACTGAACTGATATTTTAAATTGCTCCGTACATTTTTCTAATTAACGAAATTTCAAAATTTAAAATGCTAAAAATATCTATATTTTCATGTAAATCGAATGAGACCATTGGCATCAAAATCCGGCCCGAAAATCTGGAGATATGACAGTTTGAAAAATAAACCGACACCGTTTACGATGTACTGAACTGATATTTTAAATTGCTCTTAAAATTTTTCTAATTAACGAAATTTCAAAATTTAAAATGCTAAAAATATCTATATTTTCATGCGAATCGAATGAGACCATTGGCATCAAAATCCGGCCCGAAAATCTGGAGATATGACAGTTTGAAAAATAAACCGACACCGTTTACGATGTACTGAACTGATATTTTAAATTGCTCTTAAAATTTTTCTAATTAATGAAATTTCAAAATTTAAAATGCTAAAAATATCTATATTTTCATGCGAATCGAATGAGACCATTGGCATCAAAATCCGGCCCGAAAATCTGGAGATATGACAGTTTGAAAAATAAACCGACACCGTTTACGATGTACTGAACTGATATTTTAAATTGCTCTTAAAATTTTTCTAATTAATGAAATTTCAAAATTTAAAATGCTAAAAATATCTATATTTTCATGTGAATCGAATGAGACCATTGGCATCAAAATCCGGCCCGAAAATCTGGAGATATGACAGTTTGAAAAATAAACCGACACCGTTTACGATGTACTGAACTGATATTTTAAATTGCTCTTAAAATTTTTCTAATTAACGAAATTTCAAAATTTAAAATGCTAAAAATATCTATATTTTCATGCGAATCGAATGAGACCATTAGCATCAAAATCCGGCCCGAAAATCTGGAGATATGACAGTTTGAAAAATAAACCGACACCGTTTACGATGTACTGAACTGATATTTTAAATTGCTCTTAAAATTTTTCTAATTAATGAAATTTCAAAATTTAAAATGTTAAAAATATCTATATTTTCATGCGAATCGAATGAGACCATTGGCATCAAAATCCGGCCCGAAAATCTGGAGATATGACAGTTTGAAAAATAAACCGACACCGTTTACGATGTACTGAACTGATATTTTAAATTGCTCTTAAAATTTTTCTAATTAATGAAATTTCAAAATTTAAAATGCTAAAAATATCTATATTTTCATGCGAATCGAATGAGACCATTGGCATCAATATCCGGCCCGAAAATCTGGAGATATGACAGTTTGAAAAATAAACCGACACCGTTTACGATGTACTGAACTGATATTTTAAATTGCTCTTAAAATTTTTCTAATTAATGAAATTTCAAAATTTAAAATGCTAAAAATATCTATATTTTCATGTGAATCGAATGAGACCATTGGCATCAAAATCCGGCCCGAAAATCTGGAGATATGACAGTTTGAAAAATAAACCGACACCGTTTACGATGTACTGAACTGATATTTTAAATTGCTCTTAAAATTTTTCTAATTAACGAAATTTCAAAATTTAAAATGCTAAAAATATCTATATTTTCATGCGAATCGAATGAGACCATTAGCATCAAAATCCGGCCCGAAAATCTGGAGATATGACAGTTTGAAAAATAAACCGACACCGTTTACGATGTACTGAACTGATATTTTAAATTGCTCTTAAAATTTTTCTAATTAACGAAATTTCAAAATTTAAAATGCTAAAAATGTCTATATTTTCATGCGAATCGAATGAGACCATTGGCATCAAAATCCGGCCCGAAAATCTGGAGATATGACAGTTTGAAAAATAAACCGACACCGTTTACGATGTACTGAACTGATATTTTAAATTGCTCTTAAAATTTTTCTAATTAATGAAATTTCAAAATTTAAAATGCTAAAAATATCTATATTTTCATGTGAATCGAATGAGACCATTGGCATCAAAATCCGGCCCGAAAATCTGGAGATATGACAGTTTGAAAAATAAACCGACACCGTTTACGATGTACTGAACTGATATTTTAAATTGCTCTTAAAATTTTTCTAATTAACGAAATTTCAAAATTTAAAATGCTAAAAATATCTATATTTTCATGCGAATCGAATGAGACCATTGGCATCAAAATCCGGCCCGAAAATCTGGAGATATGACAGTTTGAAAAATAAACCGACACCGTTTACGATGTACTGAACTGATATTTTAAATTGCTCTTAAAATTTTTCTAATTAATGAAATTTCAAAATTTAAAATGCTAAAAATATCTATATTTTCATGCGAATCGAATGAGACCATTGGCATCAAAATCCGGCCCGAAAATCTGGAGATATGACAGTTTGAAAAATAAACCGACACCGTTTACGATGTACTGAACTGATATTTTAAATTGCTCTTAAAATTTTTCTAATTAACGAAATTTCAAAATTTAAAATGCTAAAAATATCTATATTTTCATGCGAATCGAATGAGACCATTGGCATCAAAATCCGGCCCGAAAATCTGGAGATATGACAGTTTGAAAAATAAACCGACACCGTTTACGATGTACTGAACTGATATTTTAAATTGCTCCGTACATTTTTCTAATTAACGAAATTTCAAAATTTAAAATGCTAAAAATATCTATATTTTCATGTAAATCGAATGAGACCATTGGCATCAAAATCCGGCCCGAAAATCTGGAGATATGACAGTTTGAAAAATAAACCGACACCGTTTACGATGTACTGAACTGATATTTTAAATTGCTCTTAAAATTTTTCTAATTAACGAAATTTCAAAATTTAAAATGCTGAAAATATCTATATTTTCATGCGAATCGAATGAGACCATTGGCATCAAAATCCGGCCCGAAAATCTGGAGATATGACAGTTTGAAAAATAAACCGACACCGTTTACGATGTACTGAACTGATATTTTAAATTGCTCTTAAAATTTTTCTAATTAACGAAATTTCAAAATTTAAAATGCTAAAAATATCTATATTTTCATGCGAATCGAATGAGACCATTGGCATCAAAATCCGGCCCGAAAATCTGGAGATATGACAGTTTGAAAAATAAACCGACACCGTTTACGATGTACTGAACTGATATTTTAAATTGCTCTTAAAATTTTTCTAATTAACGAAATTTCAAAATTTAAAATGCTAAAAATATCTATATTTTCATGCGAATCGAATGAGACCATTGGCATCAAAATCCGCCCCATAAAATCTGGAGATATGACAGTTTGAAAAATAAACCGACACCGTTTACGATGTACTGAACTGATATTTTAAATTGCTCCGTACATTTTTCTAATTAACGAAATTTCAAAATTTAAAATGCTAAAAATATCTATATTTTCATGTAAATCGAATGAGACCATTGGCATCAAAATCCGGCCCGAAAATCTGGAGATATGACAGTTTGAAAAATAAACCGACACCGTTTACGATGTACTGAACTGATATTTTAAATTGCTCTTAAAATTTTTCTAATTAACGAAATTTCAAAATTTAAAATGCTAAAAATATCTATATTTTCATGCGAATCGAATGAGACCATTGGCATCAAAATCCGGCCCGAAAATCTGGAGATATGACAGTTTGAAAAATAAACCGACACCGTTTACGATGTACTGAACTGATATTTTAAATTGCTCTTAAAATTTTTCTAATTAACGAAATTTCAAAATTTAAAATGCTAAAAATATCTATATTTTCATGCGAATCGAATGAGACCATTGGCATCAAAATCCGCCCCATAAAATCTGGAGATATGACAGTTTGAAAAATAAACCGACACCGTTTACGATGTACTGAACTGATATTTTAAATTGCTCCGTACATTTTTCTAATTAACGAAATTTCAAAATTTAAAATGCTAAAAATATCTATATTTTCATGTAAATCGAATGAGACCATTGGCATCAAAATCCGGCCCGAAAATCTGGAGATATGACAGTTTGAAAAATAAACCGACACCGTTTACGATGTACTGAACTGATATTTTAAATTGCTCTTAAAATTTTTCTAATTAACGAAATTTCAAAATTTAAAATGCTAAAAATATCTATATTTTCATGCGAATCGAATGAGACCATTGGCATCAAAATCCGGCCCGAAAATCTGGAGATATGACAGTTTGAAAAATAAACCGACACCGTTTACGATGTACTGAACTGATATTTTAAATTGCTCTTAAAATTTTTCTAATTAACGAAATTTCAAAATTTAAAATGCTAAAAATATCTATATTTTCATGCGAATCGAATGAGACCATTGGCATCAAAATCCGGCCCGAAAATCTGGAGATATGACAGTTTGAAAAATAAACCGACACCGTTTACGATGTACTGAACTGATATTTTAAATTGCTCTTAAAATTTTTCTAATTAACGAAATTTCAAAATTTAAAATGCTAAAAATATCTATATTTTCATGCGAATCGAATGAGACCATTGGCATCAAAATCCGGCCCGAAAATCTGGAGATATGACAGTTTGAAAAATAAACCGACACCGTTTACGATGTACTGAACTGATATTTTAAATTGCTCTTAAAATTTTTCTAATTAACGAAATTTCAAAATTTAAAATGCTAAAAATATCTATATTTTCATGCGAATCGAATGAGACCATTGGCATCAAAATCCGCCCCATAAAATCTGGAGATATGACAGTTTGAAAAATAAACCGACACCGTTTACGATGTACTGAACTGATATTTTAAATTGCTCCGTACATTTTTCTAATTAACGAAATTTCAAAATTTAAAATGCTAAAAATATCTATATTTTCATGTAAATCGAATGAGACCATTGGCATCAAAATCCGGCCCGAAAATCTGGAGATATGACAGTTTGAAAAATAAACCGACACCGTTTACGATGTACTGAACTGATATTTTAAATTGCTCTTAAAATTTTTCTAATTAACGAAATTTCAAAATTTAAAATGCTAAAAATATCTATATTTTCATGCGAATCGAATGAGACCATTGGCATCAAAATCCGCCCCATAAAATCTGGAGATATGACAGTTTGAAAAATAAACCGACACCGTTTACGATGTACTGAACTGATATTTTAAATTGCTCTTAAAATTTTTCTAATTAACGAAATTTCAAAATTTAAAATGCTAAAAATATCTATATTTTCATGCGAATCGAATGAGACCATTGGCATCAAAATCCGGCCCGAAAATCTGGAGATATGACAGTTTGAAAAATAAACCGACACCGTTTACGATGTACTGAACTGATATTTTAAATTGCTCTTAAAATTTTTCTAATTAATGAAATTTCAAAATTTAAAATGCTAAAAATATCTATATTTTCATGTGAATCGAATGAGACCATTGGCATCAAAATCCGGCCCGAAAATCTGGAGATATGACAGTTTGAAAAATAAACCGACACCGTTTACGATGTACTGAACTGATATTTTAAATTGCTCTTAAAATTTTTCTAATTAATGAAATTTCAAAATTTAAAATGTTAAAAATATCTATATTTTCATGCGAATCGAATGAGACCATTGGCATCAAAATCCGGCCCGAAAATCTGGAGATATGACAGTTTGAAAAATAAACCGACACCGTTTACGATGTACTGAACTGATATTTTAAATTGCTCTTAAAATTTTTCTAATTAACGAAATTTCAAAATTTAAAATGCTAAAAATATCTATATTTTCATACGAATCGAATGAGACCATTGGCATCAAAATCCGGCCCGAAAATCTGGAGATATGACAGTTTGAAAAATAAACCGACACCGTTTACGATGTACTGAACTGATATTTTAAATTGCTCCGTACATTTTTCTAATTAACGAAATTTCAAAATTTAAAATGCTAAAAATATCTATATTTTCATGCGAATCGAATGAGACCATTGGCATCAAAATCCGCCCCATAAAATCTGGAGATATGACAGTTTGAAAAATAAACCGACACCGTTTACGATGTACTGAACTGATATTTTAAATTGCTCCGTACATTTTTCTAATTAACGAAATTTCAAAATTTAAAATGCTAAAAATATCTATATTTTCATGTAAATCGAATGAGACCATTGGCATCAAAATCCGGCCCGAAAATCTGGAGATATGACAGTTTGAAAAATAAACCGACACCGTTTACGATGTACTGAACTGATATTTTAAATTGCTCTTAAAATTTTTCTAATTAATGAAATTTCAAAATTTAAAATGCTAAAAATATCTATATTTTCATGTGAATCGAATGAGACCATTGGCATCAAAATCCGGCCCGAAAATCTGGAGATATGACAGTTTGAAAAATAAACCGACACCGTTTACGATGTACTGAACTGATATTTTAAATTGCTCTTAAAATTTTTCTAATTAATGAAATTTCAAAATTTAAAATGTTAAAAATATCTATATTTTCATGCGAATCGAATGAGACCATTCGCATCAAAATCCGGCCCGAAAATCTGGAGATATGACAGTTTGAAAAACAAACCGACACCGTTTACGATGTACTGAACTGATATTTTAAATTGCTCTTAAAATTTTTCTAATTAACGAAATTTCAAAATTTAAAATGCTAAAAATATCTATATTTTCATACGAATCGAATGAGACCATTGGCATCAAAATCCGGCCCGAAAATCTGGAGATATGACAGTTTGAAAAATAAACCGACACCGTTTACGATGTACTGAACTGATATTTTAAATTGCTCCGTACATTTTTCTAATTAAAGAAATTTCAAAATTTAAAATGCTAAAAATATCTATATTTTCATGCGAATCGAATGAGACCATTGGCATCAAAATCCGGCCCGAAAATCTGGAGATATGACAGTTTGAAAAATAAACCGACACCGTTTACGATGTACTGAACTGATATTTTAAATTGCTCTTAAAATTTTTCTAATTAATGAAATTTCAAAATTTAAAATGCTAAAAATATCTATATTTTCATGCGAATCGAATGAGACCATTGGCATCAAAATCCGGCCCGAAAATCTGGAGATATGACAGTTTGAAAAATAAACCGACACCGTTTACGATGTACTGAACTGATATTTTAAATTGCTCCGTACATTTTTCTAATTAAAGAAATTTCAAAATTTAAAATGCTAAAAATATCTATATTTTCATGCGAATCGAATGAGACCATTGGCATCAAAATCCGGCCCGAAAATCTGGAGATATGACAGTTTGAAAAATAAACCGACACCGTTTACGATGTACTGAACTGATATTTTAAATTGCTCCGTACATTTTTCTAATTAACGAAATTTCAAAATTTAAAATGCTAAAAATATCTATATTTTCATGCGAATCGAATGAGACCATTGGCATCAAAATCCGGCCCGAAAATCTGGAGATATGACAGTTTGAAAAATAAACCGACACCGTTTACGATGTACTGAACTGATATTTTAAATTGCTCTTAAAATTTTTCTAATTAATGAAATTTCAAAATTTAAAATGCTAAAAATATCTATATTTTCATGTGAATCGAATGAGACCATTGGCATCAAAATCCGGCCCGAAAGTCTGGAGATATGACAGTTTGAAAAATAAACCGACACCGTTTACGATGTACTGAACTGATATTTTAAATTGCTCCGTACATTTTTCTAATTAACGAAATTTCAAAATTTAAAATGCTAAAAATATCTATATTTTCATGCGAATCGAATGAGACCATTGGCATCAAAATCCGGCCCGAAAATCTGGAGATATGACAGTTTGAAAAATAAACCGACACCGTTTACGATGTACTGAACTGATATTTTAAATTGCTCCGTACATTTTTCTAATTAAAGAAATTTCAAAATTTAAAATGCTAAAAATATCTATATTTTCATGCGAATCGAATGAGACCATTGGCATCAAAATCCGGCCCGAAAATCTGGAGATATGACAGTTTGAAAAATAAACCGACACCGTTTACGATGTACTGAACTGATATTTTAAATTGCTCCGTACATTTTTCTAATTAACGAAATTTCAAAATTTAAAATGCTAAAAATATCTATATTTTCATGCGAATCGAATGAGACCATTGGCATCAAAATCCGGCCCGAAAATCTGGAGATATGACAGTTTGAAAAATAAACCGACACCGTTTACGATGTACTGAACTGATATTTTAAATTGCTCTTAAAATTTTTCTAATTAATGAAATTTCAAAATTTAAAATGCTAAAAATATCTATATTTTCATGTGAATCGAATGAGACCATTGGCATCAAAATCCGGCCCGAAAGTCTGGAGATATGACAGTTTGAAAAATAAACCGACACCGTTTACGATGTACTGAACTGATATTTTAAATTGCTCCGTACATTTTTCTAATTAACGAAATTTCAAAATTTAAAATGCTAAAAATATCTATATTTTCATGCGAATCGAATGAGACCATTGGCATCAAAATCCGGCCCGAAAATCTGGAGATATGACAGTTTGAAAAATAAACCGACACCGTTTACGATGTACTGAACTGATATTTTAAATTGCTCTTAAAATTTTTCTAATTAATGAAATTTCAAAATTTAAAATGCTAAAAATATCTATATTTTCATGTGAATCGAATGAGACCATTGGCATCAAAATCCGGCCCGAAAGTCTGGAGATATGACAGTTTGAAAAATAAACCGACACCGTTTACGATGTACTGAACTGATATTTTAAATTGCTCCGTACATTTTTCTAATTAACGAAATTTCAAAATTTAAAATGCTAAAAATATCTATATTTTCATGCGAATCGAATGAGACCATTGGCATCAAAATCCGGCCCGAAAATCTGGAGATATGACAGTTAGAAAAATAAACCGACACCGTTTACGATGTACTGAACTGATATTTTAAATTGCTCTTAAAATTTTTCTAATTAACGAAATTTCAAAATTTAAAATGCTAAAAATATCTATATTTTCATGCGAATCGAATGAGACCATTGGCATCAAAATCCGGCCCGAAAATCTGGAGATATGACAGTTTGAAAAATAAACCGACACCGTTTACGATGTACTGAACTGATATTTTAAATTGCTCTTAAAATTTTTCTAATTAATGAAATTTCAAAATTTAAAATGCTAAAAATATCTATATTTTCATGCGAATCGAATGAGACCATTGGCATCAAAATCCGGCCCGAAAATCTGGAGATATGACAGTTTGAAAAATAAACCGACACCGTTTACGATGTACTGAACTGATATTTTAAATTGCTCTTAAAAATTTTTCTAATTAACGAAATTTCAAAATTTAAAATGCTAAAAATATCTATATTTTCATGCAAATCGAATGAGACCATTGGCATCAAAATCCGGCCCGAAAATCTGGAGATATGACAGTTTGAAAAATAAACCGACACCGTTTACGATGTACTGAACTGATATTTTAAATTGCTCTTAAAATTTTTCTAATTAATGAAATTTCAAAATTTAAAATGCTAAAAATATCTATATTTTCATGCGAATCGAATGAGACCATTGGCATCAAAATCCGGCCCGAAAATCTGGAGATATGACAGTTTGAAAAATAAACCGACACCGTTTACGATGTACTGAACTGATATTTTAAATTGCTCCGTACATTTTTCTAATTAATGAAATTTCAAAATTTAAAATGCTAAAAATATCTATATTTTCATGCGAATCGAATGAGACCATTGGCATCAAAATCCGGCCCGAAAATCTGGAGATATGACAGTTTGAAAAATAAACCGACACCGTTTACGATGTACTGAACTGATATTTTAAATTGCTCTTAAAATTTTTCTAATTAATGAAATTTCAAAATTTAAAATGCTAAAAATATCTATATTTTCATGCGAATCGAATGAGACCATTGGCATCAAAATCCGGCCCGAAAATCTGGAGATATGACAGTTTCAAAAATAAACCGACACCGTTTACGATGTACTGAACTGATATTTTAAATTGCTCTTAAAATTTTTCTAATTAACGAAATTTTAAAATTTAAAATGCTAAAAATATCTATATTTTCATGCGAATCGAATGAGACCATTGGCATCAAAATCCGGCCCGAAAATCTGGAGATATGACAGTTTGAAAAATAAACCGACACCGTTTACGAACGTACTGAACTGATATTTTAAATTGCTCTTAAAAATTTTTCTAATTAACGAAATTTCAAAATTTAAAATGCTAAAAATATCTATATTTTCATGCGAATCGAATGAGACCATTGGCATCAAAATCCGGCCCGAAAATCTGGAGATATGACAGTTTGAAAAATAAACCGACACCGTTTACGATGTACTGAACTGATATTTTAAATTGCTCCGTACATTTTTCTAATTAACGAAATTTCAAAATTTAAAATGCTAAAAATATCTATATTTTCATGCGAATCGAATGAGACCATTGGCATCAAAATCCGGCCCGAAAATCTGGAGATATGACAGTTTGAAAAATAAACCGACACCGTTTACGATGTACTGAACTGATATTTTAAATTGCTCTTAAAATTTTTCTAATTAATGAAATTTCAAAATTTAAAATGCTAAAAATATCTATATTTTCATGCGAATCGAATGAGACCATTGGCATCAAAATCCGGCCCGAAAATCTGGAGATATGACAGTTTGAAAAATAAACCGACACCGTTTACGATGTACTGAACTGATATTTTAAATTGCTCTTAAAATTTTTCTAATTAACGAAATTTCAAAATTTAAAATGCTAAAAATATCTATATTTTCATGCGAATCGAATGAGACCATTGGCATCAAAATCCGGCCCGAAAATCTGGAGATATGACAGTTTGAAAAATAAACCGACACCGTTTACGATGTACTGAACTGATATTTTAAATTGCTCTTAAAATTTTTCTAATTAATGAAATTTCAAAATTTAAAATGCTAAAAATATCTATATTTTCATGCGAATCGAATGAGACCATTGGCATCAATATCCGGCCCGAAAATCTGGAGATATGACAGTTTGAAAAATAAACCGACACCGTTTACGATGTACTGAACTGATATTTTAAATTGCTCCGTACATTTTTCTAATTAATGAAATTTCAAAATTTAAAATGCTAAAAATATCTATATTTTCATGCGAATCGAATGAGACCATTGGCATCAAAATCCGGCCCGAAAATCTGGAGATATGACAGTTTGAAAAATAAACCGACACCGTTTACGATGTACTGAACTGATATTTTAAATTGCTCTTAAAATTTTTCTAATTAATGAAATTTCAAAATTTAAAATGCTAAAAATATCTATATTTTCATGCGAATCGAATGAGACCATTGGCATCAAAATCCGGCCCGAAAATCTGGAGATATGACAGTTTCAAAAATAAACCGACACCGTTTACGATGTACTGAACTGATATTTTAAATTGCTCTTAAAATTTTTCTAATTAACGAAATTTTAAAATTTAAAATGCTAAAAATATCTATATTTTCATGCGAATCGAATGAGACCATTGGCATCAAAATCCGGCCCGAAAATCTGGAGATATGACAGTTTGAAAAATAAACCGACACCGTTTACGAACGTACTGAACTGATATTTTAAATTGCTCTTAAAAATTTTTCTAATTAACGAAATTTCAAAATTTAAAATGCTAAAAATATCTATATTTTCATGCGAATCGAATGAGACCATTGGCATCAAAATCCGGCCCGAAAATCTGGAGATATGACAGTTTGAAAAATAAACCGACACCGTTTACGATGTACTGAACTGATATTTTAAATTGCTCCGTACATTTTTCTAATTAACGAAATTTCAAAATTTAAAATGCTAAAAATATCTATATTTTCATGCGAATCGAATGAGACCATTGGCATCAAAATCCGGCCCGAAAATCTGGAGATATGACAGTTTGAAAAATAAACCGACACCGTTTACGATGTACTGAACTGATATTTTAAATTGCTCTTAAAATTTTTCTAATTAATGAAATTTCAAAATTTAAAATGCTAAAAATATCTATATTTTCATGCGAATCGAATGAGACCATTGGCATCAAAATCCGGCCCGAAAATCTGGAGATATGACAGTTTGAAAAATAAACCGACACCGTTTACGATGTACTGAACTGATATTTTAAATTGCTCTTAAAATTTTTCTAATTAACGAAATTTCAAAATTTAAAATGCTAAAAATATCTATATTTTCATGCGAATCGAATGAGACCATTGGCATCAAAATCCGGCCCGAAAATCTGGAGATATGACAGTTTGAAAAATAAACCGACACCGTTTACGATGTACTGAACTGATATTTTAAATTGCTCTTAAAATTTTTCTAATTAATGAAATTTCAAAATTTAAAATGCTAAAAATATCTATATTTTCATGCGAATCGAATGAGACCATTGGCATCAATATCCGGCCCGAAAATCTGGAGATATGACAGTTTGAAAAATAAACCGACACCGTTTACGATGTACTGAACTGATATTTTAAATTGCTCTTAAAATTTTTCTAATTAATGAAATTTCAAAATTTAAAATGCTAAAAATATCTATATTTTCATGTGAATCGAATGAGACCATTGGCATCAAAATCCGGCCCGAAAATCTGGAGATATGACAGTTTGAAAAATAAACCGACACCGTTTACGATGTACTGAACTGATATTTTAAATTGCTCTTAAAATTTTTCTAATTAACGAAATTTCAAAATTTAAAATGCTAAAAATATCTATATTTTCATGCGAATCGAATGAGACCATTAGCATCAAAATCCGGCCCGAAAATCTGGAGATATGACAGTTTGAAAAATAAACCGACACCGTTTACGATGTACTGAACTGATATTTTAAATTGCTCTTAAAATTTTTCTAATTAACGAAATTTCAAAATTTAAAATGCTAAAAATGTCTATATTTTCATGCGAATCGAATGAGACCATTGGCATCAAAATCCGGCCCGAAAATCTGGAGATATGACAGTTTGAAAAATAAACCGACACCGTTTACGATGTACTGAACTGATATTTTAAATTGCTCTTAAAATTTTTCTAATTAACGAAATTTCAAAATTTAAAATGCTAAAAATATCTATATTTTCATGCGAATCGAATGAGACCATTGGCATCAAAATCCGGCCCGAAAATCTGGAGATATGACAGTTTGAAAAATAAACCGACACCGTTTACGATGTACTGAACTGATATTTTAAATTGCTCTTAAAATTTTTCTAATTAACGAAATTTCAAAATTTAAAATGCTAAAAATGTCTATATTTTCATGCGAATCGAATGAGACCATTGGCATCAAAATCCGGCCCGAAAATCTGGAGATATGACAGTTTGAAAAATAAACCGACACCGTTTACGATGTACTGAACTGATATTTTAAATTGCTCTTAAAATTTTTCTAATTAATGAAATTTCAAAATTTAAAATGCTAAAAATATCTATATTTTCATGCGAATCGAATGAGACCATTGGCATCAAAATCCGGCCCGAAAATCTGGAGATATGACAGTTTGAAAAATAAACCGACACCGTTTACGATGTACTGAACTGATATTTTAAATTGCTCTTAAAATTTTTCTAATTAACGAAATTTCAAAATTTAAAATGCTAAAAATATCTATATTTTCATGCGAATCGAATGAGACCATTGGCATCAAAATCCGGCCCGAAAATCTGGAGATATGACAGTTTGAAAAATAAACCGACACCGTTTACGATGTACTGAACTGATATTTTAAATTGCTCCGTACATTTTTCTAATTAACGAAATTTCAAAATTTAAAATGCTAAAAATATCTATATTTTCATGTAAATCGAATGAGACCATTGGCATCAAAATCCGGCCCGAAAATCTGGAGATATGACAGTTTGAAAAATAAACCGACACCGTTTACGATGTACTGAACTGATATTTTAAATTGCTCTTAAAATTTTTCTAATTAACGAAATTTCAAAATTTAAAATGCTAAAAATATCTATATTTTCATGCGAATCGATTGAGACCATTGGCATCAAAATCCGGCCCGAAAATCTGGAGATATGACAGTTTGAAAAATAAACCGACACCGTTTACGATGTACTGAACTGATATTTTAAATTGCTCTTAAAATTTTTCTAATTAACGAAATTTCAAAATTTAAAATGCTAAAAATATCTATATTTTCATGCGAATCGAATGAGACCATTGGCATCAAAATCCGGCCCGAAAATCTGGAGATATGACAGTTTGAAAAATAAACCGACACCGTTTACGATGTACTGAACTGATATTTTAAATTGCTCTTAAAATTTTTCTAATTAACGAAATTTCAAAATTTAAAATGCTAAAAATATCTATATTTTCATGCAAATCGAATGAGACCATTGGCATCAAAATCCGGCCCGAAAATCTGGAGATATGACAGTTTGAAAAATAAACCGACACCGTTTACGATGTACTGAACTGATATTTTAAATTGCTCTTAAAATTTTTCTAATTAATGAAATTTCAAAATTTAAAATGCTAAAAATATCTATATTTTCATGCGAATCGAATGAGACCATTGGCATCAAAATCCGGCCCGAAAATCTGGAGATATGACAGTTTGAAAAATAAACCGACACCGTTTACGATGTACTGAACTGATATTTTAAATTGCTCTTAAAATTTTTCTAATTAACGAAATTTCAAAATTTAAAATGCTAAAAATATCTATATTTTCATGCGAATCGAATGAGACCATTGGCATCAAAATCCGGCCCGAAAATCTGGAGATATGACAGTTTGAAAAATAAACCGACACCGTTTACGATGTACTGAACTGATATTTTAAATTGCTCCGTACATTTTTCTAATTAACGAAATTTCAAAATTTAAAATGCTAAAAATATCTATATTTTCATGTAAATCGAATGAGACCATTGGCATCAAAATCCGGCCCGAAAATCTGGAGATATGACAGTTTGAAAAATAAACCGACACCGTTTACGATGTACTGAACTGATATTTTAAATTGCTCTTAAAATTTTTCTAATTAACGAAATTTCAAAATTTAAAATGCTAAAAATATCTATATTTTCATGCGAATCGAATGAGACCATTGGCATCAAAATCCGGCCCGAAAATCTGGAGATATGACAGTTTGAAAAATAAACCGACACCGTTTACGATGTACTGAACTGATATTTTAAATTGCTCTTAAAATTTTTCTAATTAACGAAATTTCAAAATTTAAAATGCTAAAAATATCTATATTTTCATGCGAATCGAATGAGACCATTGGCATCAAAATCCGCCCCATAAAATCTGGAGATATGACAGTTTGAAAAATAAACCGACACCGTTTACGATGTACTGAACTGATATTTTAAATTGCTCCGTACATTTTTCTAATTAACGAAATTTCAAAATTTAAAATGCTAAAAATATCTATATTTTCATGTAAATCGAATGAGACCATTGGCATCAAAATCCGGCCCGAAAATCTGGAGATATGACAGTTTGAAAAATAAACCGACACCGTTTACGATGTACTGAACTGATATTTTAAATTGCTCTTAAAATTTTTCTAATTAACGAAATTTCAAAATTTAAAATGCTAAAAATATCTATATTTTCATGCGAATCGAATGAGACCATTGGCATCAAAATCCGGCCCGAAAATCTGGAGATATGACAGTTTGAAAAATAAACCGACACCGTTTACGATGTACTGAACTGATATTTTAAATTGCTCTTAAAATTTTTCTAATTAATGAAATTTCAAAATTTAAAATGCTAAAAATATCTATATTTTCATGCGAATCGAATGAGACCATTGGCATCAAAATCCGGCCCGAAAATCTGGAGATATGACAGTTTGAAAAATAAACCGACACCGTTTACGATGTACTGAACTGATATTTTAAATTGCTCCGTACATTTTTCTAATTAACGAAATTTCAAAATTTAAAATGCTAAAAATATCTATATTTTCATGTAAATCGAATGAGACCATTGGCATCAAAATCCGGCCCGAAAATCTGGAGATATGACAGTTTGAAAAATAAACCGACACCGTTTACGATGTACTGAACTGATATTTTAAATTGCTCTTAAAATTTTTCTAATTAATGAAATTTCAAAATTTAAAATGCTAAAAATATCTATATTTTCATGCGAATCGAATGACACCATTGGCATCAAAATCCGGCCCGAAAATCTGGAGATATGACAGTTTGAAAAATAAACCGACACCGTTTACGATGTACTGAACTGATATTTTAAATTGCTCTTAAAATTTTTCTAATTAACGAAATTTCAAAATTTAAAATGCTAAAAATATCTATATTTTCATGCGAATCGAATGAGACCATTGGCATCAAAATCCGGCCCGAAAATCTGGAGATATGACAGTTTGAAAAATAAACCGACACCGTTTACGATGTACTGAACTGATATTTTAAATTGCTCTTAAAATTTTTCTAATTAACGAAATTTCAAAATTTAAAATGCTAAAAATATCTATATTTTCATGCGAATCGAATGAGACCATTAGCATCAAAATCCGGCCCGAAAATCTGGAGATATGACAGTTTGAAAAATAAACCGACACCGTTTACGATGTACTGAACTGATATTTTAAATTGCTCTTAAAATTTTTCTAATTAACGAAATTTCAAAATTTAAAATGCTAAAAATGTCTATATTTTCATGCGAATCGAATGAGACCATTGGCATCAAAATCCGGCCCGAAAATCTGGAGATATGACAGTTTGAAAAATAAACCGACACCGTTTACGATGTACTGAACTGATATTTTAAATTGCTCTTAAAATTTTTCTAATTAATGAAATTTCAAAATTTAAAATGCTAAAAATATCTATATTTTCATGTGAATCGAATGAGACCATTGGCATCAAAATCCGGCCCGAAAATCTGGAGATATGACAGTTTGAAAAATAAACCGACACCGTTTACGATGTACTGAACTGATATTTTAAATTGCTCTTAAAATTTTTCTAATTAACGAAATTTCAAAATTTAAAATGCTAAAAATATCTATATTTTCATGCGAATCGAATGAGACCATTGGCATCAAAATCCGCCCCATAAAATCTGGAGATATGACAGTTTGAAAAATAAACCGACACCGTTTACGATGTACTGAACTGATATTTTAAATTGCTCTTAAAATTTTTCTAATTAATGAAATTTCAAAATTTAAAATGCTAAAAATATCTATATTTTCATGCGAATCGAATGAGACCATTGGCATCAAAATCCGCCCCATAAAATCTGGAGATATGACAGTTTGAAAAATAAACCGACACCGTTTACGATGTACTGAACTGATATTTTAAATTGCTCTTAAAATTTTTCTAATTAATGAAATTTCAAAATTTAAAATGCTAAAAATATCTATATTTTCATGCGAATCGAATGAGACCATTGGCATCAAAATCCGGCCCGAAAATCTGGAGATATGACAGTTTGAAAAATAAACCGACACCGTTTACGATGTACTGAACTGATATTTTAAATTGCTCTTAAAATTTTTCTAATTAACGAAATTTCAAAATTTAAAATGCTAAAAATATCTATATTTTCATGCGAATCGAATGAGACCATTAGCATCAAAATCCGGCCCGAAAATCTGGAGATATGACAGTTTGAAAAATAAACCGACACCGTTTACGATGTACTGAACTGATATTTTAAATTGCTCTTAAAATTTTTCTAATTAACGAAATATCAAAATTTAAAATGCTAAAAATGTCTATATTTTCATGCGAATCGAATGAGACCATTGGCATCAAAATCCGGCCCGAAAATCTGGAGATATGACAGTTTGAAAAATAAACCGACACCGTTTACGATGTACTGAACTGATATTTTAAATTGCTCTTAAAATTTTTCTAATTAATGAAATTTCAAAATTTAAAATGCTAAAAATATCTATATTTTCATGTGAATCGAATGAGACCATTGGCATCAAAATCCGGCCCGAAAATCTGGAGATATGACAGTTTGAAAAATAAACCGACACCGTTTACGATGTACTGAACTGATATTTTAAATTGCTCTTAAAATTTTTCTAATTAACGAAATTTCAAAATTTAAAATGCTAAAAATATCTATATTTTCATGCGAATCGAATGAGACCATTGGCATCAAAATCCGCCCCATAAAATCTGGAGATATGACAGTTTGAAAAATAAACCGACACCGTTTACGATGTACTGAACTGATATTTTAAATTGCTCTTAAAATTTTTCTAATTAATGAAATTTCAAAATTTAAAATGCTAAAAATATCTATATTTTCATGCGAATCGAATGAGACCATTGGCATCAAAATCCGGCCCGAAAATCTGGAGATATGACAGTTTGAAAAATAAACCGACACCGTTTACGATGTACTGAACTGATATTTTAAATTGCTCTTAAAATTTTTCTAATTAATGAAATTTCAAAATTTAAAATGCTAAAAATATCTATATTTTCATGCGAATCGAATGAGACCATTGGCATCAAAATCCGGCCCAAAAATCTGGAGATATGACAGTTTGAAAAATAAACCGACACCGTTTACGATGTACTGAACTGATATTTTAAATTGCTCTTAAAATTTTTCTAATTAATGAAATTTCAAAATTTAAAATGCTAAAAATATCTATATTTTCATGCGAATCGAATGAGACCATTGGCATCAAAATCCGGCCCGAAAATCTGGAGATATGACAGTTTGAAAAATAAACCGACACCGTTTACGATGTACTGAACTGATATTTTAAATTGCTCTTAAAATTTTTCTAATTAATGAAATTTCAAAATTTAAAATGCTAAAAATATCTATATTTTCATGTGAATCGAATGAGACCATTGGCATCAAAATCCGGCCCGAAAATCTGGAGATATGACAGTTTGAAAAATAAACCGACACCGTTTACGATGTACTGAACTGATATTTTAAATTGCTCTTAAAATTTTTCTAATTAACGAAATTTCAAAATTTAAAATGCTAAAAATATCTATATTTTCATGCGAATCGAATGAGACCATTGGCATCAAAATCCGCCCCATAAAATCTGGAGATATGACAGTTTGAAAAATAAACCGACACCGTTTACGATGTACTGAACTGATATTTTAAATTGCTCTTAAAATTTTTTCTTATTAATGAAATTTCAAAATTTAAAATGCTAAAAATATCTATATTTTCATGCGAATCGAATGAGACCATTGGCATCAAAATCCGGCCCGAAAATCTGGAGATATGACAGTTTGAAAAATAAACCGACACCGTTTACGATGTACTGAACTGATATTTTAAATTGCTCTTAAAATTTTTCTAATTAATGAAATTTCAAAATTTAAAATGCTAAAAATATCTATATTTTCATGCGAATCGAATGAGACCATTGGCATCAAAATCCGGCCCGAAAATCTGGAGATATGACAGTTTGAAAAATAAACCGACACCGTTTACGATGTACTGAACTGATATTTTAAATTGCTCTTAAAATTTTTCTAATTAATGAAATTTCAAAATTTAAAATGCTAAAAATATCTATATTTTCATGCGAATCGAATGAGACCATTGGCATCAAAATCCGGCCCGAAAATCTGGAGATATGACAGTTTGAAAAATAAACCGACACCGTTTACGATGTACTGAACTGATATTTTAAATTGCTCTTAAAATTTTTCTAATTAACGAAATTTCAAAATTTAAAATGCTAAAAATATCTATATTTTCATGCGAATCGAATGAGACCATTAGCATCAAAATCCGGCCCGAAAATCTGGAGATATGACAGTTTGAAAAATAAACCGACACCGTTTACGATGTACTGAACTGATATTTTAAATTGCTCTTAAAATTTTTCTAATTAACGAAATTTCAAAATTTAAAATGCTAAAAATGTCTATATTTTCATGCGAATCGAATGAGACCATTGGCATCAAAATCCGGCCCGAAAATCTGGAGATATGACAGTTTGAAAAATAAACCGACACCGTTTACGATGTACTGAACTGATATTTTAAATTGCTCTTAAAATTTTTCTAATTAATGAAATTTCAAAATTTAAAATGCTAAAAATATCTATATTTTCATGTGAATCGAATGAGACCATTGGCATCAAAATCCGGCCCGAAAATCTGGAGATATGACAGTTTGAAAAATAAACCGACACCGTTTACGATGTACTGAACTGATATTTTAAATTGCTCTTAAAATTTTTCTAATTAACGAAATTTCAAAATTTAAAATGCTAAAAATATCTATATTTTCATGCGAATCGAATGAGACCATTGGCATCAAAATCCGCCCCATAAAATCTGGAGATATGACAGTTTGAAAAATAAACCGACACCGTTTACGATGTACTGAACTGATATTTTAAATTGCTCTTAAAATTTTTCTAATTAATGAAATTTCAAAATTTAAAATGCTAAAAATATCTATATTTTCATGCGAATCGAATGAGACCATTGGCATCAAAATCCGGCCCGAAAATCTGGAGATATGACAGTTTGAAAAATAAACCGACACCGTTTACGATGTACTGAACTGATATTTTAAATTGCTCTTAAAATTTTTCTAATTAATGAAATTTCAAAATTTAAAATGCTAAAAATATCTATATTTTCATGCGAATCGAATGAGACCATTGGCATCAAAATCCGGCCCGAAAATCTGGAGATATGACAGTTTGAAAAATAAACCGACACCGTTTACGATGTACTGAACTGATATTTTAAATTGCTCTTAAAATTTTTCTAATTAATGAAATTTCAAAATTTAAAATGCTAAAAATATCTATATTTTCATGCGAATCGAATGAGACCATTGGCATCAAAATCCGGCCCGAAAATCTGGAGATATGACAGTTTGAAAAATAAACCGACACCGTTTACGATGTACTGAACTGATATTTTAAATTGCTCTTAAAATTTTTCTAATTAATGAAATTTCAAAATTTAAAATGCTAAAAATATCTATATTTTCATGCGAATCGAATGAGACCATTGGCATCAAAATCCGGCCCGAAAATCTGGAGATATGACAGTTTGAAAAATAAACCGACACCGTTTACGATGTACTGAACTGATATTTTAAATTGCTCTTAAAATTTTTCTAATTAACGAAATTTCAAAATTTAAAATGCTAAAAATATCTATATTTTCATGCGAATCGAATGAGACCATTAGCATCAAAATCCGGCCCGAAAATCTGGAGATATGACAGTTTGAAAAATAAACCGACACCGTTTACGATGTACTGAACTGATATTTTAAATTGCTCTTAAAATTTTTCTAATTAACGAAATTTCAAAATTTAAAATGCTAAAAATGTCTATATTTTCATGCGAATCGAATGAGACCATTGGCATCAAAATCCGGCCCGAAAATCTGGAGATATGACAGTTTGAAAAATAAACCGACACCGTTTACGATGTACTGAACTGATATTTTAAATTGCTCTTAAAATTTTTCTAATTAATGAAATTTCAAAATTTAAAATGCTAAAAATATCTATATTTTCATGTGAATCGAATGAGACCATTGGCATCAAAATCCGGCCCGAAAATCTGGAGATATGACAGTTTGAAAAATAAACCGACACCGTTTACGATGTACTGAACTGATATTTTAAATTGCTCTTAAAATTTTTCTAATTAACGAAATTTCAAAATTTAAAATGCTAAAAATATCTATATTTTCATGCGAATCGAATGAGACCATTGGCATCAAAATCCGCCCCATAAAATCTGGAGATATGACAGTTTGAAAAATAAACCGACACCGTTTACGATGTACTGAACTGATATTTTAAATTGCTCTTAAAATTTTTCTAATTAATGAAATTTCAAAATTTAAAATGCTAAAAATATCTATATTTTCATGCGAATCGAATGAGACCATTGGCATCAAAATCCGGCCCGAAAATCTGGAGATATGACAGTTTGAAAAATAAACCGACACCGTTTACGATGTACTGAACTGATATTTTAAATTGCTCCGTACATTTTTCTAATTAACGAAATTTCAAAATTTAAAATGCTAAAAATATCTATATTTTCATGCGAATCGAATGAGACCATTGGCATCAAAATCCGGCCCGAAAATCTGGAGATATGACAGTTTGAAAAATAAACCGACACCGTTTACGATGTACTGAACTGATATTTTAAATTGCTCTTAAAATTTTTCTAATTAATGAAATTTCAAAATTTAAAATGCTAAAAATATCTATATTTTCATGCGAATCGAATGAGACCATTGGCATCAAAATCCGGCCCGAAAATCTGGAGATATGACAGTTTGAAAAATAAACCGACACCGTTTACGATGTACTGAACTGATATTTTAAATTGCTCTTAAAATTTTTCTAATTAATGAAATTTCAAAATTTAAAATGCTAAAAATATCTATATTTTCATGCGAATCGAATGAGACCATTGGCATCAAAATCCGGCCCGAAAATCTGGAGATATGACAGTTTGAAAAATAAACCGACACCGTTTACGATGTACTGAACTGATATTTTAAATTGCTCTTAAAATTTTTCTAATTAACGAAATTTCAAAATTTAAAATGCTAAAAATATCTATATTTTCATGCGAATCGAATGAGACCATTAGCATCAAAATCCGGCCCGAAAATCTGGAGATATGACAGTTTGAAAAATAAACCGACACCGTTTACGATGTACTGAACTGATATTTTAAATTGCTCTTAAAATTTTTCTAATTAACGAAATTTCAAAATTTAAAATGCTAAAAATGTCTATATTTTCATGCGAATCGAATGAGACCATTGGCATCAAAATCCGGCCCGAAAATCTGGAGATATGACAGTTTGAAAAATAAACCGACACCGTTTACGATGTACTGAACTGATATTTTAAATTGCTCTTAAAATTTTTCTAATTAATGAAATTTCAAAATTTAAAATGCTAAAAATATCTATATTTTCATGTGAATCGAATGAGACCATTGGCATCAAAATCCGGCCCGAAAATCTGGAGATATGACAGTTTGAAAAATAAACCGACACCGTTTACGATGTACTGAACTGATATTTTAAATTGCTCTTAAAATTTTTCTAATTAACGAAATTTCAAAATTTAAAATGCTAAAAATATCTATATTTTCATGCGAATCGAATGAGACCATTGGCATCAAAATCCGCCCCATAAAATCTGGAGATATGACAGTTTGAAAAATAAACCGACACCGTTTACGATGTACTGAACTGATATTTTAAATTGCTCTTAAAATTTTTCTAATTAATGAAATTTCAAAATTTAAAATGCTAAAAATATCTATATTTTCATGCGAATCGAATGAGACCATTGGCATCAAAATCCGGCCCGAAAATCTGGAGATATGACAGTTTGAAAAATAAACCGACACCGTTTACGATGTACTGAACTGATATTTTAAATTGCTCCGTACATTTTTCTAATTAACGAAATTTCAAAATTTAAAATGCTAAAAATATCTATATTTTCATGCGAATCGAATGAGACCATTGGCATCAAAATCCGGCCCGAAAATCTGGAGATATGACAGTTTGAAAAATAAACCGACACCGTTTACGATGTACTGAACTGATATTTTAAATTGCTCTTAAAATTTTTCTAATTAATGAAATTTCAAAATTTAAAATGCTAAAAATATCTATATTTTCATGTGAATCGAATGAGACCATTGGCATCAAAATCCGGCCCGAAAGTCTGGAGATATGACAGTTTGAAAAATAAACCGACACCGTTTACGATGTACTGAACTGATATTTTAAATTGCTCCGTACATTTTTCTAATTAACGAAATTTCAAAATTTAAAATGCTAAAAATATCTATATTTTCATGCGAATCGAATGAGACCATTGGCATCAAAATCCGGCCCGAAAATCTGGAGATATGACAGTTTGAAAAATAAACCGACACCGTTTACGATGTACTGAACTGATATTTTAAATTGCTCTTAAAATTTTTCTAATTAATGAAATTTCAAAATTTAAAATGCTAAAAATATCTATATTTTCATGCGAATCGAATGAGACCATTGGCATCAAAATCCGGCCCGAAAATCTGGAGATATGACAGTTTGAAAAATAAACCGACACCGTTTACGATGTACTGAACTGATATTTTAAATTGCTCCGTACATTTTTCTAATTAACGAAATTTCAAAATTTAAAATGCTAAAAATATCTATATTTTCATGCGAATCGAATGAGACCATTGGCATCAAAATCCGGCCCGAAAATCTGGAGATATGACAGTTTGAAAAATAAACCGACACCGTTTACGATGTACTGAACTGATATTTTAAATTGCTCTTAAAATTTTTCTAATTAATGAAATTTCAAAATTTAAAATGCTAAAAATATCTATATTTTCATGTGAATCGAATGAGACCATTGGCATCAAAATCCGGCCCGAAAGTCTGGAGATATGACAGTTTGAAAAATAAACCGACACCGTTTACGATGTACTGAACTGATATTTTAAATTGCTCCGTACATTTTTCTAATTAACGAAATTTCAAAATTTAAAATGCTAAAAATATCTATATTTTCATGCGAATCGAATGAGACCATTGGCATCAAAATCCGGCCCGAAAATCTGGAGATATGACAGTTTGAAAAATAAACCGACACCGTTTACGATGTACTGAACTGATATTTTAAATTGCTCTTAAAATTTTTCTAATTAATGAAATTTCAAAATTTAAAATGCTAAAAATATCTATATTTTCATGTGAATCGAATGAGACCATTGGCATCAAAATCCGGCCCGAAAATCTGGAGATATGACAGTTTGAAAAATAAACCGACACCGTTTACGATGTACTGAACTGATATTTTAAATTGCTCTTAAAATTTTTCTAATTAATGAAATTTCAAAATTTAAAATGTTAAAAATATCTATATTTTCATGCGAATCGAATGAGACCATTGGCATCAAAATCCGGCCCGAAAATCTGGAGATATGACAGTTTGAAAAATAAACCGACACCGTTTACGATGTACTGAACTGATATTTTAAATTGCTCTTAAAATTTTTCTAATTAACGAAATTTCAAAATTTAAAATGCTAAAAATATCTATATTTTCATACGAATCGAATGAGACCATTGGCATCAAAATCCGGCCCGAAAATCTGGAGATATGACAGTTTGAAAAATAAACCGACACCGTTTACGATGTACTGAACTGATATTTTAAATTGCTCCGTACATTTTTCTAATTAACGAAATTTCAAAATTTAAAATGCTAAAAATATCTATATTTTCATGTAAATCGTATGAGACCATTGGCATCAAAATCCGGCCCGAAAATCTGGAGATATGACAGTTTGAAAAATAAACCGACACCGTTTACGATGTACTGAACTGATATTTTAAATTGCTCCGTACATTTTTCTAATTAACGAAATTTCAAAATTTAAAATGCTAAAAATATCTATATTTTCATGTAAATCGAATGAGACCATTGGCATCAAAATCCGGCCCGAAAATCTGGAGATATGACAGTTTGAAAAATAAACCGACACCGTTTACGATGTACTGAACTGATATTTTAAATTGCTCTTAAAATTTTTCTAATTAACGAAATTTCAAAATTTAAAATGCTAAAAATATCTATATTTTCATACGAATCGAATGAGACCATTGGCATCAAAATCCGGCCCGAAAATCTGGAGATATGACAGTTTGAAAAATAAACCGACACCGTTTACGATGTACTGAACTGATATTTTAAATTGCTCTTAAAATTTTTCTAATTAACGAAATTTCAAAATTTAAAATGCTAAAAATATCTATATTTTCATACGAATCGAATGAGACCATTGGCATCAAAATCCGGCCCGAAAATCTGGAGATATGACAGTTTGAAAAATAAACCGACACCGTTTACGATGTACTGAACTGATATTTTAAATTGCTCCGTACATTTTTCTAATTAACGAAATTTCAAAATTTAAAATGCTAAAAATATCTATATTTTCATGTAAATCGAATGAGACCATTGGCATCAAAATCCGGCCCGAAAATCTGGAGATATGACAGTTTGAAAAATAAACCGACACCGTTTACGATGTACTGAACTGATATTTTAAATTGCTCTTAAAATTTTTCTAATTAACGAAATTTCAAAATTTAAAATGCTAAAAATATCTATATTTTCATGCGAATCGAATGAGACCATTGGCATCAAAATCCGGCCCGAATATCTGGAGATATGACAGTTTGAAAAATAAACCGACACCGTTTACGATGTACTGAACTGATATTTTAAATTGCTCTTAAAATTTTTCTAATTAATGAAATTTCAAAATTTAAAATGCTACAAATATCTATATTTTCATGCGAATCGAATGAGACCATTGGCATCAAAATCCGGCCCGAAAATCTGGAGATATGACAGTTTGAAAAATAAACCGACACCGTTTACGATGTACTGAACTGATATTTTAAATTGCTCTTAAAATTTTTCTAATTAACGAAATTTCAAAATTTAAAATGCTAAAAATATCTATATTTTCATACGAATCGAATGAGACCATTGGCATCAAAATCCGGCCCGAAAATCTGGAGATATGACAGTTTGAAAAATAAACCGACACCGTTTACGATGTACTGAACTGATATTTTAAATTGCTCCGTACATTTTTCTAATTAACGAAGTTTCAAAATTTAAAAAGCTAAAAATATCTATATTTTCATGTAAATCGAATGAGACCATTGGCATCAAAATCCGGCCCGAAAATCTGGAGATATGACAGTTTGAAAAATAAACCGACACCGTTTACGATGTACTGAACTGATATTTTAAATTGCTCTTAAAATGTTTCTAATTAACGAAATTTCAAAATTTAAAATGCTAAAAATATCTATATTTTCATGCGAATCGAATGAGACCATTGGCATCAAAATCCGGCCCGAAAATCTGGAGATATGACAGTTTGAAAAATAAACCGACACCGTTTACGATGTACTGAACTGATATTTTAAATTGCTCTTAAAATTTTTCTAATTAATGAAATTTCAAAATTTAAAATGCTACAAATATCTATATTTTCATGCGAATCGAATGAGACCATTGGCATCAAAATCCGGCCCGAAAATCTGGAGATATGACAGTTTGAAAAATAAACCGACACCGTTTACGATGTACTGAACTGATATTTTAAATTGCTCCGTACATTTTTCTAATTAACGAAATTTCAAAATTTAAAATGCTAAAAATATCTATATTTTCATGTAAATCGAATGAGACCATTGGCATCAAAATCCGGCCCGAAAATCTGGAGATATGACAGTTTGAAAAATAAACCGACACCGTTTACGATGTACTGAACTGATATTTTAAATTGCTCTTAAAATTTTTCTAATTAACGAAATTTCAAAATTTAAAATGCTAAAAATATCTATATTTTCATGCGAATCGAATGAGACCATTGGCATCAAAATCCGGCCCGAATATCTGGAGATATGACAGTTTGAAAAATAAACCGACACCGTTTACGATGTACTGAACTGATATTTTAAATTGCTCTTAAAATTTTTCTAATTAATGAAATTTCAAAATTTAAAATGCTACAAATATCTATATTTTCATGCGAATCGAATGAGACCATTGGCATCAAAATCCGGCCCGAAAATCTGGAGATATGACAGTTTGAAAAATAAACCGACACCGTTTACGATGTACTGAACTGATATTTTAAATTGCTCTTAAAATTTTTCTAATTAACGAAATTTCAAAATTTAAAATGCTAAAAATATCTATATTTTCATACGAATCGAATGAGACCATTGACATCAAAATCCGGCCCGAAAATCTGGAGATATGACAGTTTGAAAAATAAACCGACACCGTTTACGATGTACTGAACTGATATTTTAAATTGCTCCGTACATTTTTCTAATTAACGAAGTTTCAAAATTTAAAAAGCTAAAAATATCTATATTTTCATGTAAATCGAATGAGACCATTGGCATCAAAATCCGGCCCGAAAATCTGGAGATATGACAGTTTGAAAAATAAACCGACACCGTTTACGATGTACTGAACTGATATTTTAAATTGCTCTTAAAATTTTTCTAATTAACGAAATTTCAAAATTTAAAATGCTAAAAATATCTATATTTTCATGCGAATCGAATGAGACCATTGGCATCAAAATCCGGCCCGAAAATCTGGAGATATGACAGTTTGAAAAATAAACCGACACCGTTTACGATGTACTGAACTGATATTTTAAATTGCTCTTAAAATTTTTCTAATTAATGAAATTTCAAAATTTAAAATGCTACAAATATCTATATTTTCATGCGAATCGAATGAGACCATTGGCATCAAAATCCGGCCCGAAAATCTGGAGATATGACAGTTTGAAAAATAAACCGACACCGTTTACGATGTACTGAACTGATATTTTAAATTGCTCCGTACATTTTTCTAATTAACGAAATTTCAAAATTTAAAATGCTAAAAATATCTATATTTTCATGTAAATCGAATGAGACCATTGGCATCAAAATCCGGCCCGAAAATCTGGAGATATGACAGTTTGAAAAATAAACCGACACCGTTTACGATGTACTGAACTGATATTTTAAATTGCTCTTAAAATTTTTCTAATTAACGAAATTTCAAAATTTAAAATGCTAAAAATATCTATATTTTCATGCGAATCGAATGAGACCATTGGCATCAAAATCCGGCCCGAATATCTGGAGATATGACAGTTTGAAAAATAAACCGACACCGTTTACGATGTACTGAACTGATATTTTAAATTGCTCTTAAAATTTTTCTAATTAATGAAATTTCAAAATTTAAAATGCTACAAATATCTATATTTTCATGCGAATCGAATGAGACCATTGGCATCAAAATCCGGCCCGAAAATCTGGAGATATGACAGTTTGAAAAATAAACCGACACCGTTTACGATGTACTGAACTGATATTTTAAATTGCTCTTAAAATTTTTCTAATTAACGAAATTTCAAAATTTAAAATGCTACAAATATCTATATTTTCATGCGAATCGAATGAGACCATTGGCATCAAAATCCGGCCCGAAAATCTGGAGATATGACAGTTTGAAAAATAAACCGACACCGTTTACGATGTACTGAACTGATATTTTAAATTGCTCCGTACATTTTTCTAATTAACGAAATTTCAAAATTTAAAATGCTAAAAATATCTATATTTTCATGTAAATCGAATGAGACCATTGGCATCAAAATCCGGCCCGAAAATCTGGAGATATGACAGTTTGAAAAATAAACCGACACCGTTTACGATGTACTGAACTGATATTTTAAATTGCTCTTAAAATTTTTCTAATTAACGAAATTTCAAAATTTAAAATGCTAAAAATATCTATATTTTCATGCGAATCGAATGAGACCATTGGCATCAAAATCCGGCCCGAATATCTGGAGATATGACAGTTTGAAAAATAAACCGACACCGTTTACGATGTACTGAACTGATATTTTAAATTGCTCTTAAAATTTTTCTAATTAATGAAATTTCAAAATTTAAAATGCTACAAATATCTATATTTTCATGCGAATCGAATGAGACCATTGGCATCAAAATCCGGCCCGAAAATCTGGAGATATGACAGTTTGAAAAATAAACCGACACCGTTTACGATGTACTGAACTGATATTTTAAATTGCTCTTAAAATTTTTCTAATTAACGAAATTTCAAAATTTAAAATGCTAAAAATATCTATATTTTCATACGAATCGAATGAGACCATTGGCATCAAAATCCGGCCCGAAAATCTGGAGATATGACAGTTTGAAAAATAAACCGACACCGTTTACGATGTACTGAACTGATATTTTAAATTGCTCCGTACATTTTTCTAATTAACGAAATTTCAAAATTTAAAAAGCTAAAAATATCTATATTTTCATGTAAATCGAATGAGACCATTGGCATCAAAATCCGGCCCGAAAATCTGGAGATATGACAGTTTGAAAAATAAACCGACACCGTTTACGATGTACTGAACTGATATTTTAAATTGCTCTTAAAATTTTTCTAATTAACGAAATTTCAAAATTTAAAATGCTACAAATATCTATATTTTCATGCGAATCGAATGAGACCATTGGCATCAAAATCCGGCCCGAAAATCTGGAGATATGACAGTTTGAAAAATAAACCGACACCGTTTACGATGTACTGAACTGATATTTTAAATTGCTCTTAAAATTTTTCTAATTAACGAAATTTCAAAATTTAAAATGCTAAAAATATCTATATTTTCATGCGAATCGAATGAGACCATTGGCATCAAAATCCGGCCCGAATATCTGGAGATATGACAGTTTGAAAAATAAACCGACACCGTTTACGATGTACTGAACTGATATTTTAAATTGCTCTTAAAATTTTTCTAATTAATGAAATTTCAAAATTTAAAATGCTACAAATATCTATATTTTCATGCGAATCGAATGAGACCATTGGCATCAAAATCCGGCCCGAAAATCTGGAGATATGACAGTTTGAAAAATAAACCGACACCGTTTACGATGTACTGAACTGATATTTTAAATTGCTCTTAAAATTTTTCTAATTAACGAAATTTCAAAATTTAAAATGCTACAAATATCTATATTTTCATGCGAATCGAATGAGACCATTGGCATCAAAATCCGGCCCGAAAATCTGGAGATATGACAGTTTGAAAAATAAACCGACACCGTTTACGATGTACTGAACTGATATTTTAAATTGCTCCGTACATTTTTCTAATTAACGAAATTTCAAAATTTAAAATGCTAAAAATATCTATATTTTCATGTAAATCGAATGAGACCATTGGCATCAAAATCCGGCCCGAAAATCTGGAGATATGACAGTTTGAAAAATAAACCGACACCGTTTACGATGTACTGAACTGATATTTTAAATTGCTCTTAAAATTTTTCTAATTAACGAAATTTCAAAATTTAAAATGCTAAAAATATCTATATTTTCATGCGAATCGAATGAGACCATTGGCATCAAAATCCGGCCCGAAAATCTGGAGATATGACAGTTTGAAAAATAAACCGACACCGTTTACGATGTACTGAACTGATATTTTAAATTGCTCTTAAAATTTTTCTAATTAACGAAATTTCAAAATTTAAAATGCTAAAAATATCTATATTTTCATACGAATCGAATGAGACCATTGGCATCAAAATCCGGCCCGAAAATCTGGAGATATGACAGTTTGAAAAATAAACCGACACCGTTTACGATGTACTGAACTGATATTTTAAATTGCTCCGTACATTTTTCTAATTAACGAAATTTCAAAATTTAAAAAGCTAAAAATATCTATATTTTCATGTAAATCGAATGAGACCATTGGCATCAAAATCCGGCCCGAAAATCTGGAGATATGACAGTTTGAAAAATAAACCGACACCGTTTACGATGTACTGAACTGATATTTTAAATTGCTCTTAAAATTTTTCTAATTAACGAAATTTCAAAATTTAAAATGCTACAAATATCTATATTTTCATGCGAATCGAATGAGACCATTGGCATCAAAATCCGGCCCGAAAATCTGGAGATATGACAGTTTGAAAAATAAACCGACACCGTTTACGATGTACTGAACTGATATTTTAAATTGCTCTTAAAATTTTTCTAATTAACGAAATTTCAAAATTTAAAATGCTAAAAATATCTATATTTTCATACGAATCGAATGAGACCATTGGCATCAAAATCCGGCCCGAAAATCTGGAGATATGACAGTTTGAAAAATAAACCGACACCGTTTACGATGTACTGAACTGATATTTTAAATTGCTCCGTACATTTTTCTAATTAACGAAATTTCAAAATTTAAAAAGCTAAAAATATCTATATTTTCATGTAAATCGAATGAGACCATTGGCATCAAAATCCGGCCCGAAAATCTGGAGATATGACAGTTTGAAAAATAAACCGACACCGTTTACGATGTACTGAACTGATATTTTAAATTGCTCTTAAAATTTTTCTAATTAACGAAATTTCAAAATTTAAAATGCTAAAAATATCTATATTTTCATGCGAATCGAATGAGACCATTGGCATCAAAATCCGGCCCGAAAATCTGGAGATATGACAGTTTGAAAAATAAACCGACACCGTTTACGATGTACTGAACTGATATTTTAAATTGCTCTTAAAATTTTTCTAATTAATGAAATTTCAAAATTTAAAATGCTACAAATATCTATATTTTCATGCGAATCGAATGAGACCATTGGCATCAAAATCCGGCCCGAAAATCTGGAGATATGACAGTTTGAAAAATAAACCGACACCGTTTACGATGTACTGAACTGATATTTTAAATTGCTCCGTACATTTTTCTAATTAACGAAATTTCAAAATTTAAAATGCTAAAAATATCTATATTTTCATGTAAATCGAATGAGACCATTGGCATCAAAATCCGGCCCGAAAATCTGGAGATATGACAGTTTGAAAAATAAACCGACACCGTTTACGATGTAAGGAACTGATATTTTAAATTGCTCTTAAAATGTTTCTAATTAATGAAATTTCAAAATTTAAAATGCTACAAATATCTATATTTTCATGCGAATCGAATGAGACCATTGGCATCAAAATCCGGCCCGAAAATCTGGAGATATGACAGTTTGAAAAATAAACCGACACCGTTTACGATGTACTGAACTGATATTTTAAATTGCTCTTAAAATTTTTCTAATTAACGAAATTTCAAAATTTAAAATGCTAAAAATATCTATATTTTCATACGAATCGAATGAGACCATTGGCATCAAAATCCGGCCCGAAAATCTGGAGATATGACAGTTTGAAAAATAAACCGACACCGTTTACGATGTACTGAACTGATATTTTAAATTGCTCCGTACATTTTTCTAATTAACGAAATTTCAAAATTTAAAAAGCTAAAAATATCTATATTTTCATGTAAATCGAATGAGACCATTGGCATCAAAATCCGGCCCGAAAATCTGGAGATATGACAGTTTGAAAAATAAACCGACACCGTTTACGATGTACTGAACTGATATTTTAAATTGCTCTTAAAATTTTTCTAATTAACGAAATTTCAAAATTTAAAATGCTAAAAATATCTATATTTTCATGCGAATCGAATGAGACCATTGGCATCAAAATCCGGCCCGAAAATCTGGAGATATGACAGTTTGAAAAATAAACCGACACCGTTTACGATGTACTGAACTGATATTTTAAATTGCTCTTAAAATTTTTCTAATTAATGAAATTTCAAAATTTAAAATGCTAAAAATATCTATATTTTCATGCGAATCGAATGAGACCATTGGCATCAAAATCCGGCCCGAAAATCTGGAGATATGACAGTTTGAAAAATAAACCGACATCGTTTACGATGTACTGAACTGATATTTTAAATTGCTCTTAAAATTTTTCTAATTAATGAAATTTCAAAATTTAAAATGCTAAAATTATCTATATTTTCATGTGAATCGAATGAGACCATTGGCATCAAAATCCGGCCCGAAAATCTGGAGATATGACAGTTTGAAAAATAAACCGACACCGTTTACGATGTACTGAACTGATATTTTAAATTGCTCTTAAAATTTTTCTAATTAATGAAATTTCAAAATTTAAAATGCTACAAATATCTATATTTTCATGCGAATCGAATGAGACCATTGGCATCAAAATCCGGCCCGAAAATCTGGAGATATGACAGTTTGAAAAATAAACCGACACCGTTTACGATGTACTGAACTGATATTTTAAATTGCTCTTAAAATTTTTCTAATTAACGAAATTTCAAAATTTAAAATGCTAAAAATATCTATATTTTCATACGAATCGAATGAGACCATTGGCATCAAAATCCGGCCCGAAAATCTGGAGATATGACAGTTTGAAAAATAAACCGACACCGTTTACGATGTACTGAACTGATATTTTAAATTGCTCTTAAAATTTTTCTAATTAATGAAATTTCAAAATTTAAAATGCTAAAAATATCTATATTTTCATGCGAATCGAATGAGACCATTGGCATCAAAATCCGGCCCGAAAATCTGGAGATATGACAGTTTGAAAAATAAACCGACACCGTTTACGATGTACTGAACTGATATTTTAAATTGCTCTTAAAATTTTTCTAATTAATGAAATTTCAAAATTTAAAATGCTAAAAATATCTATATTTTCATGCGAATCGAATGAGACCATTGGCATCAAAATCCGGCCCGAAAATCTGGAGATATGACAGTTTGAAAAATAAACCGACACCGTTTACGATGTACTGAACTGATATTTTAAATTGCTCTTAAAATTTTTTTAATTAATGAAATTTCAAAATTTAAAATGCTAAAAATATCTATATTTTCATGCGAATCGAATGAGACCATTGGCATCAAAATCCGGCCCGAAAATCTGGAGATATGACAGTTTGAAAAATAAACCGACACCGTTTACGATGTACTGAACTGATATTTTAAATTGCTCTTAAAATTTTTCTAATTAACGAAATTTCAAAATTTAAAATGCTAAAAATATCTATATTTTCATACGAATCGAATGAGACCATTGGCATCAAAATCCGGCCCGAAAATCTGGAGATATGACAGTTTGAAAAATAAACCGACACCGTTTACGATGTACTGAACTGATATTTTAAATTGCTCCGTACATTTTTCTAATTAACGAAATTTCAAAATTTAAAAAGCTAAAAATATCTATATTTTCATGTAAATCGAATGAGACCATTGGCATCAAAATCCGGCCCGAAAATCTGGAGATATGACAGTTTGAAAAATAAACCGACACCGTTTACGATGTACTGAACTGATATTTTAAATTGCTCCGTACATTTTTCTAATTAACGAAATTTCAAAATTGAAAATGCTAAAAATATCTATATTTTCATGTAAATCGAATGAGATCATTGGCATCAAAATCCGGCCCGAAAATCTGGAGATATGACAGTTTGAAAAATAAACCGACACCGTTTACGATGTAAGGAACTGATATTTTAAATTGCTCTTAAAATTTTTCTAATTAATGAAATTTCAAAATTTAAAATGCTACAAATATCTATATTTTCATGCGAATCGAATGAGACCATTGGCATCAAAATCCGGCCCGAAAATCTGGAGATATGACAGTTTGAAAAATAAACCGACACCGTTTCGATGTACTGAACTGATATTTTAAATTGCTCTTAAAATTTTTCTAATTAACGAAATTTCAAAATTTAAAATGCTAAAAATATCTATATTTTCATACGAATCGAATGAGACCATTGGCATCAAAATCCGGCCCGAAAATCTGGAGATATGACAGTTTGAAAAATAAACCGACACCGTTTACGATGTACTGAACTGATATTTTAAATTGCTCCGTACATTTTTCTAATTAACGAAATTTCAAAATTTAAAAAGCTAAAAATATCTATATTTTCATGTAAATCGAATGAGACCATTGGCATCAAAATCCGGCCCGAAAATCTGGAGATATGACAGTTTGAAAAATAAACCGACACCGTTTACGATGTACTGAACTGATATTTTAAATTGCTCTTAAAATTTTTCTAATTAACGAAATTTCAAAATTTAAAATGCTAAAAATATCTATATTTTCATGCGAATCGAATGAGACCATTGGCATCAAAATCCGGCCCGAAAATCTGGAGATATGACAGTTTGAAAAATAAACCGACACCGTTTACGATGTACTGAACTGATATTTTAAATTGCTCTTAAAATTTTTCTAATTAATGAAATTTCAAAATTTAAAATGCTAAAAATATCTATATTTTCATGCGAATCGAATGAGACCATTGGCATCAAAATCCGGCCCGAAAATCTGGAGATATGACAGTTTGAAAAATAAACCGACACCGTTTACGATGTACTGAACTGATATTTTAAATTGCTCTTAAAATTTTTCTAATTAATGAAATTTCAAAATTTAAAATGCTAAAAATATCTATATTTTCATGTGAATCGAATGAGACCATTGGCATCAAAATCCGGCCCGAAAATCTGGAGATATGACAGTTTGAAAAATAAACCGACACCGTTTACGATGTACTGAACTGATATTTTAAATTGCTCTTAAAATTTTTCTAATTAATGAAATTTCAAAATTTAAAATGCTACAAATATCTATATTTTCATGCGAATCGAATGAGACCATTGGCATCAAAATCCGGCCCGAAAATCTGGAGATATGACAGTTTGAAAAATAAACCGACACCGTTTACGATGTACTGAACTGATATTTTAAATTGCTCTTAAAATTTTTCTAATTAACGAAATTTCAAAATTTAAAATGCTAAAAATATCTATATTTTCATACGAATCGAATGAGACCATTGGCATCAAAATCCGGCCCGAAAATCTGGAGATATGACAGTTTGAAAAATAAACCGACACCGTTTACGATGTACTGAACTGATATTTTAAATTGCTCTTAAAATTTTTCTAATTAATGAAATTTCAAAATTTAAAATGCTAAAAATATCTATATTTTCATGCGAATCGAATGAGACCATTGGCATCAAAATCCGGCCCGAAAATCTGGAGATATGACAGTTTGAAAAATAAACCGACACCGTTTACGATGTACTGAACTGATATTTTAAATTGCTCTTAAAATTTTTCTAATTAATGAAATTTCAAAATTTAAAATGCTAAAAATATCTATATTTTCATGCGAATCGAATGAGACCATTGGCATCAAAATCCGGCCCGAAAATCTGGAGATATGACAGTTTGAAAAATAAACCGACACCGTTTACGATGTACTGAACTGATATTTTAAATTGCTCTTAAAATTTTTCTAATTAATGAAATTTCAAAATTTAAAATGCTAAAAATATCTATATTTTCATGCGAATCGAATGAGACCATTGGCATCAAAATCCGGCCCGAAAATCTGGAGATATGACAGTTTGAAAAATAAACCGACACCGTTTACGATGTACTGAACTGATATTTTAAATTGCTCTTAAAATTTTTCTAATTAACGAAATTTCAAAATTTAAAATGCTAAAAATATCTATATTTTCATACGAATCGAATGAGACCATTGGCATCAAAATCCGGCCCGAAAATCTGGAGATATGACAGTTTGAAAAATAAACCGACACCGTTTACGATGTACTGAACTGATATTTTAAATTGCTCCGTACATTTTTCTAATTAACGAAATTTCAAAATTTAAAAAGCTAAAAATATCTATATTTTCATGTAAATCGAATGAGACCATTGGCATCAAAATCCGGCCCGAAAATCTGGAGATATGACAGTTTGAAAAATAAACCGACACCGTTTACGATGTACTGAACTGATATTTTAAATTGCTCCGTACATTTTTCTAATTAACGAAATTTCAAAATTGAAAATGCTAAAAATATCTATATTTTCATGTAAATCGAATGAGATCATTGGCATCAAAATCCGGCCCGAAAATCTGGAGATATGACAGTTTGAAAAATAAACCGACACCGTTTACGATGTACTGAACTGATATTTTAAATTGCTCTTAAAATTTTTCTAATTAATGAAATTTTAAAATTTAAAATGCTAAAAATATCTATATTTTCATGCGAATCGAATGAGACCATTGGCATCAAAATCCGGCCCGAAAATCTGGAGATATGACAGTTTGAAAAATAAACCGACACCGTTTACGATGTACTGAACTGATATTTTAAATTGCTCCGTACATTTTTCTAATTAACGAAATTTCAAAATTTAAAATGCTAAAAATATCTATATTTTCATGCGAATCGAATGAGACCATTGGCATCAAAATCCGGCCCGAAAATCTGGAGATATGACAGTTTGAAAAATAAACCGACACCGTTTACGATGTACTGAACTGATATTTTAAATTGCTCCGTACATTTTTCTAATTAACGAAATTTCAAAATTTAAAAAGCTAAAAATATCTATATTTTCATGTAAATCGAATGAGACCATTGGCATCAAAATCCGGCCCGAAAATCTGGAGATATGACAGTTTGAAAAATAAACCGACACCGTTTACGATGTACTGAACTGATATTTTAAATTGCTCTTAAAATTTTTCTAATTAACGAAATTTCAAAATTTTTCTAATTAACGAAATTTCAAAATTTAAAATGCTAAAAATATCTATATTTTCATGCGAATCGAATGAGACCATTGGCATCAAAATCCGGCCCGAAAATCTGGAGATATGACAGTTTGAAAAATAAACCGACACCGTTTACGATGTACTGAACTGATATTTTAAATTGCTCTTAAAATTTTTCTAATTAATGAAATTTCAAAATTTAAAATGCTACAAATATCTATATTTTCATGCGAATCGAATGAGACCATTGGCATCAAAATCCGGCCCGAAAATCTGGAGATATGACAGTTTGAAAAATAAACCGACACCGTTTACGATGTACTGAACTGATATTTTAAATTGCTCCGTACATTTTTCTAATTAACGAAATTTCAAAATTTAAAATGCTAAAAATATCTATATTTTCATGTAAATCGAATGAGACCATTGGCATCAAAATCCGGCCCGAAAATCTGGAGATATGACAGTTTGAAAAATAAACCGACACCGTTTACGATGTACTGAACTGATATTTTAAATTGCTCTTAAAATTTTTCTAATTAACGAAATTTCAAAATTTAAAATGCTAAAAATATCTATATTTTCATGCGAATCGAATGAGACCATTGGCATCAAAATCCGGCCCGAATATCTGGAGATATGACAGTTTGAAAAATAAACCGACACCGTTTACGATGTACTGAACTGATATTTTAAATTGCTCTTAAAATTTTTCTAATTAATGAAATTTCAAAATTTAAAATGCTACAAATATCTATATTTTCATGCGAATCGAATGAGACCATTGGCATCAAAATCCGGCCCGAAAATCTGGAGATATGACAGTTTGAAAAATAAACCGACACCGTTTACGATGTACTGAACTGATATTTTAAATTGCTCTTAAAATTTTTCTAATTAACGAAATTTCAAAATTTAAAATGCTAAAAATATCTATATTTTCATACGAATCGAATGAGACCATTGGCATCAAAATCCGGCCCGAAAATCTGGAGATATGACAGTTTGAAAAATAAACCGACACCGTTTACGATGTACTGAACTGATATTTTAAATTGCTCCGTACATTTTTCTAATTAACGAAATTTCAAAATTTAAAAAGCTAAAAATATCTATATTTTCATGTAAATCGAATGAGACCATTGGCATCAAAATCCGGCCCGAAAATCTGGAGATATGACAGTTTGAAAAATAAACCGACACCGTTTACGATGTACTGAACTGATATTTTAAATTGCTCTTAAAATTTTTCTAATTAACGAAATTTCAAAATTTAAAATGCTAAAAATATCTATATTTTCATGCGAATCGAATGAGACCATTGGCATCAAAATCCGGCCCGAAAATCTGGAGATATGACAGTTTGAAAAATAAACCGACACCGTTTACGATGTACTGAACTGATATTTTAAATTGCTCTTAAAATTTTTCTAATTAATGAAATTTCAAAATTTAAAATGCTAAAAATATCTATATTTTCATGCGAATCGAATGAGACCATTGGCATCAAAATCCGGCCCGAAAATCTGGAGATATGACAGTTTGAAAAATAAACCGACACCGTTTACGATGTACTGAACTGATATTTTAAATTGCTCTTAAAATTTTTCTAATTAATGAAATTTCAAAATTTAAAATGCTAAAAATATCTATATTTTCATGCGAATCGAATGAGACCATTGGCATCAAAATCCGGCCCGAAAATCTGGAGATATGACAGTTTGAAAAATAAACCGACACCGTTTACGATGTACTGAACTGATATTTTAAATTGCTCTTAAAATTTTTCTAATTAATGAAATTTCAAAATTTAAAATGCTAAAAATATCTATATTTTCATGCGAATCGAATGAGACCATTGGCATCAAAATCCGGCCCGAAAATCTGGAGATATGACAGTTTGAAAAATAAACCGACACCGTTTACGATGTACTGAACTGATATTTTAAATTGCTCTTAAAATTTTTCTAATTAATGAAATTTCAAAATTTAAAATGCTAAAAATATCTATATTTTCATGCGAATCGAATGAGACCATTGGCATCAAAATCCGGCCCGAAAATCTGGAGATATGACAGTTTGAAAAATAAACCGACACCGTTTACGATGTACTGAACTGATATTTTAAATTGCTCTTAAAATTTTTCTAATTAATGAAATTTCAAAATTTAAAATGCTAAAAATATCTATATTTTCATGCGAATCGAATGAGACCATTGGCATCAAAATCCGGCCCGAAAATCTGGAGATATGACAGTTTGAAAAATAAACCGACACCGTTTACGATGTACTGAACTGATATTTTAAATTGCTCTTAAAATTTTTCTAATTAATGAAATTTCAAAATTTAAAATGCTAAAAATATCTATATTTTCATGCGAATCGAATGAGACCATTGGCATCAAAATCCGGCCCGAAAATCTGGAGATATGACAGTTTGAAAAATAAACCGACACCGTTTACGATGTACTGAACTGATATTTTAAATTGCTCTTAAAATTTTTCTAATTAACGAAATTTCAAAATTTAAAATGCTAAAAATATCTATATTTTCATACGAATCGAATGAGACCATTGGCATCAAAATCCGGCCCGAAAATCTGGAGATATGACAGTTTGAAAAATAAACCGACACCGTTTACGATGTACTGAACTGATATTTTAAATTGCTCTTAAAATTTTTCTAATTAACGAAATTTCAAAATTTAAAATGCTAAAAATATCTATATTTTCATGCGAATCGAATGAGACCATTGGCATCAAAATCCGGCCCGAAAATCTGGAGATATGACAGTTTGAAAAATAAACCGACACCGTTTACGATGTACTGAACTGATATTTTAAATTGCTCTTAAAATTTTTCTAATTAACGAAATTTCAAAATTTAAAATGCTAAAAATATCTATATTTTCATGCGAATCGAATGAGACCATTAGCATCAAAATCCGGCCCGAAAATCTGGAGATATGACAGTTTGAAAAATAAACCGACACCGTTTACGATGTACTGAACTGATATTTTAAATTGCTCTTAAAATTTTTCTAATTAACGAAATTTCAAAATTTAAAATGCTAAAAATGTCTATATTTTCATGCGAATCGAATGAGACCATTGGCATCAAAATCCGGCCCGAAAATCTGGAGATATGACAGTTTGAAAAATAAACCGACACCGTTTACGATGTACTGAACTGATATTTTAAATTGCTCTTAAAATTTTTCTAATTAATGAAATTTCAAAATTTAAAATGCTAAAAATATCTATATTTTCATGTGAATCGAATGAGACCATTGGCATCAAAATCCGGCCCGAAAATCTGGAGATATGACAGTTTGAAAAATAAACCGACACCGTTTACGATGTACTGAACTGATATTTTAAATTGCTCTTAAAATTTTTCTAATTAACGAAATTTCAAAATTTAAAATGCTAAAAATATCTATATTTTCATGCGAATCGAATGAGACCATTGGCATCAAAATCCGCCCCATAAAATCTGGAGATATGACAGTTTGAAAAATAAACCGACACCGTTTACGATGTACTGAACTGATATTTTAAATTGCTCTTAAAATTTTTCTAATTAATGAAATTTCAAAATTTAAAATGCTAAAAATATCTATATTTTCATGCGAATCGAATGAGACCATTGGCATCAAAATCCGGCCCGAAAATCTGGAGATATGACAGTTTGAAAAATAAACCGACACCGTTTACGATGTACTGAACTGATATTTTAAATTGCTCTTAAAATTTTTCTAATTAATGAAATTTCAAAATTTAAAATGCTAAAAATATCTATATTTTCATGCGAATCGGATGAGACCATTGGCATCAAAATCCGGCCCGAAAATCTGGAGATATGACAGTTTGAAAAATAAACCGACACCGTTTACGATGTACTGAACTGATATTTTAAATTGCTCTTAAAATTTTTCTAATTAACGAAATTTCAAAATTTAAAATGCTAAAAATATCTATATTTTCATGCGAATCGAATGAGACCATTGGCATCAAAATCCGCCCCATAAAATCTGGAGATATGACAGTTTGAAAAATAAACCGACACCGTTTACGATGTACTGAACTGATATTTTAAATTGCTCTTAAAATTTTTCTAATTAATGAAATTTCAAAATTTAAAATGCTAAAAATATCTATATTTTCATGCGAATCGAATGAGACCATTGGCATCAAAATCCGGCCCGAAAATCTGGAGATATGACAGTTTGAAAAATAAACCGACACCGTTTACGATGTACTGAACTGATATTTTAAATTGCTCTTAAAATTTTTCTAATTAATGAAATTTCAAAATTTAAAATGCTAAAAATATCTATATTTTCATGCGAATCGAATGAGACCATTGGCATCAAAATCCGGCCCGAAAATCTGGAGATATGACAGTTTGAAAAATAAACCGACACCGTTTACGATGTACTGAACTGATATTTTAAATTGCTCTTAAAATTTTTCTAATTAATGAAATTTCAAAATTTAAAATGCTAAAAATATCTATATTTTCATGCGAATCGAATGAGACCATTGGCATCAAAATCCGGCCCGAAAATCTGGAGATATGACAGTTTGAAAAATAAACCGACACCGTTTACGATGTACTGAACTGATATTTTAAATTGCTCTTAAAATTTTTCTAATTAACGAAATTTCAAAATTTAAAATGCTAAAAATATCTATATTTTCATGCGAATCGAATGAGACCATTAGCATCAAAATCCGGCCCGAAAATCTGGAGATATGACAGTTTGAAAAATAAACCGACACCGTTTACGATGTACTGAACTGATATTTTAAATTGCTCTTAAAATTTTTCTAATTAACGAAATTTCAAAATTTAAAATGCTAAAAATGTCTATATTTTCATGCGAATCGAATGAGACCATTGGCATCAAAATCCGGCCCGAAAATCTGGAGATATGACAGTTTGAAAAATAAACCGACACCGTTTACGATGTACTGAACTGATATTTTAAATTGCTCTTAAAATTTTTCTAATTAATGAAATTTCAAAATTTAAAATGCTAAAAATATCTATATTTTCATGTGAATCGAATGAGACCATTGGCATCAAAATCCGGCCCGAAAATCTGGAGATATGACAGTTTGAAAAATAAACCGACACCGTTTACGATGTACTGAACTGATATTTTAAATTGCTCTTAAAATTTTTCTAATTAACGAAATTTCAAAATTTAAAATGCTAAAAATATCTATATTTTCATGCGAATCGAATGAGACCATTGGCATCAAAATCCGCCCCATAAAATCTGGAGATATGACAGTTTGAAAAATAAACCGACACCGTTTACGATGTACTGAACTGATATTTTAAATTGCTCTTAAAATTTTTCTAATTAACGAAATTTCAAAATTTAAAATGCTAAAAATATCTATATTTTCATGCGAATCGAATGAGACCATTGGCATCAAAATCCGCCCCATAAAATCTGGAGATATGACAGTTTGAAAAATAAACCGACACCGTTTACGATGTACTGAACTGATATTTTAAATTGCTCTTAAAATTTTTCTAATTAACGAAATTTCAAAATTTAAAATGCTAAAAATATCTATATTTTCATGCGAATCGAATGAGACCATTGGCATCAAAATCCGCCCCATAAAATCTGGAGATATGACAGTTTGAAAAATAAACCGACACCGTTTACGATGTACTGAACTGATATTTTAAATTGCTCCGTACATTTTTCTAATTAACGAAATTTCAAAATTTAAAAAGCTAAAAATATCTATATTTTCATGTAAATCGAATGAGACCATTGGCATCAAAATCCGGCCCGAAAATCTGGAGATATGACAGTTTGAAAAATAAACCGACACCGTTTACGATGTACTGAACTGATATTTTAAATTGCTCTTAAAATTTTTCTAATTAACGAAATTTCAAAATTTAAAATGCTAAAAATATCTATATTTTCATGCGAATCGAATGAGACCATTGGCATCAAAATCCGGCCCGAAAATCTGGAGATATGACAGTTTGAAAAATAAACCGACACCGTTTACGATGTACTGAACTGATATTTTAAATTGCTCTTAAAATTTTTCTAATTAATGAAATTTCAAAATTTAAAATGCTACAAATATCTATATTTTCATGCGAATCGAATGAGACCATTGGCATCAAAATCCGGCCCGAAAATCTGGAGATATGACAGTTTGAAAAATAAACCGACACCGTTTACGATGTACTGAACTGATATTTTAAATTGCTCCGTACATTTTTCTAATTAACGAAATTTCAAAATTTAAAATGCTAAAAATATCTATATTTTCATGTAAATCGAATGAGACCATTGGCATCAAAATCCGGCCCGAAAATCTGGAGATATGACAGTTTGAAAAATAAACCGACACCGTTTACGATGTACTGAACTGATATTTTAAATTGCTCTTAAAATTTTTCTAATTAACGAAATTTCAAAATTTAAAATGCTAAAAATATCTATATTTTCATGCGAATCGAATGAGACCATTGGCATCAAAATCCGGCCCGAATATCTGGATATATGACAGTTTGAAAAATAAACCGACACCGTTTACGATGTACTGAACTGATATTTTAAATTGCTCTTAAAATTTTTCTAATTAATGAAATTTCAAAATTTAAAATGCTACAAATATCTATATTTTCATGCGAATCGAATGAGACCATTGGCATCAAAATCCGGCCCGAAAATCTGGAGATATGACAGTTTGAAAAATAAACCGACACCGTTTACGATGTACTGAACTGATATTTTAAATTGCTCTTAAAATTTTTCTAATTAACGAAATTTCAAAATTTAAAATGCTAAAAATATCTATATTTTCATACGAATCGAATGAGACCATTGGCATCAAAATCCGGCCCGAAAATCTGGAGATATGACAGTTTGAAAAATAAACCGACACCGTTTACGATGTACTGAACTGATATTTTAAATTGCTCCGTACATTTTTCTAATTAACGAAATTTCAAAATTTAAAAAGCTAAAAATATCTATATTTTCATGTAAATCGAATGAGACCATTGGCATCAAAATCCGGCCCGAAAATCTGGAGATATGACAGTTTGAAAAATAAACCGACACCGTTTACGATGTACTGAACTGATATTTTAAATTGCTCTTAAAATTTTTCTAATTAACGAAATTTCAAAATTTAAAATGCTAAAAATATCTATATTTTCATGCGAATCGAATGAGACCATTGGCATCAAAATCCGGCCCGAAAATCTGGAGATATGACAGTTTGAAAAATAAACCGACACCGTTTACGATGTACTGAACTGATATTTTAAATTGCTCTTAAAATTTTTCTAATTAATGAAATTTCAAAATTTAAAATGCTAAAAATATCTATATTTTCATGCGAATCGAATGAGACCATTGGCATCAAAATCCGGCCCGAAAATCTGGAGATATGACAGTTTGAAAAATAAACCGACACCGTTTACGATGTACTGAACTGATAATTTAAATTGCTCTTAAAATTTTTCTAATTAATGAAATTTCAAAATTTAAAATGCTAAAAATATCTATATTTTCATGCGAATCGAATGAGACCATTGGCATCAAAATCCGGCCCGAAAATCTGGAGATATGACAGTTTGAAAAATAAACCGACACCGTTTACGATGTACTGAACTGATATTTTAAATTGCTCTTAAAATTTTTCTAATTAATGAAATTTCAAAATTTAAAATGCTAAAAATATCTATATTTTCATGCGAATCGAATGAGACCATTGGCATCAAAATCCGGCCCGAAAATCTGGAGATATGACAGTTTGAAAAATAAACCGACACCGTTTACGATGTACTGAACTGATATTTTAAATTGCTCTTAAAATTTTTCTAATTAATGAAATTTCAAAATTTAAAATGCTAAAAATATCTATATTTTCATGCGAATCGAATGAGACCATTGGCATCAAAATCCGGCCCGAAAATCTGGAGATATGACAGTTTGAAAAATAAACCGACACCGTTTACGATGTACTGAACTGATATTTTAAATTGCTCTTAAAATTTTTCTAATTAACGAAATTTCAAAATTTAAAATGCTAAAAATATCTATATTTTCATGCGAATCGAATGAGACCATTGGCATCAAAATCCGCCCCATAAAATCTGGAGATATGACAGTTTGAAAAATAAACCGACACCGTTTACGATGTACTGAACTGATATTTTAAATTGCTCTTAAAATTTTTCTAATTAATGAAATTTCAAAATTTAAAATGCTAAAAATATCTATATTTTCATGCGAATCGAATGAGACCATTGGCATCAAAATCCGGCCCGAAAATCTGGAGATATGACAGTTTGAAAAATAAACCGACACCGTTTACGATGTACTGAACTGATATTTTAAATTGCTCTTAAAATTTTTCTAATTAATGAAATTTCAAAATTTAAAATGCTAAAAATATCTATATTTTCATGCGAATCGAATGAGACCATTGGCATCAAAATCCGGCCCGAAAATCTGGAGATATGACAGTTTGAAAAATAAACCGACACCGTTTACGATGTACTGAACTGATATTTTAAATTGCTCTTAAAATTTTTCTAATTAATGAAATTTCAAAATTTAAAATGCTAAAAATATCTATATTTTCATGCGAATCGAATGAGACCATTGGCATCAAAATCCGGCCCGAAAATCTGGAGATATGACAGTTTGAAAAATAAACCGACACCGTTTACGATGTACTGAACTGATATTTTAAATTGCTCTTAAAATTTTTCTAATTAACGAAATTTCAAAATTTAAAATGCTAAAAATATCTATATTTTCATGCGAATCGAATGAGACCATTAGCATCAAAATCCGGCCCGAAAATCTGGAGATATGACAGTTTGAAAAATAAACCGACACCGTTTACGATGTACTGAACTGATATTTTAAATTGCTCTTAAAATTTTTCTAATTAACGAAATTTCAAAATTTAAAATGCTAAAAATGTCTATATTTTCATGCGAATCGAATGAGACCATTGGCATCAAAATCCGGCCCGAAAATCTGGAGATATGACAGTTTGAAAAATAAACCGACACCGTTTACGATGTACTGAACTGATATTTTAAATTGCTCTTAAAATTTTTCTAATTAATGAAATTTCAAAATTTAAAATGCTAAAAATATCTATATTTTCATGTGAATCGAATGAGACCATTGGCATCAAAATCCGGCCCGAAAATCTGGAGATATGACAGTTTGAAAAATAAACCGACACCGTTTACGATGTACTGAACTGATATTTTAAATTGCTCTTAAAATTTTTCTAATTAACGAAATTTCAAAATTTAAAATGCTAAAAATATCTATATTTTCATGCGAATCGAATGAGACCATTGGCATCAAAATCCGCCCCATAAAATCTGGAGATATGACAGTTTGAAAAATAAACCGACACCGTTTACGATGTACTGAACTGATATTTTAAATTGCTCTTAAAATTTTTCTAATTAACGAAATTTCAAAATTTAAAATGCTAAAAATATCTATATTTTCATGCGAATCGAATGAGACCATTGGCATCAAAATCCGCCCCATAAAATCTGGAGATATGACAGTTTGAAAAATAAACCGACACCGTTTACGATGTACTGAACTGATATTTTAAATTGCTCTTAAAATTTTTCTAATTAACGAAATTTCAAAATTTAAAATGCTAAAAATATCTATATTTTCATGCGAATCGAATGAGACCATTGGCATCAAAATCCGCCCCATAAAATCTGGAGATATGACAGTTTGAAAAATAAACCGACACCGTTTACGATGTACTGAACTGATATTTTAAATTGCTCCGTACATTTTTCTAATTAACGAAATTTCAAAATTTAAAAAGCTAAAAATATCTATATTTTCATGTAAATCGAATGAGACCATTGGCATCAAAATCCGGCCCGAAAATCTGGAGATATGACAGTTTGAAAAATAAACCGACACCGTTTACGATGTACTGAACTGATATTTTAAATTGCTCTTAAAATTTTTCTAATTAACGAAATTTCAAAATTTAAAATGCTAAAAATATCTATATTTTCATGCGAATCGAATGAGACCATTGGCATCAAAATCCGGCCCGAAAATCTGGAGATATGACAGTTTGAAAAATAAACCGACACCGTTTACGATGTACTGAACTGATATTTTAAATTGCTCTTAAAATTTTTCTAATTAATGAAATTTCAAAATTTAAAATGCTACAAATATCTATATTTTCATGCGAATCGAATGAGACCATTGGCATCAAAATCCGGCCCGAAAATCTGGAGATATGACAGTTTGAAAAATAAACCGACACCGTTTACGATGTACTGAACTGATATTTTAAATTGCTCCGTACATTTTTCTAATTAACGAAATTTCAAAATTTAAAATGCTAAAAATATCTATATTTTCATGTAAATCGAATGAGACCATTGGCATCAAAATCCGGCCCGAAAATCTGGAGATATGACAGTTTGAAAAATAAACCGACACCGTTTACGATGTACTGAACTGATATTTTAAATTGCTCTTAAAATTTTTCTAATTAACGAAATTTCAAAATTTAAAATGCTAAAAATATCTATATTTTCATGCGAATCGAATGAGACCATTGGCATCAAAATCCGGCCCGAATATCTGGATATATGACAGTTTGAAAAATAAACCGACACCGTTTACGATGTACTGAACTGATATTTTAAATTGCTCTTAAAATTTTTCTAATTAATGAAATTTCAAAATTTAAAATGCTACAAATATCTATATTTTCATGCGAATCGAATGAGACCATTGGCATCAAAATCCGGCCCGAAAATCTGGAGATATGACAGTTTGAAAAATAAACCGACACCGTTTACGATGTACTGAACTGATATTTTAAATTGCTCTTAAAATTTTTCTAATTAACGAAATTTCAAAATTTAAAATGCTAAAAATATCTATATTTTCATACGAATCGAATGAGACCATTGGCATCAAAATCCGGCCCGAAAATCTGGAGATATGACAGTTTGAAAAATAAACCGACACCGTTTACGATGTACTGAACTGATATTTTAAATTGCTCCGTACATTTTTCTAATTAACGAAATTTCAAAATTTAAAAAGCTAAAAATATCTATATTTTCATGTAAATCGAATGAGACCATTGGCATCAAAATCCGGCCCGAAAATCTGGAGATATGACAGTTTGAAAAATAAACCGACACCGTTTACGATGTACTGAACTGATATTTTAAATTGCTCTTAAAATTTTTCTAATTAACGAAATTTCAAAATTTAAAATGCTAAAAATATCTATATTTTCATGCGAATCGAATGAGACCATTGGCATCAAAATCCGGCCCGAAAATCTGGAGATATGACAGTTTGAAAAATAAACCGACACCGTTTACGATGTACTGAACTGATATTTTAAATTGCTCTTAAAATTTTTCTAATTAATGAAATTTCAAAATTTAAAATGCTAAAAATATCTATATTTTCATGCGAATCGAATGAGACCATTGGCATCAAAATCCGGCCCGAAAATCTGGAGATATGACAGTTTGAAAAATAAACCGACACCGTTTACGATGTACTGAACTGATAATTTAAATTGCTCTTAAAATTTTTCTAATTAATGAAATTTCAAAATTTAAAATGCTAAAAATATCTATATTTTCATGCGAATCGAATGAGACCATTGGCATCAAAATCCGGCCCGAAAATCTGGAGATATGACAGTTTGAAAAATAAACCGACACCGTTTACGATGTACTGAACTGATATTTTAAATTGCTCTTAAAATTTTTCTAATTAATGAAATTTCAAAATTTAAAATGCTAAAAATATCTATATTTTCATGCGAATCGAATGAGACCATTGGCATCAAAATCCGGCCCGAAAATCTGGAGATATGACAGTTTGAAAAATAAACCGACACCGTTTACGATGTACTGAACTGATATTTTAAATTGCTCTTAAAATTTTTCTAATTAATGAAATTTCAAAATTTAAAATGCTAAAAATATCTATATTTTCATGCGAATCGAATGAGACCATTGGCATCAAAATCCGGCCCGAAAATCTGGAGATATGACAGTTTGAAAAATAAACCGACACCGTTTACGATGTACTGAACTGATATTTTAAATTGCTCTTAAAATTTTTCTAATTAACGAAATTTCAAAATTTAAAATGCTAAAAATATCTATATTTTCATGCGAATCGAATGAGACCATTGGCATCAAAATCCGGCCCGAAAATCTGGAGATATGACAGTTTGAAAAATAAACCGACACCGTTTACGATGTACTGAACTGATATTTTAAATTGCTCTTAAAATTTTTCTAATTAACGAAATTTCAAAATTTAAAATGCTAAAAATATCTATATTTTCATGCGAATCGAATGAGACCATTAGCATCAAAATCCGGCCCGAAAATCTGGAGATATGACAGTTTGAAAAATAAACCGACACCGTTTACGATGTACTGAACTGATATTTTAAATTGCTCTTAAAATTTTTCTAATTAACGAAATTTCAAAATTTAAAATGCTAAAAATGTCTATATTTTCATGCGAATCGAATGAGACCATTGGCATCAAAATCCGGCCCGAAAATCTGGAGATATGACAGTTTGAAAAATAAACCGACACCGTTTACGATGTACTGAACTGATATTTTAAATTGCTCTTAAAATTTTTCTAATTAATGAAATTTCAAAATTTAAAATGCTAAAAATATCTATATTTTCATGTGAATCGAATGAGACCATTGGCATCAAAATCCGGCCCGAAAATCTGGAGATATGACAGTTTGAAAAATAAACCGACACCGTTTACGATGTACTGAACTGATATTTTAAATTGCTCTTAAAATTTTTCTAATTAACGAAATTTCAAAATTTAAAATGCTAAAAATATCTATATTTTCATGCGAATCGAATGAGACCATTGGCATCAAAATCCGCCCCATAAAATCTGGAGATATGACAGTTTGAAAAATAAACCGACACCGTTTACGATGTACTGAACTGATATTTTAAATTGCTCTTAAAATTTTTCTAATTAATGAAATTTCAAAATTTAAAATGCTAAAAATATCTATATTTTCATGCGAATCGAATGAGACCATTGGCATCAAAATCCGGCCCGAAAATCTGGAGATATGACAGTTTGAAAAATAAACCGACACCTTTTACGATGTACTGAACTGATATTTTAAATTGCTCTTAAAATTTTTCTAATTAATGAAATTTCAAAATTTAAAATGCTAAAAATATCTATATTTTCATGCGAATCGGATGAGACCATTGGCATCAAAATCCGGCCCGAAAATCTGGAGATATGACAGTTTGAAAAATAAACCGACACCGTTTACGATGTACTGAACTGATATTTTAAATTGCTCTTAAAATTTTTCTAATTAACGAAATTTCAAAATTTAAAATGCTAAAAATATCTATATTTTCATGCGAATCGAATGAGACCATTGGCATCAAAATCCGCCCCATAAAATCTGGAGATATGACAGTTTGAAAAATAAACCGACACCGTTTACGATGTACTGAACTGATATTTTAAATTGCTCTTAAAATTTTTCTAATTAATGAAATTTCAAAATTTAAAATGCTAAAAATATCTATATTTTCATGCGAATCGAATGAGACCATTGGCATCAAAATCCGGCCCGAAAATCTGGAGATATGACAGTTTGAAAAATAAACCGACACCGTTTACGATGTACTGAACTGATATTTTAAATTGCTCTTAAAATTTTTCTAATTAATGAAATTTCAAAATTTAAAATGCTAAAAATATCTATATTTTCATGCGAATCGAATGAGACCATTGGCATCAAAATCCGGCCCGAAAATCTGGAGATATGACAGTTTGAAAAATAAACCGACACCGTTTACGATGTACTGAACTGATATTTTAAATTGCTCTTAAAATTTTTCTAATTAATGAAATTTCAAAATTTAAAATGCTAAAAATATCTATATTTTCATGCGAATCGAATGAGACCATTGGCATCAAAATCCGGCCCGAAAATCTGGAGATATGACAGTTTGAAAAATAAACCGACACCGTTTACGATGTACTGAACTGATATTTTAAATTGCTCTTAAAATTTTTCTAATTAACGAAATTTCAAAATTTAAAATGCTAAAAATATCTATATTTTCATGCGAATCGAATGAGACCATTAGCATCAAAATCCGGCCCGAAAATCTGGAGATATGACAGTTTGAAAAATAAACCGACACCGTTTACGATGTACTGAACTGATATTTTAAATTGCTCTTAAAATTTTTCTAATTAACGAAATTTCAAAATTTAAAATGCTAAAAATGTCTATATTTTCATGCGAATCGAATGAGACCATTGGCATCAAAATCCGGCCCGAAAATCTGGAGATATGACAGTTTGAAAAATAAACCGACACCGTTTACGATGTACTGAACTGATATTTTAAATTGCTCTTAAAATTTTTCTAATTAATGAAATTTCAAAATTTAAAATGCTAAAAATATCTATATTTTCATGTGAATCGAATGAGACCATTGGCATCAAAATCCGGCCCGAAAATCTGGAGATATGACAGTTTGAAAAATAAACCGACACCGTTTACGATGTACTGAACTGATATTTTAAATTGCTCTTAAAATTTTTCTAATTAACGAAATTTCAAAATTTAAAATGCTAAAAATATCTATATTTTCATGCGAATCGAATGAGACCATTGGCATCAAAATCCGCCCCATAAAATCTGGAGATATGACAGTTTGAAAAATAAACCGACACCGTTTACGATGTACTGAACTGATATTTTAAATTGCTCTTAAAATTTTTCTAATTAATGAAATTTCAAAATTTAAAATGCTAAAAATATCTATATTTTCATGCGAATCGAATGAGACCATTGGCATCAAAATCCGGCCCGAAAATCTGGAGATATGACAGTTTGAAAAATAAACCGACACCGTTTACGATGTACTGAACTGATATTTTAAATTGCTCTTAAAATTTTTCTAATTAATGAAATTTCAAAATTTAAAATGCTAAAAATATCTATATTTTCATGCGAATCGAATGAGACCATTGGCATCAAAATCCGGCCCGAAAATCTGGAGATATGACAGTTTGAAAAATAAACCGACACCGTTTACGATGTACTGAACTGATATTTTAAATTGCTCTTAAAATTTTTCTAATTAATGAAATTTCAAAATTTAAAATGCTAAAAATATCTATATTTTCATGCGAATCGAATGAGACCATTGGCATCAAAATCCGGCCCGAAAATCTGGAGATATGACAGTTTGAAAAATAAACCGACACCGTTTACGATGTACTGAACTGATATTTTAAATTGCTCTTAAAATTTTTCTAATTAACGAAATTTCAAAATTTAAAATGCTAAAAATATCTATATTTTCATGCGAATCGAATGAGACCATTGGCATCAAAATCCGGCCCGAAAATCTGGAGATATGACAGTTTGAAAAATAAACCGACACCGTTTACGATGTACTGAACTGATATTTTAAATTGCTCTTAAAATTTTTCTAATTAACGAAATTTCAAAATTTAAAATGCTAAAAATATCTATATTTTCATGCGAATCGAATGAGACCATTAGCATCAAAATCCGGCCCGAAAATCTGGAGATATGACAGTTTGAAAAATAAACCGACACCGTTTACGATGTACTGAACTGATATTTTAAATTGCTCTTAAAATTTTTCTAATTAACGAAATTTCAAAATTTAAAATGCTAAAAATGTCTATATTTTCATGCGAATCGAATGAGACCATTGGCATCAAAATCCGGCCCGAAAATCTGGAGATATGACAGTTTGAAAAATAAACCGACACCGTTTACGATGTACTGAACTGATATTTTAAATTGCTCTTAAAATTTTTCTAATTAATGAAATTTCAAAATTTAAAATGCTAAAAATATCTATATTTTCATGTGAATCGAATGAGACCATTGGCATCAAAATCCGGCCCGAAAATCTGGAGATATGACAGTTTGAAAAATAAACCGACACCGTTTACGATGTACTGAACTGATATTTTAAATTGCTCTTAAAATTTTTCTAATTAACGAAATTTCAAAATTTAAAATGCTAAAAATATCTATATTTTCATGCGAATCGAATGAGACCATTGGCATCAAAATCCGCCCCATAAAATCTGGAGATATGACAGTTTGAAAAATAAACCGACACCGTTTACGATGTACTGAACTGATATTTTAAATTGCTCTTAAAATTTTTCTAATTAATGAAATTTCAAAATTTAAAATGCTAAAAATATCTATATTTTCATGCGAATCGAATGAGACCATTGGCATCAAAATCCGGCCCGAAAATCTGGAGATATGACAGTTTGAAAAATAAACCGACACCGTTTACGATGTACTGAACTGATATTTTAAATTGCTCTTAAAATTTTTCTAATTAATGAAATTTCAAAATTTAAAATGCTAAAAATATCTATATTTTCATGCGAATCGGATGAGACCATTGGCATCAAAATCCGGCCCGAAAATCTGGAGATATGACAGTTTGAAAAATAAACCGACACCGTTTACGATGTACTGAACTGATATTTTAAATTGCTCTTAAAATTTTTCTAATTAACGAAATTTCAAAATTTAAAATGCTAAAAATATCTATATTTTCATGCGAATCGAATGAGACCATTGGCATCAAAATCCGCCCCATAAAATCTGGAGATATGACAGTTTGAAAAATAAACCGACACCGTTTACGATGTACTGAACTGATATTTTAAATTGCTCTTAAAATTTTTCTAATTAATGAAATTTCAAAATTTAAAATGCTAAAAATATCTGTATTTTCATGCGAATCGAATGAGACCATTGGCATCAAAATCCGGCCCGAAAATCTGGAGATATGACAGTTTGAAAAATAAACCGACACCGTTTACGATGTACTGAACTGATATTTTAAATTGCTCTTAAAATTTTTCTAATTAATGAAATTTCAAAATTTAAAATGCTAAAAATATCTATATTTTCATGCGAATCGAATGAGACCATTGGCATCAAAATCCGGCCCGAAAATCTGGAGATATGACAGTTTGAAAAATAAACCGACACCGTTTACGATGTACTGAACTGATATTTTAAATTGCTCTTAAAATTTTTCTAATTAATGAAATTTCAAAATTTAAAATGCTAAAAATATCTATATTTTCATGCGAATCGAATGAGACCATTGGCATCAAAATCCGGCCCGAAAATCTGGAGATATGACAGTTTGAAAAATAAACCGACACCGTTTACGATGTACTGAACTGATATTTTAAATTGCTCTTAAAATTTTTCTAATTAACGAAATTTCAAAATTTAAAATGCTAAAAATATCTATATTTTCATGCGAATCGAATGAGACCATTGGCATCAAAATCCGCCCCATAAAATCTGGAGATATGACAGTTTGAAAAATAAACCGACACCGTTTACGATGTACTGAACTGATATTTTAAATTGCTCTTAAAATTTTTCTAATTAATGAAATTTCAAAATTTAAAATGCTAAAAATATCTGTATTTTCATGCGAATCGAATGAGACCATTGGCATCAAAATCCGGCCCGAAAATCTGGAGATATGACAGTTTGAAAAATAAACCGACACCGTTTACGATGTACTGAACTGATATTTTAAATTGCTCTTAAAATTTTTCTAATTAATGAAATTTCAAAATTTAAAATGCTAAAAATATCTATATTTTCATGCGAATCGAATGAGACCATTGGCATCAAAATCCGGCCCGAAAATCTGGAGATATGACAGTTTGAAAAATAAACCGACACCGTTTACGATGTACTGAACTGATATTTTAAATTGCTCTTAAAATTTTTCTAATTAATGAAATTTCAAAATTTAAAATGCTAAAAATATCTATATTTTCATGCGAATCGAATGAGACCATTGGCATCAAAATCCGGCCCGAAAATCTGGAGATATGACAGTTTGAAAAATAAACCGACACCGTTTACGATGTACTGAACTGATATTTTAAATTGCTCTTAAAATTTTTCTAATTAATGAAATTTCAAAATTTAAAATGCTAAAAATATCTATATTTTCATGCGAATCGAATGAGACCATTGGCATCAAAATCCGGCCCGAAAATCTGGAGATATGACAGTTTGAAAAATAAACCGACACCGTTTACGATGTACTGAACTGATATTTTAAATTGCTCTTAAAATTTTTCTAATTAATGAAATTTCAAAATTTAAAATGCTAAAAATATCTATATTTTCATGCGAATCGAATGAGACCATTGGCATCAAAATCCGGCCCGAAAATCTGGAGATATGACAGTTTGAAAAATAAACCGACACCGTTTACGATGTACTGAACTGATATTTTAAATTGCTCCGTACATTTTTCTAATTAACGAAATTTCAAAATTTAAAATGCTAAAAATATCTATATTTTCATGCGAATCGAATGAGACCATTGGCATCAAAATCCGGCCCGAAAATCTGGAGATATGACAGTTTGAAAAATAAACCGACACCGTTTACGATGTACTGAACTGATATTTTAAATTGCTCTTAAAATTTTTCTAATTAATGAAATTTCAAAATTTAAAATGCTAAAAATATCTATATTTTCATGTGAATCGAATGAGACCATTGGCATCAAAATCCGGCCCGAAAGTCTGGAGATATGACAGTTTGAAAAATAAACCGACACCGTTTACGATGTACTGAACTGATATTTTAAATTGCTCCGTACACTTTTCTAATGAACGAAATTTCAAAATTTAAAATGCTAAAAATATCTATATTTTCATGCGAATCGAATGAGACCATTGGCATCAAAATCCGGCCCGAAAATCTGGAGATATGACAGTTTGAAAAATAAACCGACACCGTTTACGATGTACTGAACTGATATTTTAAATTGCTCTTAAAATTTTTCTAATTAATGAAATTTCAAAATTTAAAATGCTAAAAATATCTATATTTTCATGTGAATCGAATGAGACCATTGGCATCAAAATCCGGCCCGAAAGTCTGGAGATATGACAGTTTGAAAAATAAACCGACACCGTTTACGATGTACTGAACTGATATTTTAAATTGCTCCGTACATTTTTCTAATTAACGAAATTTCAAAATTTAAAATGCTAAAAATATCTATATTTTCATGCGAATCGAATGAGACCATTGGCATCAAAATCCGGCCCGAAAATCTGGAGATATGACAGTTTGAAAAATAAACCGACACCGTTTACGATGTACTGAACTGATATTTTAAATTGCTCTTAAAATTTTTCTAATTAATGAAATTTCAAAATTTAAAATGCTAAAAATATCTATATTTTCATGTGAATCGAATGAGACCATTGGCATCAAAATCCGGCCCGAAAATCTGGAGATATGACAGTTTGAAAAATAAACCGACACCGTTTACGATGTACTGAACTGATATTTTAAATTGCTCTTAAAATTTTTCTAATTAATGAAATTTCAAAATTTAAAATGTTAAAAATATCTATATTTTCATGCGAATCGAATGAGACCATTGGCATCAAAATCCGGCCCGAAAATCTGGAGATATGACAGTTTGAAAAATAAACCGACACCGTTTACGATGTACTGAACTGATATTTTAAATTGCTCCGTACATTTTTCTAATTAACGAAATTTCAAAATTTAAAATGCTAAAAATATCTATATTTTCATGTAAATCGTATGAGACCATTGGCATCAAAATCCGGCCCGAAAATCTGGAGATATGACAGTTTGAAAAATAAACCGACACCGTTTACGATGTACTGAACTGATATTTTAAATTGCTCCGTACATTTTTCTAATTAACGAAATTTCAAAATTTAAAATGCTAAAAATATCTATATTTTCATGTAAATCGAATGAGACCATTGGCATCAAAATCCGGCCCGAAAATCTGGAGATATGACAGTTTGAAAAATAAACCGACACCGTTTACGATGTACTGAACTGATATTTTAAATTGCTCCGTACATTTTTCTAATTAACGAAATTTCAAAATTTAAAATGCTAAAAATATCTATATTTTCATGCGAATCGAATGAGACCATTGGCATCAAAATCCGGCCCGAAAATCTGGAGATATGACAGTTTGAAAAATAAACCGACACCGTTTACGATGTACTGAACTGATATTTTAAATTGCTCTTAAAATTTTTCTAATTAATGAAATTTCAAAATTTAAAATGCTACAAATATCTATATTTTCATGCGAATCGAATGAGACCATTGGCATCAAAATCCGGCCCGAAAATCTGGAGATATGACAGTTTGAAAAATAAACCGACACCGTTTACGATGTACTGAACTGATATTTTAAATTGCTCTTAAAATTTTTCTAATTAACGAAATTTCAAAATTTAAAATGCTAAAAATATCTATATTTTCATACGAATCGAATGAGACCATTGGCATCAAAATCCGGCCCGAAAATCTGGAGATATGACAGTTTGAAAAATAAACCGACACCGTTTACGATGTACTGAACTGATATTTTAAATTGCTCCGTACATTTTTCTAATTAACGAAATTTCAAAATTTAAAATGCTAAAAATATCTATATTTTCATGTAAATCGAATGAGACCATTGGCATCAAAATCCGGCCCGAAAATCTGGAGATATGACAGTTTGAAAAATAAACCGACACCGTTTACGATGTACTGAACTGATATTTTAAATTGCTCTTAAAATTTTTCTAATTAACGAAATTTCAAAATTTAAAATGCTAAAAATATCTATATTTTCATGCGAATCGAATGAGACCATTGGCATCAAAATCCGGCCCGAATATCTGGAGATATGACAGTTTGAAAAATAAACCGACACCGTTTACGATGTACTGAACTGATATTTTAAATTGCTCTTAAAATTTTTCTAATTAATGAAATTTCAAAATTTAAAATGCTACAAATATCTATATTTTCATGCGAATCGAATGAGACCATTGGCATCAAAATCCGGCCCGAAAATCTGGAGATATGACAGTTTGAAAAATAAACCGACACCGTTTACGATGTACTGAACTGATATTTTAAATTGCTCTTAAAATTTTTCTAATTAACGAAATTTCAAAATTTAAAATGCTAAAAATATCTATATTTTCATACGAATCGAATGAGACCATTGGCATCAAAATCCGGCCCGAAAATCTGGAGATATGACAGTTTGAAAAATAAACCGACACCGTTTACGATGTACTGAACTGATATTTTAAATTGCTCCGTACATTTTTCTAATTAACGAAATTTCAAAATTTAAAAAGCTAAAAATATCTATATTTTCATGTAAATCGAATGAGACCATTGGCATCAAAATCCGGCCCGAAAATCTGGAGATATGACAGTTTGAAAAATAAACCGACACCGTTTACGATGTACTGAACTGATATTTTAAATTGCTCTTAAAATTTTTCTAATTAACGAAATTTCAAAATTTAAAATGCTAAAAATATCTATATTTTCATGCGAATCGAATGAGACCATTGGCATCAAAATCCGGCCCGAAAATCTGGAGATATGACAGTTTGAAAAATAAACCGACACCGTTTACGATGTACTGAACTGATATTTTAAATTGCTCTTAAAATTTTTCTAATTAATGAAATTTCAAAATTTAAAATGCTACAAATATCTATATTTTCATGCGAATCGAATGAGACCATTGGCATCAAAATCCGGCCCGAAAATCTGGAGATATGACAGTTTGAAAAATAAACCGACACCGTTTACGATGTACTGAACTGATATTTTAAATTGCTCTTAAAATTTTTCTAATTAACGAAATTTCAAAATTTAAAATGCTAAAAATATCTATATTTTCATACGAATCGAATGAGACCATTGGCATCAAAATCCGGCCCGAAAATCTGGAGATATGACAGTTTGAAAAATAAACCGACACCGTTTACGATGTACTGAACTGATATTTTAAATTGCTCTTAAAATTTTTCTAATTAACGAAATTTCAAAATTTAAAATGCTAAAAATATCTATATTTTCATACGAATCGAATGAGACCATTGGCATCAAAATCCGGCCCGAAAATCTGGAGATATGACAGTTTGAAAAATAAACCGACACCGTTTACGATGTACTGAACTGATATTTTAAATTGCTCCGTACATTTTTCTAATTAACGAAATTTCAAAATTTAAAAAGCTAAAAATATCTATATTTTCATGTAAATCGAATGAGACCATTGGCATCAAAATCCGGCCCGAAAATCTGGAGATATGACAGTTTGAAAAATAAACCGACACCGTTTACGATGTACTGAACTGATATTTTAAATTGCTCTTAAAATTTTTCTAATTAACGAAATTTCAAAATTTAAAATGCTAAAAATATCTATATTTTCATGCGAATCGAATGAGACCATTGTCATCAAAATCCGGCCCGAAAATCTGGAGATATGACAGTTTGAAAAATAAACCGACACCGTTTACGATGTACTGAACTGATATTTTAAATTGCTCTTAAAATTTTTCTAATTAATGAAATTTCAAAATTTAAAATGCTACAAATATCTATATTTTCATGCGAATCGAATGAGACCATTGGCATCAAAATCCGGCCCGAAAATCTGGAGATATGACAGTTTGAAAAATAAACCGACACCGTTTACGATGTACTGAACTGATATTTTAAATTGCTCTTAAAATTTTTCTAATTAACGAAATTTCAAAATTTAAAATGCTAAAAATATCTATATTTTCATACGAATCGAATGAGACCATTGGCATCAAAATCCGGCCCGAAAATCTGGAGATATGACAGTTTGAAAAATAAACCGACACCGTTTACGATGTACTGAACTGATATTTTAAATTGCTCTTAAAATTTTTCTAATTAATGAAATTTCAAAATTTAAAATGCTAAAAATATCTATATTTTCATGCGAATCGAATGAGACCATTGGCATCAAAATCCGGCCCGAAAATCTGGAGATATGACAGTTTGAAAAATAAACCGACACCGTTTACGATGTACTGAACTGATATTTTAAATTGCTCTTAAAATTTTTCTAATTAATGAAATTTCAAAATTTAAAATGCTAAAAATATCTATATTTTCATGCGAATCGAATGAGACCATTGGCATCAAAATCCGGCCCGAAAATCTGGAGATATGACAGTTTGAAAAATAAACCGACACCGTTTACGATGTACTGAACTGATATTTTAAATTGCTCTTAAAATTTTTCTAATTAATGAAATTTCAAAATTTAAAATGCTAAAAATATCTATATTTTCATGCGAATCGAATGAGACCATTGGCATCAAAATCCGGCCCGAAAATCTGGAGATATGACAGTTTGAAAAATAAACCGACACCGTTTACGATGTACTGAACTGATATTTTAAATTGCTCTTAAAATTTTTCTAATTAACGAAATTTCAAAATTTAAAATGCTAAAAATATCTATATTTTCATACGAATCGAATGAGACCATTGGCATCAAAATCCGGCCCGAAAATCTGGAGATATGACAGTTTGAAAAATAAACCGACACCGTTTACGATGTACTGAACTGATATTTTAAATTGCTCCGTACATTTTTCTAATTAACGAAATTTCAAAATTTAAAAAGCTAAAAATATCTATATTTTCATGTAAATCGAATGAGACCATTGGCATCAAAATCCGGCCCGAAAATCTGGAGATATGACAGTTTGAAAAATAAACCGACACCGTTTACGATGTACTGAACTGATATTTTAAATTGCTCCGTACATTTTTCTAATTAACGAAATTTCAAAATTTAAAAAGCTAAAAATATCTATATTTTCATGTAAATCGAATGAGATCATTGGCATCAAAATCCGGCCCGAAAATCTGGAGATATGACAGTTTGAAAAATAAACCGACACCGTTTACGATGTACTGAACTGATATTTTAAATTGCTCTTAAAATTTTTCTAATTAATGAAATTTCAAAATTTAAAATGCTACAAATATCTATATTTTCATGCGAATCGAATGAGACCATTGGCATCAAAATCCGGCCCGAAAATCTGGAGATATGACAGTTTGAAAAATAAACCGACACCGTTTACGATGTACTGAACTGATATTTTAAATTGCTCTTAAAATTTTTCTAATTAACGAAATTTCAAAATTTAAAATGCTAAAAATATCTATATTTTCATACGAATCGAATGAGACCATTGGCATCAAAATCCGGCCCGAAAATCTGGAGATATGACAGTTTGAAAAATAAACCGACACCGTTTACGATGTACTGAACTGATATTTTAAATTGCTCCGTACATTTTTCTAATTAACGAAATTTCAAAATTTAAAAAGCTAAAAATATCTATATTTTCATGTAAATCGAATGAGACCATTGGCATCAAAATCCGGCCCGAAAATCTGGAGATATGACAGTTTGAAAAATAAACCGACACCGTTTACGATGTACTGAACTGATATTTTAAATTGCTCTTAAAATTTTTCTAATTAACGAAATTTCAAAATTTAAAATGCTAAAAATATCTATATTTTCATGCGAATCGAATGAGACCATTGGCATCAAAATCCGGCCCGAAAATCTGGAGATATGACAGTTTGAAAAATAAACCGACACCGTTTACGATGTACTGAACTGATATTTTAAATTGCTCTTAAAATTTTTCTAATTAATGAAATTTCAAAATTTAAAATGCTAAAAATATCTATATTTTCATGCGAATCGAATGAGACCATTGGCATCAAAATCCGGCCCGAAAATCTGGAGATATGACAGTTTGAAAAATAAACCGACACCGTTTACGATGTACTGAACTGATATTTTAAATTGCTCCGTACATTTTTCTAATTAACGAAATTTCAAAATTTAAAATGCTAAAAATATCTATATTTTCATGCGAATCGAATGAGACCATTGGCATCAAAATCCGGCCCGAAAATCTGGAGATATGACAGTTTGAAAAATAAACCGACACCGTTTACGATGTACTGAACTGATATTTTAAATTGCTCTTAAAATTTTTCTAATTAATGAAATTTCAAAATTTAAAATGCTAAAAATATCTATATTTTCATGCGAATCGAATGAGACCATTGGCATCAAAATCCGGCCCGAAAATCTGGAGATATGACAGTTTGAAAAATAAACCGACACCGTTTACGATGTACTGAACTGATATTTTAAATTGCTCTTAAAATTTTTCTAATTAATGAAATTTCAAAATTTAAAATGCTAAAAATATCTATATTTTCATGCGAATCGAATGAGACCATTGGCATCAAAATCCGGCCCGAAAATCTGGAGATATGACAGTTTGAAAAATAAACCGACACCGTTTACGATGTACTGAACTGATATTTTAAATTGCTCCGTACATTTTTCTAATTAACGAAATTTCAAAATTTAAAATGCTAAAAATATCTATATTTTCATGCGAATCGAATGAGACCATTGGCATCAAAATCCGGCCCGAAAATCTGGAGATATGACAGTTTGAAAAATAAACCGACACCGTTTACGATGTACTGAACTGATATTTTAAATTGCTCTTAAAATTTTTCTAATTAATGAAATTTCAAAATTTAAAATGCTAAAAATATCTATATTTTCATGCGAATCGAATGAGACCATTGGCATCAAAATCCGGCCCGAAAATCTGGAGATATGACAGTTTGAAAAATAAACCGACACCGTTTACGATGTACTGAACTGATATTTTAAATTGCTCCGTACATTTTTCTAATTAACGAAATTTCAAAATTTAAAATGCTAAAAATATCTATATTTTCATGCGAATCGAATGAGACCATTGGCATCAAAATCCGGCCCGAAAATCTGGAGATATGACAGTTTGAAAAATAAACCGACACCGTTTACGATGTACTGAACTGATATTTTAAATTGCTCTTAAAATTTTTCTAATTAATGAAATTTCAAAATTTAAAATGCTAAAAATATCTATATTTTCATGCGAATCGAATGAGACCATTGGCATCAAAATCCGGCCCGAAAATCTGGAGATATGACAGTTTGAAAAATAAACCGACACCGTTTACGATGTACTGAACTGATATTTTAAATTGCTCTTAAAATTTTTCTAATTAACGAAATTTCAAAATTTAAAATGCTAAAAATATCTATATTTTCATGCGAATCGAATGAGACCATTGGCATCAAAATCCGGCCCGAAAATCTGGAGATATGACAGTTTGAAAAATAAACCGACACCGTTTACGATGTACTGAACTGATATTTTAAATTGCTCTTAAAATTTTTCTAATTAATGAAATTTCAAAATTTAAAATGCTAAAAATATCTATATTTTCATGCGAATCGAATGAGACCATTGGCATCAAAATCCGGCCCGAAAATCTGGAGATATGACAGTTTGAAAAATAAACCGACACCGTTTACGATGTACTGAACTGATATTTTAAATTGCTCCGTACATTTTTCTAATTAACGAAATTTCAAAATTTAAAATGCTAAAAATATCTATATTTTCATGCGAATCGAATGAGACCATTGGCATCAAAATCCGGCCCGAAAATCTGGAGATATGACAGTTTGAAAAATAAACCGACACCGTTTACGATGTACTGAACTGATATTTTAAATTGCTCTTAAAATTTTTCTAATTAATGAAATTTCAAAATTTAAAATGCTAAAAATATCTATATTTTCATGCGAATCGAATGAGACCATTGGCATCAAAATCCGGCCCGAAAATCTGGAGATATGACAGTTTGAAAAATAAACCGACACCGTTTACGATGTACTGAACTGATATTTTAAATTGCTCTTAAAATTTTTCTAATTAATGAAATTTCAAAATTTAAAATGCTAAAAATATCTATATTTTCATGCGAATCGAATGAGACCATTGGCATCAAAATCCGGCCCGAAAATCTGGAGATATGACAGTTTGAAAAATAAACCGACACCGTTTACGATGTACTGAACTGATATTTTAAATTGCTCCGTACATTTTTCTAATTAACGAAATTTCAAAATTTAAAATGCTAAAAATATCTATATTTTCATGCGAATCGAATGAGACCATTGGCATCAAAATCCGGCCCGAAAATCTGGAGATATGACAGTTTGAAAAATAAACCGACACCGTTTACGATGTACTGAACTGATATTTTAAATTGCTCTTAAAATTTTTCTAATTAATGAAATTTCAAAATTTAAAATGCTAAAAATATCTATATTTTCATGCGAATCGAATGAGACCATTGGCATCAAAATCCGGCCCGAAAATCTGGAGATATGACAGTTTGAAAAATAAACCGACACCGTTTACGATGTACTGAACTGATATTTTAAATTGCTCTTAAAATTTTTCTAATTAATGAAATTTCAAAATTTAAAATGCTAAAAATATCTATATTTTCATGCGAATCGAATGAGACCATTGGCATCAAAATCCGGCCCGAAAATCTGGAGATATGACAGTTTGAAAAATAAACCGACACCGTTTACGATGTACTGAACTGATATTTTAAATTGCTCTTAAAATTTTTCTAATTAATGAAATTTTAAAATTTAAAATGCTAAAAATATCTATATTTTCATGCGAATCGAATGAGACCATTGGCATCAAAATCCGGCCCGAAAATCTGGAGATATGACAGTTTGAAAAATAAACCGACACCGTTTACGATGTACTGAACTGATATTTTAAATTGCTCCGTACATTTTTCTAATTAACGAAATTTCAAAATTTAAAATGCTAAAAATATCTATATTTTCATGCGAATCGAATGAGACCATTGGCATCAAAATCCGGCCCGAAAATCTGGAGATATGACAGTTTGAAAAATAAACCGACACCGTTTACGATGTACTGAACTGATATTTTAAATTGCTCTTAAAATTTTTCTAATTAATGAAATTTCAAAATTTAAAATGCTAAAAATATCTATATTTTCATGCGAATCGAATGAGACCATTGGCATCAAAATCCGGCCCGAAAATCTGGAGATATGACAGTTTGAAAAATAAACCGACACCGTTTACGATGTACTGAACTGATATTTTAAATTGCTCTTAAAATTTTTCTAATTAATGAAATTTCAAAATTTAAAATGCTAAAAATATCTATATTTTCATGCGAATCGAATGAGACCATTGGCATCAAAATCCGGCCCGAAAATCTGGAGATATGACAGTTTGAAAAATAAACCGACACCGTTTACGATGTACTGAACTGATATTTTAAATTGCTCTTAAAATTTTTCTAATTAATGAAATTTCAAAATTTAAAATGCTAAAAATATCTATATTTTCATGCGAATCGAATGAGACCATTGGCATCAAAATCCGGCCCGAAAATCTGGAGATATGACAGTTTGAAAAATAAACCGACACCGTTTACGATGTACTGAACTTATATTTTAAATTGCTCTTAAAATTTTTCTAATTAACGAAATTTCAAAATTTAAAATGCTAAAAATATCTATATTTTCATGCGAATCGAATGAGACCATTGGCATCAAAATCCGGCCCGAAAATCTGGAGATATGACAGTTTGAAAAATAAACCGACACCGTTTACGATGTACTGAACTGATATTTTAAATTGCTCTTAAAATTTTTCTAATTAATGAAATTTCAAAATTTAAAATGCTAAAAATATCTATATTTTCATGCGAATCGAATGAGACCATTGGCATCAAAATCCGGCCCGAAAATCTGGAGATATGACAGTTTGAAAAATAAACCGACACCGTTTACGATGTACTGAACTGATATTTTAAATTGCTCTTAAAATTTTTCTAATTAATGAAATTTCAAAATTTAAAATGCTAAAAATATCTATATTTTCATGCGAATCGAATGAGACCATTGGCATCAAAATCCGGCCCGAAAATCTGGAGATATGACAGTTTGAAAAATAAACCGACACCGTTTACGATGTACTGAACTGATATTTTAAATTGCTCCGTACATTTTTCTAATTAATGAAATTTCAAAATTTAAAATGCTAAAAATATCTATATTTTCATGCGAATCGAATGAGACCATTGGCATCAAAATCCGGCCCGAAAATCTGGAGATATGACAGTTTGAAAAATAAACCGACACCGTTTACGATGTACTGAACTGATATTTTAAATTGCTCTTAAAATTTTTCTAATTAACGAAATTTCAAAATTTAAAATGCTAAAAATATCTATATTTTCATACGAATCGAATGAGACCATTGGCATCAAAATCCGGCCCGAAAATCTGGAGATATGACAGTTTGAAAAATAAACCGACACCGTTTACGATGTACTGAACTGATATTTTAAATTGCTCTTAAAATTTTTCTAATTAATGAAATTTTAAAATTTAAAATGCTAAAAATATCTATATTTTCATGCGAATCGAATGAGACCATTGGCATCAAAATCCGGCCCGAAAATCTGGAGATATGACAGTTTGAAAAATAAACCGACACCGTTTACGATGTACTGAACTGATATTTTAAATTGCTCCGTACATTTTTCTAATTAACGAAATTTCAAAATTTAAAATGCTAAAAATATCTATATTTTCATGCGAATCGAATGAGACCATTGGCATCAAAATCCGGCCCGAAAATCTGGAGATATGACAGTTTGAAAAATAAACCGACACCGTTTACGATGTACTGAACTGATATTTTAAATTGCTCTTAAAATTTTTCTAATTAATGAAATTTCAAAATTTAAAATGCTAAAAATATCTATATTTTCATGCGAATCGAATGAGACCATTGGCATCAAAATCCGGCCCGAAAATCTGGAGATATGACAGTTTGAAAAATAAACCGACACCGTTTACGATGTACTGAACTGATATTTTAAATTGCTCTTAAAATTTTTCTAATTAATGAAATTTCAAAATTTAAAATGCTAAAAATATCTATATTTTCATGCGAATCGAATGAGACCATTGGCATCAAAATCCGGCCCGAAAATCTGGAGATATGACAGTTTGAAAAATAAACCGACACCGTTTACGATGTACTGAACTGATATTTTAAATTGCTCCGTACATTTTTCTAATTAATGAAATTTCAAAATTTAAAATGCTAAAAATATCTATATTTTCATGCGAATCGAATGAGACCATTGGCATCAAAATCCGGCCCGAAAATCTGGAGATATGACAGTTTGAAAAATAAACCGACACCGTTTACGATGTACTGAACTGATATTTTAAATTGCTCTTAAAATTTTTCTAATTAACGAAATTTCAAAATTTAAAATGCTAAAAATATCTATATTTTCATACGAATCGAATGAGACCATTGGCATCAAAATCCGGCCCGAAAATCTGGAGATATGACAGTTTGAAAAATAAACCGACACCGTTTACGATGTACTGAACTGATATTTTAAATTGCTCTTAAAATTTTTCTAATTAATGAAATTTCAAAATTTAAAATGCTAAAAATATCTATATTTTCATGCGAATCGAATGAGACCATTGGCATCAAAATCCGGCCCGAAAATCTGGAGATATGACAGTTTGAAAAATAAACCGACACCGTTTACGATGTACTGAACTGATATTTTAAATTGCTCTTAAAATTTTTCTAATTAATGAAATTTTAAAATTTAAAATGCTAAAAATATCTATATTTTCATGCGAATCGAATGAGACCATTGGCATCAAAATCCGGCCCGAAAATCTGGAGATATGACAGTTTGAAAAATAAACCGACACCGTTTACGATGTACTGAACTGATATTTTAAATTGCTCCGTACATTTTTCTAATTAACGAAATTTCAAAATTTAAAATGCTAAAAATATCTATATTTTCATGCGAATCGAATGAGACCATTGGCATCAAAATCCGGCCCGAAAATCTGGAGATATGACAGTTTGAAAAATAAACCGACACCGTTTACGATGTACTGAACTGATATTTTAAATTGCTCTTAAAATTTTTCTAATTAATGAAATTTCAAAATTTAAAATGCTAAAAATATCTATATTTTCATGCGAATCGAATGAGACCATTGGCATCAAAATCCGGCCCGAAAATCTGGAGATATGACAGTTTGAAAAATAAACCGACACCGTTTACGATGTACTGAACTGATATTTTAAATTGCTCTTAAAATTTTTCTAATTAATGAAATTTTAAAATTTAAAATGCTAAAAATATCTATATTTTCATGCGAATCGAATGAGACCATTGGCATCAAAATCCGGCCCGAAAATCTGGAGATATGACAGTTTGAAAAATAAACCGACACCGTTTACGATGTACTGAACTGATATTTTAAATTGCTCCGTACATTTTTCTAATTAACGAAATTTCAAAATTTAAAATGCTAAAAATATCTATATTTTCATGCGAATCGAATGAGACCATTGGCATCAAAATCCGGCCCGAAAATCTGGAGATATGACAGTTTGAAAAATAAACCGACACCGTTTACGATGTACTGAACTGATATTTTAAATTGCTCTTAAAATTTTTCTAATTAATGAAATTTCAAAATTTAAAATGCTAAAAATATCTATATTTTCATGCGAATCGAATGAGACCATTGGCATCAAAATCCGGCCCGAAAATCTGGAGATATGACAGTTTGAAAAATAAACCGACACCGTTTACGATGTACTGAACTGATATTTTAAATTGCTCTTAAAATTTTTCTAATTAATGAAATTTCAAAATTTAAAATGCTAAAAATATCTATATTTTCATGCGAATCGAATGAGACCATTGGCATCAAAATCCGGCCCGAAAATCTGGAGATATGACAGTTTGAAAAATAAACCGACACCGTTTACGATGTACTGAACTGATATTTTAAATTGCTCCGTACATTTTTCTAATTAACGAAATTTCAAAATTTAAAATGCTAAAAATATCTATATTTTCATGCGAATCGAATGAGACCATTGGCATCAAAATCCGGCCCGAAAATCTGGAGATATGACAGTTTGAAAAATAAACCGACACCGTTTACGATGTACTGAACTGATATTTTAAATTGCTCTTAAAATTTTTCTAATTAATGAAATTTCAAAATTTAAAATGCTAAAAATATCTATATTTTCATGCGAATCGAATGAGACCATTGGCATCAAAATCCGGCCCGAAAATCTGGAGATATGACAGTTTGAAAAATAAACCGACACCGTTTACGATGTACTGAACTGATATTTTAAATTGCTCCGTACATTTTTCTAATTAACGAAATTTCAAAATTTAAAATGCTAAAAATATCTATATTTTCATGCGAATCGAATGAGACCATTGGCATCAAAATCCGGCCCGAAAATCTGGAGATATGACAGTTTGAAAAATAAACCGACACCGTTTACGATGTACTGAACTGATATTTTAAATTGCTCTTAAAATTTTTCTAATTAATGAAATTTCAAAATTTAAAATGCTAAAAATATCTATATTTTCATGCGAATCGAATGAGACCATTGGCATCAAAATCCGGCCCGAAAATCTGGAGATATGACAGTTTGAAAAATAAACCGACACCGTTTACGATGTACTGAACTGATATTTTAAATTGCTCTTAAAATTTTTCTAATTAACGAAATTTCAAAATTTTAAATGCTAAAAATATCTATATTTTCATGCGAATCGAATGAGACCATTGGCATCAAAATCCGGCCCGAAAATCTGGAGATATGACAGTTTGAAAAATAAACCGACACCGTTTACGATGTACTGAACTGATATTTTAAATTGCTCTTAAAATTTTTCTAATTAATGAAATTTCAAAATTTAAAATGCTAAAAATATCTATATTTTCATGCGAATCGAATGAGACCATTGGCATCAAAATCCGGCCCGAAAATCTGGAGATATGACAGTTTGAAAAATAAACCGACACCGTTTACGATGTACTGAACTGATATTTTAAATTGCTCTTAAAATTTTTCTAATTAATGAAATTTCAAAATTTAAAATGCTAAAAATATCTATATTTTCATGCGAATCGAATGAGACCATTGGCATCAAAATCCGGCCCGAAAATCTGGAGATATGACAGTTTGAAAAATAAACCGACACCGTTTACGATGTACTGAACTGATATTTTAAATTGCTCCGTACATTTTTCTAATTAACGAAATTTCAAAATTTAAAATGCTAAAAATATCTATATTTTCATGCGAATCGAATGAGACCATTGGCATCAAAATCCGGCCCGAAAATCTGGAGATATGACAGTTTGAAAAATAAACCGACACCGTTTACGATGTACTGAACTGATATTTTAAATTGCTCTTAAAATTTTTCTAATTAATGAAATTTCAAAATTTAAAATGCTAAAAATATCTATATTTTCATGCGAATCGAATGAGACCATTGGCATCAAAATCCGGCCCGAAAATCTGGAGATATGACAGTTTGAAAAATAAACCGACACCGTTTACGATGTACTGAACTGATATTTTAAATTGCTCCGTACATTTTTCTAATTAACGAAATTTCAAAATTTAAAATGCTAAAAATATCTATATTTTCATGCGAATCGAATGAGACCATTGGCATCAAAATCCGGCCCGAAAATCTGGAGATATGACAGTTTGAAAAATAAACCGACACCGTTTACGATGTACTGAACTGATATTTTAAATTGCTCTTAAAATTTTTCTAATTAATGAAATTTCAAAATTTAAAATGCTAAAAATATCTATATTTTCATGCGAATCGAATGAGACCATTGGCATCAAAATCCGGCCCGAAAATCTGGAGATATGACAGTTTGAAAAATAAACCGACACCGTTTACGATGTACTGAACTGATATTTTAAATTGCTCTTAAAATTTTTCTAATTAACGAAATTTCAAAATTTTAAATGCTAAAAATATCTATATTTTCATGCGAATCGAATGAGACCATTGGCATCAAAATCCGGCCCGAAAATCTGGAGATATGACAGTTTGAAAAATAAACCGACACCGTTTACGATGTACTGAACTGATATTTTAAATTGCTCCGTACATTTTTCTAATTAATGAAATTTCAAAATTTAAAATGCTAAAAATATCTATATTTTCATGCGAATCGAATGAGACCATTGGCATCAAAATCCGGCCCGAAAATCTGGAGATATGACAGTTTGAAAAATAAACCGACACCGTTTACGATGTACTGAACTGATATTTTAAATTGCTCTTAAAATTTTTCTAATTAACGAAATTTCAAAATTTAAAATGCTAAAAATATCTATATTTTCATACGAATCGAATGAGACCATTGGCATCAAAATCCGGCCCGAAAATCTGGAGATATGACAGTTTGAAAAATAAACCGACACCGTTTACGATGTACTGAACTGATATTTTAAATTGCTCCGTACATTTTTCTAATTAACGAAATTTCAAAATTTAAAATGCTAAAAATATCTATATTTTCATGTAAATCGAATGAGACCATTGGCATCAAAATCCGGCCCGAAAATCTGGAGATATGACAGTTTGAAAAATAAACCGACACCGTTTACGATGTACTGAACTGATATTTTAAATTGCTCTTAAAATTTTTCTAATTAATGAAATTTTAAAATTTAAAATGCTAAAAATGTCTATATTTTCATGCGAATCGAATGAGACCATTGGCATCAAAATCCGGCCCGAAAATCTGGAGATATGACAGTTTGAAAAATAAACCGACACCGTTTACGATGTACTGAACTGATATTTTAAATTGCTCCGTACATTTTTCTAATTAACGAAATTTCAAAATTTAAAATGCTAAAAATATCTATATTTTCATGCGAATCGAATGAGACCATTGGCATCAAAATCCGGCCCGAAAATCTGGAGATATGACAGTTTGAAAAATAAACCGACACCGTTTACGATGTACTGAACTGATATTTTAAATTGCTCCGTACATTTTTCTAATTAATGAAATTTCAAAATTTAAAATGCTAAAAATATCTATATTTTCATGCGAATCGAATGAGACCATTGGCATCAAAATCCGGCCCGAAAGTCTGGAGATATGACAGTTTGAAAAATAAACCGACACCGTTTACGATGTACTGAACTGATATTTTAAATTGCTCCGTACATTTTTCTAATTAACGAAATTTCAAAATTTAAAATGCTAAAAATATCTATATTTTCATGTGAATCGAATGAGACCATTGGCATCAAAATCCGGCCCGAAAATCTGGAGATATGACAGTTTGAAAAATAAACCGACACCGTTTACGATGTACTGAACTGATATTTTAAATTGCTCTTAAAATTTTTCTAATTAATGAAATTTTAAAATTTAAAATGCTAAAAATATCTATATTTTCATGCGAATCGAATGAGACCATTGGCATCAAAATCCGGCCCGAAAATCTGGAGATATGACAGTTTGAAAAATAAACCGACACCGTTTACGATGTACTGAACTGATATTTTAAATTGCTCCGTACATTTTTCTAATTAACGAAATTTCAAAATTTAAAATGCTAAAAATATCTATATTTTCATGCGAATCGAATGAGACCATTGGCATCAAAATCCGGCCCGAAAATCTGGAGATATGACAGTTTGAAAAATAAACCGACACCGTTTACGATGTACTGAACTGATATTTTAAATTGCTCTTAAAATTTTTCTAATTAATGAAATTTCAAAATTTAAAATGCTAAAAATATCTATATTTTCATGCGAATCGAATGAGACCATTGGCATCAAAATCCGGCCCGAAAATCTGGAGATATGACAGTTTGAAAAATAAACCGACACCGTTTACGATGTACTGAACTGATATTTTAAATTGCTCCGTACATTTTTCTAATTAACGAAATTTCAAAATTTAAAATGCTAAAAATATCTATATTTTCATGCGAATCGAATGAGACCATTGGCATCAAAATCCGGCCCGAAAATCTGGAGATATGACAGTTTGAAAAATAAACCGACACCGTTTACGATGTACTGAACTGATATTTTAAATTGCTCTTAAAATTTTTCTAATTAATGAAATTTCAAAATTTAAAATGCTAAAAATATCTATATTTTCATGCGAATCGAATGAGACCATTGGCATCAAAATCCGGCCCGAAAATCTGGAGATATGACAGTTTGAAAAATAAACCGACACCGTTTACGATGTACTGAACTGATATTTTAAATTGCTCTTAAAATTTTTCTAATTAATGAAATTTCAAAATTTAAAATGCTAAAAATATCTATATTTTCATGCGAATCGAATGAGACCATTGGCATCAAAATCCGGCCCGAAAATCTGGAGATATGACAGTTTGAAAAATAAACCGACACCGTTTACGATGTACTGAACTGATATTTTAAATTGCTCCGTACATTTTTCTAATTAATGAAATTTCAAAATTTAAAATGCTAAAAATATCTATATTTTCATGCGAATCGAATGAGACCATTGGCATCAAAATCCGGCCCGAAAATCTGGAGATATGACAGTTTGAAAAATAAACCGACACCGTTTACGATGTACTGAACTGATATTTTAAATTGCTCTTAAAATTTTTCTAATTAACGAAATTTCAAAATTTAAAATGCTAAAAATATCTATATTTTCATACGAATCGAATGAGACCATTGGCATCAAAATCCGGCCCGAAAATCTGGAGATATGACAGTTTGAAAAATAAACCGACACCGTTTACGATGTACTGAACTGATATTTTAAATTGCTCCGTACATTTTTCTAATTAACGAAATTTCAAAATTTAAAATGCTAAAAATATCTATATTTTCATGTAAATCGAATGAGACCATTGGCATCAAAATCCGGCCCGAAAATCTGGAGATATGACAGTTTGAAAAATAAACCGACACCGTTTACGATGTACTGAACTGATATTTTAAATTGCTCCGTACATTTTTCTAATTAACGAAATTTCAAAATTTAAAATGCTAAAAATATCTATATTTTCATGCGAATCGAATGAGACCATTGGCATCAAAATCCGGCCCGAAAATCTGGAGATATGACAGTTTGAAAAATAAACCGACACCGTTTACGATGTACTGAACTGATATTTTAAATTGCTCTTAAAATTTTTCTAATTAATGAAATTTCAAAATTTAAAATGCTAAAAATATCTATATTTTCATGCGAATCGAATGAGACCATTGGCATCAAAATCCGGCCCGAAAATCTGGAGATATGACAGTTTGAAAAATAAACCGACACCGTTTACGATGTACTGAACTGATATTTTAAATTGCTCTTAAAATTTTTCTAATTAATGAAATTTCAAAATTTAAAATGCTAAAAATATCTATATTTTCATGCGAATCGAATGAGACCATTGGCATCAAAATCCGGCCCGAAAATCTGGAGATATGACAGTTTGAAAAATAAACCGACACCGTTTACGATGTACTGAACTGATATTTTAAATTGCTCCGTACATTTTTCTAATTAATGAAATTTCAAAATTTAAAATGCTAAAAATGTCTATATTTTCATGCGAATCGAATGAGACCATTGGCATCAAAATCCGGCCCGAAAATCTGGAGATATGACAGTTTGAAAAATAAACCGACACCGTTTACGATGTACTGAACTGATATTTTAAATTGCTCTTAAAATTTTTCTAATTAACGAAATTTCAAAATTTAAAATGCTAAAAATATCTATATTTTCATGCGAATCGAATGAGACCATTGGCATCAAAATCCGGCCCGAAAATCTGGAGATATGACAGTTTGAAAAATAAACCGACACCGTTTACGATGTACTGAACTGATATTTTAAATTGCTCTTAAAATTTTTCTAATTAATGAAATTTCAAAATTTAAAATGCTAAAAATATCTATATTTTCATGCGAATCGAATGAGACCATTGGCATCAAAATCCGGCCCGAAAATCTGGAGATATGACAGTTTGAAAAATAAACCGACACCGTTTACGATGTACTGAACTGATATTTTAAATTGCTCTTAAAATTTTTCTAATTAATGAAATTTCAAAATTTAAAATGCTAAAAATATCTATATTTTCATGCGAATCGAATGAGACCATTGGCATCAAAATCCGGCCCGAAAATCTGGAGATATGACAGTTTGAAAAATAAACCGACACCGTTTACGATGTACTGAACTGATATTTTAAATTGCTCCGTACATTTTTCTAATTAATGAAATTTCAAAATTTAAAATGCTAAAAATATCTATATTTTCATGCGAATCGAATGAGACCATTGGCATCAAAATCCGGCCCGAAAATCTGGAGATATGACAGTTTGAAAAATAAACCGACACCGTTTACGATCTACTGAACTGATATTTTAAATTGCTCTTAAAATTTTTCTAATTAACGAAATTTCAAAATTTAAAATGCTAAAAATATCTATATTTTCATGCGAATCGAATGAGACCATTGGCATCAAAATCCGGCCCGAAAATCTGGAGATATGACAGTTTGAAAAATAAACCGACACCGTTTACGATGTACTGAACTGATATTTTAAATTGCTCCGTACATTTTTCTAATTAACGAAATTTCAAAATTTAAAATGCTAAAAATATCTATATTTTCATGCGAATCGAATGAGACCATTGGCATCAAAATCCGGCCCGAAAATCTGGAGATATGACAGTTTGAAAAATAAACCGACACCGTTTACGATGTACTGAACTGATATTTTAAATTGCTCTTAAAATTTTTCTAATTAATGAAATTTCAAAATTTAAAATGCTAAAAATATCTATATTTTCATGCAAATCGAATGAGACCATTGGCATCAAAATCCGGCCCGAAAATCTGGAGATATGACCGTTTGAAAAATAAACCGACACCGTTTACGATGTACTGAACTGATATTTTAAATTGCTCCGTACATTTTTCTAATTAACGAAATTTCAAAATTTAAAATGCTAAAAATATCTATATTTTCATGCGAATCGAATGAGACCATTGGCATCAAAATCCGGCCCGAAAATCTGGAGATATGACAGTTTGAAAAATAAACCGACACCGTTTACGATGTACTGAACTGATATTTTAAATTGCTCTTAAAATTTTTCTAATTAATGAAATTTCAAAATTTAAAATGCTAAAAATATCTATATTTTCATGTGAATCGAATGAGACCATTGGCATCAAAATCCGGCCCGAAAGTCTGGAGATATGACAGTTTGAAAAATAAACCGACACCGTTTACGATGTACTGAACTGATATTTTAAATTGCTCCGTACATTTTTCTAATTAACGAAATTTCAAAATTTAAAATGCTAAAAATATCTATATTTTCATGCGAATCGAATGAGACCATTGGCATCAAAATCCGGCCCGAAAATCTGGAGATATGACAGTTTGAAAAATAAACCGACACCGTTTACGATGTACTGAACTGATATTTTAAATTGCTCCGTACATTTTTCTAATTAATGAAATTTCAAAATTTAAAATGCTAAAAATATCTATATTTTCATGCGAATCGAATGAGACCATTGGCATCAAAATCCGGCCCGAAAATCTGGAGATATGACAGTTTGAAAAATAAACCGAGACCGTTTACGATGTACTGAACTGATATTTTAAATTGCTCTTAAAATTTTTCTAATTAACGAAATTTCAAAATTTAAAATGCTAAAAATATCTATATTTTCATGCGAATCGAATGAGACCATTGGCATCAAAATCCGGCCCGAAAATCTGGAGATATGACAGTTTGAAAAATAAACCGACACCGTTTACGATGTACTGAACTGATATTTTAAATTGCTCTTAAAATTTTTCTAATTAATGAAATTTCAAAATTTAAAATGCTAAAAATATCTATATTTTCATGCGAATCGAATGAGACCATTGGCATCAAAATCCGGCCCGAAAATCTGGAGATATGACAGTTTGAAAAATAAACCGACACCGTTTACGATGTACTGAACTGATATTTTAAATTGCTCCGTACATTTTTCTAATTAACGAAATTTCAAAATTTAAAATGCTAAAAATATCTATATTTTCATGCGAATCGAATGAGACCATTGGCATCAAAATCCGGCCCGAAAATCTGGAGATATGACAGTTTGAAAAATAAACCGACACCGTTTACGATGTACTGAACTGATATTTTAAATTGCTCCGTACATTTTTCTAATTAATGAAATTTCAAAATTTAAAATGCTAAAAATATCTATATTTTCATGCGAATCGAATGAGACCATTGGCATCAAAATCCGGCCCGAAAGTCTGGAGATATGACAGTTTGAAAAATAAACCGACACCGTTTACGATGTACTGAACTGATATTTTAAATTGCTCCGTACATTTTTCTAATTAACGAAATTTCAAAATTTAAAATGCTAAAAATATCTATATTTTCATGTGAATCGAATGAGACCATTGGCATCAAAATCCGGCCCGAAAATCTGGAGATATGACAGTTTGAAAAATAAACCGACACCGTTTACGATGTACTGAACTGATATTTTAAATTGCTCTTAAAATTTTTCTAATTAATGAAATTTCAAAATTTAAAATGCTAAAAATATCTATATTTTCATGTGAATCGAATGAGACCATTGGCATCAAAATCCGGCCCGAAAGTCTGGAGATATGACAGTTTGAAAAATAAACCGACACCGTTTACGATGTACTGAACTGATATTTTAAATTGCTCCGTACATTTTTCTAATTAACGAAATTTCAAAATTTAAAATGCTAAAAATATCTATATTTTCATGCGAATCGAATGAGACCATTGGCATCAAAATCCGGCCCGAAAATCTGGAGATATGACAGTTTGAAAAATAAACCGACACCGTTTACGATGTACTGAACTGATATTTTAAATTGCTCCGTACATTTTTCTAATTAATGAAATTTCAAAATTTAAAATGCTAAAAATATCTATATTTTCATGCGAATCGAATGAGACCATTGGCATCAAAATCCGGCCCGAAAATCTGGAGATATGACAGTTTGAAAAATAAACCGAGACCGTTTACGATGTACTGAACTGATATTTTAAATTGCTCTTAAAATTTTTCTAATTAACGAAATTTCAAAATTTAAAATGCTAAAAATATCTATATTTTCATGCGAATCGAATGAGACCATTGGCATCAAAATCCGGCCCGAAAATCTGGAGATATGACAGTTTGAAAAATAAACCGACACCGTTTACGATGTACTGAACTGATATTTTAAATTGCTCTTAAAATTTTTCTAATTAATGAAATTTCAAAATTTAAAATGCTAAAAATATCTATATTTTCATGCGAATCGAATGAGACCATTGGCATCAAAATCCGGCCCGAAAATCTGGAGATATGACAGTTTGAAAAATAAACCGACACCGTTTACGATGTACTGAACTGATATTTTAAATTGCTCCGTACATTTTTCTAATTAACGAAATTTCAAAATTTAAAATGCTAAAAATATCTATATTTTCATGCGAATCGAATGAGACCATTGGCATCAAAATCCGGCCCGAAAATCTGGAGATATGACAGTTTGAAAAATAAACCGACACCGTTTACGATGTACTGAACTGATATTTTAAATTGCTCCGTACATTTTTCTAATTAACGAAATTTCAAAATTTAAAATGCTAAAAATATCTATATTTTCATGCGAATCGAATGAGACCATTGGCATCAAAATCCGGCCCGAAAATCTGGAGATATGACAGTTTGAAAAATAAACCGACACCGTTTACGATGTACTGAACTGATATTTTAAATTGCTCCGTACATTTTTCTAATTAATGAAATTTCAAAATTTAAAATGCTAAAAATATCTATATTTTCATGCGAATCGAATGAGACCATTGGCATCAAAATCCGGCCCGAAAGTCTGGAGATATGACAGTTTGAAAAATAAACCGACACCGTTTACGATGTACTGAACTGATATTTTAAATTGCTCCGTACATTTTTCTAATTAACGAAATTTCAAAATTTAAAATGCTAAAAATATCTATATTTTCATGTGAATCGAATGAGACCATTGGCATCAAAATCCGGCCCGAAAATCTGGAGATATGACAGTTTGAAAAATAAACCGACACCGTTTACGATGTACTGAACTGATATTTTAAATTGCTCTTAAAATTTTTCTAATTAATGAAATTTTAAAATTTAAAATGCTAAAAATATCTATATTTTCATGCGAATCGAATGAGACCATTGGCATCAAAATCCGGCCCGAAAATCTGGAGATATGACAGTTTGAAAAATAAACCGACACCGTTTACGATCTACTGAACTGATATTTTAAATTGCTCTTAAAATTTTTCTAATTAACGAAATTTCAAAATTTAAAATGCTAAAAATATCTATATTTTCATGCGAATCGAATGAGACCATTGGCATCAAAATCCGGCCCGAAAATCTGGAGATATGACAGTTTGAAAAATAAACCGACACCGTTTACGATGTACTGAACTGATATTTTAAATTGCTCCGTACATTTTTCTAATTAACGAAATTTCAAAATTTAAAATGCTAAAAATATCTATATTTTCATGCGAATCGAATGAGACCATTGGCATCAAAATCCGGCCCGAAAATCTGGAGATATGACAGTTTGAAAAATAAACCGACACCGTTTACGATGTACTGAACTGATATTTTAAATTGCTCTTAAAATTTTTCTAATTAATGAAATTTCAAAATTTAAAATGCTAAAAATATCTATATTTTCATGCGAATCGAATGAGACCATTGGCATCAAAATCCGGCCCGAAAATCTGGAGATATGACAGTTTGAAAAATAAACCGACACCGTTTACGATGTACTCAACTGATATTTTAAATTGCTCCGTACATTTTTCTAATTAACGAAATTTCAAAATTTAAAATGCTAAAAATATCTATATTTTCATGCGAATCGAATGAGACCATTGGCATCAAAATCCGGCCCGAAAATCTGGAGATATGACAGTTTGAAAAATAAACCGACACCGTTTACGATGTACTGAACTGATATTTTAAATTGCTCCGTACATTTTTCTAATTAATGAAATTTCAAAATTTAAAATGCTAAAAATATCTATATTTTCATGCGAATCGAATGAGACCATTGGCATCAAAATCCGGCCCGAAAGTCTGGAGATATGACAGTTTGAAAAATAAACCGACACCGTTTACGATGTACTGAACTGATATTTTAAATTGCTCCGTACATTTTTCTAATTAACGAAATTTCAAAATTTAAAATGCTAAAAATATCTATATTTTCATGTGAATCGAATGAGACCATTGGCATCAAAATCCGGCCCGAAAATCTGGAGATATGACAGTTTGAAAAATAAACCGACACCGTTTACGATGTACTGAACTGATATTTTAAATTGCTCTTAAAATTTTTCTAATTAATGAAATTTCAAAATTTAAAATGCTAAAAATATCTATATTTTCATGTGAATCGAATGAGACCATTGGCATCAAAATCCGGCCCGAAAGTCTGGAGATATGACAGTTTGAAAAATAAACCGACACCGTTTACGATGTACTGAACTGATATTTTAAATTGCTCCGTACATTTTTCTAATTAACGAAATTTCAAAATTTAAAATGCTAAAAATATCTATATTTTCATGCGAATCGAATGAGACCATTGGCATCAAAATCCGGCCCGAAAATCTGGAGATATGACAGTTTGAAAAATAAACCGACACCGTTTACGATGTACTGAACTGATATTTTAAATTGCTCCGTACATTTTTCTAATTAACGAAATTTCAAAATTTAAAATGCTAAAAATATCTATATTTTCATGCGAATCGAATGAGACCATTGGCATCAAAATCCGGCCCGAAAATCTGGAGATATGACAGTTTGAAAAATAAACCGACACCGTTTACGATGTACTGAACTGATATTTTAAATTGCTCCGTACATTTTTCTAATTAACGAAATTTCAAAATTTAAAATGCTAAAAATATCTATATTTTCATGCGAATCGAATGAGACCATTGGCATCAAAATCCGGCCCGAAAATCTGGAGATATGACAGTTTGAAAAATAAACCGACACCGTTTACGATGTACTGAACTGATATTTTAAATTGCTCCGTACATTTTTCTAATTAATGAAATTTCAAAATTTAAAATGCTAAAAATATCTATATTTTCATGCGAATCGAATGAGACCATTGGCATCAAAATCCGGCCCGAAAGTCTGGAGATATGACAGTTTGAAAAATAAACCGACACCGTTTACGATGTACTGAACTGATATTTTAAATTGCTCCGTACATTTTTCTAATTAACGAAATTTCAAAATTTAAAATGCTAAAAATATCTATATTTTCATGTGAATCGAATGAGACCATTGGCATCAAAATCCGGCCCGAAAATCTGGAGATATGACAGTTTGAAAAATAAACCGACACCGTTTACGATGTACTGAACTGATATTTTAAATTGCTCTTAAAATTTTTCTAATTAATGAAATTTTAAAATTTAAAATGCTAAAAATATCTATATTTTCATGCGAATCGAATGAGACCATTGGCATCAAAATCCGGCCCGAAAATCTGGAGATATGACAGTTTGAAAAATAAACCGACACCGTTTACGATCTACTGAACTGATATTTTAAATTGCTCTTAAAATTTTTCTAATTAACGAAATTTCAAAATTTAAAATGCTAAAAATATCTATATTTTCATGCGAATCGAATGAGACCATTGGCATCAAAATCCGGCCCGAAAATCTGGAGATATGACAGTTTGAAAAATAAACCGACACCGTTTACGATGTACTGAACTGATATTTTAAATTGCTCCGTACATTTTTCTAATTAACGAAATTTCAAAATTTAAAATGCTAAAAATATCTATATTTTCATGCGAATCGAATGAGACCATTGGCATCAAAATCCGGCCCGAAAATCTGGAGATATGACAGTTTGAAAAATAAACCGACACCGTTTACGATGTACTGAACTGATATTTTAAATTGCTCTTAAAATTTTTCTAATTAATGAAATTTCAAAATTTAAAATGCTAAAAATATCTATATTTTCATGCGAATCGAATGAGACCATTGGCATCAAAATCCGGCCCGAAAATCTGGAGATATGACAGTTTGAAAAATAAACCGACACCGTTTACGATGTACTCAACTGATATTTTAAATTGCTCCGTACATTTTTCTAATTAACGAAATTTCAAAATTTAAAATGCTAAAAATATCTATATTTTCATGCGAATCGAATGAGACCATTGGCATCAAAATCCGGCCCGAAAATCTGGAGATATGACAGTTTGAAAAATAAACCGACACCGTTTACGATGTACTGAACTGATATTTTAAATTGCTCCGTACATTTTTCTAATTAACGAAATTTCAAAATTTAAAATGCTAAAAATATCTATATTTTCATGCGAATCGAATGAGACCATTGGCATCAAAATCCGGCCCGAAAATCTGGAGATATGACAGTTTGAAAAATAAACCGACACCGTTTACGATGTACTGAACTGATATTTTAAATTGCTCTTAAAATTTTTCTAATTAATGAAATTTCAAAATTTAAAATGCTAAAAATATCTATATTTTCATGCGAATCGAATGAGACCATTGGCATCAAAATCCGGCCCGAAAATCTGGAGATATGACAGTTTGAAAAATAAACCGACACCGTTTACGATGTACTGAACTGATATTTTAAATTGCTCTTAAAATTTTTCTAATTAATGAAATTTCAAAATTTAAAATGCTAAAAATATCTATATTTTCATGCGAATCGAATGAGACCATTGGCATCAAAATCCGGCCCGAAAATCTGGAGATATGACAGTTTGAAAAATAAACCGACACCGTTTACGATGTACTGAACTGATATTTTAAATTGCTCCGTACATTTTTCTAATTAATGAAATTTCAAAATTTAAAATGCTAAAAATATCTATATTTTCATGCGAATCGAATGAGACCATTGGCATCAAAATCCGGCCCGAAAATCTGGAGATATGACAGTTTGAAAAATAAACCGACACCGTTTACGATGTACTGAACTGATATTTTAAATTGCTCTTAAAATTTTTCTAATTAACGAAATTTCAAAATTTAAAATGCTAAAAATATCTATATTTTCATACGAATCGAATGAGACCATTGGCATCAAAATCCGGCCCGAAAATCTGGAGATATGACAGTTTGAAAAATAAACCGACACCGTTTACGATGTACTGAACTGATATTTTAAATTGCTCCGTACATTTTTCTAATTAACGAAATTTCAAAATTTAAAATGCTAAAAATATCTATATTTTCATGTAAATCGAATGAGACCATTGGCATCAAAATCCGGCCCGAAAATCTGGAGATATGACAGTTTGAAAAATAAACCGACACCGTTTACGATGTACTGAACTGATATTTTAAATTGCTCCGTACATTTTTCTAATTAACGAAATTTCAAAATTTAAAATGCTAAAAATATCTATATTTTCATGCGAATCGAATGAGACCATTGGCATCAAAATCCGGCCCGAAAATCTGGAGATATGACAGTTTGAAAAATAAACCGACACCGTTTACGATGTACTGAACTGATATTTTAAATTGCTCCGTACATTTTTCTAATTAATGAAATTTCAAAATTTAAAATGCTAAAAATATCTATATTTTCATGCAAATCGAATGAGACCATTGGCATCAAAATCCGGCCCGAAAGTCTGGAGATATGACAGTTTGAAAAATAAACCGACACCGTTTACGATGTACTGAACTGATATTTTAAATTGCTCCGTACATTTTTCTAATTAACGAAATTTCAAAATTTAAAATGCTAAAAATATCTATATTTTCATGTGAATCGAATGAGACCATTGGCATCAAAATCCGGCCCGAAAATCTGGAGATATGACAGTTTGAAAAATAAACCGACACCGTTTACGATGTACTGAACTGATATTTTAAATTGCTCTTAAAATTTTTCTAATTAATGAAATTTTAAAATTTAAAATGCTAAAAATATCTATATTTTCATGCAAATCGAATGAGACCATTGGCATCAAAATCCGGCCCGAAAATCTGGAGATATGACAGTTTGAAAAATAAACCGACACCGTTTACGATCTACTGAACTGATATTTTAAATTGCTCTTAAAATTTTTCTAATTAACGAAATTTCAAAATTTAAAATGCTAAAAATATCTATATTTTCATGCGAATCGAATGAGACCATTGGCATCAAAATCCGGCCCGAAAATCTGGAGATATGACAGTTTGAAAAATAAACCGACACCGTTTACGATGTACTGAACTGATATTTTAAATTGCTCCGTACATTTTTCTAATTAACGAAATTTCAAAATTTAAAATGCTAAAAATATCTATATTTTCATGTGAATCGAATGAGACCATTGGCATCAAAATCCGGCCCGAAAATCTGGAGATATGACAGTTTGAAAAATAAACCGACACCGTTTACGATGTACTGAACTGATATTTTAAATTGCTCTTAAAATTTTTCTAATTAATGAAATTTTAAAATTTAAAATGCTAAAAATATCTATATTTTCATGCGAATCGAATGAGACCATTGGCATCAAAATCCGGCCCGAAAATCTGGAGATATGACAGTTTGAAAAATAAACCGACACCGTTTACGATCTACTGAACTGATATTTTAAATTGCTCTTAAAATTTTTCTAATTAACGAAATTTCAAAATTTAAAATGCTAAAAATATCTATATTTTCATGCGAATCGAATGAGACCATTGGCATCAAAATCCGGCCCGAAAATCTGGAGATATGACAGTTTGAAAAATAAACCGACACCGTTTACGATGTACTGAACTGATATTTTAAATTGCTCCGTACATTTTTCTAATTAACGAAATTTCAAAATTTAAAATGCTAAAAATATCTATATTTTCATGCGAATCGAATGAGACCATTGGCATCAAAATCCGGCCCGAAAATCTGGAGATATGACAGTTTGAAAAATAAACCGACACCGTTTACGATGTACTGAACTGATATTTTAAATTGCTCTTAAAATTTTTCTAATTAATGAAATTTCAAAATTTAAAATGCTATAAATATCTATATTTTCATGCGAATCGAATGAGACCATTGGCATCAAAATCCGGCCCGAAAATCTGGAGATATGACAGTTTGAAAAATAAACCGACACCGTTTACGATGTACTGAACTGATATTTTAAATTGCTCCGTACATTTTTCTAATTAACGAAATTTCAAAATTTAAAATGCTAAAAATATCTATATTTTCATGCGAATCGAATGAGACCATTGGCATCAAAATCCGGCCCGAAAATCTGGAGATATGACAGTTTGAAAAATAAACCGACACCGTTTACGATGTACTGAACTGATATTTTAAATTGCTCCGTACATTTTTCTAATTAACGAAATTTCAAAATTTAAAATGCTAAAAATATCTATATTTTCATGTGAATCGAATGAGACCATTGGCATCAAAATCCGGCCCGAAAGTCTGGAGATATGACAGTTTGAAAAATAAACCGACACCGTTTACGATGTACTGAACTGATATTTTAAATTGCTCCGTACATTTTTCTAATTAACGAAATTTCAAAATTTAAAATGCTAAAAATATCTATATTTTCATGCGAATCGAATGAGACCATTGGCATCAAAATCCGGCCCGAAAATCTGGAGATATGACAGTTTGAAAAATAAACCGACACCGTTTACGATGTACTGAACTGATATTTTAAATTGCTCTTAAAATTTTTCTAATTAATGAAATTTCAAAATTTAAAATGCTAAAAATATCTATATTTTCATGTGAATCGAATGAGACCATTGGCATCAAAATCCGGCCCGAAAATCTGGAGATATGACAGTTTGAAAAATAAACCGACACCGTTTACGATGTACTGAACTGATATTTTAAATTGCTCCGTACATTTTTCTAATTAACGAAATTTCAAAATTTAAAATGCTAAAAATATCTATATTTTCATGCGAATCGAATGAGACCATTGGCATCAAAATCCGGCCCGAAAATCTGGAGATATGACAGTTTGAAAAATAAACCGACACCGTTTACGATGTACTGAACTGATATTTTAAATTGCTCCGTACATTTTTCTAATTAACGAAATTTCAAAATTTAAAATGCTAAAAATATCTATATTTTCATGCGAATCGAATGAGACCATTGGCATCAAAATCCGGCCCGAAAATCTGGAGATATGACAGTTTGAAAAATAAACCGACACCGTTTACGATGTACTGAACTGATATTTTAAATTGCTCTTAAAATTTTTCTAAATAATGAAATTTCAAAATTTAAAATGCTAAAAATATCTATATTTTCATGCGAATCGAATGAGACCATTGGCATCAAAATCCGGCCCGAAAATCTGGAGATATGACAGTTTGAAAAATAAACCGACACCGTTTACGATGTACTGAACTGATATTTTAAATTGCTCTTAAAATTTTTCTAATTAATGAAATTTCAAAATTTAAAATGCTAAAAATATCTATATTTTCATGCGAATCGAATGAGACCATTGGCATCAAAATCCGGCCCGAAAATCTGGAGATATGACAGTTTGAAAAATAAACCGACACCGTTTACGATGTACTGAACTGATATTTTAAATTGCTCCGTACATTTTTCTAATTAACGAAATTTCAAAATTTAAAATGCTAAAAATATCTATATTTTCATGCGAATCGAATGAGACCATTGGCATCAAAATCCGGCCCGAAAATCTGGAGATATGACAGTTTGAAAAATAAACCGACACCGTTTACGATGTACTGAACTGATATTTTAAATTGCTCTTAAAATTTTTCTAATTAATGAAATTTCAAAATTTAAAATGCTAAAAATATCTATATTTTCATGCGAATCGAATGAGACCATTGGCATCAAAATCCGGCCCGAAAATCTGGAGATATGACAGTTTGAAAAATAAACCGACACCGTTTACGATGTACTGAACTGATATTTTAAATTGCTCTTAAAATTTTTCTAATTAATGAAATTTCAAAATTTAAAATGCTAAAAATATCTATATTTTCATGCGAATCGAATGAGACCATTGGCATCAAAATCCGGCCCGAAAATCTGGAGATATGACAGTTTGAAAAATAAACCGACACCGTTTACGATGTACTGAACTGATATTTTAAATTGCTCCGTACATTTTTCTAATTAACGAAATTTCAAAATTTAAAATGCTAAAAATATCTATATTTTCATGCGAATCGAATGAGACCATTGGCATCAAAATCCGGCCCGAAAATCTGGAGATATGACAGTTTGAAAAATAAACCGACACCGTTTACGATGTACTGAACTGATATTTTAAATTGCTCTTAAAATTTTTCTAATTAATGAAATTTCAAAATTTAAAATGCTAAAAATATCTATATTTTCATGCGAATCGAATGAGACCATTGGCATCAAAATCCGGCCCGAAAATCTGGAGATATGACAGTTTGAAAAATAAACCGACACCGTTTACGATGTACTGAACTGATATTTTAAATTGCTCTTAAAATTTTTCTAATTAATGAAATTTCAAAATTTAAAATGCTAAAAATATCTATATTTTCATGCGAATCGAATGAGACCATTGGCATCAAAATCCGGCCCGAAAATCTGGAGATATGACAGTTTGAAAAATAAACCGACACCGTTTACGATGTACTGAACTGATATTTTAAATTGCTCCGTACATTTTTCTAATTAAAGAAATTTCAAAATTTAAAATGCTAAAAATATCTATATTTTCATGCGAATCGAATGAGACCATTGGCATCAAAATCCGGCCCGAAAGTCTGGAGATATGACAGTTTGAAAAATAAACCGACACCGTTTACGATGTACTGAACTGATATTTTAAATTGCTCCGTACATTTTTCTAATTAACGAAATTTCAAAATTTAAAATGCTAAAAATATCTATATTTTCATGTGAATCGAATGAGACCATTGGCATCAAAATCCGGCCCGAAAATCTGGAGATATGACAGTTTGAAAAATAAACCGACACCGTTTACGATGTACTGAACTGATATTTTAAATTGCTCTTAAAATTTTTCTAATTAATGAAATTTTAAAATTTAAAATGCTAAAAATATCTATATTTTCATGCGAATCGAATGAGACCATTGGCATCAAAATCCGGCCCGAAAATCTGGAGATATGACAGTTTGAAAAATAAACCGACACCGTTTACGATCTACTGAACTGATATTTTAAATTGCTCTTAAAATTTTTCTAATTAACGAAATTTCAAAATTTAAAATGCTAAAAATATCTATATTTTCATGCGAATCGAATGAGACCATTGGCATCAAAATCCGGCCCGAAAATCTGGAGATATGACAGTTTGAAAAATAAACCGACACCGTTTACGATGTACTGAACTGATATTTTAAATTGCTCCGTACATTTTTCTAATTAACGAAATTTCAAAATTTAAAATGCTAAAAATATCTATATTTTCATGTGAATCGAATGAGACCATTGGCATCAAAATCCGGCCCGAAAATCTGGAGATATGACAGTTTGAAAAATAAACCGACACCGTTTACGATGTACTGAACTGATATTTTAAATTGCTCTTAAAATTTTTCTAATTAATGAAATTTTAAAATTTAAAATGCTAAAAATATCTATATTTTCATGCGAATCGAATGAGACCATTGGCATCAAAATCCGGCCCGAAAATCTGGAGATATGACAGTTTGAAAAATAAACCGACACCGTTTACGATCTACTGAACTGATATTTTAAATTGCTCTTAAAATTTTTCTAATTAACGAAATTTCAAAATTTAAAATGCTAAAAATATCTATATTTTCATGCGAATCGAATGAGACCATTGGCATCAAAATCCGGCCCGAAAATCTGGAGATATGACAGTTTGAAAAATAAACCGACACCGTTTACGATGTACTGAACTGATATTTTAAATTGCTCCGTACATTTTTCTAATTAACGAAATTTCAAAATTTAAAATGCTAAAAATATCTATATTTTCATGCGAATCGAATGAGACCATTGGCATCAAAATCCGGCCCGAAAATCTGGAGATATGACAGTTTGAAAAATAAACCGACACCGTTTACGATGTACTGAACTGATATTTTAAATTGCTCTTAAAATTTTTCTAATTAATGAAATTTCAAAATTTAAAATGCTAAAAATATCTATATTTTCATGCGAATCGAATGAGACCATTGGCATCAAAATCCGGCCCGAAAATCTGGAGATATGACAGTTTGAAAAATAAACCGACACCGTTTACGATGTACTGAACTGATATTTTAAATTGCTCCGTACATTTTTCTAATTAACGAAATTTCAAAATTTAAAATGCTAAAAATATCTATATTTTCATGCGAATCGAATGAGACCATTGGCATCAAAATCCGGCCCGAAAATCTGGAGATATGACAGTTTGAAAAATAAACCGACACCGTTTACGATGTACTGAACTGATATTTTAAATTGCTCTTAAAATTTTTCTAATTAATGAAATTTCAAAATTTAAAATGCTAAAAATATCTATATTTTCATGTGAATCGAATGAGACCATTGGCATCAAAATCCGGCCCGAAAGTCTGGAGATATGACAGTTTGAAAAATAAACCGACACCGTTTACGATGTACTGAACTGATATTTTAAATTGCTCCGTACATTTTTCTAATTAACGAAATTTCAAAATTTAAAATGCTAAAAATATCTATATTTTCATGCGAATCGAATGAGACCATTGGCATCAAAATCCGGCCCGAAAATCTGGAGATATGACAGTTTGAAAAATAAACCGACACCGTTTACGATGTACTGAACTGATATTTTAAATTGCTCTTAAAATTTTTCTAATTAATGAAATTTCAAAATTTAAAATGCTAAAAATATCTATATTTTCATGTGAATCGAATGAGACCATTGGCATCAAAATCCGGCCCGAAAGTCTGGAGATATGACAGTTTGAAAAATAAACCGACACCGTTTACGATGTACTGAACTGATATTTTAAATTGCTCCGTACATTTTTCTAATTAACGAAATTTCAAAATTTAAAATGCTAAAAATATCTATATTTTCATGCGAATCGAATGAGACCATTGGCATCAAAATCCGGCCCGAAAATCTGGAGATATGACAGTTTGAAAAATAAACCGACACCGTTTACGATGTACTGAACTGATATTTTAAATTGCTCCGTACATTTTTCTAATTAATGAAATTTCAAAATTTAAAATGCTAAAAATATCTATATTTTCATGCGAATCGAATGAGACCATTGGCATCAAAATCCGGCCCGAAAATCTGGAGATATGACAGTTTGAAAAATAAACCGAGACCGTTTACGATGTACTGAACTGATATTTTAAATTGCTCTTAAAATTTTTCTAATTAATGAAATTTCAAAATTTAAAATGCTAAAAATATCTATATTTTCATGTGAATCGAATGAGACCATTGGCATCAAAATCCGGCCCGAAAGTCTGGAGATATGACAGTTTGAAAAATAAACCGACACCGTTTACGATGTACTGAACTGATATTTTAAATTGCTCCGTACATTTTTCTAATTAACGAAATTTCAAAATTTAAAATGCTAAAAATATCTATATTTTCATGCGAATCGAATGAGACCATTGGCATCAAAATCCGGCCCGAAAATCTGGAGATATGACAGTTTGAAAAATAAACCGACACCGTTTACGATGTACTGAACTGATATTTTAAATTGCTCCGTACATTTTTCTAATTAATGAAATTTCAAAATTTAAAATGCTAAAAATATCTATATTTTCATGCGAATCGAATGAGACCATTGGCATCAAAATCCGGCCCGAAAATCTGGAGATATGACAGTTTGAAAAATAAACCGAGACCGTTTACGATGTACTGAACTGATATTTTAAATTGCTCTTAAAATTTTTCTAATTAACGAAATTTCAAAATTTAAAATGCTAAAAATATCTATATTTTCATGCGAATCGAATGAGACCATTGGCATCAAAATCCGGCCCGAAAATCTGGAGATATGACAGTTTGAAAAATAAACCGACACCGTTTACGATGTACTGAACTGATATTTTAAATTGCTCTTAAAATTTTTCTAATTAATGAAATTTCAAAATTTAAAATGCTAAAAATATCTATATTTTCATGCGAATCGAATGAGACCATTGGCATCAAAATCCGGCCCGAAAATCTGGAGATATGACAGTTTGAAAAATAAACCGACACCGTTTACGATGTACTGAACTGATATTTTAAATTGCTCCGTACATTTTTCTAATTAACGAAATTTCAAAATTTAAAATGCTAAAAATATCTATATTTTCATGCGAATCGAATGAGACCATTGGCATCAAAATCCGGCCCGAAAATCTGGAGATATGACAGTTTGAAAAATAAACCGACACCGTTTACGATGTACTGAACTGATATTTTAAATTGCTCTTAAAATTGAAAATATAGATATTTTTAGCTTTTTAAATTTTGAAATTTCGTTAATTAGAAAAATGTACGGAGCAATTTAAAATATCAGTTCAGTACATCGTAAACGGTGTCGGTTTATTTTTCAAACTGTCATATCTCCAGATTTTCGGGCCGGATTTTGATGCCAATGGTCTCATTCGATTCGTATGAAAATATAGATATTTTTAGCATTTTAAATTTTGAAATTTCGTTAATTAGAAAAATTTTAAGAGCAATTTAAAATATCAGTTCAGTACATCGTAAACGGTGTCGGTTTATTTTTCAAACTGTCATATCTCCAGATTTTCGGGCCGGATTTTGATGCCAATGGTCTCATTCGATTCGCATGAAAATATAGATATTTGTAGCATTTTAAATTTTGAAATTTCATTAATTAGAAAAATTTTAAGAGCAATTTAAAATATCAGTTCAGTACATCGTAAACGGTGTCGGTTTATTTTTCAAACTGTCATATCTCCAGATTTTCGGGCCGGATTTTGATGCCAATGATCTCATTCGATTTACATGAAAATATAGATATTTTTAGCTTTTTAAATTTTGAAATTTCGTTAATTAGAAAAATGTACGGAGCAATTTAAAATATCAGTTCAGTACATCGTAAACGGTGTCGGTTTATTTTTCAAACTGTCATATCTCCAGATTTTCGGGCCGGATTTTGATGCCAATGGTCTCATTCGATTCGCATGAAAATATAGATATTTTTAGCATTTTAAATTTTGAAATTTCATTAATTAGAAAAATTTTAAGAGCAATTTAAAATATCAGTTCAGTACATCGTAAACGGTGTCGGTTTATTTTTCAAACTGTCATATCTCCAGATTTTCGGGCCGGATTTTGATGCCAATGGTCTCATTCGATTCGCACACGAAGCGTATATTTCCGAAAATCATATCTCAAGACTGACACACAGGATTTCAGTCATTTTGGTACCATTCGAAAGAGAATTCACGGTAGATTCTAATTCCACTTTAAATTTTGAGTTTTCGTCAATTTAAACGATTTTTAGACTCATTTAAAATTTACCCCACTAACAGTGTAGTGTCACGAAGCGTATATTTCCGAAAATCATATCTCAAGACTGACACACAGGATTTCAGTCATTTTGGTACCATTCGAAAGAGAATTCACGGTAGATTCTAATTCCACTTTAAATTTTGAGTTTTCGTCAATTTAAACGATTTTTAGACTCATTTAAAATTTACCCCACTAACAGTGTAGTGTCACGAAGCGTATATTTCCGAAAATCATATCTCAAGACTGACACACAGGATTTCAGTCATTTTGGTACCATTCGAAAGAGAATTCACGGTAGATTCTAATTCCACTTTAAATTTTGAGTTTTCGTCAATTTAAACGATTTTTAGACTCATTTAAAATTTACCCCACTAACAGTGTAGTGTCACGAAGCGTATATTTCCGAAAATCATATCTCAAGACTGACACACAGGATTTCAGTCATTTTGGTACCATTCGAAAGAGAATTCACGGTAGATTCTAATTCCACTTTAAATTTTGAGTTTTCGTCAATTTAAACGATTTTTAGACTCATTTAAAATTTACCCCACTAACAGTGTAGTGTCACGAAGCGTATATTTCCGAAAATCATATCTCAAGACTGACACACAGGATTTCAGTCATTTTGGTACCATTCGAAAGAGAATTCACGGTAGATTCTAATTCCACTTTAAATTTTGAGTTTTCGTCAATTTAAACGATTTTTAGACTCATTTAAAATTTACCCCACTAACAGTGTAGTGTCACGAAGCGTATATTTCCGAAAATCATATCTCAAGACTGACACACAGGATTTCAGTCATTTTGGTACCATTCGAAAGAGAATTCACGGTAGATTCTAATTCCACTTTAAATTTTGAGTTTTCGTCAATTTAAACGATTTTTAGACTCATTTAAAATTTACCCCACTAACAGTGTAGTGTCACGAAGCGTATATTTCCGAAAATCATATCTCAAGACTGACACACAGGATTTCAGTCATTTTGGTACCATTCGAAAGAGAATTCACGGTAGATTCTAATTCCACTTTAAATTTTGAGTTTTCGTCAATTTAAACGATTTTTAGACTCATTTAAAATTTACCCCACTAACAGTGTAGTGTCACGAAGCGTATATTTCCGAAAATCATATCTCAAGACTGACACACAGGATTTCAGTCATTTTGGTACCATTCGAAAGAGAATTCACGGTAGATTCTAATTCCACTTTAAATTTTGAGTTTTCGTCAATTTAAACGATTTTTAGACTCATTTAAAATTTACCCCACTAACAGTGTAGTGTCACGAAGCGTATATTTCCGAAAATCATATCTCAAGACTGACACACAGGATTTCAGTCATTTTGGTACCATTCGAAAGAGAATTCACGGTAGATTCTAATTCCACTTTAAATTTTGAGTTTTCGTCAATTTAAACGATTTTTAGACTCATTTAAAATTTACCCCACTAACAGTGTAGTGTCACGAAGCGTATATTTCCGAAAATCATATCTCAAGACTGACACACAGGATTTCAGTCATTTTGGTACCATTCGAAAGAGAATTCACGGTAGATTCTAATTCCACTTTAAATTTTGAGTTTTCGTCAATTTAAACGATTTTTAGACTCATTTAAAATTTACCCCACTAACAGTGTAGTGTCACGAAGCGTATATTTCCGAAAATCATATCTCAAGACTGACACACAGGATTTCAGTCATTTTGGTACCATTCGAAAGAGAAGGCGACGCAGATTCTTAATCAGCTTTAAATTTTGAGTTTTCGTCAACTTAAAAGGATTTTAGACTCATTTAAAATTTACCACGCTAACAGTGTAGTGTCACGAAGCGTATATTTCCGAAAATCATATCTCAAGACTGACACACAGGATTTCAGTCATTTTGGTACCATTCGAAAGAGAATTCACGGTAGATTCTAATTCCACTTTAAATTTTGAGTTTTCGTCAATTTAAACGATTTTTAGACTCATTTAAAATTTACCCCACTAACAGTGTAGTGTCACGAAGCGTATATTTCCGAAAATCATATCTCAAGACTGACACACAGGATTTCAGTCATTTTGGTACCATTCGAAAGAGAATTCACGGTAGATTCTAATTCCACTTTAAATTTTGAGTTTTCGTCAATTTAAACGATTTTTAGACTCATTTAAAATTTACCCCACTAACGGTGTAGTGTCACGAAGCGTATATTTCCGAAAATCATATCTCAAGACTGACACACAGGATTTCAGTCATTTTGGTACCATTCGAAAGAGAATTCACGGTAGATTCTAATTCCACTTTAAATTTTGAGTTTTCGTCAATTTAAACGATTTTTAGACTCATTTAAAATTTACCCCACTAACAGTGTAGTGTCACGAAGCGTATATTTCCGAAAATCATATCTCAAGACTGACACACAGGATTTCAGTCATTTTGGTACCATTCGAAAGAGAATTCACGGTAGATTCTAATTCCACTTTAAATTTTGAGTTTTCGTCAATTTAAACGATTTTTAGACTCATTTAAAATTTACCCCACTAACAGTGTAGTGTCACGAAGCGTATATTTCCGAAAATCATATCTCAAGACTGACACACAGGATTTCAGTCATTTTGGTACCATTCGAAAGAGAATTCACGGTAGATTCTAATTCCACTTTAAATTTTGAGTTTTCGTCAATTTAAACGATTTTTAGACTCATTTAAAATTTACCCCACTAACAGTGTAGTGTCACGAAGCGTATATTTCCGAAAATCATATCTCAAGACTGACACACAGGATTTCAGTCATTTTGGTACCATTCGAAAGAGAATTCACGGTAGATTCTAATTCCACTTTAAATTTTGAGTTTTCGTCAATTTAAACGATTTTTAGACTCATTTAAAATTTACCCCACTAACAGTGTAGTGTCACGAAGCGTATATTTCCGAAAATCATATCTCAAGACTGACACACAGGATTTCAGTCATTTTGGTACCATTCGAAAGAGAATTCACGGTAGATTCTAATTCCACTTTAAATTTTGAGTTTTCGTCAATTTAAACGATTTTTAGACTCATTTAAAATTTACCCCACTAACAGTGTAGTGTCACGAAGCGTATATTTCCGAAAATCATATCTCAAGACTGACACACAGGATTTCAGTCATTTTGGTACCATTCGAAAGAGAATTCACGGTAGATTCTAATTCCACTTTAAATTTTGAGTTTTCGTCAATTTAAACGATTTTTAGACTCATTTAAAATTTACCCCACTAACAGTGTAGTGTCACGAAGCGTATATTTCCGAAAATCATATCTCAAGACTGACACACAGGATTTCAGTCATTTTGGTACCATTCGAAAGAGAATTCACGGTAGATTCTAATTCCACTTTAAATTTTGAGTTTTCGTCAATTTAAACGATTTTTAGACTCATTTAAAATTTACCCCACTAACAGTGTAGTGTCACGAAGCGTATATTTCCGAAAATCATATCTCAAGACTGACACACAGGATTTCAGTCATTTTGGTACCATTCGAAAGAGAATTCACGGTAGATTCTAATTCCACTTTAAATTTTGAGTTTTCGTCAATTTAAACGATTTTTAGACTCATTTAAAATTTACCCCACTAACAGTGTAGTGTCACGAAGCGTATATTTCCGAAAATCATATCTCAAGACTGACACACAGGATTTCAGTCATTTTGGTACCATTCGAAAGAGAATTCACGGTAGATTCTAATTCCACTTTAAATTTTGAGTTTTCGTCAATTTAAACGATTTTTAGACTCATTTAAAATTTACCCCACTAACAGTGTAGTGTCACGAAGCGTATATTTCCGAAAATCATATCTCAAGACTGACACACAGGATTTCAGTCATTTTGGTACCATTCGAAAGAGAATTCACGGTAGATTCTAATTCCACTTTAAATTTTGAGTTTTCGTCAATTTAAACGATTTTTAGACTCATTTAAAATTTACCCCACTAACAGTGTAGTGTCACGAAGCGTATATTTCCGAAAATCATATCTCAAGACTGACACACAGGATTTCAGTCATTTTGGTACCATTCGAAAGAGAATTCACGGTAGATTCTAATTCCACTTTAAATTTTGAGTTTTCGTCAATTTAAACGATGTTTAGACTCATTTAAAATTTACCCCACTAACAGTGTAGTGTCACGAAGCGTATATTTCCGAAAATCATATCTCAAGACTGACACACAGGATTTCAGTCATTTTGGTACCATTCGAAAGAGAATTCACGGTAGATTCTAATTCCACTTTAAATTTTGAGTTTTCGTCAATTTAAACGATTTTTAGACTCATTTAAAATTTACCCCACTAACAGTGTAGTGTCACGAAGCGTATATTTCCGAAAATCATATCTCAAGACTGACACACAGGATTTCAGTCATTTTGGTACCATTCGAAAGAGAATTCACGGTAGATTCTAATTCCACTTTAAATTTTGAGTTTTCGTCAATTTAAACGATTTTTAGACTCATTTAAAATTTACCCCACTAACAGTGTAGTGTCACGAAGCGTATATTTCCGAAAATCATATCTCAAGACTGACACACAGGATTTCAGTCATTTTGGTACCATTCGAAAGAGAATTCACGGTAGATTCTAATTCCACTTTAAATTTTGAGTTTTCGTCAATTTAAACGATGTTTAGACTCATTTAAAATTTACCCCACTAACAGTGTAGTGTCACGAAGCGTATATTTCCGAAAATCATATCTCAAGACTGACACACAGGATTTCAGTCATTTTGGTACCATTCGAAAGAGAATTCACGGTAGATTCTAATTCCACTTTAAATTTTGAGTTTTCGTCAATTTAAACGATTTTTAGACTCATTTAAAATTTACCCCACTAACAGTGTAGTGTCACGAAGCGTATATTTCCGAAAATCATATCTCAAGACTGACACACAGGATTTCAGTCATTTTGGTACCATTCGAAAGAGAATTCACGGTAGATTCTAATTCCACTTTAAATTTTGAGTTTTCGTCAATTTAAACGATTTTTAGACTCATTTAAAATTTACCCCACTAACAGTGTAGTGTCACGAAGCGTATATTTCCGAAAATCATATCTCAAGACTGACACACAGGATTTCAGTCATTTTGGTACCATTCGAAAGAGAATTCACGGTAGATTCTAATTCCACTTTAAATTTTGAGTTTTCGTCAATTTAAACGATGTTTAGACTCATTTAAAATTTACCCCACTAACAGTGTAGTGTCACGAAGCGTATATTTCCGAAAATCATATCTCAAGACTGACACACAGGATTTCAGTCATTTTGGTACCATTCGAAAGAGAATTCACGGTAGATTCTAATTCCACTTTAAATTTTGAGTTTTCGTCAATTTAAACGATTTTTAGACTCATTTAAAATTTACCCCACTAACAGTGTAGTGTCACGAAGCGTATATTTCCGAAAATCATATCTCAAGACTGACACACAGGATTTCAGTCATTTTGGTACCATTCGAAAGAGAATTCACGGTAGATTCTAATTCCACTTTAAATTTTGAGTTTTCGTCAATTTAAACGATTTTTAGACTCATTTAAAATTTACCCCACTAACAGTGTAGTGTCACGAAGCGTATATTTCCGAAAATCATATCTCAAGACTGACACACAGGATTTCAGTCATTTTGGTACCATTCGAAAGAGAATTCACGGTAGATTCTAATTCCACTTTAAATTTTGAGTTTTCGTCAATTTAAACGATTTTTAGACTCATTTAAAATTTACCCCACTAACAGTGTAGTGTCACGAAGCGTATATTTCCGAAAATCATATCTCAAGACTGACACACAGGATTTCAGTCATTTTGGTACCATTCGAAAGAGAATTCACGGTAGATTCTAATTCCACTTTAAATTTTGAGTTTTCGTCAATTTAAACGATTTTTAGACTCATTTAAAATTTACCCCACTAACAGTGTAGTGTCACGAAGCGTATATTTCCGAAAATCATATCTCAAGACTGACACACAGGATTTCAGTCATTTTGGTACCATTCGAAAGAGAATTCACGGTAGATTCTAATTCCACTTTAAATTTTGAGTTTTCGTCAATTTAAACGATTTTTAGACTCATTTAAAATTTACCCCACTAACAGTGTAGTGTCACGAAGCGTATATTTCCGAAAATCATATCTCAAGACTGACACACAGGATTTCAGTCATTTTGGTACCATTCGAAAGAGAATTCACGGTAGATTCTAATTCCACTTTAAATTTTGAGTTTTCGTCAATTTAAACGATTTTTAGACTCATTTAAAATTTACCCCACTAACAGTGTAGTGTCACGAAGCGTATATTTCCGAAAATCATATCTCAAGACTGACACACAGGATTTCAGTCATTTTGGTACCATTCGAAAGAGAATTCACGGTAGATTCTAATTCCACTTTAAATTTTGAGTTTTCGTCAATTTAAACGATTTTTAGACTCATTTAAAATTTACCCCACTAACAGTGTAGTGTCACGAAGCGTATATTTCCGAAAATCATATCTCAAGACTGACACACAGGATTTCAGTCATTTTGGTACCATTCGAAAGAGAATTCACGGTAGATTCTAATTCCACTTTAAATTTTGAGTTTTCGTCAATTTAAACGATTTTTAGACTCATTTAAAATTTACCCCACTAACAGTGTAGTGTCACGAAGCGTATATTTCCGAAAATCATATCTCAAGACTGACACACAGGATTTCAGTCATTTTGGTACCATTCGAAAGAGAAGGCGACGCAGATTCTTAATCAGCTTTAAATTTTGAGTTTTCGTCAACTTAAAAGGATTTTAGACTCATTTAAAATTTACCACGCTAACAGTGTAGTGTCACGAAGCGTATATTTCCGAAAATCATATCTCAAGACTGACACACAGGATTTCAGTCATTTTGGTACCATTCGAAAGAGAATTCACGGTAGATTCTAATTCCACTTTAAATTTTGAGTTTTCGTCAATTTAAACGATTTTTAGACTCATTTAAAATTTACCCCACTAACAGTGTAGTGTCACGAAGCGTATATTTCCGAAAATCATATCTCAAGACTGACACACAGGATTTCAGTCATTTTGGTACCATTCGAAAGAGAATTCACGGTAGATTCTAATTCCACTTTAAATTTTGAGTTTTCGTCAATTTAAACGATTTTTAGACTCATTTAAAATTTACCCCACTAACAGTGTAGTGTCACGAAGCGTATATTTCCGAAAATCATATCTCAAGACTGACACACAGGATTTCAGTCATTTTGGTACCATTCGAAAGAGAATTCACGGTAGATTCTAATTCCACTTTAAATTTTGAGTTTTCGTCAATTTAAACGATTTTTAGACTCATTTAAAATTTACCCCACTAACAGTGTAGTGTCACGAAGCGTATATTTCCGAAAATCATATCTCAAGACTGACACACAGGATTTCAGTCATTTTGGTACCATTCGAAAGAGAATTCACGGTAGATTCTAATTCCACTTTAAATTTTGAGTTTTCGTCAATTTAAACGATTTTTAGACTCATTTAAAATTTACCCCACTAACAGTGTAGTGTCACGAAGCGTATATTTCCGAAAATCATATCTCAAGACTGACACACAGGATTTCAGTCATTTTGGTACCATTCGAAAGAGAATTCACGGTAGATTCTAATTCCACTTTAAATTTTGAGTTTTCGTCAATTTAAACGATTTTTAGACTCATTTAAAATTTACCCCACTAACAGTGTAGTGTCACGAAGCGTATATTTCCGAAAATCATATCTCAAGACTGACACACAGGATTTCAGTCATTTTGGTACCATTCGAAAGAGAATTCACGGTAGATTCTAATTCCACTTTAAATTTTGAGTTTTCGTCAATTTAAACGATTTTTAGACTCATTTAAAATTTACCCCACTAACAGTGTAGTGTCACGAAGCGTATATTTCCGAAAATCATATCTCAAGACTGACACACAGGATTTCAGTCATTTTGGTACCATTCGAAAGAGAATTCACGGTAGATTCTAATTCCACTTTAAATTTTGAGTTTTCGTCAATTTAAACGATTTTTAGACTCATTTAAAATTTACCCCACTAACAGTGTAGTGTCACGAAGCGTATATTTCCGAAAATCATATCTCAAGACTGACACACAGGATTTCAGTCATTTTGGTACCATTCGAAAGAGAATTCACGGTAGATTCTAATTCCACTTTAAATTTTGAGTTTTCGTCAATTTAAACGATTTTTAGACTCATTTAAAATTTACCCCACTAACAGTGTAGTGTCACGAAGCGTATATTTCCGAAAATCATATCTCAAGACTGACACACAGGATTTCAGTCATTTTGGTACCATTCGAAAGAGAATTCACGGTAGATTCTAATTCCACTTTAAATTTTGAGTTTTCGTCAATTTAAACGATTTTTAGACTCATTTAAAATTTACCCCACTAACAGTGTAGTGTCACGAAGCGTATATTTCCGAAAATCATATCTCAAGACTGACACACAGGATTTCAGTCATTTTGGTACCATTCGAAAGAGAATTCACGGTAGATTCTAATTCCACTTTAAATTTTGAGTTTTCGTCAATTTAAACGATGTTTAGACTCATTTAAAATTTACCCCACTAACAGTGTAGTGTCACGAAGCGTATATTTCCGAAAATCATATCTCAAGACTGACACACAGGATTTCAGTCATTTTGGTACCATTCGAAAGAGAATTCACGGTAGATTCTAATTCCACTTTAAATTTTGAGTTTTCGTCAATTTAAACGATGTTTAGACTCATTTAAAATTTACCCCACTAACAGTGTAGTGTCACGAAGCGTATATTTCCGAAAATCATATCTCAAGACTGACACACAGGATTTCAGTCATTTTGGTACCATTCGAAAGAGAATTCACGGTAGATTCTAATTCCACTTTAAATTTTGAGTTTTCGTCAATTTAAACGATGTTTAGACTCATTTAAAATTTACCCCACTAACAGTGTAGTGTCACGAAGCGTATATTTCCGAAAATCATATCTCAAGACTGACACACAGGATTTCAGTCATTTTGGTACCATTCGAAAGAGAATTCACGGTAGATTCTAATTCCACTTTAAATTTTGAGTTTTCGTCAATTTAAACGATTTTTAGACTCATTTAAAATTTACCCCACTAACAGTGTAGTGTCACGAAGCGTATATTTCCGAAAATCATATCTCAAGACTGACACACAGGATTTCAGTCATTTTGGTACCATTCGAAAGAGAATTCACGGTAGATTCTAATTCCACTTTAAATTTTGAGTTTTCGTCAATTTAAACGATTTTTAGACTCATTTAAAATTTACCCCACTAACAGTGTAGTGTCACGAAGCGTATATTTCCGAAAATCATATCTCAAGACTGACACACAGGATTTCAGTCATTTTGGTACCATTCGAAAGAGAATTCACGGTAGATTCTAATTCCACTTTAAATTTTGAGTTTTCGTCAATTTAAAACGATTTTTAGACTCATTTAAATTTACCCCACTAACAGTGTAGTGTCACGAAGCGTATATTTCCGAAAATCATATCTCAAGACTGACACACAGGATTTCAGTCATTTTGGTACCATTCGAAAGAGAATTCACGGTAGATTCTAATTCCACTTTAAATTTTGAGTTTTCGTCAATTTAAACGATTTTTAGACTCATTTAAAATTTACCCCACTAACAGTGTAGTGTCACGAAGCGTATATTTCCGAAAATCATATCTCAAGACTGACACACAGGATTTCAGTCATTTTGGTACCATTCGAAAGAGAATTCACGGTAGATTCTAATTCCACTTTAAATTTGAGTTTTCGTCAATTTAAACGATTTTTAGACTCATTTAAAATTTACCCCACTAACAGTGTAGTGTCACGAAGCGTATATTTCCGAAAATCATATCTCAAGACTGACACACAGGATTTCAGTCATTTTGGTACCATTCGAAAGAGAATTCACGGTAGATTCTAATTCCACTTTAAATTTTGAGTTTTCGTCAATTTAAACGATTTTTAGACTCATTTAAAATTTACCCCACTAACAGTGTAGTGTCACGAAGCGTATATTTCCGAAAATCATATCTCAAGACTGACACACAGGATTTCAGTCATTTTGGTACCATTCGAAAGAGAATTCACGGTAGATTCTAATTCCACTTTAAATTTTGAGTTTTCGTCAATTTAAACGATTTTTAGACTCATTTAAAATTTACCCCACTAACAGTGTAGTGTCACGAAGCGTATATTTCCGAAAATCATATCTCAAGACTGACACACAGGATTTCAGTCATTTTGGTACCATTCGAAAGAGAATTCACGGTAGATTCTAATTCCACTTTAAATTTTGAGTTTTCGTCAATTTAAACGATTTTTAGACTCATTTAAAATTTACCCCACTAACAGTGTAGTGTCACGAAGCGTATATTTCCGAAAATCATATCTCAAGACTGACACACAGGATTTCAGTCATTTTGGTACCATTCGAAAGAGAATTCACGGTAGATTCTAATTCCACTTTAAATTTTGAGTTTTCGTCAATTTAAACGATTTTTAGACTCATTTAAAATTTACCCCACTAACAGTGTAGTGTCACGAAGCGTATATTTCCGAAAATCATATCTCAAGACTGACACACAGGATTTCAGTCATTTTGGTACCATTCGAAAGAGAATTCACGGTAGATTCTAATTCCACTTTAAATTTTGAGTTTTCGTCAATTTAAACGATTTTTAGACTCATTTAAAATTTACCCCACTAACAGTGTAGTGTCACGAAGCGTATATTTCCGAAAATCATATCTCAAGACTGACACACAGGATTTCAGTCATTTTGGTACCATTCGAAAGAGAATTCACGGTAGATTCTAATTCCACTTTAAATTTTGAGTTTTCGTCAATTTAAACGATTTTTAGACTCATTTAAAATTTACCCCACTAACAGTGTAGTGTCACGAAGCGTATATTTCCGAAAATCATATCTCAAGACTGACACACAGGATTTCAGTCATTTTGGTACCATTCGAAAGAGAATTCACGGTAGATTCTAATTCCACTTTAAATTTTGAGTTTTCGTCAATTTAAACGATTTTTAGACTCATTTAAAATTTACCCCACTAACAGTGTAGTGTCACGAAGCGTATATTTCCGAAAATCATATCTCAAGACTGACACACAGGATTTCAGTCATTTTGGTACCATTCGAAAGAGAATTCACGGTAGATTCTAATTCCACTTTAAATTTTGAGTTTTCGTCAATTTAAACGATTTTTAGACTCATTTAAAATTTACCCCACTAACAGTGTAGTGTCACGAAGCGTATATTTCCGAAAATCATATCTCAAGACTGACACACAGGATTTCAGTCATTTTGGTACCATTCGAAAGAGAATTCACGGTAGATTCTAATTCCACTTTAAATTTTGAGTTTTCGTCAATTTAAACGATTTTTAGACTCATTTAAAATTTACCCCACTAACAGTGTAGTGTCACGAAGCGTATATTTCCGAAAATCATATCTCAAGACTGACACACAGGATTTCAGTCATTTTGGTACCATTCGAAAGAGAATTCACGGTAGATTCTAATTCCACTTTAAATTTTGAGTTTTCGTCAATTTAAACGATTTTTAGACTCATTTAAAATTTACCCCACTAACAGTGTAGTGTCACGAAGCGTATATTTCCGAAAATCATATCTCAAGACTGACACACAGGATTTCAGTCATTTTGGTACCATTCGAAAGAGAATTCACGGTAGATTCTAATTCCACTTTAAATTTTGAGTTTTCGTCAATTTAAACGATTTTTAGACTCATTTAAAATTTACCCCACTAACAGTGTAGTGTCACGAAGCGTATATTTCCGAAAATCATATCTCAAGACTGACACACAGGATTTCAGTCATTTTGGTACCATTCGAAAGAGAATTCACGGTAGATTCTAATTCCACTTTAAATTTTGAGTTTTCGTCAATTTAAACGATTTTTAGACTCATTTAAAATTTACCCCACTAACAGTGTAGTGTCACGAAGCGTATATTTCCGAAAATCATATCTCAAGACTGACACACAGGATTTCAGTCATTTTGGTACCATTCGAAAGAGAATTCACGGTAGATTCTAATTCCACTTTAAATTTTGAGTTTTCGTCAATTTAAACGATTTTTAGACTCATTTAAAATTTACCCCACTAACAGTGTAGTGTCACGAAGCGTATATTTCCGAAAATCATATCTCAAGACTGACACACAGGATTTCAGTCATTTTGGTACCATTCGAAAGAGAATTCACGGTAGATTCTAATTCCACTTTAAATTTTGAGTTTTCGTCAATTTAAACGATTTTTAGACTCATTTAAAATTTACCCCACTAACAGTGTAGTGTCACGAAGCGTATATTTCCGAAAATCATATCTCAAGACTGACACACAGGATTTCAGTCATTTTGGTACCATTCGAAAGAGAATTCACGGTAGATTCTAATTCCACTTTAAATTTTGAGTTTTCGTCAATTTAAACGATTTTTAGACTCATTTAAAATTTACCCCACTAACAGTGTAGTGTCACGAAGCGTATATTTCCGAAAATCATATCTCAAGACTGACACACAGGATTTCAGTCATTTTGGTACCATTCGAAAGAGAATTCACGGTAGATTCTAATTCCACTTTAAATTTTGAGTTTTCGTCAATTTAAACGATTTTTAGACTCATTTAAAATTTACCCCACTAACAGTGTAGTGTCACGAAGCGTATATTTCCGAAAATCATATCTCAAGACTGACACACAGGATTTCAGTCATTTTGGTACCATTCGAAAGAGAATTCACGGTAGATTCTAATTCCACTTTAAATTTTGAGTTTTCGTCAATTTAAACGATTTTTAGACTCATTTAAAATTTACCCCACTAACAGTGTAGTGTCACGAAGCGTATATTTCCGAAAATCATATCTCAAGACTGACACACAGGATTTCAGTCATTTTGGTACCATTCGAAAGAGAATTCACGGTAGATTCTAATTCCACTTTAAATTTTGAGTTTTCGTCAATTTAAACGATTTTTAGACTCATTTAAAATTTACCCCACTAACAGTGTAGTGTCACGAAGCGTATATTTCCGAAAATCATATCTCAAGACTGACACACAGGATTTCAGTCATTTTGGTACCATTCGAAAGAGAATTCACGGTAGATTCTAATTCCACTTTAAATTTTGAGTTTTCGTCAATTTAAACGATTTTTAGACTCATTTAAAATTTACCCCACTAACAGTGTAGTGTCACGAAGCGTATATTTCCGAAAATCATATCTCAAGACTGACACACAGGATTTCAGTCATTTTGGTACCATTCGAAAGAGAATTCACGGTAGATTCTAATTCCACTTTAAATTTTGAGTTTTCGTCAATTTAAACGATTTTTAGACTCATTTAAAATTTACCCCACTAACAGTGTAGTGTCACGAAGCGTATATTTCCGAAAATCATATCTCAAGACTGACACACAGGATTTCAGTCATTTTGGTACCATTCGAAAGAGAATTCACGGTAGATTCTAATTCCACTTTAAATTTTGAGTTTTCGTCAATTTAAACGATTTTTAGACTCATTTAAAATTTACCCCACTAACAGTGTAGTGTCACGAAGCGTATATTTCCGAAAATCATATCTCAAGACTGACACACAGGATTTCAGTCATTTTGGTACCATTCGAAAGAGAATTCACGGTAGATTCTAATTCCACTTTAAATTTTGAGTTTTCGTCAATTTAAACGATTTTTAGACTCATTTAAAATTTACCCCACTAACAGTGTAGTGTCACGAAGCGTATATTTCCGAAAATCATATCTCAAGACTGACACACAGGATTTCAGTCATTTTGGTACCATTCGAAAGAGAATTCACGGTAGATTCTAATTCCACTTTAAATTTTGAGTTTTCGTCAATTTAAACGATTTTTAGACTCATTTAAAATTTACCCCACTAACAGTGTAGTGTCACGAAGCGTATATTTCCGAAAATCATATCTCAAGACTGACACACAGGATTTCAGTCATTTTGGTACCATTCGAAAGAGAATTCACGGTAGATTCTAATTCCACTTTAAATTTTGAGTTTTCGTCAATTTAAACGATTTTTAGACTCATTTAAAATTTACCCCACTAACAGTGTAGTGTCACGAAGCGTATATTTCCGAAAATCATATCTCAAGACTGACACACAGGATTTCAGTCATTTTGGTACCATTCGAAAGAGAATTCACGGTAGATTCTAATTCCACTTTAAATTTTGAGTTTTCGTCAATTTAAACGATTTTTAGACTCATTTAAAATTTACCCCACTAACAGTGTAGTGTCACGAAGCGTATATTTCCGAAAATCATATCTCAAGACTGACACACAGGATTTCAGTCATTTTGGTACCATTCGAAAGAGAATTCACGGTAGATTCTAATTCCACTTTAAATTTTGAGTTTTCGTCAATTTAAACGATTTTTAGACTCATTTAAAATTTACCCCACTAACAGTGTAGTGTCACGAAGCGTATATTTCCGAAAATCATATCTCAAGACTGACACACAGGATTTCAGTCATTTTGGTACCATTCGAAAGAGAATTCACGGTAGATTCTAATTCCACTTTAAATTTTGAGTTTTCGTCAATTTAAACGATTTTTAGACTCATTTAAAATTTACCCCACTAACAGTGTAGTGTCACGAAGCGTATATTTCCGAAAATCATATCTCAAGACTGACACACAGGATTTCAGTCATTTTGGTACCATTCGAAAGAGAATTCACGGTAGATTCTAATTCCACTTTAAATTTTGAGTTTTCGTCAATTTAAACGATTTTTAGACTCATTTAAAATTTACCCCACTAACAGTGTAGTGTCACGAAGCGTATATTTCCGAAAATCATATCTCAAGACTGACACACAGGATTTCAGTCATTTTGGTACCATTCGAAAGAGAATTCACGGTAGATTCTAATTCCACTTTAAATTTTGAGTTTTCGTCAATTTAAACGATTTTTAGACTCATTTAAAATTTACCCCACTAACAGTGTAGTGTCACGAAGCGTATATTTCCGAAAATCATATCTCAAGACTGACACACAGGATTTCAGTCATTTTGGTACCATTCGAAAGAGAATTCACGGTAGATTCTAATTCCACTTTAAATTTTGAGTTTTCGTCAATTTAAACGATTTTTAGACTCATTTAAAATTTACCCCACTAACAGTGTAGTGTCACGAAGCGTATATTTCCGAAAATCATATCTCAAGACTGACACACAGGATTTCAGTCATTTTGGTACCATTCGAAAGAGAATTCACGGTAGATTCTAATTCCACTTTAAATTTTGAGTTTTCGTCAATTTAAACGATTTTTAGACTCATTTAAAATTTACCCCACTAACAGTGTAGTGTCACGAAGCGTATATTTCCGAAAATCATATCTCAAGACTGACACACAGGATTTCAGTCATTTTGGTACCATTCGAAAGAGAATTCACGGTAGATTCTAATTCCACTTTAAATTTTGAGTTTTCGTCAATTTAAACGATTTTTAGACTCATTTAAAATTTACCCCACTAACAGTGTAGTGTCACGAAGCGTATATTTCCGAAAATCATATCTCAAGACTGACACACAGGATTTCAGTCATTTTGGTACCATTCGAAAGAGAATTCACGGTAGATTCTAATTCCACTTTAAATTTTGAGTTTTCGTCAATTTAAACGATTTTTAGACTCATTTAAAATTTACCCCACTAACAGTGTAGTGTCACGAAGCGTATATTTCCGAAAATCATATCTCAAGACTGACACACAGGATTTCAGTCATTTTGGTACCATTCGAAAGAGAATTCACGGTAGATTCTAATTCCACTTTAAATTTTGAGTTTTCGTCAATTTAAACGATTTTTAGACTCATTTAAAATTTACCCCACTAACAGTGTAGTGTCACGAAGCGTATATTTCCGAAAATCATATCTCAAGACTGACACACAGGATTTCAGTCATTTTGGTACCATTCGAAAGAGAATTCACGGTAGATTCTAATTCCACTTTAAATTTTGAGTTTTCGTCAATTTAAACGATTTTTAGACTCATTTAAAATTTACCCCACTAACAGTGTAGTGTCACGAAGCGTATATTTCCGAAAATCATATCTCAAGACTGACACACAGGATTTCAGTCATTTTGGTACCATTCGAAAGAGAATTCACGGTAGATTCTAATTCCACTTTAAATTTTGAGTTTTCGTCAATTTAAACGATTTTTAGACTCATTTAAAATTTACCCCACTAACAGTGTAGTGTCACGAAGCGTATATTTCCGAAAATCATATCTCAAGACTGACACACAGGATTTCAGTCATTTTGGTACCATTCGAAAGAGAATTCACGGTAGATTCTAATTCCACTTTAAATTTTGAGTTTTCGTCAATTTAAACGATTTTTAGACTCATTTAAAATTTACCCCACTAACAGTGTAGTGTCACGAAGCGTATATTTCCGAAAATCATATCTCAAGACTGACACACAGGATTTCAGTCATTTTGGTACCATTCGAAAGAGAATTCACGGTAGATTCTAATTCCACTTTAAATTTTGAGTTTTCGTCAATTTAAACGATTTTTAGACTCATTTAAAATTTACCCCACTAACAGTGTAGTGTCACGAAGCGTATATTTCCGAAAATCATATCTCAAGACTGACACACAGGATTTCAGTCATTTTGGTACCATTCGAAAGAGAATTCACGGTAGATTCTAATTCCACTTTAAATTTTGAGTTTTCGTCAATTTAAACGATTTTTAGACTCATTTAAAATTTACCCCACTAACAGTGTAGTGTCACGAAGCGTATATTTCCGAAAATCATATCTCAAGACTGACACACAGGATTTCAGTCATTTTGGTACCATTCGAAAGAGAATTCACGGTAGATTCTAATTCCACTTTAAATTTTGAGTTTTCGTCAATTTAAACGATTTTTAGACTCATTTAAAATTTACCCCACTAACAGTGTAGTGTCACGAAGCGTATATTTCCGAAAATCATATCTCAAGACTGACACACAGGATTTCAGTCATTTTGGTACCATTCGAAAGAGAATTCACGGTAGATTCTAATTCCACTTTAAATTTTGAGTTTTCGTCAATTTAAACGATTTTTAGACTCATTTAAAATTTACCCCACTAACAGTGTAGTGTCACGAAGCGTATATTTCCGAAAATCATATCTCAAGACTGACACACAGGATTTCAGTCATTTTGGTACCATTCGAAAGAGAATTCACGGTAGATTCTAATTCCACTTTAAATTTTGAGTTTTCGTCAATTTAAACGATTTTTAGACTCATTTAAAATTTACCCCACTAACAGTGTAGTGTCACGAAGCGTATATTTCCGAAAATCATATCTCAAGACTGACACACAGGATTTCAGTCATTTTGGTACCATTCGAAAGAGAATTCACGGTAGATTCTAATTCCACTTTAAATTTTGAGTTTTCGTCAATTTAAACGATTTTTAGACTCATTTAAAATTTACCCCACTAACAGTGTAGTGTCACGAAGCGTATATTTCCGAAAATCATATCTCAAGACTGACACACAGGATTTCAGTCATTTTGGTACCATTCGAAAGAGAATTCACGGTAGATTCTAATTCCACTTTAAATTTTGAGTTTTCGTCAATTTAAACGATTTTTAGACTCATTTAAAATTTACCCCACTAACAGTGTAGTGTCACGAAGCGTATATTTCCGAAAATCATATCTCAAGACTGACACACAGGATTTCAGTCATTTTGGTACCATTCGAAAGAGAATTCACGGTAGATTCTAATTCCACTTTAAATTTTGAGTTTTCGTCAATTTAAACGATTTTTAGACTCATTTAAAATTTACCCCACTAACAGTGTAGTGTCACGAAGCGTATATTTCCGAAAATCATATCTCAAGACTGACACACAGGATTTCAGTCATTTTGGTACCATTCGAAAGAGAATTCACGGTAGATTCTAATTCCACTTTAAATTTTGAGTTTTCGTCAATTTAAACGATTTTTAGACTCATTTAAAATTTACCCCACTAACAGTGTAGTGTCACGAAGCGTATATTTCCGAAAATCATATCTCAAGACTGACACACAGGATTTCAGTCATTTTGGTACCATTCGAAAGAGAATTCACGGTAGATTCTAATTCCACTTTAAATTTTGAGTTTTCGTCAATTTAAACGATTTTTAGACTCATTTAAAATTTACCCCACTAACAGTGTAGTGTCACGAAGCGTATATTTCCGAAAATCATATCTCAAGACTGACACACAGGATTTCAGTCATTTTGGTACCATTCGAAAGAGAATTCACGGTAGATTCTAATTCCACTTTAAATTTTGAGTTTTCGTCAATTTAAACGATTTTTAGACTCATTTAAAATTTACCCCACTAACAGTGTAGTGTCACGAAGCGTATATTTCCGAAAATCATATCTCAAGACTGACACACAGGATTTCAGTCATTTTGGTACCATTCGAAAGAGAATTCACGGTAGATTCTAATTCCACTTTAAATTTTGAGTTTTCGTCAATTTAAACGATTTTTAGACTCATTTAAAATTTACCCCACTAACAGTGTAGTGTCACGAAGCGTATATTTCCGAAAATCATATCTCAAGACTGACACACAGGATTTCAGTCATTTTGGTACCATTCGAAAGAGAATTCACGGTAGATTCTAATTCCACTTTAAATTTTGAGTTTTCGTCAATTTAAACGATTTTTAGACTCATTTAAAATTTACCCCACTAACAGTGTAGTGTCACGAAGCGTATATTTCCGAAAATCATATCTCAAGACTGACACACAGGATTTCAGTCATTTTGGTACCATTCGAAAGAGAATTCACGGTAGATTCTAATTCCACTTTAAATTTTGAGTTTTCGTCAATTTAAACGATTTTTAGACTCATTTAAAATTTACCCCACTAACAGTGTAGTGTCACGAAGCGTATATTTCCGAAAATCATATCTCAAGACTGACACACAGGATTTCAGTCATTTTGGTACCATTCGAAAGAGAATTCACGGTAGATTCTAATTCCACTTTAAATTTTGAGTTTTCGTCAATTTAAACGATTTTTAGACTCATTTAAAATTTACCCCACTAACAGTGTAGTGTCACGAAGCGTATATTTCCGAAAATCATATCTCAAGACTGACACACAGGATTTCAGTCATTTTGGTACCATTCGAAAGAGAATTCACGGTAGATTCTAATTCCACTTTAAATTTTGAGTTTTCGTCAATTTAAACGATTTTTAGACTCATTTAAAATTTACCCCACTAACAGTGTAGTGTCACGAAGCGTATATTTCCGAAAATCATATCTCAAGACTGACACACAGGATTTCAGTCATTTTGGTACCATTCGAAAGAGAATTCACGGTAGATTCTAATTCCACTTTAAATTTTGAGTTTTCGTCAATTTAAACGATTTTTAGACTCATTTAAAATTTACCCCACTAACAGTGTAGTGTCACGAAGCGTATATTTCCGAAAATCATATCTCAAGACTGACACACAGGATTTCAGTCATTTTGGTACCATTCGAAAGAGAATTCACGGTAGATTCTAATTCCACTTTAAATTTTGAGTTTTCGTCAATTTAAACGATTTTTAGACTCATTTAAAATTTACCCCACTAACAGTGTAGTGTCACGAAGCGTATATTTCCGAAAATCATATCTCAAGACTGACACACAGGATTTCAGTCATTTTGGTACCATTCGAAAGAGAATTCACGGTAGATTCTAATTCCACTTTAAATTTTGAGTTTTCGTCAATTTAAACGATTTTTAGACTCATTTAAAATTTACCCCACTAACAGTGTAGTGTCACGAAGCGTATATTTCCGAAAATCATATCTCAAGACTGACACACAGGATTTCAGTCATTTTGGTACCATTCGAAAGAGAATTCACGGTAGATTCTAATTCCACTTTAAATTTTGAGTTTTCGTCAATTTAAACGATTTTTAGACTCATTTAAAATTTACCCCACTAACAGTGTAGTGTCACGAAGCGTATATTTCCGAAAATCATATCTCAAGACTGACACACAGGATTTCAGTCATTTTGGTACCATTCGAAAGAGAATTCACGGTAGATTCTAATTCCACTTTAAATTTTGAGTTTTCGTCAATTTAAACGATTTTTAGACTCATTTAAAATTTACCCCACTAACAGTGTAGTGTCACGAAGCGTATATTTCCGAAAATCATATCTCAAGACTGACACACAGGATTTCAGTCATTTTGGTACCATTCGAAAGAGAATTCACGGTAGATTCTAATTCCACTTTAAATTTTGAGTTTTCGTCAATTTAAACGATTTTTAGACTCATTTAAAATTTACCCCACTAACAGTGTAGTGTCACGAAGCGTATATTTCCGAAAATCATATCTCAAGACTGACACACAGGATTTCAGTCATTTTGGTACCATTCGAAAGAGAATTCACGGTAGATTCTAATTCCACTTTAAATTTTGAGTTTTCGTCAATTTAAACGATTTTTAGACTCATTTAAAATTTACCCCACTAACAGTGTAGTGTCACGAAGCGTATATTTCCGAAAATCATATCTCAAGACTGACACACAGGATTTCAGTCATTTTGGTACCATTCGAAAGAGAATTCACGGTAGATTCTAATTCCACTTTAAATTTTGAGTTTTCGTCAATTTAAACGATTTTTAGACTCATTTAAAATTTACCCCACTAACAGTGTAGTGTCACGAAGCGTATATTTCCGAAAATCATATCTCAAGACTGACACACAGGATTTCAGTCATTTTGGTACCATTCGAAAGAGAATTCACGGTAGATTCTAATTCCACTTTAAATTTTGAGTTTTCGTCAATTTAAACGATTTTTAGACTCATTTAAAATTTACCCCACTAACAGTGTAGTGTCACGAAGCGTATATTTCCGAAAATCATATCTCAAGACTGACACACAGGATTTCAGTCATTTTGGTACCATTCGAAAGAGAATTCACGGTAGATTCTAATTCCACTTTAAATTTTGAGTTTTCGTCAATTTAAACGATTTTTAGACTCATTTAAAATTTACCCCACTAACAGTGTAGTGTCACGAAGCGTATATTTCCGAAAATCATATCTCAAGACTGACACACAGGATTTCAGTCATTTTGGTACCATTCGAAAGAGAATTCACGGTAGATTCTAATTCCACTTTAAATTTTGAGTTTTCGTCAATTTAAACGATTTTTAGACTCATTTAAAATTTACCCCACTAACAGTGTAGTGTCACGAAGCGTATATTTCCGAAAATCATATCTCAAGACTGACACACAGGATTTCAGTCATTTTGGTACCATTCGAAAGAGAAGGCGACGCAGATTCTTAATCAGCTTTAAATTTTGAGTTTTCGTCAATTTAAACGATGTTTAGACTCATTTAAAATTTACCCCACTAACAGTGTAGTGTCACGAAGCGTATATTTCCGAAAATCATATCTCAAGACTGACACACAGGATTTCAGTCATTTTGGTACCATTCGAAAGAGAATTCACGGTAGATTCTAATTCCACTTTAAATTTTGAGTTTTCGTCAATTTAAACGATTTTTAGACTCATTTAAAATTTACCCCACTAACAGTGTAGTGTCACGAAGCGTATATTTCCGAAAATCATATCTCAAGACTGACACACAGGATTTCAGTCATTTTGGTACCATTCGAAAGAGAATTCACGGTAGATTCTAATTCCACTTTAAATTTTGAGTTTTCGTCAATTTAAACGATTTTTAGACTCATTTAAAATTTACCCCACTAACAGTGTAGTGTCACGAAGCGTATATTTCCGAAAATCATATCTCAAGACTGACACACAGGATTTCAGTCATTTTGGTACCATTCGAAAGAGAATTCACGGTAGATTCTAATTCCACTTTAAATTTTGAGTTTTCGTCAATTTAAACGATGTTTAGACTCATTTAAAATTTACCCCACTAACAGTGTAGTGTCACGAAGCGTATATTTCCGAAAATCATATCTCAAGACTGACACACAGGATTTCAGTCATTTTGGTACCATTCGAAAGAGAATTCACGGTAGATTCTAATTCCACTTTAAATTTTGAGTTTTCGTCAATTTAAACGATTTTTAGACTCATTTAAAATTTACCCCACTAACAGTGTAGTGTCACGAAGCGTATATTTCCGAAAATCATATCTCAAGACTGACACACAGGATTTCAGTCATTTTGGTACCATTCGAAAGAGAATTCACGGTAGATTCTAATTCCACTTTAAATTTTGAGTTTTCGTCAATTTAAACGATTTTTAGACTCATTTAAAATTTACCCCACTAACAGTGTAGTGTCACGAAGCGTATATTTCCGAAAATCATATCTCAAGACTGACACACAGGATTTCAGTCATTTTGGTACCATTCGAAAGAGAATTCACGGTAGATTCTAATTCCACTTTAAATTTTGAGTTTTCGTCAATTTAAACGATTTTTAGACTCATTTAAAATTTACCCCACTAACAGTGTAGTGTCACGAAGCGTATATTTCCGAAAATCATATCTCAAGACTGACACACAGGATTTCAGTCATTTTGGTACCATTCGAAAGAGAATTCACGGTAGATTCTAATTCCACTTTAAATTTTGAGTTTTCGTCAATTTAAACGATTTTTAGACTCATTTAAAATTTACCCCACTAACAGTGTAGTGTCACGAAGCGTATATTTCCGAAAATCATATCTCAAGACTGACACACAGGATTTCAGTCATTTTGGTACCATTCGAAAGAGAATTCACGGTAGATTCTAATTCCACTTTAAATTTTGAGTTTTCGTCAATTTAAACGATTTTTAGACTCATTTAAAATTTACCCCACTAACAGTGTAGTGTCACGAAGCGTATATTTCCGAAAATCATATCTCAAGACTGACACACAGGATTTCAGTCATTTTGGTACCATTCGAAAGAGAAGGCGACGCAGATTCTTAATCAGCTTTAAATTTTGAGTTTTCGTCAATTTAAACGATGTTTAGACTCATTTAAAATTTACCCCACTAACAGTGTAGTGTCACGAAGCGTATATTTCCGAAAATCATATCTCAAGACTGACACACAGGATTTCAGTCATTTTGGTACCATTCGAAAGAGAATTCACGGTAGATTCTAATTCCACTTTAAATTTTGAGTTTTCGTCAATTTAAACGATGTTTAGACTCATTTAAAATTTACCCCACTAACAGTGTAGTGTCACGAAGCGTATATTTCCGAAAATCATATCTCAAGACTGACACACAGGATTTCAGTCATTTTGGTACCATTCGAAAGAGAATTCACGGTAGATTCTAATTCCACTTTAAATTTTGAGTTTTCGTCAATTTAAACGATTTTTAGACTCATTTAAAATTTACCCCACTAACAGTGTAGTGTCACGAAGCGTATATTTCCGAAAATCATATCTCAAGACTGACACACAGGATTTCAGTCATTTTGGTACCATTCGAAAGAGAATTCACGGTAGATTCTAATTCCACTTTAAATTTTGAGTTTTCGTCAATTTAAACGATTTTTAGACTCATTTAAAATTTACCCCACTAACAGTGTAGTGTCACGAAGCGTATATTTCCGAAAATCATATCTCAAGACTGACACACAGGATTTCAGTCATTTTGGTACCATTCGAAAGAGAATTCACGGTAGATTCTAATTCCACTTTAAATTTTGAGTTTTCGTCAATTTAAACGATTTTTAGACTCATTTAAAATTTACCCCACTAACAGTGTAGTGTCACGAAGCGTATATTTCCGAAAATCATATCTCAAGACTGACACACAGGATTTCAGTCATTTTGGTACCATTCGAAAGAGAATTCACGGTAGATTCTAATTCCACTTTAAATTTTGAGTTTTCGTCAATTTAAACGATTTTTAGACTCATTTAAAATTTACCCCACTAACAGTGTAGTGTCACGAAGCGTATATTTCCGAAAATCATATCTCAAGACTGACACACAGGATTTCAGTCATTTTGGTACCATTCGAAAGAGAATTCACGGTAGATTCTAATTCCACTTTAAATTTTGAGTTTTCTTCAATTTAAACGATTTTTAGACTCATTTAAAATTTACCCCACTAACAGTGTAGTGTCACGAAGCGTATATTTCCGAAAATCATATCTCAAGACTGACACACAGGATTTCAGTCATTTTGGTACCATTCGAAAGAGAATTCACGGTAGATTCTAATTCCACTTTAAATTTTGAGTTTTCGTCAATTTAAACGATGTTTAGACTCATTTAAAATTTACCCCACTAACAGTGTAGTGTCACGAAGCGTATATTTCCGAAAATCATATCTCAAGACTGACACACAGGATTTCAGTCATTTTGGTACCATTCGAAAGAGAATTCACGGTAGATTCTAATTCCACTTTAAATTTTGAGTTTTCGTCAATTTAAACGATGTTTAGACTCATTTAAAATTTACCCCACTAACAGTGTAGTGTCACGAAGCGTATATTTCCGAAAATCATATCTCAAGACTGACACACAGGATTTCAGTCATTTTGGTACCATTCGAAAGAGAATTCACGGTAGATTCTAATTCCACTTTAAATTTTGAGTTTTCGTCAATTTAAACGATTTTTAGACTCATTTAAAATTTACCCCACTAACAGTGTAGTGTCACGAAGCGTATATTTCCGAAAATCATATCTCAAGACTGACACACAGGATTTCAGTCATTTTGGTACCATTCGAAAGAGAATTCACGGTAGATTCTAATTCCACTTTAAATTTTGAGTTTTCGTCAATTTAAACGATTTTTAGACTCATTTAAAATTTACCCCACTAACAGTGTAGTGTCACGAAGCGTATATTTCCGAAAATCATATCTCAAGACTGACACACAGGATTTCAGTCATTTTGGTACCATTCGAAAGAGAAGGCGACGCAGATTCTTAATCAGCTTTAAATTTTGAGTTTTCGTCAACTTAAAAGGATTTTAGACTCATTTAAAATTTACCACGCTAACAGTGTAGTGTCACGAAGCGTATATTTCCGAAAATCATATCTCAAGACTGACACACAGGATTTCAGTCATTTTGGTACCATTCGAAAGAGAATTCACGGTAGATTCTAATTCCACTTTAAATTTTGAGTTTTCGTCAATTTAAACGATTTTTAGACTCATTTAAAATTTACCCCACTAACAGTGTAGTGTCACGAAGCGTATATTTCCGAAAATCATATCTCAAGACTGACACACAGGATTTCAGTCATTTTGGTACCATTCGAAAGAGAATTCACGGTAGATTCTAATTCCACTTTAAATTTTGAGTTTTCGTCAATTTAAACGATTTTTAGACTCATTTAAAATTTACCCCACTAACAGTGTAGTGTCACGAAGCGTATATTTCCGAAAATCATATCTCAAGACTGACACACAGGATTTCAGTCATTTTGGTACCATTCGAAAGAGAATTCACGGTAGATTCTAATTCCACTTTAAATTTTGAGTTTTCGTCAATTTAAACGATTTTTAGACTCATTTAAAATTTACCCCACTAACAGTGTAGTGTCACGAAGCGTATATTTCCGAAAATCATATCTCAAGACTGACACACAGGATTTCAGTCATTTTGGTACCATTCGAAAGAGAATTCACGGTAGATTCTAATTCCACTTTAAATTTTGAGTTTTCGTCAATTTAAACGATTTTTAGACTCATTTAAAATTTACCCCACTAACAGTGTAGTGTCACGAAGCGTATATTTCCGAAAATCATATCTCAAGACTGACACACAGGATTTCAGTCATTTTGGTACCATTCGAAAGAGAAGGCGACGCAGATTCTTAATCAGCTTTAAATTTTGAGTTTTCGTCAACTTAAAAGGATTTTAGACTCATTTAAAATTTACCACGCTAACAGTGTAGTGTCACGAAGCGTATATTTCCGAAAATCATATCTCAAGACTGACACACAGGATTTCAGTCATTTTGGTACCATTCGAAAGAGAATTCACGGTAGATTCTAATTCCACTTTAAATTTTGAGTTTTCGTCAATTTAAACGATTTTTAGACTCATTTAAAATTTACCCCACTAACAGTGTAGTGTCACGAAGCGTATATTTCCGAAAATCATATCTCAAGACTGACACACAGGATTTCAGTCATTTTGGTACCATTCGAAAGAGAAGGCGACGCAGATTCTTAATCAGCTTTAAATTTTGAGTTTTCGTCAACTTAAAAGGATTTTAGACTCATTTAAAGTTTACCATGCTAACAGTGTAGTGTCACGAAACGCATATTTGTGGGCTGCTAAGACTTTGTGGGCTGCTAAGACTTTGCGGGCTACTAAGAGTTTGCGCTGCTAAGAATTTGAGCGCTGCTAAGAAATTTGCGCTGCTAAGAATTTGTGGGCTGCTAAGAGTTTGCGCGCTGCTAAAATGTTGCGGGCTTCTAAGAGTTTGCGCTGCTAAGAAATTTGCGCTGCTAAGAAATTTTCGCTACTAATAGTTTGCGCGCTGCTAAGAGTTTGCGCGCTGCAAAGAAATTTGCGCTGCTAAGAAATTTGCGCTGCTTAGAAATTTGCGCTGCTAAGAAATTTGCGCTGCTAAGAAATTTGTGCTGCTAAGAATTTGCGGGCTTCTAAGAGTTTGCGCTGCTAAGAATTTGCGCGCTGCGAAGAAATTTGCGCTGCTAAGAAATTTCGCAGATTTCTATTGTGTTCAGTATTGAAATTGTGAATATTTATCTGAAATTAGAAAAGAACAATAAAATAAACATTTCAAAAAATCCTGATAAATTTTCGACCCTTCGCTTCACGTGTTCCCGCTAAAAAAAAACTCGCTTCATTCCTCTATTTTCTCATTGACATTCTAGACGACAGGATTCAAAAAAAGAATGATATTTTACTACTTAATGGACTGTAAGTATCCCTTATTATCTTAGAAAAAATTCAAATGTGTTTCCAAGTTTTCTATTTCACCATTCATCTACTCGCCGCCATTTCGATAATTTGGTTTTGCTCCTGCAATGATCGTAACCGCGAGCAAATCCATTTGCAAAGACGGCAAGCACTTCGAAATCGACAACGGGAAGCGGTGATATCGGGAAAAAGTGTGCGGAGCGTTATTGAGACAGAGGTGGAGAGTGAAGAATCTCAATGCCCCAGGTTAGAGGATTTTAAATTGAAGTGTCACGCTGTCTTTAAGAAAAATCGAATTTCTCAACAGATTTTCAGACTAACATGTGTTCGAATGACACCACGACTGAAAAACAATGAACAAAATGATCTTTACCAAAGGTTGAACAAAAATGACGCGAGTATTGAGAATTTAGAAAAGGAGAAGCCTCCGTGTGTTGAAATGGTTGAAGAAATGAAAAAGAGTGGGTCAAAGGAAACCGATAGTGAAGATAAAGTTGAATTGAAGAACTCTGCAGGTTAGGTTAATTAATTTTTTTTTGAATAATGTATCAAATGTATCAAATTTTAGAAGAAGATCGTCAACAAAAATTCTAAGCAATAAAAATGTTCAATTATTTCTCCAATGTATTTTTTAAATTCTTGTATTTAGGGTGAGTAAATTAGAAGGTATTCAATCCAAAGCGTTATTATATATTTCATAAAATATGTTATTCTTCTTGAAAATGGGACTACAATGTGATATTTTAATTATTATTTTCTCCAAACTCTGTTCAAACTTTCGAAATGATTATTGACTGATGTTCTCATCTGAAGATCCTTTCCATCGAGTGATTTGAGTATTCGTTTGTCCTGCAATATTCAGTTTTTGAATTAAAATCGAGGGGGTTTCAAAGTTCAGAAAATAACTTTTCTAGAAAATAACCGAGAAAAAAATGGGGCGAGAATAATGTAGGATTGTAGTAAAAGCTCAAATAGAAACCAGGAAACACGTTCTTTGAAACTGTTGTTAATACTGGAAATATAGATCCAGATTGCTATAAGTGATAAACTTTGGCTGAAAGTTGCAAGGCAAGTGAGTGGGAATAGTGCTCGGGAAGTTGCGTAGATATCAGACATCTGGAAATCTTTTCCAATAAAAATATTTCGATTTAAACTTACAATGAATCGTTGTTCAAGGGTTACTGTCTCAATAGTTGACTTGTAATGTTTTAGAGAAATTTTCCAAGCAAATATTAAGAGCTGAAATCATTATTAAATTTATTTTTGTGATCTTAGAGCTCACAATAAAAGATAAGGTATCGACTACAGTTATGAAAATAGTTGCGAGCAATTGAGAACCATCTGAAAACTAATTTCCGTTTTTTTTTTCTTTTGAATTTTGAATAGATATTCGAACTTATATGGAACATGAAGGGGAGCCTTATACATATGAGAAAACAAATGACTCCAAGAAGAAAAAATAAAATATTCCATCTTTGACGATGACCTGTTTGAAAATTGCAGGAAATACGGTCTGCAAGGTTCGTAGAAAAAACTATTGTATTATTAATATAACGAAAATTTACCAATTGAGAAACATAATAGGGATAACGATTGAAGAACAAATCCAACACCGTGTAAGTATGAAGAAAATAATATTATTTCTGAAAAACTAAAAATTGAGACGTCGGAGTTTTTAAGACTTGCATATCTAGTACTCATTTCTTTTTCTAGGTCATTGATTTTGAGACAAAGAAAAGTGTATTTTAATAAAAATATTCAGATTTATCTTGTTTTAATTCTACAATTTTGAAGATTTTTTTTCAATTTTAAACTTGACTTAAAAATTTTCGAAATTGTGTTTTGGGTTTCTAGACGTTTCTGAACGTTGGTTTTGTACCTTAATATTTTCTAATCATTTTTATCGAATTCAATCATTTTTATAAGAGCAAAATTTGAGAAAATGGTCAAATTCGATCGATGTGCATTAGGGCGCACTTGCAACATCCCGTGTGGCGGGAATTAATACTGGTTCTTCAAAATAAGCACTTTTGTTGGAAATTTATTAGATTAGCCAGAAAAATATGATTTTTAGAAATTTAACGCGGATCAGTTAGATAACCCAAACTGACAGACTGCCTTTGAAGAAAACTGACAGACTGCCAGAATGATTCTTTGAAAATGCATACCATTATTCGCATTATCACCCAAAATGAGGCTAGTAATGATCTTAAAAATACTAGTAATTGTCATAATAAACATTGATAAACCAAAAGATGATAATGATATTTGACAAATTCGATTCCATTTTTTAGTTGAGTATAGAAAATGAGCGAAAAATATACATGAAATTATAGATAAAGCATCGAAGAATAGAAGAATAATTGCCAGAACAATCGCGTAGTAGTCCATTTTTAGAATGGTTATTACAACAATTATTTTGAGGTGGGTTAGCCACATTCGTGAGAAATTCGTGTTTTGATCTTTGCCAGATTCTGAGAATGCGCTGTTCCAGACGAAAATAAAAATGTTATTTTTTCTCATGTACTTGATAAGAATTGTTTTAAAATTCGTTGAGCTCAATACGAAAACCTTTAAATTTAAATTTCTTTTATATATCTAATACCTCATATCATTTTCTCCATATTTCAGCTTGTTTTTTGTGTTGCATTTTCCGATTTTCAGAACTTGAAAATTTTCATTGATAGAATTGAATATTTTATTAAAATAACACATAACAGGAAGTTATGTTATAAATTATCCCTGAACAGTCCACATCTTTTTCAAGCTCTCAAAATGATTATTGGCTGATGTTTTAGTCTGAAGAGCTTTTCCATCAAGTGTTCTCAGCAAATGCTTGTGCTGAAATATTTGAATTTTAGAATTAAAAATCCAAACTTTTCGAAGTTCAAACCTTTCTAGAAAAGAATCGCACTAAAAATGGAGCTACAAAAATATAAGTTTGAAGAACAAAATCCGCGAAAAAAATTGAAATTATTATGTTATCCGTGTCGTCAGTTGAAATATTGGCCCAAATGGGCAGAAGCGACAGACACTTGCTGAAACTTGCTAAACAAGCAACCGGGAGAAGTGATCGGGAAGTTGTGTAAACATTCGATATCTAGAAATTAAAAGGTTGTGGCTTCCAGAAACTTTCAAAAAATACCATATATCTCTTCTCCAGTGTTACAGATCCAATAGTTGCTCCATAAGTTTTTAAAGAAGTTCTCCAAGCAAATATCAAAATCTGAAAATTAAGGCATTGTATGTAAACATGAAATTTTCTTAGTTCTTACAGTGAAAGATATGCAATCAACAGTTGTAACGATAACGAGTGAGATTTGTCGAAAACTGCCTGAAGTTGAATTATTAGAGTGAAAACTTATTTTAAAAATGGAATACATACGAAAATTCCACATGCATGTGAGCCAAAGACAAATTAGAATGCAAAGTAAGCCAAGAATTGAGAAGGAAACTTCCCATTTTTTATAAGATGTTCGGTAGTTCGAAGAGATGCGCTCTGGAAAATATATTGGGAATCTTAGGTCCAAATTGTTGTAAATTCTAATTTTCTTATTTTCGGCAATATTAAGCGTGTTTCGATGGAAACAATTCAAATTGATGCAAGTGTGCTGTATTGGAAATCATTTTTTTTGAACAGCGTGAAAAAACGTCTTTCAAACAAACGACACGCCACACGTGTGGGCAATGGGGAGGTATGCGTTGCGTTGTCTTATTATCCCTCACCATACACTATTTCGCAAAATAGGTAATTTAACGTTTATGAAGCCGATTTTGTGAGACAATAATAGCATATTTTAACTACTAAAATTTTTTTCCCTCAATTTATCTCAAATCTCGCACATTTTGGAATACAAAACAAAATATTAGTTGTTTACAAAATCTGTTATATAAACGTGAAAAACCTGTGTCAAAAAAACGAAACGCCACGCGTGAGGGCAATGGGAAGGGTTGCGTTGCGTTGTATTATTATCCCTCGCCACACACTATTTCGCAAAATAGGGAATTTCACGTTTATGAAGCCGAATTTGTGAGACAACAATAGCATTCTCGAATTCTGTATTCGCGCCAGACATTTTTATAAAATTAGGAATTTTATTTCTGAAAAAATGATCTTATACCCTTTAACGCCTCTTCAAGAAACATAATTACACTAATTTTTTTTATTAATTACATGAAATTTCCAAAAAAGCAATATTCCCTAACATTTTATTAAATTCAACTCACCAAGGGAAAAACATAAAAGCGAGAACGATTGAAGAACATATCCAACATTGTGAAGAAAATTTAAAATGAAACCAGCGACTGAAATTAGAATCAGCTCGTTTTTATCAGATGGGTTTTTTTTGAAAGTTTTAAATTCAGACCTCCTCCACTTGAAATGCTCATCAAAATCATATTAACAATAATGTTCATAACACTAGTAACTGTCATTATAAACATGGATAGGCAAAAAAATGCCATAGATGTTCGACAAATTCGATTCCATTGTTTATTTGAGTAGATAAAATGTGCAAAAAATAGACATGAAATTAGAGATAAAATATCGAGAAATAGAAGAACATATGCTAGAACAACCGCGTAGTTCATTTTTAAATAATGAAAATACTGATGATTTTGCAATAAATTATTACATGGTGATAAATGGCCAAAGGCGTGAGAATGGAAAGGTGATCCTTGGAGTTGTTATTATTGGAAAACACGTGGGAAATAAAAATAAAGTTCTGCAACATTACCTTGACTGAATATTCTCGCTGGGATTTTTTTCCAGAGATTTTATAGGATTATACACCCCCCCCCCCCCCCCCTCCTCGTTGAAAAAATTTGGCAGATCTATTGGAAAATGATTTTTGAAAAATCATAAAATTAGAATCCGCTATTCTTCTTTTAAAGGAGGAATGAGGGGACGAAATAAATGGTTTTAAATTGATGAAAGTATGAGTTAATAAATGAAAAAAAATCGAAAATGGCGAAAAAAATCAGAAAGAAAAACAATCGATAAAACCTTACAAGATGGCCGTAGAACCGCTTGTGGTTTCTAGGTCATTTGTTTGTATTTTTTGTCGACTTGAAAATAGTTGCTCAAATTTTGATATTCTATCTTTATCAATCTCTCCACACGGCTTTCAGTTGCTCAAAATAAACATCCTGTTCAAGTGCCGGATTGAGAATTATGCCATTGATGCTGCGAATTTGGGTTGCCTCAATTGTAGACACCTTTGAGACGTGGAAACGGAACGTGGTCAGGACCTGAAATAACCATTTCTGAAAAAAAGATGGTCCGAACCAACCTGTTTCTTGAATTTGGGATGAATTAACAAAATAGCCCATGGAAATGTCATGCAGTAAATATTGATCATCTGGAAATATTAACAAAATTGTTTCAGTATAGAGTTAAAGTATTTTTGTACCAAATCGATAATGAAAAACAAATATGGACGAGTGGCTTCATCAGAAAAAAGATTGCTGATCCACACGTTTGAAAGAATAATAATTCTGAAAATGATGCTGAAAATCGACGGAGGAAGGATACATTGGCACCATTGATAGGCGACGGCGAGCTGAAATTGAGACGGAATTTAGGAATTTCAAAATAAAAATTAACCTGATAACGATATTGCAGCTTAATTTTAGCATGAGTTTTGAAATATAATCTTTTAGAATAGTAGTAAAGGAAGATCAAAGTCTGAAAGTTTCTTTTTGTTGAATTAAAATTCAGGTTTTTTTAAATTTACAAAGAAGTTCGAGATTTCTAGCACGTTTGTAACTATGAACATGAACTGCTGGCCAAATCCATTTTCATCGTATTCGAAGAAATATATTTGACAGAATGCTCCAAATTGTGAAAGCAGGAAGAAAATGGAAAACAAGATCGTAAACTTATTTGTGCTATGGAACTTTGGGGAAATAATGCTTATCAGTTTTTCTAAAAAATTACAAAATTTTTGAGGTTAGGAAGGCGGTAGCTTCCGAAAGTACCCAATGATGAGAGAAATTCGGATGTGACTAGAATGAATCCACCGTAAGAGCGGATGCAGAGCCAAATATGACGACGTGCTATAAATAATAATTTATTTGAATTAATTCATTGTGTAAATATCTCACATGTTCCGAAAGTTGTTTCGTCGTACACAACAAACCCATCATTCAACATTTCTAGAAATACACCACCAGATGTCGTGCACAAAATAGTTAGTCCCAATATAACAAAACCCAAGCAGAATCTAAAATATGACCGTTCTATTTTGAAATGTATATATATTTTAATATATTACCTCGAATAACAGCTGACAATCTTTTTCAAAACTACTATATAAAAGCAGAATGGCAGTGAAATTAAAGCAATAATGATGGAAATAAACTGAGCAACAAGAACAAGAATGCACGGGTTCATAGTTTGTAAAACGATTTATTCTTCAAAATAAAAAATTAAATGATTAATCTTTAAGCATCAAATATAGCACCTTGTGGGTGGGGCATGTTGAAGCGCTCACTTTTAGCGATAATCAGGTAAAACAATAGTACATCGAAATTTGAGAGCTCTACAAATTTTATATCATTTTGTATTAGTGAATCAGAAGTGTCCCAAAACAACATGTTTATACACATTAATGTATCTGAGAAATGAAACAAACGTTTCTTTTCAGAAGTTGTGCTTTAAAGTCAGTGTGCCAGTTAATTTGACCCTGCCTGATTTCAATTTAAAAAATAGGAATTTTCCCGCAGTGCTTAGTGCACTTTATGCACAATAATACTGAAAAATAATTGACTGAAAATGAGTCCAAAACTGCAAAAATCAAAATTTGAATGCGCTTATTTTATTGCTCACGAAGCACTTAGAAACGTTCATTTTAAGTAAAACACTAGTACATCAACATTTGAGAGCTCTACAAATGTTGCATCATTTTGTATAAGTGAATCGAAAGTTTCAAAAACAACATGTTTTTTCACATTAGAAACCGAAAAAAAGTTTTTTTTTTCATAAGTTGTATTTTAAAAACGATGTACTGTACTAGTTAAGCTGCGTTTCCCGCCAACTCCTGCGAAATCCGACGCGCATTCAAATTTTGATTTTTGCAGTTTTGGACTCATTTTCAGTAATTTATTTTTCAATATTATTTCGCATTAAGTGCACAAATGCGGGCAAGTACTTATTTTTAAAATTGAAATCAGGCAGGGTCAAGTTAACTGGCACACTAACTTTAAAATACAACTTCTGAAAAAAAAAAAGTTTGTTTTATTTCTCAGATACATTAATGTGTATAAGATTGTTTTGTTGCATGTTATTTTGGGACACTTCTGATTTACTAATACAAAATTATATAAAATTTGTAGAGCTCTCAAATTTCTATGTACTGTTGTTTTACCTGAATATCGCAAAATGAAAATATTTTTAACTCTGAACTGAAGAAATTTTGATAATATTTCCAGATGATCAATATTTATTGTATGATCTTTCCATGGGATGTTTTGTTGAGTCATCCTAAATGCAGGAAACAGGTTGGTTCGGTCTATCTTATGCTGAACAGTAATTATTTCAGGTCCTGAAAATGTTTTGTTTCTGCGGCTCAAAAATGAATACATTTGAGGTGATCAGCAGCATGAGTGGAAATATTTTTCAAAGCGTCACTTGAACAAAGTCCCAAAAGTATATTTCACAAACCAAATGTTCAGAGTACTATTCAGTAAATCAACACTATTCCAAGAAAATAAGCAACAATAGTCACCGATTGCTACAAAAATTATAGCATCACGACATTTTTCTTTCATTTCCGTCCTTTATTTATTGTTTTTACATCCATATTTTGTTCTGTTCAGTGATTAATAAAATGCCACGCCCACTGATGTGTGATGTTGATATAATGAATCACAAGGACCAATTTAAAACAACTATATAGAATATTCTAATCTGAAACGGATTGTTTTACTCGACATTCTGAAGAAAACGTAAACATTTATTTATTCAAAATCTTTTATAGAAACAGAAAAAAAACACAATTATATGAAGAAATGTGATTATTTCCAAAATTTCATTGATATTTTAATAATTGTTCAATTGTTACAAGTTTTTAATCTAAAAAAATTGGCGATAGCCTTCGGCCGCCTATGACAAATCATTAGTTGTAAAAATGCGACTTCTATTGAAAAACATCTTGAATAAATTCAGAAATTTTTCAATATTTCCAAAATTTCAAAAATTCTAATTTTTTTGCAAAATAAAGGTTTACCTGGATGGTTTCCAATTGCGGGTCCATCCGTGTTGTCGACTCTTTGGTGCTGATGGTCTGGAAATGATAAAAATGGGTAAAATTAAAGCGTTTTGAAAATTTTGGAAATATTCACAAGTTTTTAATCGAAAAAAAATGGCGATAGCCTTCGGCCGCCTATGACAAATCATTAGTTGTAAAAATGCTATTTCTTTTGTAAAAATTTGGGAAAAAATCCCAAATTTTTCACAATTTCCAAAATTTTTAAAAAATCAAAATTTTTTGCAAAATAAAGGTTTACCTCGATGTATTCCGACTGCGGTTCCATCCGAAACGTCGATTTGTCGGTGTTGATGGTCTGGAAATGATAAAAATCGGTAAAAATAAAGCGTATTTAAAATTTTGGAAATATTCACAAGTTTTTAATCGAAAAAAAATTGGCGATAGCCTTCGGCCGCCTATGACAAATCATTAGTTGTAAAAATGCTATTTCTTTTGTAAAAATTTGGGAAAAAATCCCAAATTTTTCACAATTTCCAAAATTTTTTGCAAAATAAAGGTTTACCTCGATGTTTTCCAATTGCGGGTCCATCCGTGTTGTCGACTCTTTGGTGCAGAAGGTCTGGAAATGATAAAAATCGGTAAAATTAAAGCGTATTTAAAATTTTGGAAATATTCACAAGTTTTTAAACTAAAAAAAAATTGGCGATAGCCTTCGGCCGCCTATGACAAATCATTAGTTGTAAAAATGCTATTTCTATTGGAAAAATTTGTGAAAAATTCTGAAATTTTTCAATATTTCCAAAAAATTTTCAAATTCAAATTTTTTGCAAAATAAAGGTTTACCTCGATGTTTTCCAATTGCGGGTCCATCCGTGTTGTCGACTCTTTGGTGCTGATGGTCTGGAAATGATAAAAATGGGTAAAATTAAAGCGTTTTGAAAATTTTGGAAATATTCACAAGTTTTTAATCGAAAAAAAATTGGCGATAGCCTTCGGCCGCCTATGACAAAACATTAGTTGTAAAAATGCTATTTCTATTGGAAAAATTTGTGAAAAATTCTGAAATTTTTCAATATTTCCAAAAAATTTTCAAATTCAAATTTTTTGCAAAATAAAGGTTTACCTCGATGTTTTCCAATTGCGGGTCCATCCGTGTTGTCGACTCTTTGGTGCTGATGGTCTGGAAATGATAAAAATGGGTAAAATTAAAGCGTTTTGAAAATTTTGGAAATATTCACAAGTTTTTAATCGAAAAAAAATTGGCGATAGCCTTCGGCCGCCTATGACAAAACATTAGTTGTAAAAATGCTATTTCTATTGGAAAAATTTGTGAAAAATTCTGAAATTTTTCAATATTTCCAAAAAATTTTCAAATTCAAATTTTTTGCAAAATAAAGGTTTACCTCGATGTTTTCCAATTGCGGGTCCATCCGTGTTGTCGACTCTTTGGTGCTGATGGTCTGGAAATGATAAAAATGGGTAAAATTAAAGCGTTTTGAAAATTTTGGAAATATTCACAAGTTTTTAATCGAAAAAAAATTGGCGATAGCCTTCGGCCGCCTATGACAAAACATTAGTTGTAAAAATGCTATTTCTATTGGAAAAATTTGTGAAAAATTTTGAAATTTTTCAATATTTCCAAAAAATTTTCAAATTCAAATTTTTTGCAAAATAAAGGTTTACCTCGACGTTTTCCGACTGCGGTTCCATCCGTAACGTCGATTTGCCGGTGTTGATGGACTGGAAATGATAAAAATCGGTAAAATTAAAGTGTATTTAAAATTTTGGAAATATTCACAAGTTTTTAATCTAAAAAAAATTGGCGATAGCCTACGGCCGCCTATGACAAATCATTAGTTGTAAAAATGCAATTTCTATTGGAAAAATTTGTGAAAAATTCTGAAAATTTTCAATACTTCCAAAATTTTTAAAAAATCTAATTTTATTGCAAAATAAAGGTTTACCTCGATGTTTTCCAATTGCGGGTCCATCCATGTTGTCGACTCTTTGGTGCTGATGGTCTGGAAATGATAAAAATCGGTAAAATTAAAGCGTACTTAAAATTTTGGAAATATTCACAAGTTTTTAATCGAAAAAAAATTGGCGATAGCCTTCGGCCGCCTATGACAAATCATTAGTTGTAAAAATGCTATTTCTTTTGTAAAAATTTGGGAAAAAATCCCAAATTTTTCACAATTTCCAAAATTTTTTGCAAAATAAAGGTTTACCTCGATGTTTTCCAATTGCGGGTCCATCCGTGTTGTCGACTCTTTGGTGCAGAAGGTCTGGAAATGATAAAAATCGGTAAAATTAAAGCGTATTTAAAATTTTGGAAATATTCACAAGTTTTTAAACTAAAAAAAAATTGGCGATAGCCTTCGGCCGCCTATGACAAATCATTAGTTGTAAAAATGCTATTTCTATTGGAAAAATTTCTGAAAAATTCTGAAATTTTTCAATATTTCCAAAAATTTTTTAAATTCTAATTTTTTTGCAAAATAAAGGTTTACCTCGATGTATTCCGACTGCGGTTCCATCCGTAACGTCGATTTGCCGGTGTTGATGGACTGGAAATGATAAAAATCGGTAAAATTAAAGTGTATTTAAAATTTTGGAAATATTCACAAGTTTTTAATCGAAAAAAAATTGGCGATAGCCTTCGGCCGCCTATGACAAATCGTTAGTTGTAAAAATGCTATTTCTATTGGAAAAATTTGGGAAAAAATCCCAAATTTTTCACAATTTCCAAAATTTTTTGCAAAATAAAGGTTTACCTCGATGTTTTCCAATTGCGGGTCCATCCGTGTTGTCGACTCTTTGGTGCAGAAGGTCTGGAAATGATAAAAATCGGTAAAATTAAAGCGTATTTAAAATTTTGGAAATATTCACAAGTTTTTAAACTAAAAAAAAATTGGCGATAGCCTTCGGCCGCCTATGACAAATCATTAGTTGTAAAAATGCTATTTCTATTGGAAAAATTTGTGAAAAATTCTGAAATTTTTCAATATTTCCAAAAAATTTTCAAATTCAAATTTTTTGCAAAATAAAGGTTTACCTCGATGTTTTCCAATTGCGGGTCCATCCGTGTTGTCGACTCTTTGGTGCTGATGGTCTGGAAATGATAAAAATGGGTAAAATTAAAGCGTTTTGAAAATTTTGGAAATATTCACAAGTTTTTAATCGAAAAAAATTGGCGATAGCCTTCGGCCGCCTATGACAAAACATTAGTTGTAAAAATGCTACTTCTATTGGAAAAATTTGTGAAAAATTCTGAAATTTTTCAATATTTCCAAAAAATTTTCAAATTCAAATTTTTTGCAAAATAAAGGTTTACCTCGACGTTTTCCAATTGCGGGTCCATCCGTGTTGTCGACTCTTTGGTGCAGAAGGTCTGGAAATGATAAAAATCGGTAAAATTAAAGCGTATTTAAAATTTTGGAAATATTCACAAGTTTTTAAACTAAAAAAAAATTGGCGATAGCCTTCGGCCGCCTATGACAAATCATTAGTTGTAAAAATGCTATTTCTATTGGAAAAATTTGTGAAAAATTCTGAAATTTTTCAATATTTCCAAAAAATTTTCAAATTCAAATTTTTTGCAAAATAAAGGTTTACCTCGATGTTTTCCAATTGCGGGTCCATCCGTGTTGTCGACTCTTTGGTGCTGATGGTCTGGAAATGATAAAAATGGGTAAAATTAAAGCGTTTTGAAAATTTTGGAAATATTCACAAGTTTTTAATCGAAAAAAAATTGGCGATAGCCTTCGGCCGCCTATGACAAAACATTAGTTGTAAAAATGCTATTTCTATTGGAAAAATTTGTGAAAAATTCTGAAATTTTTCAATATTTCCAAAAAATTTTCAAATTCAAATTTTTTGCAAAATAAAGGTTTACCTCGATGTTTTCCAATTGCGGGTCCATCCGTGTTGTCGACTCTTTGGTGCTGATGGTCTGGAAATGATAAAAATGGGTAAAATTAAAGCGTTTTGAAAATTTTGGAAATATTCACAAGTTTTTAATCGAAAAAAAATTGGCGATAGCCTTCGGCCGCCTATGACAAAACATTAGTTGTAAAAATGCTATTTCTATTGGAAAAATTTGTGAAAAATTCTGAAATTTTTCAATATTTCCAAAAAATTTTCAAATTCAAATTTTTTGCAAAATAAAGGTTTACCTCGATGTTTTCCAATTGCGGGTCCATCCGTGTTGTCGACTCTTTGGTGCTGATGGTCTGGAAATGATAAAAATGGGTAAAATTAAAGCGTTTTGAAAATTTTGGAAATATTCACAAGTTTTTAATCGAAAAAAAATTGGCGATAGCCTTCGGCCGCCTATGACAAAACATTAGTTGTAAAAATGCTATTTCTATTGGAAAAATTTGTGAAAAATTTTGAAATTTTTCAATATTTCCAAAAAATTTTCAAATTCAAATTTTTTGCAAAATAAAGGTTTACCTCGACGTTTTCCGACTGCGGTTCCATCCGTAACGTCGATTTGCCGGTGTTGATGGACTGGAAATGATAAAAATCGGTAAAATTAAAGTGTATTTAAAATTTTGGAAATATTCACAAGTTTTTAATCTAAAAAAAATTGGCGATAGCCTACGGCCGCCTATGACAAATCATTAGTTGTAAAAATGCAATTTCTATTGGAAAAATTTGTGAAAAATTCTGAAAATTTTCAATACTTCCAAAATTTTTAAAAAATCTAATTTTATTGCAAAATAAAGGTTTACCTCGATGTTTTCCAATTGCGGGTCCATCCATGTTGTCGACTCTTTGGTGCTGATGGTCTGGAAATGATAAAAATCGGTAAAATTAAAGCGTACTTAAAATTTTGGAAATATTCACAAGTTTTTAATCGAAAAAAAATTGGCGATAGCCTTCGGCCGCCTATGACAAATCATTAGTTGTAAAAATGCTATTTCTTTTGTAAAAATTTGGGAAAAAATCCCAAATTTTTCACAATTTCCAAAATTTTTTGCAAAATAAAGGTTTACCTCGATGTTTTCCAATTGCGGGTCCATCCGTGTTGTCGACTCTTTGGTGCAGAAGGTCTGGAAATGATAAAAATCGGTAAAATTAAAGCGTATTTAAAATTTTGGAAATATTCACAAGTTTTTAAACTAAAAAAAAATTGGCGATAGCCTTCGGCCGCCTATGACAAATCATTAGTTGTAAAAATGCTATTTCTATTGGAAAAATTTCTGAAAAATTCTGAAATTTTTCAATATTTCCAAAAATTTTTTAAATTCTAATTTTTTTGCAAAATAAAGGTTTACCTCGATGTATTCCGACTGCGGTTCCATCCGTAACGTCGATTTGCCGGTGTTGATGGACTGGAAATGATAAAAATCGGTAAAATTAAAGTGTATTTAAAATTTTGGAAATATTCACAAGTTTTTAATCGAAAAAAAATTGGCGATAGCCTTCGGCCGCCTATGACAAATCGTTAGTTGTAAAAATGCTATTTCTATTGGAAAAATTTGGGAAAAAATCCCAAATTTTTCACAATTTCCAAAATTTTTTGCAAAATAAAGGTTTACCTCGATGTTTTCCAATTGCGGGTCCATCCGTGTTGTCGACTCTTTGGTGCAGAAGGTCTGGAAATGATAAAAATCGGTAAAATTAAAGCGTATTTAAAATTTTGGAAATATTCACAAGTTTTTAAACTAAAAAAAAATTGGCGATAGCCTTCGGCCGCCTATGACAAATCATTAGTTGTAAAAATGCTATTTCTATTGGAAAAATTTGTGAAAAATTCTGAAATTTTTCAATATTTCCAAAAAATTTTCAAATTCAAATTTTTTGCAAAATAAAGGTTTACCTCGATGTTTTCCAATTGCGGGTCCATCCGTGTTGTCGACTCTTTGGTGCTGATGGTCTGGAAATGATAAAAATGGGTAAAATTAAAGCGTTTTGAAAATTTTGGAAATATTCACAAGTTTTTAATCGAAAAAAAATTGGCGATAGCCTTCGGCCGCCTATGACAAAACATTAGTTGTAAAAATGCTATTTCTATTGGAAAAATTTGTGAAAAATTCTGAAATTTTTCAATATTTCCAAAAAATTTTCAAATTCAAATTTTTTGCAAAATAAAGGTTTACCTCGACGTTTTCCAATTGCGGGTCCATCCGTGTTGTCGACTCTTTGGTGCAGAAGGTCTGGAAATGATAAAAATCGGTAAAATTAAAGCGTATTTAAAATTTTGGAAATATTCACAAGTTTTTAAACTAAAAAAAAATTGGCGATAGCCTTCGGCCGCCTATGACAAATCATTAGTTGTAAAAATGCTATTTCTATTGGAAAAATTTCTGAAAAATTCTGAAATTTTTCAATATTTCCAAAAATTTTTTAAATTCTAATTTTTTTGCAAAATAAAGGTTTACCTCGATGTATTCCGACTGCGGTTCCATCCGTAACGTCGATTTGCCGGTGTTGATGGACTGGAAATGATAAAAATCGGTAAAATTAAAGTGTATTTAAAATTTTGGAAATATTCACAAGTTTTTAATCGAAAAAAAATTGGCGATAGCCTTCGGCCGCCTATGACAAATCGTTAGTTGTAAAAATGCTATTTCTATTGGAAAAATTTGTGAAAAATTCTGAATTTTTCAATATTTCCAAAAATTTTTTAAATTCTAATTTTTTTGCAAAATAAAGGTTTACCTCGATGTATTCCGACTGCGGTTCCATCCGTAACGTCGATTTGCCGGTGTTGATGGACTGGAAATGATAAAAATCGGTAAAATTAAAGTGTATTTAAAATTTTGGAAATATTCACAAGTTTTTAATCTAAAAAAAAATTGGCGATAGCCTACGGCCGCCTATGACAAATCATTAGTTGTAAAAATGCAATTTCTATTGGAAAAATTTGTGAAAAATTCTGAAAATTTTCAATATTTCCAAAATTTTTAAAAAATCTAATTTTATTGCAAAATAAAGGTTTACCTCGATGTATCTCCAATGCAGGTCCATCCGTATCGTCGCTTTGGTGGCGTTGACGGCCTGGAAATGATAAAAATCAGTAAAATTAAAGCGTTTTGAAAATTTTGGGAATATTCACAAGTTTTTAATCGAAAAAAAATTGGCGATAGCCTTCGGCCGCCTATGACAAAACATTAGTTGTAAAAATGCTATTTCTATTGGAAAAATTTGTGAAAAAAACCCAAATTTTTCACAATTTCCAAAATTTAAAAAAAATCTAATTTTTTTTGCAAAATAAAGGTTTACCTGGTTGTATACTCAATTCCATGCATGCATTGTTTGTGGGCCACTCAATTGCAGATGCTTCCGTTCTCTTCATCCTGTCTCGTTCAGTGTCCAATTCTATCGAATCCTTGGTTGACACTGTCGTTCTCTTCCACCCCTCTTCATTGCCATTTACGTTCCTTGTCCGGGATGCCGACAATGTTGTTGTTGTTGTCGTCCGTGTCAGCGTGTTGGAATCTTCTGGAAGTTTAAAAAAGTTTAGATTTTCTCAATTTCTATTATTAAAATAATGCTGCCTGAAACGCGAACTTATGCAACTCAAAAAACAGCGGCAATTCACTCGAACATACCTTTTTTAAAAATAAAAATAAAAACTTTTATTTAAAACAAAGAATGAGGAAAAAAACCTATATTTACACGGAAAAAGATAATTATCAACCAATTTGTGCTTCTTGTAATCCTTGAATCGTTCGGTTGAGACTCTAAAAAACCAAATTCTCTGCGATAGACTCTTAAAAGAATGACCGAAAGACCTCAACGGACCGAAACGAAAAAAAGTGTGGACACAGCTCCTTCGACTTAAACTAGAAGAACCCTCTCCCTCCCCCAAGACCCAAAGTACATAAAATATTGAAAAACAAAATAAAAAGTTTAAAAAATCGCTAATTGCAATATAAGTTCGCGTTCTTTCAGAATGTTTGGAAAAATTGAAATTAAACAACCTGATTTAGATCCTTTTTCATTTGAAACATCTTGAAACACTGGAACGCTTGAAACGCTTGCCACTCCACCTCGTAGACGGACATCGTAGACGGTCCTATATAAAATTTCATCTGTTTGTGAAAATCTGTTATAAAAAATAAATTCAAGTATTATTAATGGTTTTGAAACCATTTCAATAAAAAAAACAAGAACATAAAACACATTTTTTTATAAAAAAAACATTTTATTCATTAAACAAAGACCCTTTTGAGACACTTCCAGCCATTCAGAAAGTGATAAAAAATAAAAGTACCCGTTTTTTTTTAAAATTTTTAAGAATATTAAAGAATTGAAGAAGAAAGAGAAGAAGAAGGCCCCTGAGAGAATAAAAAATAAAAGAGATGGTTTAAAAACCGAAGAAAACAGAGATAAAAATAAAAAGATGAGAAACAATAACGAAATAAAAAGAATAAATAATTTTTTTTGTATTTTTTTTATTTTTTTTGTATTTTTTTTATTTTTTTTTTTTTGATTTTTTTCTTTTGATTTTTTTTTAATTTTTTCTTTTTTAATTTTTTTGTATTTTTCTTTTTTTCTTTTTTTTTGTATTTTTTATTTTTTTGTTGTTGGTGTCCTTCTCCTTATTGACTTGATCATTGCGAGTGACGAAGGTTCGGGAATCACCAGTGGCTGATTTTGCAACTGAAAATAGAGATAATTTATATTGATTTGAAAATTAAAATTGATTACCTGATGCAATAATCATGCCCAATACTTGGCCCATTTGAAGGGGACGGTAAAATGTTGAAATAACGGCGAAAACGGCAAAAATTGGATCGATGAGCAGTTGGATAATCCGACATCAAGAAAACTAAATCCTTTTCATCAAGTTCCATTCCAATCCAATTGAAATCCTTTCCAACATCAACATTGTTCCAAACTTGATCCATATCGATAAGAAGCTGGCATGGATCACTCACTGCTAGGTTGAATGGGCTCCTGAAAACGGAAAACATTTAATTTTTGGTTGAAATATTCATTTTAAGGATTGCATATCACTAATTATACTTTATTGTCAAAATTTCGATTAAATTGTTCAATTTTCTTTAAAAACATTTTAAATTATAGCTTTTCAATTTTTGAACTGTTAAAAAACATACCTAACAGTCCGACAAGAGTGAATCCTTTTGTCATTTTCCTATTGAAGTAGAGTTGACGTTTGAAAATTCTTCATCGATGTCCATATGTACTGCATCTAATCATCAGCGTCGAAACATGCCGCAAAAGTTGGCCAACTGATTGGTTGAATGGGATGATCCTGAAAAGAAAATTAAAACTATTTTTTCAAAATTCCTGAAGCTTCAAAATAACAAACCTCTCAGTTCCGACAAAAGCTAACTTTTCAGCATAAATTCTTGGCTTTTGAAATCCGACGATTTTGCACGTTGATTGAACGACGTTGGTTGAATTGTGGTGAAAATATTGATGGTGGCAAAACTTGATGACAATAAGCATCCTTTTCGTATTTATGGGGTTCCTTGTGATCCTTTGATCCTTGTGATACTTGTGATAATCCTTTGAAACGCGTCGAACAAACAATAAATCGATCCACTTGAATGAGAGTCTGAAATTCAGAATGTTTGTTTGGTTTTCTAGTATTTGTTCAAATTCCAGCACAAATTTAAAAATTTATTTAAACTTTAACATACCTGGATCAGATATCATGTCATTTACTTCAATTCTTTTCGAATTCATTGTATTGCGGTTCTTCATAATCATCCTTTGCTTCTGGTGACTTCATCCTTTGACTCTCTTGATTTCGATCATGTCCAATGTCGAAGATAATGGTTCAAATATCCCATATTCATCATTTGATTCTGGTGACTTCTTCCTTCGATTCGGTTGATTTCGATCATGTCCAATTTGTCCAATTTCATTCAAATATCCCATATTCATATATGCATCCAAATTGAGTAGAAGCTGACATGTTTCACACATCGTTGAATTGAACGGGAATCTGAAATTGGAAATATAGATGTTTCAGACATTTCGAATGAATTTTTTGTTCCAAATTTATAACTTCCAAAATTTTCTTTAAATTTTCAAATTTTAAATGTCTCAAATAACTTACCCAACAGGTGCCGACATCAGTGAACAATGCATCTCCATTTCTTTTTGAGGAATACTTGAATTGATCATAGAATAAATTGACGAACTCCGGCGGTTGTGATTTGGATGCAATTGACACTGATACGTTGTTGAAATTGAGGAAGGATCCTTGAAAAGTTCAAAATTCGAGCGGTAGAACCATCTGATTAATTAGTCTGAAAATCATAAAATTTGCATGATTTTTTCCGAAATTTCGAGAAAAACCTACCAAAATCAGATCCGACAAAAGGTGCATTCCTCATATCATAGAAATTGATCCGCTTGCTTGCTGACTTCATGCGGATGTAGTGCTTCGGATGGGGGGCCATTGACGAAGGGGGAAGAGGGGGGGGGGGGGGGATACAAAAACGAAGGGGGGGGGGGGGGGGGGTTTACCTTACCTTTACCTTTACTTTTTAGAAAAAAAAGGATAAATTGAATAGATAAGAATTTAGGGACACTTCTTCTTCTAAGCAAAAATATTGATTTTCGGCCCAAAAAAGGACCTAATACCCGGGTTTTTGACGCCAAAACGTCATTAATAGAACACACTTCTGAACGGCTGTGTTCTCCTGAATTCGGACTTTGATAAATATAACAAATCATAAAGATTGAATAACATAATGGGGTACCATTAAAAAATGGCTGAAATCCTGAGATTTCTGGGATAAAATCGAGCAATAAAATATGATACCATGGGGGAAAAATTCCCATAAAAAAATTCAGAAATATTGAAATTTCTGTGATAAAGAATTGAAAACTTGAATTGGTAAATATAACAGAAATTGGTGACAATAAATTGATTGAGATAATTGACATAAAATGTCTAGATGTGTTTCGGAAATGGATAAAATTGGAATGAATGATCATATAAATCGAGTAATTTTTAACAAATTATAAAATTCAGAGATAACCATAGGATATTGTAAATTGAACTGAATTGAATTGAATTGAAATGAATAACTTGAAATTCGGAAATCGACATGAGTTTGAATCAGAGTTGTATTCTCAGATAGGAATTACGAGCATATAAGCAACACCTTCAAGGAACGAGAATTTTTTAGACAATAGTTGTATAGAGTTGTGAAACAAGCTTCAGAATTGAATGAAAACTCAATTTTAAAGCTCCAAAACCAGCAAAAACCGAAATTTCCAATAAACCTTTGAATATTACTAGAAATCGCTTCCAAAAAGTACATTTTAATAGCCAACAATTTCCTGCTCGATTTTAAGTTTATCTCATAAAAATTCTTTTAAAAAACGTGTTCAAAAATTCAAGTAATTTTGAAATTCATAATTTTAAATGTGATCTTTTCGCCAAAACAAATTTAACTGATGAATTATGTTGTTAAAGCAATAATATTGAAAAATGCCAAAGTAAATCTCGTATCGATTACCTGTCAGTCTAACGTTTTCGGGATTTGTAACAAATTTTGGCCCATGGAATTTTTGCAGTGAATTTCTATGGAATTTTTCGAGGAATAATAAACGATTTTGATTTTTTGGATTAAATCGTCTACAAGTGAATAAATTAATACGAACCAATGGCCACTTTTTCGTCTCTCGGATTCAAATTTGACTTTCGGTTCAGCTTTATCTCTTCAAACTCTGGTTTGAGTCGAAATAGTGCGGGAGCTTCCGCATTTGTGCATTAAAAAACGAAATTTATGTTTTTGACACCTTTCAAAACAGATTTTTTAAATGATTAATTTTTACAGAATTTAGTTTCTGTGTTTAGAGCAAGAAACTGCTCAAGAGCTCAAGCTCAAGAGCCATTTTCGAATCTTTATATTCGAAGCTGAAGGATTTCTGAATTCCGGATTCTGAAATCCGAGAATCCAGAGAGGTGATTAAAGTCTTAATGATTATAAAAAAGCCCCCAATCTAGTATCCAGTTATAGGATAAAATGTGGATTTGGATCAAAATGGCATAAAATATTTTGAAACCAAAATCGGAAAGAATTTGGGAAACAGTCTAGGAGGAAATTGGACCCTGGACTCTGAAAGTAGATCCTGATTTGCAGACAAGCTGGCATAATGTTGCAATGCATTTGGCCTGGCCGTTTCTTTTTTCTAGTCGTTCTGTCGATTTCTTTGCGGCCCCGTTCATTTTCAGCTTTTCGGCAATGAACTCGTTGACCATCTAGAACCCAAAAACACTCGGTGTTTCTCCTAAGGAAAATGTCCGATTTTCTTGCGCCCCGCGGGGCAATCAATGAAATATGAATACACAACCGGCGGTGGTATTTCACCGCGTACCAAATGAATCTGTTTTTTCTACTCGTCCCCAAGCGTCTCGTCCCGAGACATCCGATTCCATAAAATTTTTTATTCCGCAAGCTTGCTCTAAATTATCCAATTGTTTCGGTCAAGAGGTCATATGTAAACCATGCTCCAAGTAGAACTAACCCTCCCCCCCCCCCTCTAGGTGTATGGAACCGGATGTCAAAAGAAAAAGGAACGCACCAGTATCCGTGAATTGTTGCTTGAAGAAACCCTGAAAAAACGAAGATTCCATTGATGACGCATGTCACCTGAAAATAAACTACATAAAAAAAGGGTAGCATACCAAATACCCTAAAAAAGCAGTCTGGGGGCGTCAGGCCACCAATTGGGAACAAAGCGGATGCACGAAACCTGCACGCCTGACCCAGAACTGCTGAAAAAAGCGGGACGAACCGCGTGAAGATGAGTAGGAAAAAACTTATATCGGGGATTCATTTCGGCACGCAGTTGGTACCCCAAGTGGTTGTGTCTCCATATTTCTTTGATCGCTCACTTACCTGAGATGCAAGAGAATCGGAATTTCAACCCTTTCCTTAGGAGAAACACCGAGTGTTTTTGGGTTCTAGATGGTCAACGAGTTCATTGCCGAAAAGTTGAAAATGAACGGGGCAGCAAAGAGATCGATAGAATGACGAGAAAAAAGAAGCGGACGCCAAATGCACTGAAACATTATGCCAGTTTGTCTGCACATCAGGATCTACTTTCAGAGTCCAGGGTCAAATTTCCAACCTAGATTATTTCCCAAATTCTTTCCGATTCTGGTTTCAAAATATTTTATGACGTGAAATTCCAGTTGGTGGATTTTCTAAATTCGAAAATCCACCAGCTGGAATTTCACTCCCCTTTTCTCTCACCCCCTCCTCCCACCCCTCTTTTCTCCACCCCTCCCCCTTTGGGACATTTTGATAAATGTCAAGCCAAAATATTTGCCTAGCCTTATTGAATCAACGCTCTTTGTAATTCCCGCGTGCCGAAGTTTGGCTCGCGGGCTTACGAGCGTTGATTCAATCAGACTAGGAAAATATTTTGGCTCGACAACGCAAATCCTCATTTATCCTATAACTGTATACTAGATTGGGGGACTTCCTTATAATCACCTCGACTTTAATCACCACCACCACTCATGTAGGCTTGTCCAGAAGGGGGCGATTGTATCCGTCCCCCTTTTCCACCGCTCTATAGAATTGCGGTGGTCGCCACCGCCCTTTATAATTGCGGTGGTGCGCCACCTTCTCTTTTTGCAAAGGTGGCGTTTTGGCGCCCCTTTTACTAATTGGCGCCAATGTTATGACAAGCCTACACCTCTGCCCCAACCATCCACCCATAACGACAGAGGTTCTGAACAGCACACAGAACTGTTCGCGCTGACATTTTCAGCTCAGTTCATCTCGTCGACGATATTGTGTGCTGAACATACTTGGTTCGACGCGTACTCATTTCAGTACCGGACCTTTCTATTCAGAAATGGAAGAACATAACTTCTTCCTGTTCTCTTTTTTCAGATTTTTTTCCGAAGCGGTGGGAGCTAAAAGCTCCTGATGATTATAAGTCATACTAAATTTCAAATTGTGACTTTCACAATCTAATTTGTATTATCTTTCATGGGAATAATATTCCCAATACATATTTTATTTTTATGTCCCCTTGAACATTGAAATCTGACCCTCAGATTTCGAGCCATTATCACATTTCCTTGTGATACCGAAATTAAGTTTTCTTAATTTCTAGTGGTGTATTCTTGCACCTGCGATAAAATTATATTTCCCGTCCTTTAGACGAAAAAAAACTATAAAGCAACAGTCTAACACGAACTGAATTTTGTACCATTCAGAACAGAGACTTTTGAATTAAGTGGCCATGTCTTTAACTTTTAAAGACAATTTTCAGAACTTTTTTTTTTCAAATTCTGTCGACAATATTCCACCTTTTCCCCATTCCTTCCCAATTCTCACAAACACTACAAATTCCAAATCTTGGCCAATATACCATATATCCCGAAAAAAACTGAATCTACCATCGATTTAATGAGATTTTTGGGCATTTTCTATTCATTAATGAATATTTATTGCCGATTTTCATAATTTTCATCAACGTTAACCTTTGGCCTCCTAAGATTCACATTTAAACTCACAACTCTCAAAATAACTTGAATTTTTGATCAATTTTTCATAATTTTCGATAAACCACACCATATAGAGCTTTTAAACCTTCAAATTTTGAAAAAATAACGCGATTCTAGCAATTTTTTGAACATAAACATATTTTCTCATCAAATCAATTTAATTTTGAACGAAACCTGGTTTTGAAAGCTTAAAATTGGTAACAGAGTTGATTTTCAGATTTTAGAAACAAGAGTTGTACAAAATGGATAAAAGAAACATCACGGTTTCATTCCAGAGTCCATTTTCATTTCATTTGACAGAAGTTTTGACTTTCTTTTTGAATTGACGTTGTTGACAACAATTCCGATCTTTCATTTCATAAATGGTTCCGTGAATATGTGCTTCAGATGTCAGTTTCAGATATTTCTGGAAAAATCGAATTATTTTTTTCAAATGTTTTGATTTTATAATTAAAACCTACCTCAAAAAACGTCAAATCCCAGAAATATGGAATTTCAGCTCATTTCCAGAATTATATCATCATTTGTATTCCATCAATTATAAGAAGTTTCCAACGTTTTTTAATGATTATTAAAATCAATAAATTCCATCATTTTAATCGAAATTTTGAGGTTACAAGCCTCGACAATTAAATCCGAATTAAATCTGAATAATTCAAATTTTATTGTTATTTTTTGCAATTAAAAAACTTACACGAATCAAAATTATACATCAGGACACCTTGAAATCATCCAAATGCTTTCTCAACATCAGAATTTCTGCGAATTTGTCCAAATTCTCATCAATATTATCGAAATACGCTCAAAATGCGTCCAAATATGATCATCATCACTATTATTCAAATATAATCATCCAATTTCACCAATTGAACATATCTTTCATTTTAATATATTTCCAAATATATTTAACATCAATTTCCAGAAGTTTCCAGCAGATTTAGCTTCTTGGCCATCAATAAATCGAATTCTGCAATTTCTAAGCATTAAATATATATTTTTTAGAATTCGGAACTTACGAAAATATAATTTCGACAATATCCTTCATTGAAACGCTTCCAACTTGTAATATTCAAACTTTGGAGGCTATAAACCTCACAAATTCCGTTCGATATACTCATTCGATCAATTTTCATTCAATTTTCAATCTAGAATTCAATTTTTTCTAACTAAACCTTCAAAAAATCCCAACTTACACCATCATAGTTATTTCGCTTCCAAATTTCAGCCATTTTCCTTCAAAATCTCAAATTTCAAACGTTATAGCTCTTCTTCAAGTATTTCTTTGCCACTGTTCAACATTGACACGATTAAATAATCGTCTGTATTTCTAATTCCAGAAATTTTGCACATCTTTTCGAAATTTCACATCTTCGAATTTTTGAGGTTCCAAGCCTCATTAATTTGTCCGAATTAAATCTGAAAATTCAAATTGTATTGCTATTTTTGAAATTCAAAAACTTACAATTAATCGACACCAATATTATCACCAAAAAAGCATTTTTGTCAATCCCAGCATCTTTCAGAAAAATGTATAACAAACATGTTGCTTCTGGGTCATCAGATAATTCTAATCTAGAATTTATAAAATGTGAATCTTCTTTTTTTGATATTCAGAACTTACGTATTTGGAAATCCCTTTATTTATACACTATTCTCCTTTAAAAATCTTGAAACTTGTAATATTCGAACTTCCCGAGGTAATAAACCTCGCCAATTTCGTTCGATTCACTCATTATATCGATTTCCATACAATTTTCAATCTGAAATTCATATTTTTCTAAATAAATCTTCATCATAATCCAAACTTACAACATCATCGTTATTTCGCTTGATTTTTTCAGCCATTTTCCTTCAAAATCTCAAATTTCATATATTCCGGCTCTTCCTCAATTTCCCATATCAGATTTCGAAGTTGTCCGGGATTTCCAGACCCTCTCCGAATTTATTCAAAATCCTTGTTAGAACTTCATTTTCCACATCCATGTCCTTCCACTCAAATATGATTCAAATAATGATTCAAATCTCATCCGTAGAATCCGTAGAATCCGTAGGGCTCAAAAAAGCACCTTATACATTCTCTCGACACCTGAAAATCAAATTTTTCTAACTTAAAATTCAAAAGGGGCTCACTTTCATAAAATGCCATCAAATCGAACACTTCAGTTATTTGAAAAAATTCAAATCCTTCGTATTCACCATAAATTGAGACCCACATCTATCAACATCAATTCTCCCCGCCTTGTTGAAAAATTTCCAAACTTTCAGCCAATTCTTCCATTTTGAAAAGCAAACATTCTCCTCCTTTTCCAGATTTGGTCGATGAATTACAATAATTCGCTGATCCTTCAGCATAGTGAATCCCGTTGAAAAATCGATTGTTAGGCGCATTCACCAATACTTGGCTGCCAAATCAATAGTTCAACCACACGCGAGCCTTCCGTGGCTTCTCTAATGCGCCCAGCACCGCGGTGTCGACATCAAAACCTCTTCATCTTGTTATCCATTCGATTTACAAAATTGTATCAATTTCCTTCTCTCGACATCTGAAAATCCAAATTTTTTGAAAACTCAAAAGTCAAAATTAGCTCACCTTAATAAAATGCCATCAAATCGAACACTTCAGTTATTTGAAAAAATTCAAATCCTTCGTATTCACCATATTTTGATAGCCACATCTATCACCATCTAATCTCAACCATCGTTGTTGAAAAATCCAAAATTGCAAACATTATCCTCCTTTTCAAGATTTGGTCGATGAATTACAATAATTCGCTGATCCTTCAGCATATTGAATCCCGTTGAAAAATTGAATGTTAGGCGCCTTCACCAATACTTGGCGGCCAAATCAATAGTTCAACCACACGCGTGCCTTCCGTGGCTTCTCTAATGCGCCCAGCACCGCGTAGTCGACAACAAAACCTCTTCCAATCGATTTCCAATTGTCTTTCTTTCGACATCTGAAAATCCAAATTTTTTGAAAATTAAAAAGTCAAAATTAGCTCACCTTAATAAAAGATCATCACTTCGAACACTTCAACTGTTTGAAAAAATTCAAATCCTTCGTATTCACCATATTTTGAGAGCCACATCTATCAACACCAATTCTCCCCGCCTTGTTGAACAATTTCCAAACTTCCAGCCACTTTTTCCATTTCGAAAACCAAACATTCTCCTCCTTTTCCAGATTTGGTCGATGAATTACAATAATTCGCTGATCCTTCAGCATATTGAATCCCGTTGAAAAATCGATTGTTAGGAGCCTTCACCAAAACTTGGCTGCCAAATCAATAGTTCAACCACACGCGAGCCTTCCGTGGCTTCTCCAATGCGCCCAGCACCGCGGTGTCGACATCAAAACCTCATCATCTTGTAATCCATTCGATTTCCAAAATTATCAATCACGACGAAAATGGATTTTATCTCTGAAAATTGAAAACTTTTCATGAGATCATTAAATTATATAAGTTTACCTTGAAAGCTTGACAAAATATTGGCAAGTTCATCATTTTCAAAACTCGTTTTGAAAAATTCATCAAAAATCACACATCTTTCAAAAATCTCCCAGCAAACACGAAAAATTCTTCTGATCAATCGATATTTTACGAAAAACATTCCTCGTGGTTGTCGGTCCAATGAAGAATCCTTCCAATTATCGATTTTTCGAAGTTCATGCAATCATCAAAGCGTTCAACACTTCCTTCTTCTGCTGCTTCATTTCAATCATCAAAACAGACAACCATCAAATTCATTCAAATGTCCAATGCATCTCCAAAATGAAAAATGTTGCTCCTTCGCCAAGTTGTGTCGATAAATCCATCCCTGATCATTCCCGTACATCAGCATTCCGGATTTCGTTGAAAATTCGATTTTTTCGGCACCCACCAATCATTGGCGGCCAAACCAAATTTCCAAACCGTCATGAGCCTTTCGTGGCTACTTGTGGGGCGCCCAGCTCCATGACGTCGACATCTAAACCGGCTCCATCACAAATAAGCGGATCCGTTCCTATCGTCCATCTTTATCTCTTCCAAATCCTCAAACTCTTCTACAACCAGCCAAACAATCGACATCTTCGAAATGTTGAGAATTCGCTCCAAAAAAACCAAAAAAAATCCCATTCAAATTTTTCGGTTCCTTTGGCGCATCCTGTCGAAGAAGACTCTTCCTGCATCTGTTGGCGGCCACAATAAGAAGAACGCGGCTCCCGAGATGATGAAGAAGTTGGAAATACCTGAAAAAAAAGAAAAATTCTTTTTTTTTTCATAATTTTTAAGAATTCAATTTTTTCCATAAAATTACATCATTTAGTGCTAAATTTTGAATCAAAACGAACGATTAATTTTTAAAATATGTTTTGACACTAAAAAAAGAAGAAAAAAACTGAAAAACTATCAAAATTCAGCGGAAAAGTGTGAAATTCAAAAAATTACAAACGTGTCTTCCACGAGAACTACTCGGGACTAGTCGGAAAGTCGGCCACGGAAAACTCGGCCACATTCTCATCAAATCGATAATTTATTTAAATCGATGTTTTTTTCAATTTTAGCACAATTTTCGAATTTTAGAAGAAGAATTTGTTTTCAGATAATGTTTTAAAAATTTTAAATATAATTTAGAAGTAAAGCTCACCGATCATCATGCGAATGGACAAGAAGAACCGTTTGATTGCAAAAAAAACGGTGTAAATATGAGAAGATGATGCAGGTGAAGAAAACGAGGTTGAAGAAGCACCAAAACACCAAATTGAAAACCATCAATTGCACTAAGGCAATGAAAAAAACACGAAAAAGAAGAAACAACCTAAAAATTGACTAAATATCCAAGAAATTGATTTTTTCAGAACTTACCAACAACAAAAAGCAATAAAAAAGGAAACCAGACGAAACCAAACGAAAATGGAGAAGAATTGAGAAAAAGAAGAAGAAGAAGAAGTTGTATTGACGAAGATCAACAACGTTTCTGAAAAAAAACAATGTTTGGTTGAAAAAAATGTGAGACGAAACAAACCTTCAATTCTCTACAACATCTTCTGATTTTCTCCCGCGTTTCGCTGTTGTCCCTTCTCGCTTTGATATAGTCCGGGGTTGTCACAGCCTGAAGTTTCCTTTTTCGCTGATTATGCTGTTGTTGTTGTGGTTGCAGCGTTCCACTCGATGTTGCTGGCTGTTTCAACTTCTCGAAGTCCACTGCAGCCGCCTTCATCGTTTCCAAAAGCTGCTTTCGTTCCTTCTCAACATCAACCGGTGCCCTTCCACGACTAGACACGTCCTTCTCCGACTGAACCAACCGACGCGCGTGAAGAAGCGCAAAAACTCCAGAGTTTGCCTTGTTCATCTGAAAAATTTCAATTAATTTTTTGAGAAAAAAAAACAAAATCTTTAAACTTACCGATCCAGTTTGCTTCTCGACGCGGTCCCTTCGAGCAAAACGGTTCCTCAAACAATTGGATTCATCTTCTCCAATCCATTCGTCCATCAATGCATTCACCAATCCAATGATTACTTCTTTTTCATCATTCGTGGATTCAATTGTGTCGTAGATGGTGATGGAGCAGCCTCGAACATCATACAATGCCACCATCCAATGCTCGATCATCTCGTTCTCATACATCCTCGACGGTTGATAAATGGGGATGAGAACTTGCTGTGGATCGAGATTGAACAAGTTCTCATCGATTTCCGCTTTCGTCATCGTCATTCCCATGTCCCACTCCTTCATAACCATCGGCGAGAGTACTCCGATCTTCAGACCCTTCCGATTCGGTGCCGACGCCTGAAAAATATCGATTTTAATTGAATTAGTTTCGAAAAAAATAATAAAAATCACTTACTACTTGCATCATTCCACAGAACAATGCATTAGCGGTGATGTAGTTGTCCTTGGAGCAGCTTTTGAAGTCCGAATCTTTGAGCAATGTCGGCAACACCTTCTTCAATTCATCGCCCATTCCATCGTCCTCCAAATTGATCGAATGTGTTGCTGGAGCTGCTGCATCCGCATCGTCATCATATTCTTCCTCTCCATCATCACTCAACACACCATCATTTCCTGCTCCAGAATCGTCACCATCGAAATCCAGCACCTCTTCCAATTGATCAGGAATTGAATCGTCGCCAATGTCGGCAAATGGCATCTCATCAATATACAATCGATCCATACTGATCTGCTCTCCGAGATTCGAGACGAATCGGGGTGCTTCCAATGCGGCGGTCATGTCTGCTCCATGATCCACCACAATCTCTTCATCATCCTCATTCAACATCGAATCTCCTGATCCTTCTTCTTCAATCTGAACGAAAAATCGATTTTTGAAATAAAAAATGCTGAAATTTTGCAGAAAATATTTTGAAAACGAAAAAATGTGTTTTTAGACTCGTTCTAAGTACAAATTAGCGGAAAAGGTAGTTCTAAAAGAATAATTTAAATGCAGGAGCTCCCCCACAATAATCCAAGCGTTTTTCAGTAGAAAAAACGAAAAAAATTCAAATCAGAGTCCTTTTTTCAGGGTTTATTGATTTTTGAAGGAAAAAATGCTGAACTGAGCTCCCGACAATTATCTGAGTGGAAAAATCCCTCAAATTTTCTTTAACCCCAATTTTTGACATTTTCCAACATTCAGTTCAGAAATTAATTTTTTTTTTCGAAATTTCAAATAAAAAACTCATTCTTACCAAATCCTCCACTTTTCGTCTTCTCCGGATATTGACGAATCGAGAGTCCGGTCGTTTCACATCAATATTTTGATCGATCGGGCTTCCGATAGCTGATCCTCCTACTTCTACCTCTTCCAACACCTCATCATCATCCACTGACACGTTCACAACTCCTTGAACATCCTCCTCCTCCACCAAAATCGGACCATCCATCCTTCTTCGCTTCCTTTCCGGCTCGTCCGCTGACCCCTGGAATATTATCAATTTATTTCATGTATTCAGTATTTTTCAATGTTTCACAATTCTGCTTTGTTTCGTGAGCTCCCGCGAAAATCAAATCCATTTCAAATCCATTCAAAATGTTGAAAAATAGAACAAAACATTCAATTCCGGGAGCTCCCGGTACTCTAACTCGTTTAATTTTTGTATTCACCTCTTCCGCGCTCCTCTTCCTGGCTCGTCTAATGCTGATGAATGGCGCATTGAGACATTGAGCAGCATGACCACTTGAACTTGTGACTTCAATGCGAAGCAACGGTTCCAGCTGCCATAGTCCATGCGACACTCTCATCAACTCGTGATACAGCAGATGAAGTTGGTATTCTCGGGAAGTGTCGATGAAAATCCCACAAGTGTAGCAGAGCCAGTGTCGAACCTCGGATGGTCGGACTTGGACGTTGTTCGGCGGCCTTTGAATCACTCCTGCCTCTCGTGATGGCACCTGCTCTCTCATTTCACCAACACTTCCTGTCTGATCTTCAACTACTCTTCGGATTCTTCTCCGCTTGTTGACGAACCGGTCAACTGCTTCCGGACCATTGTTGAATTCGCCGACTCCGACTCCTCGATCCTCCTCCTCAACCAAAACATCCTCGATCGCCGTTCTCATCTCTGCGAAGCTTTCCCCCAGTTCGCCGACTTCTTCAACTCCTTCCGCATCACGAGCCACTTCGACCTCAGGTGTTTCAACAATTGGATCAACCTGAAAAAAACAGCGCAATTTCAAAGTTTATTTATTTTTCATTATTCCATCTCTTCAGTTTTGCTTTTTTTTTCTTTTTTTCTCCATTTCCAACGCATTTCAGTTATTTTTTTTACAGATTTTTTAAATTCCCTCCAAAAAGCGGGTTACTGTAGCACATTTTGTGAATTTTTGCGTGATTGTGTTTGCACACAAAGCAGCGTTTATTTTTTGAGCGTTTTTGTGCACCATTGTGTTTTTAAAAATACAAAACTTTCAAGAAAATTTAAAATTAAAAATAAATACAATTTTATTTTTATCACTTATTTTTATCTTAAATTCCAAAAAATAGCTTTTTCTAAAGTTATCGTTTCAGGTTTTTATGAAAAATGACAAGGATTACAGAACACGTTGACTTCTCGAACAAAAAAGGTAAGTGGAAATGAGAATATTAAATTTAAAAATGTTTTTTGATAATTTCAGGTTCGATAGAAGTACACGACTTGTTTTATGAGGAAGATTTGTATGAAGTAAGTGTTTTATAATTTGAAATTTTTAAATTTGGAGTGGCAGCCGTCATTTATTTTTTTGAAAATATCTTAAGACTCACTGATCGAATTGTGTCATTGATGTCCGGCATCGTGATCTTTCTCCATCTATCGTTCGCTTTGACCACATCGCGGATCGGGTTGATGTCGTCATAGTTCCCGCAATTCCGTGGTCCACATGTGCACTTCGCATCAATCTGTAAAATGTGTTATTTTTTAAACATAAGTAACTAAAAAATCTAAACTTACGGAGCACTTGACTCCTCCCAAAATACAAGAGCATGCCTCCGGTTTGCATGGCCCTTTCTTGCACGTCGTACGGCAATGGTTTGGTTTGAATGCATTGACCGGCGGAGCTCCGTGAAAATCTCCGAGGATTTCTCGAATCCTCTCTTGCGTGAGCTCTTCAGGCTCTCTTGGGGTGTCCATGTTGGGCTTGGCCAACGGTTGGACTGTCGTCCCAATAACCTCTCCGGTGGCGACTCTCCTCTTGCCTCGGGTCCCTGGCCCTTCCACGATCTCCAACTCCTTAACCAACACGTTTCTCGAGAAGACGACGTGTGGCTTCTCCTTCTCTTGGTTTCGCGGCATCGAGGAAGACTGAAGGGTACTTTGCCACTCGCAAGCATTTCCCTCAACAGCTTCAGAATCCGCCGCTACTCCCGCCATAACTCCTCTTCGCTTCCCATCCTCCTCCCGTCTTCCTTCCACTTCTTTCGCCTTCCTTCCTTCCTCTCTCCTCACTTCAACTCCAACTGGAGTTTCAACTCCTGATCGCTTGGACTTTTGTCCATCTTTGGCATCAATGTGCTCAATCATTTTCTTATCAGCTGGCATGGCTTTAAGAATTTTTTAAACTTCCAATTACCTGCAATTTAGAAATATTTTCCAATTCATAAACCATAAAATATTCCAGCACTTCAACCTATAGAATGCAGAAGCTCCATGAAATCTGTCGTTATTTTTTCAAAATGAAAGTCAAAATAAGTTCACTCGAGATAAAATTAATAACACGTGTATCACGTTATTTCAGCAAAAATTGATTAAGAAATAGGAACGCTTTGAAAATAACCGGGTTTATTGACAAAATATTCCAAAATTCAATTTTTTCGTTTAAAGAACCAAAATTTCAATTTTCTGGAGACGAAAGCCTAGATTCGCGTGAAAAATAAAATAATAATAACGTTGTCACTAATTTTCACGTGACTTTGAAATATTTATCAAATATTTTGAAAAAATTATTCCAAATTTTCATAAAACTGGACGCCTTCCAGAATAATAACACAAATTGCGGGAGCTTCCAGCATTCTATCGAAAAATTGAAAAACATAGAATAAAAATAATCAGATAATTGGTTTTTTGGTTCATATACAAAGTTATTACGTCGAAAATCGAGAAAACAAGAACACGTTTTCGTTTTAAAATTTATTCATAAACGAAAATTAAAAAAAAAACAATATTTATTCGATTATTTCCTTCTGTTGCCGAAATTCGTCGTCAATGATGGCTGAGCGTTGTGTTCCAGAAATCACTGTAAAAAAAATAATTAGATAATTTAATAAATCTCTTTTTCTTGTATTATTACCTTTTAAACTAAAACATTCTGATATTTTCAGAAACAATGCTGCTCAATCCACATCACAGATGCTCATCAATCTTCTGAAAAACGGTATTTTTAAAATTTTCTGTTCCATTTTATAATTTTATCTTCAGGTTCCTCAACAGTTGGCTCATTTGGACAAACTCAATCTTCATTGTTTTTAATAAATGTTTAAAATTCTCTTCCCAGAAGAATTGTGAGTTTAAATACTTATTTTGAAAGAATACATCAAACATTGTAATTTAGAGCCAACTTTAAATTGTTTTTTAAGAACCACACCATTTTGGCGCTTATCTGAATCTATTATCAGAAATTTCAGAAAAACGAACCTTAAAAACGAACTTTCAATATTGTAAAGTACTAAAATTCTTTTATTTTTCCGAAAGATATCGAAAACTAAATTATTAGTGCTCAATTTATCTCAATAGTCACATCGTTTTTCAAATTTGAAAAGAAAAAGGATTTTTGTTAACTAGTTCCATAAAACCTTGTCTAAAAGCTTATATTGAACTATTTATTCGTTTTATAAAAACATTTTTTGACTTGAAGAAAGAATACGTAAACTGAGATGAGTACCAAAAGGAACTAAATTCCGTGAAAATAATTGACGAGATTCTATGTTACAGATTCAAAAACTGGGAATATCTACTGATCACAAAATCCCTTAATTCTTCAGTTCATCGGAAACAAGATATTTTTGATGGTGTGGTTTCGAGGATTCAAATTCATCTAGCTTGCTTAAGAAACTACTTGACAATACTTCTGAAAAGGTATTTTTGAAATGTTTAGTTCCATTTTATCACCTTATTTTCAGATTGCTCGAAAGTTGGCTCGTTTGGACAAACTCAATCTTCATCGTTTTGAAAAAAATGTATAAAATTCTCTTTCCCAGAAGAATTGTGAGTTTAAATACTTATTTCTAAAAAAATGCATCAAAAAATTGTACTTAGAGCAACCTTCAAAACTGTTTTTCAAGAACCAGACCATTTTGGCGCATATCTAAATCTATTATCAAATACTTCAAAAAAAACTTTAAAAACTAACTTTCTAGAATATCAAGTACTAAAATTCTTCATTTTTCCGAAAGATATTGAAAACTAAATTATTAGTGCTTAATTTATAACAAAAGTTACATCGCTTTCCGCAATAGAAAAGAAAAACGATTTTTGTGAACTAGTTCCATAAAACCGTCCCAAAAACCTAATATTGAACTAGTTTTTCGAACCAAACTAGCAGTCCTATGATAATTCGTTCAATAAAAACATTTTCGATTCGAAAACCTTAAAGAAATCTCAAACAAACTATTATATTTCTTTATAGACTCAAACATTGGCACAGTTTCGAATTTTCATGCACAAAAGGATGCCATTTCGCAGGTAATATCAAAATTTCTTCAATATTGTGTATTTCCAGACGTTCAAACTATATTCTGGTTCAAAATTTGAAATACTGTCGAATTGCCCGTTTCAGAAACTAATTTCTTCATAAATATAAGATAATTTGTTATGAAACGGGTGAATTGACAATATTCAGTTATTCTGTCACTTGTCGGATGAAAAGAAGAGATTCGGACCCGCTAACGACATGCTCCAGGACCGAAACTTCAGGTAGACTTATAATCTTGCTTAAAATATCTATTTCAGTCACATCTTCTGAAATAAACCATTCATTTGACGGATGAGGGTGCGAGAAATCAAGTGTTTCTAGCTATTATATAACTATACAATACTCATGAAAACGGTAAATTTGAAAATTTCTGATTTTTTCAGTTTATTTCCAGTTGACTCGAAAATTGGCTTATTTTTATGATACAATGCTCAAAATGATGAAATTCTCATAGATTTACATCGTTCCAATCATATTGGTGAGTATTTCTTTGAAAAAAAAGTGAAAGTTTAGTAAATTAGAGCAAAATTTCAATAATACGATTGTCGGAGTTTCTTATTTCGGTGCCATTTCCGATATTTCCCCAAAATCTATAATTATTTTATTGAAAATCATGTTTTTACACGAAATCACTGAAGAAATGGCAACAAAACTATTACATTCCGTTACAGACCCAAAATTGACAGTTTCGAAGTTTCGTGCACAAAGGATATGATCATAATCGCTTCAATAACTAAAGACAAGGACGGAAGACAAATTGAAGGAAAACCTTCAAAACAAAAGGATGACAAATATCTAGCACGCTTTATTGCTAAAAAATATTTAATAATAGAAAAAAACCAATAATTTGTCATCTTTCTGTTTTGAAAGCTAACTACTCAAAAAGAAAGTCAATAGAAATCGATAATAATATTTTCAGGTGGCCAGAGCAGCCCAATATCGACCGCTTCAAGCTTCAGATGCCTATTCTCCAGGTTTGTGCTTTATTTCAGCTAATGTTTTAATTTCAGGAAAAAATAGAAACATTCTAAATAAAGGACCGAAAAGGAAAAAGAATACTGTAATTTTACCCGTTTCAGAACCAATTTCTTCATTTTTAAAAAAAGAAAATTGGTTCTGAAACGGGCGAAATGGCGGTATGAAATAGTTCAAGATATTTATACGGGAAAGTGAGACCGGTAGGTGTATTAATCACTTTTTAAAATGAAACCCCTAGAGGAAGTGCTAAATAGGACTCGTAGCATGAAAAATGGAAGAAATCGAAGCTTTAAAGTGAAACCAAAACTTAAAATCAATAAAAGAAAAAGATGATGAAGTCAGGAGGATGAACAATTGATTCTTACAACATATCTTCAAAGGATCGGAACGAAAAAGATCCTAATTCTTCTAGGACACGTACTTTGTATTTACATACCTCACATATTTTATTTACTACATTTTTAAATAAATATTATAATTAAAAGACCCACCCACTCCTTCGATCCTCTCCATTGATCCACTCCTTCGTTGCTGCTCCATTGCTCCATGTCGATCATCCCAAACCAAGAATAAAATATGGCTCCTGCTCATAAGTCCGTTACATTAACCATTGTTTTAAAATAAAATATGAAAACAATGGTTTTGTGCAACGGACAAACTAACAGGATCCCCTGAATAATAGTAGTCCTCCTTTATTCGAATAAAGTCCATCGATTTGTCTGAAAATTACAGATTTTAATACAAAAATATAAATTTTTGAGCTATATTACCTTGTCCAAATCCTGCGTCTCTCCTGCTTCCCTCGCTATTTTCAGCATCATTTTTGTCGTCCTTCGGTTTATTTCTCTGCATCTCTCCATTTTTTAATCGTTTATTTGTAGTTTGTTCGAATTGATCGAAGAGAGAACGAAAAAATTCAATTTTTCCCGCAACTTTTGAAAGAAGATCAAAAAAATTTTGAGAGGTGAAAAAATTTTTTATTAAAATTTCAGGCCTGAAAACGTATTTTTATTAATTTTTCAAATAAAATAAAAAAAATCAGAATACGACTTTATAAGCGAACTTTCATCCTCGTCCCCAAACGGCTGTGTGGTGTAGTGGATAAGCTTGCGGATTATGTTCTGTTAAACTTTTTTTCGACAGGTTCGGTTCCCGCTGAATTTTTTTGATTTTTCTTTATATTTTAACATGCATTTTATGAGACTGCATACCCAATATTTCTTATAATCTCCCTCAAAAATGATTTTTCACTTGTCGAGCTATGAAAACAGTAAATAATTCTTACAAAACAATCAAAATTTTGATTATTTTTTGGGCTGAAAATTGTTTTCATAAATAAAAACTAATTTTAATCATAAAGTTGTATTTTCTCGCATAAATTATTATTTTTCCAGGTTCTAAGCAACGAAGATTTTGAAGGCGAGAAATGATCAAATGGAAAGCTGAGCGTTTTGCACGGCTTGTAAAAATGAACCTGTGTCATTCGCGCGTGAAAAGGCTGGTTGCGCATTGTCCGCAAGCACAGGTCAGAGAAAAATATCTTCATACTGCACGCTATTTACTGTAAAATATCGCGTGCCACAGTTGCGTTTTCCTTGCCACGCCCATTTCTGTGCAAAAATCATCAATTGTCGGGCAAAAATGTTTCCTCTTTCCTTGGTTTTTTTTACAAGCCGTGTTTTGTTGAGCCAAGGAATTTATTTGTTGCTAAAGTATAATTTGCTTTACGATTCAGATTCTAAAAAAATGTTTAATTACCTAAATTTTAAAACTTGTTTTCGCCGGTGGAAATTTTTTCAATGCATTATTTTGAAACGCGTTTTCTCCATGTGGTTTTCGAAAATTTAGAAAACCACTTTGGAAAAAGAATGAGGTCTTTTGTAATCCCAGTTGCGTCATTAGCTCCATAAATTAAAGACTTCATCTTGCTCTTAAAGAAATATTAACACATTTGAAAAATGGACTGCAATAAATGTACATTTTACCATAATAAAACTGACTATCACATCGATAATGAGTAACCGTGAAAAAAATCTCAACCCCACACGAAAGTGATTTGTCGTATCACCGTTTCCGAAAATCAACAGTGAAACAACTTTTCACGACTGAAATGTTTTGTCAAGATACAAAGAGAAAGAAACTACAAGAAACTAGACAGAAATCATACCCGTATGATTAAAAAAAACGTGGGGGAAAGTTTAAAAAGACAATTAAATAATATATTCCGGATTATCTGGTGGCGCTGGCGGTAGAGGTCCACTATCTTCAACATCAACATCACTTTCATTTGACCATGGTCTGTCATTACTTCTTTCAGATTTAAAAGCATCGGAGATTGATTGTAAGCTGGATATTCGTTCCATTGAGCGAACCGTCGCTTGATTATTGTCGGATTGAGAGAGGAATATACCTGAAAAATGATAATACATGTTGTTCTAAGATTTTTTCCTTCGTAGTAAATATTTTTTTCTATTTACGTAACTATAGAAAAAAACCAAAAATACTTAAAGACATGGTGCCATTATTCTTTATATTATATGTACTCTATTTCAAAAATTAAATCGACAATCTAATGCAATCCATGCAAAATCCCGAAGAAAAATAATCAATTTACAGCAGAGTCAAAATTTATAATTTTTAATTGGCGCGCGTACACTAAGATTTGGCTTGAATATAAATTCACAAATTCTTAAACATAATTCTTCACGGCTTAATGAGAAAAATCTACGAAAATTAAGATCTATAATTGAGAATAATTGAATTCTAATTATTATAAAGTGTTTTAAACATGAAAAATGTCATTTCCTTAATTTCTGCGCAAAATTCAGCGTAGCGCGCTTGTTAATTCCGTGTTCAAAATTAGGTCTCGAAAAATGGTTTTCAACGAAAATACAAACAAATATGTTACTTCTACGTTTTTTCCTGCTAAGAGTCAAAAAATAAAACATTCTCACCAGAATCAGTCACAGAATCGGGATGCACTACACTATTAGAAGACGACGAATGTAAATCACTACTATCCACTGCAAAACACATAATTATTATCTAATATACATGCCAATTAACTTACTCTTCTCATTTTCTGGCACCGAACTCGCCAATGCTGGATCAGAAGACGTCGATGAAAACATACGAAGGTCTAAGTTGGCGAGATCGTGGGTACTGGGGTTCTGAAGTTAACATTTCAAGGGTTTAAAAAAGCATCAAACTCAAAGCAAACCTTTCTCGGATGAGTCGGTGTTCCTAGAGCTGAATCTGGGGAAGAGGTCTTGACACCTTCACGCTTTTCAGCTGGTACTTCTTTACTCTTGGCCAGAGCACGATCCCTTTCATTCTTGTCCATATACCAGATAGTTATAGCAAATCGGTGGCGATAAACCGGCATAACTTCATGCGGATTTCGACGATCCGACCAGAAAAAAACTAGTCGATCGGCTCTTGGATCAATATCCATAGGTGTCATTGATGTTTCAGGATAAAGTCTCAAAGTTCCTCCATCTCTGCTCATGTCCCAATCTTCATTACAATAATAAATCGTGGTAATGCACCGGCCATCCTTCACCGGATTATCAACATGTTTCACATATCTCGTCCCACTCCCTGGATAAATGGCCAACATCGCTCTCGATCGACCACCAATTTCATGATCAATCCTCTTCTTGAAATGCTGAATAACCGAGTCGATCATTGAAATCAATAATCGAACAGTTGCAGCATCATTTGCTCGTTTATCACTTCCGTCATACCAATAAATCTGATCCGATCTTATGTCGGTTATGTGGAATTCATCTTTATTTTTCCCTTCCATCAATTGCCCGGCACTGAACAATCCTCGTTTGTAAAGCCGCTCGATTTCCCTAGAATTTCAATTTTAGTACGAAAAATTGCACGAACTCTAGTCTCACAATGCTGCACATTAGTTTGCATTTTATATTTGATAAAAATTGTGAAGCTTTTGCAATAAAGTACTGATAAGATACGAGAAAAAACAAGTCGCCTATTGCCTTTAAGGTACAATCCTTGATTTTTAAACAATTGGCTTCACGATGTGTAAAAACGAGCATCAACGAGGAGATGCACAAAATCATGGAACCTTTCGAACTTTTTTTTGGACATTGAATCAGTTGAAAATTATTGCAAACTGATGAAATAATTAATTTTTCCTTTAGGAAAGATATTTCCAAAAAATGATTTAATTGGATCAATTGGAAAATTTGGAAACATTTTGAATTGTCGCCAAATAGGTGGCTGTACGCACTTTGCTCGCACCCTTTCCCCGCCCACTTTTCTCCGTTTTTGCGTAATTTTTTTCAACAGTAAACGTTTTTTTACACATCGTGAGCTTTTTGTATCCCAAAAGTCAATGTCCTTCCTAAGAAATATGTCTAAAACTCACAAAGATGTGTATTTATAATGATCAGATCCCAAAAAATTGTCAACAACAGCCCAGCCGAATTCGTTAAGACTTCTAATCACGTGTTCAGCGATATACTGCAAAAATATTTTCTGAGCTCGTTGCGATTCTTTCTTTTACAAACCCTCAATCGTAAAACCATTGCTTGATGGATATTCAGCGCAAGTCCACGATTTTGTAAATGCCGCTGGTGTTCTTGTAAAGTTGTCTGAAAAAAGGAAGGAGGTTTTCAAATATAAAAAAATGATTTTTCTGATTCTTACAGAGTACACTAGATTCATATTGTGATCCTTGTAGCTGATCTTCGGTTCGGTTGAATTTGTAGGCGTCGGTCTTTTCCGGAGGCGAGAAGGTTTCGAAGTCGCGTCGCTTTCAATAATCTATAAACTTATTTTATTGAAATCAGATCCTCAAACCAGAACAACCTGAATATCTGGATCACCGGTAGGTATAATCGTTTCTTTCGTTGGAACGCCTTTCCTCATCTTCACAAGGTTTGCAGCCGTTACAACTTGTACCGGGACTGTAAATTTAAAATGGGGTGTTTTAAAAAAAAAATAAATGTAAACTACCAATTTTCTCCTTCAAAACCACTTGCTTTTCACTGTTAAACCTCGGAATAAAAGCTGGTTTTGTTTCAGCCGAAGTCTCCTCACTTCTCAGCATCGCGAAAGAAGGTACCGATTCACAAGATACTGTACTTTTATATGGTTGAAAAGCACTGGTCGAAGTTCCAGCGATGAACGAAGGGACATTTGAAGATGAAGAAGAACTTTGACGCTGGGCTGTTATCGAGAATGTCGGTGATGGTACTGTACCAGTCGCCGGCGTTTTCAAATTTATTTCTTTTTCCAACGGTGGATGATTTTTGACCATTCCTTTAAATTGTAATGCTTGGCACGTTGCCTTATGCACTGACCAGTGTAATTGCTGCAAAATGTTATTTTTTTTAACTGAAAAAAACATTAAATGTGGGAAAGGCATGTATTGTCAATTTTTGTACGAAATTTTATTTAAAAGTAGTTTTTTTCAGAAGCCTAGAAAAACGAGCTTCAAAACAATGGTCTAAAAAAAAGTTTTCACCAGGCCGAACTTTTTCCTTGATGAATATTTATGGAAAATGCTTAAACTACAACTTTGGTTTTTGCATTTTTTCTGAATTCTTAATAATGCTCGCGGACTAGTTTTCGTGGGTGGAAACTTTTGCTAGGACTTTGTTTAGAAGCTCGTTTCATCGACTTCCACGTCGTTTTTAAAAATTTTTTTGAAAATATAGTTCTGTAAAGCCCTCCTTTAAATAAAATAAAATTCCGAAAAAAGCCTACCTGATGCTCCATCGAACAATACGCAACTTTTCCACAGAATAAACAGGGTTGAAGTTTTGTCGCGCTTGTTTTGCTGGAGTCAGCTTGACAGAACGAGCATTTGTCGAACACTTCCGGTTTTACATAATCCTAAAATTAATGACATTTAATTTTTGTTATAAATATCGAAAATTTATGATGGGTTTCTTATGTTAAGGATTTGTTTCCGGAAGCAAAAAAAATACTTGATTAAAGTTCATGAAATTGGAATTTCTACGTTGCATTTAGACTTTCTAAAAATTATATTTAACCAGCTCATAAAATTATTAGAAACTTTTTTGGTTTGGTAAAAATAAAATGAAAAAATAACATTAAAAATATGGTCTATGAAATTGTGAGCCGAAACAAAAACAAAATACATTTTTTAAGGTTTAAAAAAATCCTAACCGTCACATTTTGCGATGTTGAAGCCAATAATGTGCCTGCTGCTGTTAACAGCGAATTATCCGACGTTATCATCACTAGAAAATACCTGAAATTAAAAAAAGAAAATTTTCGAAATTTCCAAGCTTTTTAAATACCATTAAGTTTTAATGTTTTCAGCTTGAAGAATGTTTTGTTGGAAATTTCTGGAAACATTTAATTAAGCGGGTGGTTTTTTTTTCGAAAAACAACGTTGAAGATGATCAAAAGTCGGTCATGTGATGATGTAAATATATGACCGGTAATATTTTTAAAATCAAAATTACATTCAAAAGTTCAAATCGGGATATTGAGAAGAGAGAAAAAATGAGAATATTCAGGCAATCTCATTAAAATGAAATAATACTCCTTTGCCTAACAAACACGCGATAGTGTATTTTGTCTACGTGCGCAAACGAACTAAAAAACCAAATGTGATTGGTAAGGAAAGCGGAGAGTGCAGAGAAAACTAGAGAGTATATTAAAACGCGAGACAATCGCTTGCATGCGATTCTCTTTAGAACGTGAAGAACTGCACGAAAAGAGGCGAAAAAATGGTATGCCGTTAGTTGTGGTCTTTGTCTGCGTCTCTCACACGGCCTGCTGATTTTTTTAGAGTTTATTTCAGTGTTTCTCTCCTTCTCTCCACCAGCTATCATTTACTCTGGAAATTTTGCTCTCTGAGTTTTATTTTTCCCAAATGACTAATGAGCGAATGAGGAAGAAGACACCCTGTTTTTCAGGGATGTAACGTTTCAAGTTTCGCGAAATTTCGTGAACAAAGAACATTATCTTACTTTTAAAATTTGGAAAAAAACGTTGCAGATTGCAATTTTTGCAAAAGAAAAAACGGATACGATGGAGTAAATGTCAAAATAGAGGGTGCCTATGATCTCTGTTTTTCTGTCTCAAAACCTGATCTTTGTTTTAATTTTTAAAAGTTCGAAAGGTTGGCTTCTTGCCAATTTTTCCTGCCCTTTAAACATTCTAAAATAAAGCTCGTGAAAATTTATAGAATCCCAATTTAAAACAACAATTAAAAATTAATGAAAGGACTTGTAAGGCCGAAAATTTTGAAAATTTCATTCGATTCTAAAAGCTTTCCGAGAAAAACATCGCGCTGAATCAAACGAAATCAATCATGTCAATAAATATGAAAAATTGTCAGATTTTTGAAATCGTTGAATTGGAATTTTTTGCTTGTTTTTTAATTTGGCTATAAGTGAGGTCGTAGCCTAAAATTTTTCAATGGAAAATTAACTCACAACGGAAGTGCCATCGCCAATCGAGTTGAGACCTATACCATTCGATAGAGCTTTAAAAGTAGGTCTAGAATCCGTTTTAAAGTCTGCCGGTTCGACCTGTGAGCCGGTGAAACATGGGCTCAAAGTTCCGTGTTTATTAAAGACACACTCTTAGCTAATAGAATCCAAATGTCAGACAAAAAACCAGAATATATATATATAAACTCAGAAAGCCAAACAATGAGCACTCAAATACATGTGTTTCGTGCCATATTTTAACGCGTGCCATAGTTTTGAGAAAAAATTTTAATTGTTACAATTGAATCTGATTGCGGCTAAAATAGCCGACAGTGTGTCTTTAGTCTTTTTTGATAGATTCTAAGCTTCTCGGGTCATATTATATACCGCGAAAGTTCCGCATTTTAAACGAAATTCGAACTTTGGAGGTCCAAAATTTTATGATTTAATATTGGGCCCATGCGTAGTAATTGTGCTAAATTTTTTTTTCTTCACAAAATCGTATCACCCTCATCCCTGAACACAAAACAAACACAAAATACGAAATTGATGAAAAATCTTTATCCTTTCACATTCCAGCCAATATTGACAATTGTTTATTTTTTTTTGTTGTGGTTGCAAGAAAGAAGTACCCGCAATAAATAGAAAAATAGAAAAAAAACGAAGGCATGGCTACAAAATGAGGGGGTTTAAGTCACAAAAGTAATATTTACGAAAATTAGAAATTTATAACAATTTGGGAAAATGCTGCTCAAAATAATATTTGTAACTAATGCTCAAAATAATATTTGGTTTAGATGAGATTACGAGTCCTTGTAATGAATTTCTGGACTCGTTCCTTAATCTTTGTTGATTTTGTGTACAAATTTGAACGGTGGGCGGATTTTTCACGTATTTTCCTGCCCTCGAGGCCTGCGAGAATAGCGGCGTCGAACATCTGGAAAAATAAATAGATTATGGTTATTTATTTCAAAATTTGAGCAAACTAACCTCCTTCAAATTATGTTGGGTCAAAGCGGAGCATTCAAAAAATTCAGCGCCAATCATATGGGCTAATGATCTGCCACTAATTGTCGAAATTGAATTTATTTTATTTTCCCAGCGTTGATCGATTTGTGTGCCAACGAGAATGACTGAAATTTTAGTTGTTAGAATGGAAATTTTCATGTGACATTTATTTGATGAGGTCTTCTGATATATTACCAAGCTCGGCATTTTTATTTTAACCGAATACACTTAAAACCTTAAAACGAATAGGTTAAATTTGCACAAGTCGTAAAAATGAATATCTTTTTTTCAAGCACTCTTCGAAAGACGTATCTCATTTATAACCTAACAACCTATACAAGATGCATCAATGATCAAAAATCTGCTCATCTTTAAAAATGTTTATTAAACGTGCATCAAATTAAAAAGAAATTAGAACGACAGATCGCACTCGTGCAATCCCGCAATAATTGAAAATTATCTCAACTGAAAAATGACAAAGAGGCACATTGTCTTTAAAGGGGCCTATTCGGAAAGTTTAGACTGTATTTAAAACCAAAAAAAGACTATCATTATGTCAAATAAATTCGAAAAAAATTTAAAATTGAGAAGAGAATTCGTTTTTTTTTGGTTTTTCAGATAACTTTCGAGAAAAAGTAATAGTAAATAGAATCATATTTTTAAACAATTTTTTTTGACAAATAAAACAACTAACCTAAACTAAAACTAAAGCAGCAATTTTCATCAAATATTCTGCAAAAAATAATTGAAAATTATTTTATTTTCAATTTCTTCCGTTTTTTATTGAAAGTGCACTAAACCGAAAAATAAGCCAACAATAATTAATTTCACAATTTGTTACTTAAAGGAGGCCTGTACGGAGATGATAAATGTACCTTAAATGAAAATAGACTTCATACTCATTCCAAATATGTTTTTAAAATTTTCTAATACCACTTGGAAGCCGAGAAAATGAACTTCAAAACAATGGCCTAGAAAAAGGGGACATCTGGCCGAAAGTGTGTTTTCTCGGCTTCTAGTTGGTTTTTAGAAAGTTTTAATAACAGATTTGGAATGAGTATGAAATCTATTTTCATCCCAGACGCATTTATTAGCCCCGTAATGCCCTCCTATAAATCCTTGCCCCTCGCTCCCTTAAGAAACTCACTTTTCGTCCCAGGATTCTTTTTAGTAACTTCAGGATACCAATGTTTTGTAACATCCTCATATGACTGAACATCAATAACCGAATAGACTATTACAAAAACATCAGCATCGGTGTAGCAAAGTGGTCGAAGAGTGTCGAATGAAGACTGGAAAAAATACAATTTTTGGAAAAATTTTGAAGTTTTGTTGGTTCTCGCAATTTAAAAATAGCAGGCATTCTTTGAAAAACACAAATTTTAATCCGGATATATCAAGAAACCAAATCTTTTGTCCCCATTATTTTCAAGTTCCTGTTCGTCGTCGCATTTTTGACAGCCGACCCTTGTCAACAATTGTTTATTCCCCTCCATGAGCTATTGCCCCCTATAAAACACCTCTAGATGAACATGTTCTTAGCCAAAAATGAACCTTAAAGCCATATTTTTCACAGTATTTCTGGATTTGTGCCAGAGCCTTCGAACTTATGATCATTTCGCGATGCTTCAAAGGTTGCCGCCTCATCTTAAACATCTCCAAATTTTGAGGACTGTGACACCGCCAGTTCAGACAACTACAGTTCAGTCATTGCCCTTTAATTTTCAGAAAACAGGTTAGATATTTTCTGGATTTCGAATCTCAACATTTAACCGTTTGGAACTTTCAGGAAACATAACATCGATTCGACAATTGCTCGAAGAAACTGCGATGAAACAAGTCGGCCCGGTGGCTCGAATCACAAGTAATATAAGTGAGTTAAATATGATTTTTCGAACTGAAATTCAGAAAAAAAAGTTTTTTCTAATATCTCGAAGTACAAACAACAGATTTTGACGTTATTGGGGCTTAAATGAAGATCATGTTATTTTTATTAATCAACTAGAATATAGTTGAAATATGTCAAGATTAAAAACAGATTAAACGACACAAATATAGATTGGTTTCTCATTTTTAGTTTGGAAATATAGAATATTTTGATCAGATTGAAGCACTTAAAATAAAGAATCGACAAGGAAGTATTTTTAACTGGATTACTCTTAATAAAGGGATTCATGAGCTTCGAACGTTAAGATCCTTTGTTTTTCACCCTCAAGGGCTTTGAAACTTCTATATCGGATCAATTAATTATTTTTTCGGAAACGATCCCAACGATCCCAACTCATAACTCGGTTCAAACCGATACTTTGATTCTAATGCCCCATTTTTTAAAATTTTTGAAACACTTATATTAGTTCCTTTCACTATCAATTACATTTTTTTAAAATATACATAGGAAATTTTCAAAATTACCTGTCCAGCAGTGTCATGAAGTTGTAGTCTAATTGGTCGTTTGTCCACAAGTACGACAACTAAAAAATTAGTATTTGAATGCTGAAACTTTCAAAAAAGAAAAAAACTGGGTTTATGTTCATTTGAGAAAGTTTATGAATACAAAAGTAGATAATATTCGAATATACAAAGTCGAAATTTATGTTGAAACATGTTTAACTCACCCGAAAAATTGTCGAACGCAGTTGGAACATATTTTTTAGGATATCCATTAGTTGTATATGACACAATCATTGATGTCTTGCCAACCGTCGCATTTCCGACAAAAATGCATTTTAGACATTTTTCATCCTCGTGTGACATATTTTGAACTAAAAACACAATATAAGTTGCAAGTTTTAATTTAGAAATATCCAGGAAAAACAAACACGACGTTGAACAGACAAGAAAACTGGCTAAGCGATAGATTAATTGAAATTAATTGATATATGTCCCATTAGTTTGTCCGTCCGCTGGCAGACCGAAACTTGTAATAATAATAATTGATTGAAAATAGGTTCGCTTTTTCTTCTTTTTTTTTCATAAATCGTCAGAATGACGCAGGCCAGAAGTATCATCAAGTTTATACCTCCCACACAGGAAAATTGCCAAAAAAAAAGACACCTGTGTATTTGCGATCGCCGCTTGGAACTAGTTTGTTTCAAGAGAAAAATATAGGTTTTAATATTCGCGAAAACAAAAAAAACTATAAAGTTTAAAATATCATCGGCATTTTTTTGAGATAGGTGTGGCAAGAATCATGGGTTCTCCCGCGTACGAGAACGATTGGATAATTGAAACCCCCAGTAAAATTTGTGTATTTTCATATATATTAGAACTTAAATCCAGTTTTATTTATTAAAGAACACATATTATTTTGATACATTTGGTCACATGGCGTTATTAAAAATAACATTTAATGAAAAATTTAAAAAAAAAACAAAAGGTTCCTGGTTCTGAAAGTCCAATATTTCACAATTGGAACTTGTTTCACGAGATTTTGTTATTATTACTATTATGAATTTCAATGAAATCGTGGACCTCCATTGTTAAAGGCAGGGTGCCACTTATTTTTAAAAATGCTTTTAACTAATTTTGGATACTGCTTAAATCAATTGAGAATCATCAAAATAGAAATTTTTTTTGATTTCTTCATTTTTCACCATTAAATTACAGACTTCAGCTGATGCATATTTTTAATTTGATAATGAAATTGAAAGCTAAGGAATAATTTTTTCTAGATAATTTGGAATTGTGATTCTGAATAAGTTAATAATAAATATTTAGTTATGAAATCCCCTTTAAATCCACAAAAAGGCAACCGCCGAAGAATCATCAAAAATAGTAATATAGAAAAATTCCGATCAAAACAGATAAAGATTGCTATCGGATAGAATACCCCCCCCCCCCCCCCAATTACTCTAAAAAAGATATAGAAGAATGTTTTATCACCGAAAAATAATGGGGGAAAATAACTAAAGTAACAATAAATCTTATCAATTGTTTTATGATCAATAGTCACCTAGGACTTTACATTTTTTTGATATGAAATATCGCAAAATTGAATTCTGATTTGATCGAAGGCAAAAATTTATCATAACATTTTTCGAAACAGGTTTATCAAAACGGATTTTTTCCTATTATATTCACGAGAAACTTTCTCTCATTCGTGATTATGATGATGATGATGATGAAGCTTGATTTTTCTTTGTGGTTGGAATTTCGCTGAGATACACCTGTTTGGAATTAACACACTGAAGAATGGCACATTGGAAAGAAAAACAACAAAAATAATGAAATTAGTATGAAAAACAATACAAAAAATAATGGGGGCGAAAAGTAATTTGATTGAGAAGTGGGGAAATGTAAACAAAGACGAAGAACGTTCTTTTTTCGCTCGTTTGATTTATTTTTGGAATCCAATAAAAGATTAGATATTTAAAAAAATATTATTTGAGTGCTCCGCTCCAACTTATCTGTTGAAATTTAATAATAATTTCCAACTTAAGAAGAAAATGAATTATTTTGAACAAATGTTTCTTAATTTAAATATCTTCTTGACCTTCAATTTCTAAGGATTCTTTCCATCTTTCATAACCAATTTTTACTTCAGACACCGCCCAACTCCCATGCTGTCGTGATCGATTTGGTGAGCAAGCCTGTCAAGCATTGCGCAAGTCACAACTAGCACTTTTTGAGAAAAGGTTCCTAAAACATTATGCAATTAAGTACGTGATATTATTTCTTGTAGATGTCTCACCGACCACGATTTCAGCTCTATTGATTGTTGTGGTGAATGCCGCAAATATGTTGAGAAAAGTGAGCTTATGAAGTCATTTAAAAAAAAATTACTATGAAAATGTTTTCAGACAATATCAGTACTGAAAACTCAAAAAGTCTCCAACGAGCTCCAACAGTGTGCAAAGATAAACATTCAATTGCATTCTGTCGAAGGTTCAAGGCTTCGGGAATGGGAAAATTTAGGTGGGATTTCTTCTTTCAGTTTTGGAAAAATTCGTTAATTTCTTCAGCTGCTCTGACGCTGAATTCGCAGTTCGAGTATGCCGTCATTCTTGCGGCTATTGTAACGACGAGCTCTATGTGGCAAAAAATGCTCCAGCTTTTTGTTCTGAAGCTAACAAGTCAATTCCATCACTTAATGGTTCACCGTTATATTGGTCCTTTGGACGAAATTGATTTTTGTTATCCATGGTTGTTGTTTTTTTTTAAATTTATTTTTACACTTCCAAGTTATGGAAGTTCAGAGATTTATAATAAAGTTGTTTTATCAATAATTGTTAGTACGGGAGCTCCCGAAAATTGAACAAAATAATACAAGAAATAGTACACGAAATATTTAGATAAATTATGCTTTAAAAGCTAATAACTTACAATAAAAATATTACTTTAAGACTCTTTCAATCGAATGTTGGATTGCCCAAATTGCCATGGGTCTCATATAACCAATCGCGCGATACATTCCAGATTTTCCAATAGCTTCAGGGGTTTGGAATTGTAGTGGGAACTTGTACCATACGGATTCGAAAAGCCCTTTTGATGTTTCGAACGCTTCTTCAATCATTCCCATCTCGATCATCATAGACGAAAGGGAATATGTGATGCCAGTCCATACTTCCTCACTTTGAATACAGGATGTGTCGACAGTGTTGCTAGTTCTAAAAAATTAATATGAACCGTAATATTTTCACAAGAATTTGAGGCGAGTTATTGATTTCAAAATATGTATATTTTGAAATCAATAAGCGCAAAAAAAATCAGGTTAAAGTTTCTAAATTAAATTTTTGCTATTTTTTAATTTTTTCCAAACTTGAAAAACTCTTCAAAACATACAAAAATCCATTAACCGCTCCCAAATGTCCATTATCATAAGACTTCACATTCAGATCAAACACTGTTTTTAACGCTGATAACATCCGCTTCTCTTCAATCTTAACATCTTCTCCACAAATTTTCAGCGCCCAAAACCCGGACAACTGATCTGCCATGACTGTTTTTGCGTTGTTCGGGTCTTCGTCAAAAGAATAATAACTGGAATACAAGAAAATTAATGCGGGGCTCAAAACAAAATTTATACGTACCGCCCATTCCAGAGTTTCTTTTCAAAGACCGCGTAACATCGTTCAAGAATCTCAGAATATCTTTCAACATCCTTACTGCTACTTTCAATTCTCTCACACATTTTCACAAAACATTCTAACGCAGCGATCCACAAAGATCCGCAATATGCACTAGTTCCAGTCATGGTCCAAATATCATAAGTTTGATCGGCAAATCCGGAATTCTCAATCATTCCATCATTATCTGCAAATACAATATTCAGATGAAAAAAACTAATCGAAAACTTTACCAGTATCCCAATCGTTTAAAGCATTTTCGATGATAAGCCTTGATTTTTCAACGAAAATTTTTAAAATAATATCCGAATTTTTGAAATCCTTAGCAATTAATTGATAATCTCGCCAGCAGCTTATAATAAATTTAAGGTTCAAGTCTTTCCAGTCTGAAGTGTCATGAAGAATATAAGCATTGGTATTAATCCATGGTTCTCGCACTAAAACAAATAACTATAACGAGTTTCGCTAAAAATTAATTCTTACTCGGATGTCCCATATCATGAGGAATTTTTCCGAATTTTTTCACTTCCATTTTCGTATTCTCAGCCAATGATTGGAACCTAGTTTTATCTATCCTTTCCACTTGATCCGCAAAATCCAATTGAATTGACATTTCAATTTGTGGCCAATTTTTTATAAAAGCCCAGCTGGAATAAAAGTGAACGTCGTAGGTGTTGATCATGAAGTATTCCCAGGCTTAAAGAAATACTTCAGTAATTTATGAAAAAATAAATATAATAACTTACATTCCATGTACCCAAACCTTCCATAATTTTCAAAATGAAAAATCGATTCCTCACTCATTAATGCTTCCTCCACTTTCCAATTTTCATCATATTCAAACCATGTAGTACTTCCATCCACCACATAATAAAGCTCATTGAATAATGCATTTCGATACCATTCTGGTAATTTCTGATCTTCAATAATTGGCATTTGCCATTCCTCAATCTTCGTTTGCCATTTCTCATGACTAGAATTTGCATATTGTGCCAAATTTCCAACGACTTCATTCACATTTGAACCATTGAAGTACCGTGCATATCTTCTCGTGTAAACTCTTTGCGCTGAGCCAAAAGATACCTTTGGCATGTACCAAACTAGTGAGATTATTGTTCGACGAGTTGTTTGCTTGGGTACCGAAAATTTCGAGCAAACTGCGACTCCGAGCTCTTTTGGCGCAGCATCGTCGGTGTTCATGTTGGAGTCTGGAATTTTTAAAATTATTAATTGAAAAAATAATATAGGATTGTTGGTAAAGTAGGGAACTTAAAATTTTCAATTGGCGCTAGAGAAAAAAGAAAAATATGAGTTTTGCCTATTTTTCACCTGTAATTTCAAAACAATTTTCAGTGAATACTTTGAAAAAGCCAATAACTTATTCAGAGTCGATGTATCTTTTGAATTAAGCAAAAATTGTTGTAAAAGCGCAGAAAAATCTCGAAAAACGTAATTTCAATTATTTTCCGCACACAGTTCAATGGAGTATTCCACATTCAAACATTTGCCAGCGAAAAATGACTTTTTAAAATATATTTCTGTTTTTTTTTACTGTCACAACTGTGAAACACATGGCCAAAACTTTAAGATTATAACCCTTTAATTAAAATAAATGTATCTGCTTAATACCTTCTAAACAGCCACGAGACCTGAGAGCATCATAAACATTCCTTCCATCACCATTTGGGTCAAAAATCGCAGTTGTTGTGGGGAAGATTTCGTTCTGAAGAAGATAATCTCAATTTTTCAAATTTCAAGGCAAATTACCTTTCTTGCAAATATTCCAAAGGTTACTTCCATTCCTTTCACCGTGTGATACAGGGTTCGACCTCTAACACGTTCCAAATCAACAATTTCACTTCTACACACATTTTCCTTGTTCCATTTCTTATTCCCGGTTCCATTACGAAATGCTAAAGTGATTGAAGCATCGATATCGTCGTCAGACTCATTTATGACATAAAACTCGAAATTTGCAACCGGTAATGATGAATCTTCATAATCATTCGGTATCACTGGTGAAACTTGCTCACAAACAACAGTAATCCCCGTATCACCGAGCTTAAATTCAGTCCATGCTCTTGGAAACAGACCTCTGTAGCGAATGTTCTCCGCCGGCATTGTTTTCCAAGATCTCAAGCCTTTCTCCCGGAACTTTGCGCATGAAAGAAGTGATTGGTACAATAAAGATCCATTGGTTTTTGAATGAATTGACACAATAAACTGGTCGGCTTTAATGTTTTTGGTATTCTCTTTCACTCCCGGAATTATTGAAAATCTTCCGAATGCGCCACGAAAATCCGTTCCTATTGACCCACATCCGATGCCACCGATTGGAACGCCTGGAATATGGTAATCTGCAATTTAGAAGGAAAAATTCGAGTAATATCATAATAACCTTCCAGATAATTTAAAAAAAAAAGAACCTGTATAAGAATTATGTCGAAACGGCTTGAAAATGTCAATAAATGGGTCTCGTCCTTCCCACCAGTCTTTCAGAGTGTGAACCAGTAACCTGTAAAAAACAACAATTTCGTAAGCCAATACATAATTATTCCTTAAAATCGGAAACTACCAACTTGTTATTTAAAATTTATGCAGACAAAAATGAAAAAAAACCAAGTTACATAAATGTAATTGGGCTATAAAATTCGACGTTTTTAGGTAAATATTTTCAAGTGATTCTCAAGAAAATTTTTCAATGAAATTCATAACATTTACACGGTGAGCATCGTCGGTAGCCTAACTTCTCGAATTTCTGCGTTTTCTCTTCCATTTTCGGCGGTCACACCTTGGCTTGAATTTCTCAGGAAAATTATGGCGCCCTTCGAGGCTCCGGAGGCAATTTCTTTTCAGAAAAAGTCTGCTTCCTTATTAAAATATTTTTTATAATAATTTTTTTTTAAATCGCAAAAAAACAGTTCTCACCTAAAAAACAATGGAATCAACTTAAGAGCATGCGTTAGACGCGGAAAAAACGGTTTCGATTTCTGAAACTCTGGCTCGCGATCTCCTCTTGCTTTCCATCCGACCCCTTGCAGCAAATCGGTCATTTGTAGTTTCTGGATAATTTGAAAATCAAACGGATCTAATTAATAAGTCGACCTAAAAATGAAAAATCAATGCTAGATTTTAGTGCCCTTAAACAGTTTAAATAACAATAACTATAGCCCAACTATAGCGTGATAACAATTTCAAAATAACACTCCTAAAAACAATATCGAAAAATGAACATTTGTAGCATATCATCATAGTTCACCAAATAAATACTGATAAAAAAGGAGAACAGTTCTGTGAAGATACGCAGAGAAATAAGAGTGTGTATTTTGTGACTTTCGTAGTGTTGGGGAGCTGCCAGAGATCAAAACAAAAATTTTGTAAATATTATTTCTGTAAAACACAAGAATTTATTTTAAAACTTAAAACAAATTATATACAAAATCTTCTAAAAATATACAATTAAACAAAAATGAACTAATCAAAACATCTCACATATTCCGAAAAAATAATTCAAGACAAACATTGATCCGTGTTTCGTTGAGCTCTATCTAGTCTGATCATTTTCCGATTTTCCTAAATTTTTCAAAATTTTTAATTTAAAAAAATGGGAAGGGTACTTTTAGGACAAAGGTTCAAAAAAGGGCAAATTTGAAACCGATTTTTTTGGACTAGACAAAAATAATGAGCTAGTAAAGATGAGAGTCATGCTTTGAAGCGTAATTGTAAACTTGAGCGAATATTAAACAAAATTGTTTTTTTTTAAATCTGAATTTTAATTTTCTTAGCTGAACATTTAAAGAAATTAGTGACCAAATTTTGATTTTTTAATTATGTCGGAAAAAATGCAAGAAAAAGTGATTAAAGTGAGGTCAAAAAAAGAAAAAAAAATTAAATTAAAATATAGGAGGGAAGATTACTATAAGATCAAAGGTATCGAAAAATGATTCTTGAGTATTCACCCGAATAAGAGAAAATCGGACTGAAAATTCCGAGCCACGTTCTTTTAATCTCTGAACCTCTTTTCTCTTATTTTTTCTCTAATTTGGATCACTTTTTTTCCTTGCACAAGGATTCCAATATTTCGAAGAAGATGAAAATAAGAAAAACCAAAATTTTGTCACTATCCCTTAAATATGACTTTCAGAACCACTAAATCGTACAAAAAACAAACGTCAAATAGCAGGGAGCTCCCGCAATTTGGAAAACTATTAGAAGATGTCAAAATCACAAAAATAACCACATTATTCTTTTCCACCACCAACAACTCGTCGAGCCGCTTCGTTCAAAAACCTCTGCGCACTCGACAAATCCCTCTCTGAACTCTGCACCCGATATCGTAGTTTTTCCGATCGGCTCGCCCATGTTGAGAACTTTTCGAACCCAATTGAACTACCGCGTCGAACGATAAGATACTCCTCATCTGACAAAATTTTAAGCTGAGTTTTTGAAACTTGTGAATTATTGAAAGGGTGCGCTAATTATTATTATTGTAAACTCAGAATTAATTGGAAAATGTTTATATTAAACAACAGAACAAAACAGAAGGATAAGCATTGAGATCGAACACAAAACAAGACCAGAACACGCCATTCGAAAGGATATATATATATATGGGTCAGTAAAACAAAATATGATTGGGTAATTTTTACAATTCTAAGGGATTTTTTTTTAATTGGAAAAAAAAAATAATTTTAAGTGTTCCTAAAAATGCCGAGAGCTCCCTGAACTTTTAAAAGTTCAAAAGGATCATTTGGATCTGAACATGTAATTTTCACCGTAAAGCATTTTTTCTCTTTTTTAGTCTAAGAAAACATCTGTTCTGATCTAATCATTTTGACATTTCCGTTGTTCTCATTTTAATATCGTTAAAGGCAGCGTGCCACTTATTTTCAACATGCGATTTTAGGCTTTCTGAGTCTTTTATTAAATCTTGAATTTTCAAAAAAAAAATGCAGAGTTTTTTAAAAACTGTAACGCTGTCTTTAATTATGAGAATTAAAATGAAAAATACTCATTTTTTAAAAATTTCGATGTTCACTAATTCAGGGGGCAGTCCAGAAAATTACTCATCATCACACCCACCATCTAAAATAAGACTAGCGGCAACATCAATCGGAAGTGATGATATACGTTGAAACCGGCTTTTCAGCGTCTCCGCTGGTTTTTCTGAAGCTGCTGCAGGTGGCTTATCAGCAGTATCCGTTGGTGTTTGGCTCGAAGATGGTTTTGGAGGATCTCCTTTGTCATTGCCTAGTCCAAACTGTCCAAAAAATCCTCGCTTAGCTTGTGCATTCAGTCGTTGCTCGAGGGTTTCCAATTGAAACCGAAGTCCCTTGATAATCTGTAAATGAGTATTTTTAATGTTGAGATAATTTGACCATTGAAACACTGAAGTAGTATTTTAACCATTTCTTTAAGGGGCGTGAAAAGTTTAATTTTTAATTTTAACGGTCTTTTCGAAATGTGTAGTACAATTTTAGTTTTCGCATTTGAACTACAAATTAATGTCGATCCTCATGTTCAGAATGTTTCGTTTCGTGCAAGAAAAAATGTATTCTACAATAAATTTATTCTAATTAATACTGCTGTTTCGAATGTGAACCGATACTGTATTCGAATAGATCTGATTATTTTTGAAATTGTATAATTGTGATACATATTGTCGATAAGGTTCATAGATACAAAACGTGACGACCATTGTTGCCATTCCGTGATATGCAATCATTAGAACAGCTAAATTATTGTAAGCCTGGTTATAATAAGTTTGAGTGAATGTGTATGCTAGATATGCGACTGGAATCGAATGTAGTGTTAAAGAAATAGATACCTAGAAGTTTATTTATCTGATTAGTTCAATATATTGTATTTATCTACTTGGATAATTATAGCGGAACTATATTTACGTTTAAATTTTTTTGTAGCTACAGAAAGTTGATTCATAGTATTAGAAAATTTCATATGTAGGGTTGTATGAATGGCGAAAAATATTCACTGTGAACAATTGAAGGTTAAGAAAAACGCAATAACATAACAAAAAAGCAGTGAATTGTCGGTTATAACAGTCACCTTTCTGATAAAATATTCATGCGTTGGACATGGAACCCTTTGAAGATAATTTATCAGTGAAGCTTCGGGATTTTCCGGAGGTTCGATGAACAGTATAAATGGAACAAAAAATGAAATTAAGTAGTTAATCGAAAGAAAACAAATTCTGGTCGATGTTCGAGTGATTTTCCAGCGATTAGAGATCAGCATGTTATGACGACGTTCGAAAAGAAGCATGATTGAATTTCCGGTTTGGCATACTGCCACAACACAAATATATGTTTGAAAATGAACACTGAATGAAGTATAAGATAAGAACCCCGTTGGAAACCCACATGCTAATGGAAGAAACATGTAAGGGGTCGAAAGTATACCAAAAGTAACATCAGAAACAAAACCCCTGTAACATTTTCCATATTTTCTCTTACGTTGAATCCTAAATATACCAAAAATGAGCATTAAAAATAGTCCACTTCAAATTCTCCATCTTTTTCGGTGTTTTACGAACAATCATGTGAATTCCAAAAATATTGATAGGTATTGAGATAAACGATAAAACTATCGACTCGATTTTCTGAAGTTCAACGGTGCCGAAGTAGGATTCTGGAGGACAAGAAGTGTTTCGTTGAAACATCATATATAACTGAGAAAAAGTTAATGAGCACAAGTAATGCAGATGTATTTTTGCAGGTGGTTTTTGGGAAAGGTTGTGCGTAAATGCGTTATTTTTCGTTTATTAATAAAGGGCCTAAAGATAAAGATCAGCTGAAAACTTGACGAATAGATCAGAGCTTATCGAGAAAAATTGTTTTGTTGAAAGTAGACTTTTTTTTTTTAAATGTTTTCTGCTCAAGATTCTTTTTTTCCTATATTCACTTTATTTCGTTCCAAGAATTTCAAATTTTTTTGCACAAAATTGGGGTTTTCTGATACAAGATGTTAAGTACTGCCGGGTGTACATCGTTGCGAAATTATAGTCAATTTTCAAGAAAAAAGACTAATTGTAAACGTAAAATGAATTCTTCCAACATTTCAAAAGTTTAAAAAAAACTAGCTCAAAATAATAGTTTCAGTGAAAATAAAAGGCATTTTGGAACAATCTCTATTAGAACAGAGGTGGGCCACAATCGTATTTTACGATTTTTAGGTGAGGAAAATTGATTTTTAGCTCATATTTCGACATAATGTGCATTTCCGGGCCGGAAATTCCGGCCTCACCCTATCAACTTCAACTATACTTTGAAACGTACCTGTTCTTGTTGCTCCTTGTACTGTTCAAAATCTTCAGCTTTTACCGTCTCTGGTGACGTCAATTTCGTATAAAAATAATATCCAGCAAAAACTCCAACAGAGTATGAGAACAATACTAACTGTTGTACAAAATCCGAAGCCTAAAAACTAAACGTTTGAAACTTCTTTTACTGATCTTAAAAACCTGATCTAAAGCAGCTGATTCTGACACTGGTGCGTGTGTAACGGGTTCTCCTAATCCAAGACGTTTCATACGCATTCGCGCAGTAAATCTGACCAATCCTGGAAAATGGATACAAATTTTCCCGATTTTTATAATTATTAAATAACCTCTTCCAATCGGAATAAGCAGCTTGTTCCTAAAAACCGGATGATCCTTTCCATATTTGAGAACTGCATCGGCGATCGGTTTTGACACCTTGAAATGTATTTTGACACATAATAATGCGGAGAAATTGAATTACCTGCCGAGCAGCAATCATAAACACTTGAATCATAGGAAAACCCATCTTTAGAAAATCCTTTTGATTATTTTAAATAATAAATTCATAAAATTCGAAATTTGAAGGTCTGGCCGCTTAATTTTCGTGAGAATGATTCTGAAAATATTGAAATAATTGAAACACATTTTTTTTATTTCTACAATAACAAACAAATGTTGGATTATTTTTAAAACGTGAAATTTTATTCAAAAATAAATAATAGGGTACCAAAAAATTTTAAAACATGTTTTCATGTTTAAATAAGACAAAATTTATGCCGCGAATATTTTTAAAATTAAAAAATCAATGAACTTTTAAATTTCTAAATACAAGTCAGGATTTCTACCAATTTACATGTATCCAAAACACCAAAAATTGAAAATAACAATAAACTTTATAGTAACAAAACTCGAACACAACAAAAACAACAAAAAAGTAACAATTTTCCATTAAAAACTTCGACAAAGTTATTCCAAAAGTTCTTGAATCTGTTTCCTAAGCGATTTGCATTTCGACTGCATGACCTTACAAGCTTCGACAACCAGTTCATGAGATTTCAGGGCTCCGGTTGATTCTACACTGACTGAAAAGGAAAATGTGAATTTGCTTTCTCGATTAATAGATTATCGATTACTTACAAATGAAATGTTGCTTATTTTTTCCTAACTGCACAACTTTAGCCAAATCTTCGTGTCTGAACACATTTCTACTGCATGCATCCTTTCTCGCATTTTTGACGACCGCTATTTTTTTGGCTGAAAAACATTTACAAAATTCAAGAATTTAATTCAAAATAACGAGTATTTACCTCCTTTCTTCTCAATTGCGATGACACCATCACTAAAGCTATTCTTCAGCCTTTCAGCAGCTTCTCCACTAATTTCAGCATTCAATCGAATCGTTGGCAAAAGCCTATAGGATGCGGTAGCAACCGGGGAAAATTTCGCATGATCTCTTCCGATTCCTTTCACAGCGTGACAACTTGCTTCAATCTCTTGTCCTGGTCTCATTTTTGCGATAAGAATGTTATCATAGACCATTCTTGGTGTATCCTCTCCAAATTCTTCTTCCTGATTACCAATTGGTTCCCATTGGAATGATCTCGAATAAACTGAGCTGTTGTGATACAATTGCTTAGGATCTGTTCCGGTTGGCAATGCGTTTCGATTTTTGGTACATGTCACCTAAAAATTTGAAATTTTTGTTGAATACAAAAAGTCACAAAGAAACTCACATTTATCTTAAAAATCAAATTTCTTGTCGGATCTCCTGCTGGTTCCTCATCACAATCAACACCGTGCTCATTAATCCCAATAACCTTCGTGGTTGGGAAAACAAATTGTCTCGGATCAACTTTCAATGGAAGGAGTCCTAAACGATGACAAAGAACTTCATCCTGAATGACACTTGTGTTTTGATAGAGGTAGATTTTTTCAAGTGCCATTGTTGGAACTTCGGCGATAAGAATACGGCGAAGAGCGTTGGCGATTGGAGCTTCAATACGGGTTAAATCGAATTCTAGCGTCATTCCGTCGTCGCTTTCATTTACCATATCAATCTGGAATTAAGATTTTTTACGGCGAAGTCGAAAATGTATATGACTTTTTAAAAATGTCATTAATGCTACTTTTAAGCAACTTAAAATGAAGAGCCGTCTCTTTCTGTGATGAGGAGAATTTAATTCTGGAACTCTTGATTTATCAAGTTGAAAATGTTTTTTTAAAAATCAAGTGAAACAGTCTTTAAGCACCGAAGTTAAACAAAATGAAAATCCAATTTTCTACTTAAAAATAGTGTTATGTCAAGGAATTGAAAAAAAAACAACAAAGCGGTATTCAAAATAACGTTTAAACAAGCTTAGGGTACAAACAGGATGTTGATGATCAAACCGCGCGGGTTTTTCAGCCAAATTTTTTTGAATTCAGAAAATCTAATTTTTCAAGAAATACCTTAATTGCTTCGCAAAATTTGTCAATATCAAAATCGGCTGTATCATCGTATGGAATATAGTCGGTACATTCGTCATACGTCTGAAATTTTAAACAAATAATTGTACTTTTTCGGCCATTTCTTACATTCAACACAACTTCCTCCTGCATCAAAATTTCATCACTTGGAAAATTATCCGTATGTTGTTGAGTTTTACTTTTCTTTGCCATTTTTTTTCTGGAAATTCTTCTTTTTTAATCTTAAATTTGAAAACTTGAAGTAAGATATTGAAACCGTCGCAAAACAGTAAGTGATAATCAATATTCAAAATTCAAAAATAATCCCATTTTTTATTAAATATATATATTGATAAATAACACACGAAACAAAAAACAATAATTTAACAAAAAAAGCAACTTAATGATAATAATTTAGCAATGTACAGTCTCTAATCCGATAAATTTCTAGAATCAGGATCTGTAAACCCCGAGAAAGCTTTTTAAAGTGACTATTTACAGCAAACATTAAAGAAAGACCCAAAAACTCAAAAAAATACTGCTTATCACTTTGGCTGCTGGTCGTTCCAAATACCAACCTGAAACAATAAATTTGCAGGAAAAAAACGAAATAAAAAAAACGTACCGTATATCTAAACCAGATTAAAATCAAATCTCTTCCCATTTGAAGCCATGACAAAACTGGGGTTATTTTAGAACCGTCGATTTCTTTCCATCTTACACCGACTTCTCTAACTGGTACTGACCATTTTTCGCAAAGGTATAGCAATTCTACGTCAAATGCCCAACATTCAATGTGAAAGATCGGGAAAAGCTGAAAAAAAAATTTTTTGGAAAATTTTTTAGAAAATTGAAAATCTCACCCTTGCTGCAATAGCTCTGGTGAAAAGCTTAAAACCACACTGAGTGTCCCTAACAGTTCTCACAGCAAAAGTATACACCAAAAGATGGAATCCATGCATCAAAATAGTGCGGAAGAATGATCTTTCAGCCACAGATTGAGCTTCCAGGTGCGCTCTGAAAACAAATTCAGTAAGGAGGCTTAGACGCTGCAGAAACAACCTCGACCCTACAACGACCGCTGGGAAACTCTCGTCAATTGGTTCACCGCCAGTGGCGCTTAACATCTCCTTTTCCAAGTTTTCAAAATCCTCAAATTTCGTCGCTCCATCAGCATCAGCGAAAAGAATCAACTTTCCGGCTGAATGAAGAACTCCGACTCTTACTGCACCACCTTTTCCACGATTACTTTCAAGTTTTAGTACTTTTATAACATTTGGATGTTGGAGTCCATAAGTTACAGCAAAATCTGCAGTTCCGTCAGTACTTCCGTCATCAACTACGATAATCTCATAAGTGAAGTCTGGATTTTTAGCTTGGCGCAATTTTAGATACTCACAGCATTCTTCAAGCATAACTGGAAGTCTTTCCTATTAAATATATAAAAAGTAAATATTATTGAAATTCTTTGATACCTTCTCATTCATTGCTGGTATCACAACTGACAAATAAACGGTCGATGGTGTATATTTCTTATGTTCCTCTGGATTATCATTCAAAATGTTACCAAATTTGGTCTCCGGGCTTGATCTATACACTTTTCGATCTTTAAAGTACTCCGAACGCGTTCTTCGAACCCATGGGGTCAGATAAGATAGGCTGAAAGAATTGAATGTACTTTTAGTTTTATGGATATAAAAACGTGCGTGAACAGACTGCTGACAGCGAGACAGCTGATTATGAACCCAAAAATGCATAAATTTGGTAGAGAGAGTAAATCATTGTAGATATACTCCAACATTCCTGTAAAGTTGAACACATTAGTTTAGAAAAATGAATATTTAGAGTTAAAAATTATTTAAAAGATGTCAAGTTTTTGTTTATTGCAGTATAGAGAAAAAAAACGTGAAGGAGAAATAATTTTCACTGTTTTATTCGAAATAAAATCCCGTTTGAAATACACTTTGTTGGAACTTGGTTGTTTATTGACTGTTGTCAAAGTGCGAGACAACTCCGGAGAAGAATCAAACTTCGTGGGAAATTAATGTTAAATCAAAAATTTTCTCAATTTTTTCAGGCATAAATCGGCCTTTAACAGGAAACAAGCAAAAGGAGACGGATCAATACCTTACAAATCATGAAAAAATGAAATCAGTAAGTGAGAAAATACGGGAAATTGCTCGAAAACAATAAAAATTCTAATTTTTCTAAATAAACAAAAATTGAAATCTTGACGCAATGATGGTGCCACATTTCACAAAACTTGCGTCAATGAACATCAGGGTTGACGCGGTTGTCATGCACATAATGCATTTTTATGTACAGGTGTTTCCGGTGTTTGTTGAACACATTTTCTTTTTTTCTCGACAATATTTATATTTTTCTTTTCTTTGAAGTATGCTTTATTCCACGGATGCCATTTGTTATGTTTCCTTGTTTGTTTAGTCAAAATTTTAGTTCTATAAAAGTTGCCAAAATCTTTGTAAGTGATACTTTTTCATCGAGCAACCTAACTTCTCTAATCTCTCCCCGTGCTGCATAACGTATTTAATCGAAGAATAAATGTTTCCAGTACCCGACCAACGTAATTCTCTTGTTTTTTTTTGTGGCCGCTACATAATAAAGGTGAAAGGAAAAAGGACCGGTTTTCTATTTCAAGGTTCTCCCCTTGTTTTTTCTTTCATTTCTTTTCTTATTTATTTTTCCTAACTTATGAAAGTACAAATTTCTTTTTACAGAATTGTAACCAGGTTATGAATATAGATGAATGCCCACCACCATTTGATGGCACTGTTGATGATGGAGCGCTAAACTCGTTGAGTTTTAATCAATCGATTTCAATCGATAATTCGGATGATGAAGAAAGTGTTCAACCATCTCATATAGATAATGAAAACGTAAACTTTTATTTTATGTTTCAAAAACATTTCTCTAAATTTTCAGAGGAAATCTGATGATGTTTCAACAATGCAATCGTTCTCGAACTCGTCGGTTTTTGAAAAAGAAAATACGGTATACATTTTAGAAACATATAATAAACAATTTTCAATTATTTTAGCTGAATACAGCCGATGATTGTGTACCAGAAAGTGCTGTTAAACCTGTACACCTTTCCGAAGACGATGACGAGTGGGGAGATTTTGATTCAGCGCCAGTTGCTCAAGAAGTAAGTTTTTGAAAAAAGTTTGAAACTAATGCTAAAATAACCTATTTAATTTCAGAAAACATCTAATGCTAAAAACGACGATTTCGACGATTGGGGAGCTTTTGACCAAGGAAGGCCTTCAATGGATTCCGAAAATGGTTCAACTAACGTTAAAGCAAACAAGTTTACCCATCAACAATCACTTGAAGAATGGGGTGAATTTGAAACGCAAGGTGAAAATGACGCGAATTTCGATGAATGGGAAGCGGAATTCACATCAGCTCCATCTGTCTCAAAAACGATTGTTTCGGAGCCCATAACTGACCTGAAATTAATAGACGAGATTCTAAACGATTCCGACTTTTGGGAAGATGGATTTGATAACGGGGACGATGTTGAAAATTCGGGTATTTTTTCTGAAAATTTGGATGTTGACGAGATCACCTCAATTTTTAACAATGAAAACTTGTCAGAGGAATATATCAGTGAAGATGAAGCAAGGAGAGGGTGGGAGATTTAAAAAAAATTAATTGTATAATTTATTTCTTCAGATTCGCCAGATTATGGTTGTCATTACGCGTAGTTGAAGAAGCATTATCTTTAAAATTTGAATGGAAAGATTCGACAACAAGAATTAAACATTTCGAGGCATTAAAAATTGATCCAGTGTGTTTTACTCATCATCGTTTTATTCCTAAGTAATTTTTTCTAGAACCGCGTTCCAAAATCGAGAAAACAAGCTCTTGACATTGCATCAGTACTACTCCCAACACAGCCACAATCAAATAGTACAACAGAAGCAAACGAGGAAACATCTTCGAAACATAATTCAGCCAGTTCAACGGAATCTCCATCAATCCCAGTTGTAGACTTTGACTGGGATACATCGGGTTTGACAAATCCTTTAAAAGGAGCTAGTGAGTGTTATTAATTTTTTCAGCAAGAGCAGAAAGATGGACCTATAATGTTTCCAGGTCAATCTTCTGCTGTTCTCGATGTGGACTTCTTCTCGACTAATGGTGTGGCTACTAGTTATACGGATCCACTGAAAAAGGATTTAGCTGAGTTTGGATTGAATAGCTCGTCGGAAATTCGCGATAAGTATGTTTTTTGTTTTTTATTAAACGTTTGATCACTTCAACAACATCGAACATATTATTTAAAAAAGTCGAACACTCTTTCTAAAAAAATATTTTTAAAAAAATTAGATTTGAAGAAGAAAAAAAATGGAAAAAATGTGAAATTTACTCTGAAACTTCCTAAAAATGTTCGTTAATTTTCGGTAAATAATCTCTTTGTATGCTATAAGCCAATTATAGTCGTGTGAGGCATAATTTCAAAAATGACATTAATTTTTCTTCTGTTTTTTACCCGTGGCTTATAATGAATTACAGATCAACGTATTTTCCGAAAAATTTATTTCAAAAATATTTGAATTTTAAAGACTTTGTGATTTGAGATTGAAATTCATAAAATTTTGCTATCAAATAAAACATTCGATTTTTTTTCAAAAAATTGTTTTTGATTTCAGCACTCCCAGCCTTCTAAACTCGATACTTTCAAAATCATCAAACGGGCGGAAAAGTCCATTTAAGGACTCAAACGTTGTGTCGTTAGATGCGAGAAACTTGTTGGATCAACTTCCAGATATTGAATACCTTCAGTCAAGTATGCTAATGTTCCCAATGGGCAGCTGGAATTCTGAAATGCAGAAATAGTATTGATTTTTCTAACAATGAACTTAAAATTGCTTTTTTTTTCTAGTCGGCTAAATAGTATCCCCCACCCTATTGTTAAACCACCATAACTTTTCAAACTAGATCTTTTTGTCAAATTTCGGGTAAAAATGACAGTAAAGAAACAGTTTGAATGGCACATTTTTTTCCCTGCATACTTTTTTTGTGATATGATCCCTTTTTAGCGTTGTGATAATTATAACATAATCTTTCTGTCCGCTTATGTTTTTCCTGTGTTTTATTGATCCCAATTGTTTGTTTCAATGGTTTTTTCTGCTTTCGTTAAAAATGAAATTCATGTTCTTTATGAGATACGTTTATAAAAAATAATTTTGAAGCGATCGTTTCTATTGCATCACTTACTTATGTGTTTTTTTTTGAAAATATAGGGTTTCTCCAGATCGTGAACACAATTTGCTTATTTTTTTAAAAATCACAATGGTGTTTCTTAAACTTAAAGGAACACTTACATAGCATTACAATTTCATCTATATAACAAAATTAAACTCTACGAAACAAGTTGTACATAACCGTTTAAACGGTGTAAAAGATTGTAAATTACTGATAAACAAGGATTTTCAAATATCTTCCTAAAAACTGGAACATGCCTCATAATTTCTGAAGATATTTTCCGTTCCGTAAACGCGTTTCATTCATCTCAATTGCAAACATGCTCTATTGAAATACACGCCATGGTGTAAACACCAATTAAATTTAATTAAACATTTAACAAATTATTTGTATTTATCATTATGGACTCTCCTTCTTTACTTCTTATAGATTTTTTTTGCAGAATAGAGTCCAACATGGATTCCGCAGGGAATCACGAAGAAAAGAATTTGCTTGAAAAGGAGACGCCGGTGACTGATAGGTAATTTTCTTAAATTAAAACCAAAAAAAGCTCATTTTATTTAGAGCCAGCGAATATCTAACGGAGGTGTTCTCTGAACTAACTGACGTGTGGAACGAAATAAAAAAATCGAATAAGGGAATTGTGATGGAAAATGTGCTGAAAGATCAAGATGTAGAGGATAAATTGAAAGCTATGCGGATTTTAAGCATTGAAGAAGTGATGGATATTGTAAAGATTGAAACGTTGAAGATTAAGAATTTAGAGAATGAAAATGAGATGTTGAATAAGCATAAAATAGAATTGTCGCAGAAGTTGGAGATTGCGGAGAATAAGATTTGCAAGGCACAGAATGAGGTTTTTGATAAAATGGAGACAACGCTAAGGAAAGTTCTTGATGATTTTCGAGAACGGGAACATGATTTACTTCTCAAGGAAGAGAAACTTAACGTGAAGGTTAATAAAATTGAAAAACAGAATGAGCATCTTGAAGATGTGCTCAGTGATGCTCAAAAAATGGTCCAAGATCTTGAAAAAAGGCTGGAAGATGCGATAAATGAAAAGGCGAAGCTAAAGCTGGTTGTTGAGGAAGCGACAGAAAATAATGAAAAACTTGCCGAAAAGCTAAACACATTGGAAAATGAGAATAGTAAATCAAAAAGTTTGGTGAATCAATTGAAGAACAATCTTTCTGAAGTTCAGTATGAGGTTTTTTGGAAAATTGTTTAAATGGGAGTAATATTGATTTTCAGCTTGATTCTCAAACCACGGAAGTCAGCAGACTTCAAAGAATTATGGTAAATGAGGATGGAAAAAATCGGGAAAAGGCGAAAAAATTTGAAAATGAAATGCAGGAACAAATGGTACTAAGAATTTCGCCCTTAATTTTATACACCTTACTTTTCAGGATGCTTATCAAAAAACGGTACAACAACGATTGCACGAAGAAATAAGGTCAAAAGATGAGCAAATTATCAGGAAATTGAAAGACTTTGAGGAGCGGGAAGTTGCGCTCGAAACGAGGAATAGAAATTTGGCACATGAAGTGAAATTGTATCGAGAACAAGTGGAAAGATTACAATTGCATAATGATATGATTGAGAGTAAAATTAAGGACAGATTGAAGAGGAATATTTCAACGAGTTATAGGGATATGTTGAATATCGTTTCAGAAGGTTGGTTTTTTTTGCTAGATATTGTACATATTTTCGAAATTCATAAACTTATTGGACGAAAATATCTATTCAAATTGCGCTCCACTGGAAAAATTAATTTTTTTTTGAATTTCAGCTTTCACGGGATTCGCATTAGATTCTCAGAATTTTTTTCAAATTTAATTAATGATTTTATAGTAAAAATGTGATAAATCTCTGATATGGTTACCGTGTAAAAACTAGAATCGAAAATAAACTAAAACTGAATTTAAAAATAATCTTGGATGTTTATAAATGCCAAATTTATTACAGGTGCTGCAAATAATCTGTTGAACGAGAGCAGCAACCCATTCTCGCGACTAACTCGCCATCTGGAAGACAATCGAGAAAATTTGAAGAAAGCCACAGTTACAGTATCTTCGCCACCACCACCCACGAAACGAAATGTTGCTATTTCTACTGATAGGTCGTCAATTTTGAAGAAGAACAATGAAGTCCAAGTTTTAAAAAGAGCTCTGCCACCTGGACGAAGACATAATTAATGAAATTTTTAAAGACAGGGTGATAGTTGCTAAAAATTCGAAATTAGTGCGAAAGCTAAACTTGCGAGCATTTAAGAGAGATGTCACACTGTTTTTGTGAAATATTCAAATTTTTCTGTAAATTGTGTTTTACTTTTCTTGTTCTTAAAAATTCAATTAAATATTGCTTGTAAATTTATTCTGAGAGATGAAATGAAAACCTATAAATTTTGTGTACATAACAATTATTTATTCTTGAAGCTCAATTTTTATGTGTTTTCTTTTAATTTCAGTGTTGTTTTTCTCGAAAAAAAGAATTTTTGCCAATTTTTAGTGTTATAACAAAAACAAAGACATCCTGATTCTAGAACAAATGTTGTACACATATTTGGAAACACTTCCGGTCAGTCGTCGTCATGCTCATCTTCAATAGGACTAGTGGGGGCTAAATCATGTTTGGTTGCAATTTGAAAGCGATTCATGACACTTTTTCAAGTGGAGCTTGGAGGTTGTCTGCGTCTCTTAAAAGTTTGCGATATTTCGTTAATGATTCTAAAATGTGTTTACTGTTCTTTAATAGTTTCATTACTCTATGAAAAAATCTTCTAAGGTTATTTTTCTCCGATTTTTTCCCACCTCGTTACTTCCTATTGAAATTTATACTAGGTTTTTATTGTGGGAAAAATTGCCATTTTTATCAATTTATCCCATTTTACTCATGAAATTTAACAATTTTTCCTTTTGCTCCAGTTTCCCGCCATTGAAACGACGAATAAAAAAAAACAATAAACAAATGACACCCATTGGCTGAAGGATTTGTGATGATCGATGATGATCCATTTGAGAAAAAAGGAGGGGGGAGACGACTTCCGAAATGCTTCTTTTATTATTATTTTTTATTATTGAAACTTATTCTTTGGTTTTGTTCTGAATTTATCAGAAAATCTCCAATTTCCTGCAGATTTGTTTTGTTAGGTGAATGAGACGTTGAGTTTAAAGGAGTTTCTTCATCAATTTTGAATTTTTTAAACAATCTAATATTTATTTTTGCGGTATTTGAACACCATGCCTTGGAAAACATTTCTCGGAATTTAAGTTTTCACAATATTTGCTTCAAGACCTGAACGATTAAATGTGTGTCCCTTTAAATAATTTCGTCGAAAATTTTGTTTTTGTGTCTATCTTTGAAGTATACGATTAGGGGTAATCCTATGTGGACCTTTGAGGCACGAAACGCCTAAAATAGAACGAAAAATACCTATTTAGTACAAAAAAATGTTTCCAAAAAATCAGTAGTGATTTGAAATTACCCGTAGTAAAGCCAAATTTAATTTTTTTTTTTTGGTATTTTTGAACAATTTCTGACGGTTGGTGCCTTCTGGTTCCACTTGAGCTCACCCTCAATCAGATCAGATCCGATCAGATCAATCAAAATAGGGTCAGAAAGGTTTTTCATTTGTAAGTTTTCAATTTTTTTAATTAGCAAGTTTTCAATTTTTAATTTGAAAATTTTCAATTTCACAAACAACGTTCCACCCGTTTAAAGATAATGTGTCACTAATTCAAAACAACAACGAAACCATTGCAAAGAAGGAAAATCGATTTTTACACGATTTTTATATTTCCAACTTCGTTATCCTTCCAATATTTCATTTCTCTCAGGCAATACTCACCGCTTCTAACAAAAATCCACTGCCACCATTAACAAATTTGCTTCTCCTTCAGTTTCTAAAATATTAAACACGAGATATTGAAACAAAAAACCGACATTCTGTATCTTTTTGATTATCACAACTATCGGAACAGCTGTTGTTTCATCGTCACACCGTCGACCTTTGACAAATATCTCGAGTGCGTTCCTACATTGCAACTGCGATTTAGATTAAATTTTTCATTGTGTTCTGCAACCTCGGAATTGCTAGGTTTTTAGCTTTTCATTAGACAAGATTTTTCGAATTTTCGAATTTCTCAATTTTTTGAGCTCTTTTATGCATTTGAAACCAAAAATGTAAATAAGGACATCGTAACCTAAATAACCGAAAAGTTGTGATTTGGAACATATTCGTATAATTATTTTCTAGGATTTCTAGTCTTATAGATGACAAATAATTTAAATGAGAACAAATTAATGTAACTGTTATAAAAAAGACCTTTTTTTCATTCCAAATCTGTTTTTAAAAGTAGTATATAAAGTGTTGACGCTGGGACAGCTTTTTGCCCAAACTTGGTTTTCTGCGGTTTTTGATCAATTTTGAACATTTACAACTCCATTTTGTGTCTTAATTACCAAAAATGCATTATTTTCGAAAAATTTCATTTTTGGTCAAAAAGCCTTCAGACCATTTGCATTTTTCAACATTTTTCGAATGTTTTCATGTTATAAATGACAACTATTAGCCTCCGAAAAGATATGAAGCCATTGACAAATCTTGACCTCGTGAAGGAGTTGAAAATAAAACATTTCCGCGGTGTTTTCAACGTTCCAGATAAGATCCATTCCCAGGAAGTCGGAATTGTAAATCTTGATTCTTCGAATAATAAGGGCACTCATTGGGTTTGCTATAAAATGATGAAGGAAAAAAGTTATTACTTCGATTCTTTTGGTTTAGATCCACCTCATGAAGTTATCAATTATCTAAAAAATAAGCGTGTTTAGAGTGTGACAGAAGGAGACTTTCACTTTCCATCTAAAATTGGGTCGGTTTGTGAGCGAGAAATAGGCCGATCGAATGTCGCCTTCTTCCTTCCTTTATTTCAATCTGGTGGCTGTTTCAAGATATTGTCAAGATAATAATTTCTGGCCGCTCGTTTTGCGGAGTGTCGTTGGGAATTTACTCGCAGCGCGACCGCAACGCGTTCAAAATTCAAATTTCTCAGTTGGTCTTGCGCGTAGCGAGTAAATTCCCAACGACACTCCGCAAAACGAGCGGCCAGAAATTTTTATCTTGACAATAACTACACATATTATCCTCAAAAAAAAATGCTTCATTTTTTCAGACGAGCCTATGTTGGCTACTACACTCATCGTCTGTGCCTGTCTGGGGGCCAATGTACATGCAGGTTTGTTAGTTTGAAAAGATGGTTGGACAGATGAGTATATCATTTTGTTTTGTGTTAAAATAAGCACCTACTTAAATAAATTATTTTCAAAGGAAACATCGCCTCTTCCATCTTAACATCAACTACCGCTGCTCTAGTGGACAACACCCGTATGGCGACTAGACCATCCACTCCCTTCGATATGGAAGAAGAGCTGGCCAAGATTGCCACAGCATGCCTGACTCCCCGAGAGCACGAGCAACTATCAGGCAACCTTTTAAGGCAGGGTTATGCGCGAATTTTCAATTGGCATTTAATCAGCGAAGCGGAAGAGATCATTGGTCTTACGGAAATGCGCGCCGCTCTCGGATTTTCGCCTCCGGGGCCTTGGCAAAAGTTCAGGGGGGTACCGAGTGCAAGCCAACTCGCAGCCGCCTCCACTATTGAGGAATATTTTGAGTTGAGGGAGCCGAGCAGCGAAGATCGCAGTACCGATAGCTTCTACTTTTTTGAGCATAATTTACCTCCCGTTATTGCTTTCTTGGATGCGCGCTTTCCTAGTATTCGCATCATTTTTAAGCATAAATTTAGCGAAATTTTGCGTCACGATTTAGGAGGGGCAATAGACAGAAAAACGGTTGATCATTTCATTTACGAATATATTAACAACATACTTCCGGGAGTATTCCGTGCGACTGATGAAATGTATCGTAGAAGCAATGAATGCAGAAGGCTCAGTGAAGCAGGGATGAAAATGGGCCCCAAGCCTTAGCTAAGACAAAGCCTTTAATCAAGGATACTTTTTTACGTTTATTCGACATATGTATTTCGTATAATCTATTTTTATCTTTCAAAGTGTTATAAAAGCGTTTTCTTGATTGAAATTATGTTTAAAAAACTTATGACCGTTATGTCTCTCGATGTGATGCTGATGTGATACAAACAATAAATTATCGAAGATTTATTCATTTAAAAAGAAATCTGAAGAAAAAAATCGATCGGTCGTTCGTAACTTTTTTTCAAGCGACGCACTTCATGACTGTTCTACAAGCCTCGTAGATATCCGTCTGAAATAGTTTGACCTTTACTGCTTTGAAAGCAATTATGATTGCAATATGTACATTGATTGTAAACAGAGATTTTTTAAACTCAAATGATATTTTTCTTTCATCATCTTTCAATAGAGACAATTATTTAAAAGTGTTTCTTGCCAGAATAGTCTAATTTTATCAATGCTTCAAAAAAGAACTACCTTTTCTCGTATAATTTTGCCTAAGATCCCCGAGAGTTCAACAACTTTAGAAAATTCAGAGCGACATTCTTCTTCTTTGTCTCCGCAAAAAAACGTGGCGGCCGAGTTGTTGATGTCTTCAAGCGGTCTTTTGAGCATCTGAAATGGACAATCATGAAATTGAAAGTAAAACAAATTAATATAATTTATTTTGGGGACATTTTTTTAGAAATTCATAAAAGGCATTCTTACACGAAGTACTGCTTGCAGAAATTTTTGACAGCTAGAGCAGCTCCAAGTCGGAGGATCAAGATCCTTGCCGTCAGCTCCACTGAAATGTAGCATGTTATATTGTAATATAAGAAGGATTGTGAAGAATTTTCACTACTTGTGGCATAAAAGCTTACTGGTCGGCACACAGGCCTATTATGTGGCTGCAACTCAGAGAGCGAGTGGAGGTTTCGGACGGCCGTGGAAACAGTTCGCTGTTGATCGATCTTATGACTGTCAAAGCCAAATTCGTCGCTGCGAGGCATTTCTTCTCTGTGGGCTTGTTGAGTGCGCATACGTCATATGACGCTGCCTCAACGTTCTCCAACGCTCCCCGCACAGTCTGAAAATTATCACACTTTCGTGTGGGAGCAGAATAGATGAAACAGAAATTAAAAAAAATAATTTACCGCTCCGATTTTGCCAAGCGTTGTTGGGCATTCATTGCATCTCGGGTATCTGAAATTATCAACTATTGTCTATGTTATGAAATTTGAACGAATAAAATCTGAAGAAGGACTTACTCCCACCAGGAGGACGCATAATCGGAGTGAATCGCTTCAACGGATATGATGATGCAATAAAGAAATTGCAGAGTTAGGAGCTTGAACAACATCTTGGTTGATGGTTATCAGTCTGTCTTCAACGCCATTTTATACGCACAAGTGTGTCGATCACAATGCATTCCAAAGTGCCTGTCAATCCAAAATGATTCTCCTGATCGCCTGATTTTGGTCTTCATATGCAATGCTTCAATCATGCTCTTTATCAGCCGGAAATTCTGTGCTTGGACTATGTTAGCTATAAACTAGAAGCACACAAATAGATAAGAAGTAGTTGATTCATAAAACTGCCAACAAAATGGGTGTACGAAATAAAAAAAGGAAGAATATAAAATAGGAAAAAACCTTATGGCAAAATTTCTTTTGTAATCTAAACGTTTCCATATGCCATTGTTGAATGGCTATCTTTAATTATACAGCGTTTATGTTCTGCTTAAAGTTCATCATTAAGAGCAATTTTATTCTGACACTGTGTATACAATTGGTGTTTCACAGATCTAATATTATACTGCTGCTTTCTAATAACCTTTTTATTAAACAAACAATCTCTATAATCATCAACTTTTAGATCATTTTTCACAATACACTTCTTGACACCTTTACACTTTTTCTTTTCAAGTTCTTTAGGATCAAGTACTTTATAGGCATATTGTTTTGGTTTGAGAGCAACTAATTCAGTCATATTTTTTCCATTTAGTTCATCTTTGAACTTTCCAACAACTTTTTTATTTTCTTCTGAGTATAGCACATGATTTTCTGGATAATCACTGAAATCAAAGTGTCTTCGAAATAAGATATCTATTTGAGTGTCTTTGTAGGCATCATAAGTTTTGATATCATATATCAGACTGTCAGTATCTTGATAACACAATTGAACATTTTCAAATCCATACTTCTTTTGCATGATATTGTAATGAAAATCGTACATCAAATACTTACTCAACTCCAAGATAGCGAAGCCTACATAGATAGGTTTATCAAGAACAATATTAGTTTTTTTCCATTTCTACAGTTACTAATTCTTGATTGTACATGATTGTTCTTTTGTAGTTTGGTTTAGTAGCTAACTTGACTATGTTATCTTCATCGGTAAAATTATCTAAAAACAAGTTTGCGATAACTAAACGAACATCCACTAACTCTATCGCGACACGTACGTGAAAAAATTGCAAGAAATTGCAATTTTTTGCAGCCGATTTACGGGAAATCTACCTTAATCGTTGCGAGACCATCAATGAAAACGGCATGAGAATAGTAAATCAACAAGTTTGGTGAATCAATTGAAGAACAATCTTTCTGAAGTTCAGTATGAGGTTTTTTGGAAAATTGTTTAAATGGAAGTAATATTGATTTTCAGCTTGATTCTCAAACCACAGAAGTCAGCAGACTTCAAAGAATTATGGTAAATAAGGATGGCAAAAATCGGGAGAAGGCGAAAAAATTTGAAAATGAAATGCAGGAACAAATGGTACTAAGAATTTCGCCCATATTTTTATACACCTTATTTTTTAGGATGCTTATCAAAAAACGGTACAACAGCGATTGCACGAAGAAATAAGGTCAAAAGATGAGCAAATTATCAGGAAATTGAAAGACTTTGAGGAGCGGGAAGTTGCGCTCGAAACGAGGAATAGAAATTTGGCACATGAAGTGAAATTGTATCGAGAACAAGTGGAAAGATTACAATTGCATAATGCTATGATTGAGAGTAAAATTAAGGACAGATTGAAGAGGAATATTTCAACGAGTTATAGGGATATGTTGAATATCGTTTCAGAAGGTTGGTTTTTTTTGCTAGATATTGTACATATTTTCGAAATTCATAAACTTATTGGACGAAAATATCTATTCAAATTGCGCTCCACTGGAAAAATTAATTTTTTTTTGAATTTCAGCGTTCACGGGATTCGCATTAGATTCTCAGAATTTTTTTCAAATTTAATTAATGATTTTATAGTAAAAATGTGATAAATCTCTGATATGGTTACCGTGTAAAAACTAGAATCGAAAATAAACTAAAACTGAATTTAAAAATAATCTTGGATGTTTATAAATGCCAAATTTATTACAGGTGCTGCAAATAATCTGTTGAACGAGAGCAGCAACCCATTCTCGCGACTAACTCGCCATCTGGAAGACAATCGAGAAAATTTGAAGAAAGCCACAGTTACAGTATCTTCGCCACCACCACCCACGAAACGAAATGTTGCTATTTCTACTGATAGGTCGTCAATTTTGAAGAAGAACAATGAAGTCCAAGTTTTAAAAAGAGCTCTGCCACCTGGACGAAGACATAATTAATGAAATTTTTAAAGACAGGGTGATAGTTGCTAAAAATTCGAAATTAGTGCGAAAGCTAAACTTGCGAGCATTTAAGAGAGATGTCACACTGTTTTTGTGAAATATTCAAATTTTTCTGTAAATTGTGTTTTACTTTTCTTGTTCTTAAAAATTCAATTAAATATTGCTTGTAAATTTATTCTGAGAGATGAAATGAAAACCTATAAATTTTGTGTACATAACAATTATTTATTCTTGAAGCTCAATTTTTATGTGTTTTCTTTTAATTTCAGTGTTGTTTTTTCTCGAAAAAAAAAAGAATTTTTGCCAATTTTTAGTCTTATAACAAAAACAAAGACATCCTGATTCTAGAACAAATGTTGTACACATATTTGGAAACACTTCCGGTCAGTCGTCGTCATGCTCATCTTCAATAGGACTAGTGGGGGCTAAATCATGTTTGGTTGCAATTTGAAAGCGATTCATGACACTTTTTCAAGTGGAGCTTGGAGGTTGTCTGCGTCTCTTAAAAGTTTGCGATATTTCGTTAATGATTCTAAAATGTGTTTACTGTTCTTTAATAGTTTCATTACTCTATGAAAAAATCTTCTAAGGTTATTTTTCTCCGATTTTTTCCCACCTCGTTACTTCCTATTGAAATTTATACTAGGTTTTTATTGTGGGAAAAATTGCCATTTTTATCAATTTATCCCATTTTACTCATGAAATTTAACAATTTTTCCTTTTGCTCCAGTTTCCCGCCATTGAAACGACGAATAAAAAAAAACAATAAACAAATGACACCCATTGGCTGAAGGATTTGTGATGATCGATGATGATCCATTTGAGAAAAAAGGAGGGGGGAGACGACTTCCGAAATGCTTCTTTTATTATTATTTTTTATTATTGAAACTTATTCTTTGGTTTTGTTCTGAATTTATCAGAAAATCTCCAATTTCCTGCAGATTTGTTTTGTTAGGTGAATGAGACGTTGAGTTTAAAGGAGTTTCTTCATCAATTTTGAATTTTTTAAACAATCTAATATTTATTTTTGCGGTATTTGAACACCATGCCTTGGAAAACATTTCTCGGAATTTAAGTTTTCACAATATTTGCTTCAAGACCTGAACGATTAAATGTGTGTCCCTTTAAATAATTTCGTCGAAAATTTTGTTTTTGTGTCTATCTTTGAAGTATACGATTAGGGGTAATCCTATGTGGACCTTTGAGGCACGAAACGCCTAAAATAGAACGAAAAATACCTATTTAGTACAAAAAAATGTTTCCAAAAAATCAGTAGTGATTTGAAATTACCCGTAGTAAAGCCAAATTTAATTTTTTTTTTTTGGTATTTTTGAACAATTTCTGACGGTTGGTGCCTTCTGGTTCCACTTGAGCTCACCCTCAATCAGATCAGATCCGATCAGATCAATCAAAATAGGGTCAGAAAGGTTTTTCATTTGTAAGTTTTCAATTTTTTTAATTAGCAAGTTTTCAATTTTTAATTTGAAAATTTTCAATTTCACAAACAACGTTCCACCCGTTTAAAGATAATGTGTCACTAATTCAAAACAACAACGAAACCATTGCAAAGAAGGAAAATCGATTTTTACACGATTTTTATATTTCCAACTTCGTTATCCTTCCAATATTTCATTTCTCTCAGGCAATACTCACCGCTTCTAACAAAAATCCACTGCCACCATTAACAAATTTGCTTCTCCTTCAGTTTCTAAAATATTAAACACGAGATATTGAAACAAAAAACCGACATTCTGTATCTTTTTGATTATCACAACTATCGGAACAGCTGTTGTTTCATCGTCACACCGTCGACCTTTGACAAATATCTCGAGTGCGTTCCTACATTGCAACTGCGATTTAGATTAAATTTTTCATTGTGTTCTGCAACCTCGGAATTGCTAGGTTTTTAGCTTTTCATTAGACAAGATTTTTCGAATTTTCGAATTTCTCAATTTTTTGAGCTCTTTTATGCATTTGAAACCAAAAATGTAAATAAGGACATCGTAACCTAAATAACCGAAAAGTTGTGATTTGGAACATATTCGTATAATTATTTTCTAGGATTTCTAGTCTTATAGATGACAAATAATTTAAATGAGAACAAATTAATGTAACTGTTATAAAAAAGACCTTTTTTTCATTCCAAATCTGTTTTTAAAAGTAGTATATAAAGTGTTGACGCTGGGACAGCTTTTTGCCCAAACTTGGTTTTCTGCGGTTTTTGATCAATTTTGAACATTTACAACTCCATTTTGTGTCTTAATTACCAAAAATGCATTATTTTCGAAAAATTTCATTTTTGGTCAAAAAGCCTTCAGACCATTTGCATTTTTCAACATTTTTCGAATGTTTTCATGTTATAAATGACAACTATTAGCCTCCGAAAAGATATGAAGCCATTGACAAATCTTGACCTCGTGAAGGAGTTGAAAATAAAACATTTCCGCGGTGTTTTCAACGTTCCAGATAAGATCCATTCCCAGGAAGTCGGAATTGTAAATCTTGATTCTTCGAATAATAAGGGCACTCATTGGGTTTGCTATAAAATGATGAAGGAAAAAAGTTATTACTTCGATTCTTTTGGTTTAGATCCACCTCATGAAGTTATCAATTATCTAAAAAATAAGCGTGTTTAGAGTGTGACAGAAGGAGACTTTCACTTTCCATCTAAAATTGGGTCGGTTTGTGAGCGAGAAATAGGCCGATCGAATGTCGCCTTCTTCCTTCCTTTATTTCAATCTGGTGGCTGTTTCAAGATATTGTCAAGATAATAATTTCTGGCCGCTCGTTTTGCGGAGTGTCGTTGGGAATTTACTCGCAGCGCGACCGCAACGCGTTCAAAATTCAAATTTCTCAGTTGGTCTTGCGCGTAGCGAGTAAATTCCCAACGACACTCCGCAAAACGAGCGGCCAGAAATTTTTATCTTGACAATAACTACACATATTATCCTCAAAAAAAAATGCTTCATTTTTTCAGACGAGCCTATGTTGGCTACTACACTCATCGTCTGTGCCTGTCTGGGGGCCAATGTACATGCAGGTTTGTTAGTTTGAAAAGATGGTTGGACAGATGAGTATATCATTTTGTTTTGTGTTAAAATAAGCACCTACTTAAATAAATTATTTTCAAAGGAAACATCGCCTCTTCCATCTTAACATCAACTACCGCTGCTCTAGTGGACAACACCCGTATGGCGACTAGACCATCCACTCCCTTCGATATGGAAGAAGAGCTGGCCAAGATTGCCACAGCATGCCTGACTCCCCGAGAGCACGAGCAACTATCAGGCAACCTTTTAAGGCAGGGTTATGCGCGAATTTTCAATTGGCATTTAATCAGCGAAGCGGAAGAGATCATTGGTCTTACGGAAATGCGCGCCGCTCTCGGATTTTCGCCTCCGGGGCCTTGGCAAAAGTTCAGGGGGGTACCGAGTGCAAGCCAACTCGCAGCCGCCTCCACTATTGAGGAATATTTTGAGTTGAGGGAGCCGAGCAGCGAAGATCGCAGTACCGATAGCTTCTACTTTTTTGAGCATAATTTACCTCCCGTTATTGCTTTCTTGGATGCGCGCTTTCCTAGTATTCGCATCATTTTTAAGCATAAATTTAGCGAAATTTTGCGTCACGATTTAGGAGGGGCAATAGACAGAAAAACGGTTGATCATTTCATTTACGAATATATTAACAACATACTTCCGGGAGTATTCCGTGCGACTGATGAAATGTATCGTAGAAGCAATGAATGCAGAAGGCTCAGTGAAGCAGGGATGAAAATGGGCCCCAAGCCTTAGCTAAGACAAAGCCTTTAATCAAGGATACTTTTTTACGTTTATTCGACATATGTATTTCGTATAATCTATTTTTATCTTTCAAAGTGTTATAAAAGCGTTTTCTTGATTGAAATTATGTTTAAAAAACTTATGACCGTTATGTCTCTCGATGTGATGCTGATGTGATACAAACAATAAATTATCGAAGATTTATTCATTTAAAAAGAAATCTGAAGAAAAAAATCGATCGGTCGTTCGTAACTTTTTTTCAAGCGACGCACTTCATGACTGTTCTACAAGCCTCGTAGATATCCGTCTGAAATAGTTTGACCTTTACTGCTTTGAAAGCAATTATGATTGCAATATGTACATTGATTGTAAACAGAGATTTTTTAAACTCAAATGATATTTTTCTTTCATCATCTTTCAATAGAGACAATTATTTAAAAGTGTTTCTTGCCAGAATAGTCTAATTTTATCAATGCTTCAAAAAAGAACTACCTTTTCTCGTATAATTTTGCCTAAGATCCCCGAGAGTTCAACAACTTTAGAAAATTCAGAGCGACATTCTTCTTCTTTGTCTCCGCAAAAAAACGTGGCGGCCGAGTTGTTGATGTCTTCAAGCGGTCTTTTGAGCATCTGAAATGGACAATCATGAAATTGAAAGTAAAACAAATTAATATAATTTATTTTGGGGACATTTTTTTAGAAATTCATAAAAGGCATTCTTACACGAAGTACTGCTTGCAGAAATTTTTGACAGCTAGAGCAGCTCCAAGTCGGAGGATCAAGATCCTTGCCGTCAGCTCCACTGAAATGTAGCATGTTATATTGTAATATAAGAAGGATTGTGAAGAATTTTCACTACTTGTGGCATAAAAGCTTACTGGTCGGCACACAGGCCTATTATGTGGCTGCAACTCAGAGAGCGAGTGGAGGTTTCGGACGGCCGTGGAAACAGTTCGCTGTTGATCGATCTTATGACTGTCAAAGCCAAATTCGTCGCTGCGAGGCATTTCTTCTCTGTGGGCTTGTTGAGTGCGCATACGTCATATGACGCTGCCTCAACGTTCTCCAACGCTCCCCGCACAGTCTGAAAATTATCACACTTTCGTGTGGGAGCAGAATAGATGAAACAGAAATTAAAAAAAATAATTTACCGCTCCGATTTTGCCAAGCGTTGTTGGGCATTCATTGCATCTCGGGTATCTGAAATTATCAACTATTGTCTATGTTATGAAATTTGAACGAATAAAATCTGAAGAAGGACTTACTCCCACCAGGAGGACGCATAATCGGAGTGAATCGCTTCAACGGATATGATGATGCAATAAAGAAATTGCAGAGTTAGGAGCTTGAACAACATCTTGGTTGATGGTTATCAGTCTGTCTTCAACGCCATTTTATACGCACAAGTGTGTCGATCACAATGCATTCCAAAGTGCCTGTCAATCCAAAATGATTCTCCTGATCGCCTGATTTTGGTCTTCATATGCAATGCTTCAATCATGCTCTTTATCAGCCGGAAATTCTGTGCTTGGACTATGTTAGCTATAAACTAGAAGCACACAAATAGATAAGAAGTAGTTGATTCATAAAACTGCCAACAAAATGGGTGTACGAAATAAAAAAAGGAAGAATATAAAATAGGAAAAAACCTTATGGCAAAATTTCTTTTGTAATCTAAACGTTTCCATATGCCATTGTTGAATGGCTATCTTTAATTATACAGCGTTTATGTTCTGCTTAAAGTTCATCATTAAGAGCAATTTTATTCTGACACTGTGTATACAATTGGTGTTTCACAGATCTAATATTATACTGCTGCTTTCTAATAACCTTTTTATTAAACAAACAATCTCTATAATCATCAACTTTTAGATCATTTTTCACAATACACTTCTTGACACCTTTACACTTTTTCTTTTCAAGTTCTTTAGGATCAAGTACTTTATAGGCATATTGTTTTGGTTTGAGAGCAACTAATTCAGTCATATTTTTTCCATTTAGTTCATCTTTGAACTTTCCAACAACTTTTTTATTTTCTTCTGAGTATAGCACATGATTTTCTGGATAATCACTGAAATCAAAGTGTCTTCGAAATAAGATATCTATTTGAGTGTCTTTGTAGGCATCATAAGTTTTGATATCATATATCAGACTGTCAGTATCTTGATAACACAATTGAACATTTTCAAATCCATACTTCTTTTGCATGATATTGTAATGAAAATCGTACATCAAATACTTACTCAACTCCAAGATAGCGAAGCCTACATAGATAGGTTTATCAAGAACAATATTAGTTTTTTTCCATTTCTACAGTTACTAATTCTTGATTGTACATGATTGTTCTTTTGTAGTTTGGTTTAGTAGCTAACTTGACTATGTTATCTTCATCGGTAAAATTATCTAAAAACAAGTTTGCGATAACTAAACGAACATCCACTAACTCTATCGCGACACGTACGTGAAAAAATTGCAAGAAATTGCAATTTTTTGCAGCCGATTTACGGGAAATCTACCTTAATCGTTGCGAGACCATCAATGAAAACGGCATGAGAATAGTAAATCAACAAGTTTGGTGAATCAATTGAAGAACAATCTTTCTGAAGTTCAGTATGAGGTTTTTTGGAAAATTGTTTAAATGGAAGTAATATTGATTTTCAGCTTGATTCTCAAACCACAGAAGTCAGCAGACTTCAAAGAATTATGGTAAATAAGGATGGCAAAAATCGGGAGAAGGCGAAAAAATTTGAAAATGAAATGCAGGAACAAATGGTACTAAGAATTTCGCCCATATTTTTATACACCTTATTTTTTAGGATGCTTATCAAAAAACGGTACAACAGCGATTGCACGAAGAAATAAGGTCAAAAGATGAGCAAATTATCAGGAAATTGAAAGACTTTGAGGAGCGGGAAGTTGCGCTCGAAACGAGGAATAGAAATTTGGCACATGAAGTGAAATTGTATCGAGAACAAGTGGAAAGATTACAATTGCATAATGCTATGATTGAGAGTAAAATTAAGGACAGATTGAAGAGGAATATTTCAACGAGTTATAGGGATATGTTGAATATCGTTTCAGAAGGTTGGTTTTTTTTGCTAGATATTGTACATATTTTCGAAATTCATAAACTTATTGGACGAAAATATCTATTCAAATTGCGCTCCACTGGAAAAATTAATTTTTTTTTGAATTTCAGCGTTCACGGGATTCGCATTAGATTCTCAGAATTTTTTTCAAATTTAATTAATGATTTTATAGTAAAAATGTGATAAATCTCTGATATGGTTACCGTGTAAAAACTAGAATCGAAAATAAACTAAAACTGAATTTAAAAATAATCTTGGATGTTTATAAATGCCAAATTTATTACAGGTGCTGCAAATAATCTGTTGAACGAGAGCAGCAACCCATTCTCGCGACTAACTCGCCATCTGGAAGACAATCGAGAAAATTTGAAGAAAGCCACAGTTACAGTATCTTCGCCACCACCACCCACGAAACGAAATGTTGCTATTTCTACTGATAGGTCGTCAATTTTGAAGAAGAACAATGAAGTCCAAGTTTTAAAAAGAGCTCTGCCACCTGGACGAAGACATAATTAATGAAATTTTTAAAGACAGGGTGATAGTTGCTAAAAATTCGAAATTAGTGCGAAAGCTAAACTTGCGAGCATTTAAGAGAGATGTCACACTGTTTTTGTGAAATATTCAAATTTTTCTGTAAATTGTGTTTTACTTTTCTTGTTCTTAAAAATTCAATTAAATATTGCTTGTAAATTTATTCTGAGAGATGAAATGAAAACCTATAAATTTTGTGTACATAACAATTATTTATTCTTGAAGCTCAATTTTTATGTGTTTTCTTTTAATTTCAGTGTTGTTTTTTCTCGAAAAAAAAAAGAATTTTTGCCAATTTTTAGTCTTATAACAAAAACAAAGACATCCTGATTCTAGAACAAATGTTGTACACATATTTGGAAACACTTCCGGTCAGTCGTCGTCATGCTCATCTTCAATAGGACTAGTGGGGGCTAAATCATGTTTGGTTGCAATTTGAAAGCGATTCATGACACTTTTTCAAGTGGAGCTTGGAGGTTGTCTGCGTCTCTTAAAAGTTTGCGATATTTCGTTAATGATTCTAAAATGTGTTTACTGTTCTTTAATAGTTTCATTACTCTATGAAAAAATCTTCTAAGGTTATTTTTCTCCGATTTTTTCCCACCTCGTTACTTCCTATTGAAATTTATACTAGGTTTTTATTGTGGGAAAAATTGCCATTTTTATCAATTTATCCCATTTTACTCATGAAATTTAACAATTTTTCCTTTTGTTCCAGTTTCCCGCCATTGAAACGACGAATAAAAAAAAACAATAAACAAATGACACCCATTGGCTGAAGGATTTGTGATGATCGATGATGATCCATTTGAGAAAAAAGGAGGGGGGAGACGACTTCCGAAATGCTTCTTTTATTATTATTTTTTATTATTGAAACTTATTCTTTGGTTTTGTTCTGAATTTATCAGAAAATCTCCAATTTCCTGCAGATTTGTTTTGTTAGGTGAATGAGACGTTGAGTTTAAAGGAGTTTCTTCATCAATTTTGAATTTTTTAAACAATCTAATATTTATTTTTGCGGTATTTGAAAACCATGCCTTGGAAAACATTTCTCGGAATTTAAGTTTTCACAATATTTGCTTCAAGACCTGAACGATTGAATGTGTGTCCCTTAAAATAATTTCATCGAAAAATTTGTATTTGTTTCTATCTTTGAAGTATACGATTAGGGGTAATCCCACGGCTTGTAAAAAAAACCAAGGAAAGAGGAAACATTTCCGCCCGACAATTGAGGATTTTTGCACAGAAATGGGCGTGGCAAGGAAAACGCAACTGTGGCACGCGATATTTTACAGTAAATAGCGTGCAGTATGAAGATATTTTTCTCTGACCTGTGCTTGCGGACAATGCGAACCAGCCTGTTCACGCACGAATGACACAGGTTCGTTTTTACAAGCCGTGAATCCCAAGTGGACCTTTAAGGCACGATACGCCTGAAATAGAACGAAAAATAAAGATTTAGTACAAAAAATGTTGCCAAAAAGTCAGTAGTGATTCGAAATTACCCGTAGTAAAGCCAAATTTAATTTTTTTTTGTATTTTTGAACAATTTCTGACGGTTGGTGCCTTCTGGTTCCACTTGAGCTCACCCTCAATAAGACCAGATCAGATCAGATCAATCAAAATGGGGTCAGAAAGGTTTTTCATTTGTAAGTTTTCAATTTTTTTTCATTTACCAGTTTTCAATTTTTTTAATTTGCAAGTTTTCAATTTTTAATTTGAAAATTTTCAATTTCACAAACAACGTTCCACCCGTTTAAAGATAGTGTGTCACTAATTCGAAACAACAACGAAACCATTGCAAAGAAGGAAAATCGATTTTTACACGATTTCTATATTTCCAACTTCGTTATCCTTCCAATATTTCATTTCTCTCAGGCAATACTCACCGCTTCTAACAAAAATCCACTGCCACCATTAACAAATTTGCTTCTCCTTCAGTTTCTAAAATATTACCGCAATTAACACCATGAGAAAACAAGAGATATTGAAACAAAAAAACCGACATTCTCTCTATCTTTTTGATTATCACAACTATCGGAACAGCTGTTGTTTCATCGTCACACCGTCGACCGTTGACAAATATCTCGAGTGCGTTCCTACATTGCAACTGCGATTTAGATTAAATTTTTCATTGTGTTCTGCAACCTCGGAATAGCTAGGTTTTTATCTTTTCATTAGACAAGATTTTTCGAAATTTCGAATTTCTCAATTTTTAAACTCTTTTGTGCATTTAAAACCAAAATTTTTAATAAGGACCTAGTAACATAAATAACCGAACAGTTGTGATTTGGAACATATTCGTATAATTATTTTCTAGGATTTCTAGTCTTTTCGATGACTAATAATTTAAATGAGTCCTTTACAGAACAAAATTAATGTACCTGTGATGAAAAAGACATCTTTTTCATTCCAAATCTGTGTTTTAAAATTTCTAAAAAAGTGCGTAGAAGCTGAAAAAACTAACTTGAAAATAATGGCCTAAGAAAAATTTCCACTAAAATTAGTCCGCGGGCATTATAAAAAAAAATCACTCTTGGATATTGTCAACTTAAACATTTTGGATCATCCATTTTCTACAAAAGACCGCAGCGCAACCGCTCGCAGGTAAAAATATAATGACTTTGTGAGAGACTTAGATTTTCTGGGTAGGTCAAAACCAACTTGCATGATCAAGAATATTTGAGTTGACAATATTTTATTTTAATTTTGGAAAATTTTGAGCTGATTTTTATTAATAAGTGATTAATTAATTTTAAACATAATTCATAAAAATATTAGGGACAGTGTCTTTAAGAATCACATGTGTAAGTAATACACGATGTATACTTTGAAATAACTTATTTTTAAAAAATCCGGAATTTTAAAAATAATTTCTGAAAAGTTTTGGGAAACCTTTGGAACCTCTCGATATGATTTCTTTTCAATAATTTCTTTCTATTTTATACATTTGTATTCCTCGAATCTTCCCATATAAGGCTCCGAGCTTCATCCAAAATTCTCGAATTTTTCAAAAAACCCAGTTCGGTTCTCACCATGTTGTTTTCACGCCCCCCTTCCAAACAACAACGAGATCCCATGTTTTTTATGTGATGTGCTTTTTTCTCGCTTTCCTATATTTTGAGACCAGTGAAAAGGCGAAAATTTTTTCATGTGCACCTCCCCCCCCCCCCCCCTCCCATCCTTTTTACATGCACCTACTAACCGAATATTCAAAAAAACAATTATTGTTGTAAAAATTGCATCCAAATGTTTCTTGCTTTTGTTCATTTCTTCACCTTTTTACTTGTTTTTTTTTCTGTCACCCTCATTTTGAGGGTGCCACAATTTAATAAATTATTAAAAACCTCGACGACAAAAGCGAAAGCTGTCAACTTTTGGGTATTTGACGTTTTTCAATAATAAATTTTTTGATCAATTCTTCTCGGATCTTCGAGAAAACAAGGTTTTTGAATATTTTTCTGTTTTCCGCTTCATCGATAAAAGTCAAAATCTCTAATGAAAACCCTAGTAGAGAGCCGGTACAGGAAGTACGCCACTATGAACATGGCCAATGGGGGTTTCTTTCGAAATGTTGGGCTTGTTTTAGCCACTTTCTTTTTTTACATTTGACTTATTCTTTACATAGTTATGTTTAAATGGGGGGGGGGGAGCCACGCCCATTGGTAAATGTCCTTTTAGGCATGGATGTTGTTTAGTTCTTTATTACTCGGGAATTCATTACAGAATCCAATTTTGTTGCGGGTGCCCCCCGAATGAATTTATTGTATAAAAAGGTCATGTTTCTCTTTTGTAAATTATTATTTCGCAGTTAATTTGGCTGGAGAAAGTACCAATCGATTGAACATTTAACGCAGACTCTAAAAATAATTTAAATTTTGAATTTTTTTAAAAATAGTTTTGTACCGTTTAATTTCAAAAAAACATTTAATTTTCAGCATGGGACCAATTCTAAAAATCTTATTGTGTTTGGCTGAAGATAGCACCAATCGATTGGAAATTTTACGTTGATGTTAAACTCTTTTGAAAATTTTGTAATTATCATGATTTTTAAAAAATTGTTCATATTTGAAATTTTAAAAATACTTCAATTCGAATTTAACTCTCGAACTATTTATCAGACTAATACATTCGTGAATAGCAAAATTATCTAAAAATAAATTTACTGCAGATTCAAATACGTGCTCATAATTAATTCTGTAAATTTTTCAATTTTTTTCTATTACTCCCATAATTTATGAATTAGAAGTTATATAATTTCGATTGTGCAAGATTTTCTATTGTTATTTTTTATTAAATGTCTTGATTTCCCGAAATTGGGTTCCGAGCTAAGTTCTCAAAATTGTGTTTTAAGTATCTAGATCCTGTAAATTTATAAAGTTCAAACTTTGACCATTGTTTTTTATGTTTTTTATAAGTACCGTTCAATTTGGCTGTTCAGGTCTAAAAATATACATTCGTTTATGATTTTTTTTTAAAAATATTTTTTATTTATTTGTCAATTCGTTTATCGAAAAGCTCCTAGTTTGCCTCTAAATCGGTTCCAAGGAGTTCTTCAAAATTGTATTCTTAAAACTTAAATTTTTCGAAAAACATTTTTTTTCAGAACTTTGTTTTCCTAAAAGTGCGATGATACCTGGTTGAAACCTAACATACAACTAATATGCGGATATTAATTCATTTTTTCACTATTTCAATCCTCATCCCTTCTGTGAATCCTACAGAAATGTGTTATTCATGTTCGGGAACGTGCCACAATGAACCTTGTAACTGTCAGGTAATTTTTTTGACTTGACCACCATGAAAAAAATATTTTAGACAAAAAGTAACATTTTTGAACTCGACGAGAACGTAATGCTCGTAAAAGCTCGTAAAACTATGCACATGACCCATTTTAATGGTCTATGAATTCTTCCTTTTAACTCTAATATGTATAAAATACATACATACATATATCACATAAATCTCTCACTTTCAGATGGGATCTTGCCAAGCAAATCAGTGTTTCATCGAGAAAAAGCCGACTGAAATTCCAGGTGTCATGAAAATAACAAAAGGTCAATTTCAGTTTTAACTACATTTTTTATTTTTAAAGATAGTGTGTCAGTTAACAATTTTCCAATTTTAGGGTTAAAATTTTGAACTCCCGCGTTTTCCGCATTGCTTAGTGCGCATGTGCGCCCCACCGCACACTGGGCCTTTTCAAGCCTTTTCAGGGCCTTTTTAATTAATTTCCTTGTTTTTATTTCCGTTTTTTTTTAGTTTTTGTGTGTTTTTTCATATTCCAAGGCATCCCAATTATTTAATAAATTAAAAGTAAGTTTAAAAAAGCTTTATTCGAAAGGAAAGAGCTAATTTTTTTTGAAAATTGAAATTTGAAGCAAAAATTGAAAAATAAGTTACCTTTGAACAAAAAAAGAATTCATTAAAATTAATAAAACAAAAAAAATCACACGAGATACAAACAATGGACGTCATAGAAGATAAGAAGACGTTTTGTAAAGATTTTTTTTAAAATTATGGATGCCATAAATAAAAATTTTCTTTTCAGAACACGGTAAGGGACGAAAAATGGGAAACGGGACGTGATGGCTGGTTCAAATAAAGCATTATTCGAAAAAGTAGGTAAGAAACATTTCTAATTTTTAAATTTATTATTTTTACACTTCTAATTCACACAATATTCAAAAATTTCAAGGAATGGGATCACAAAATCAACTTGATGAAAAAAGCACGAAGATTCTGATGATTGGGGATAGTTGACGTCTTCTTGTCATTGTGTTGCACGAGAGTGAGTTATAATTTTTTTTTGAATTTGTAATTCGCAGATGTCGAATCTTCAGACCTGGGGAGGCATGGCATGAATATCGTGCTGGAACACCTGAACAACGTACTGAATTGCTAGAATTATGAGATAGGTGGAATGGTAGCACGTCTACAGAATTCACATGTACTTTTCGAAAGAGCTTTTGGAGTTATCTTGGTTCATGATTTGACGAATAGAAGGAGTGAAGAGGTGCTGTTGGTTCTTAAAATCTAAGAAACCATGATCAATATCGCAATCAAAACGCTTACATTTTTCAGAATTTCGCATCGAGGCTCACAATACAATGCTCGATGGAAGAGCGCAATCATAACAAGAAGACAAAAGATCCGGCTGCTGTTGCTCTTCGTATTGATATTGAAAGTTGTAATAACCCAGCTTTGATTGTCGGAACGAAAGCTGCTTTGATAATTCATAGAGGACCTGTTAGTTATGATAGGTTAGTTCATTTTTTCAACAAATTTAAGTTTCCCTTCAATTAAAAAAACAAAGAGCTTGAATCACTGCAGACTTCATATTGTCACAACGAAACCAATCATCAAAGGAGTAATAGTATCACATTATCGAGGTTCTTCCGAACTCGACGTACATCTATGAATGGATAATTCTATGGAGGAAGACCAAGGAGATATAAAACACCGATTGGAAGAGTCAGCCAACACGAGTCTACCAGAAGAATTGACGAATCGATCAAGTTACCACCATTTCGATGAGCGGAATATTGTTTAAATACTTTTTTTTTGTTTTTTTTGGAATACTGGCTCTCTCTGTGGATCATTTCTTTACATAATTGACCCGGATTTTGTTTTTTTTGTACGAACACGTTTTTTCGTGGTTTAGAAAATGATTTTTAATAAAAGCAATTTGTTTAAATGGTTAAAATTGTGATTTTATTCCTCAATGATGAAATGGAAATTCAACCGAGGTTTTAGAGGGTTTTATCAATTTTATTTTCAGAAAAAACAACTATTTTGCGATTGAACTAAATAAAACAATGGAAAACATGGCACAGAACGTTGTTCTTCAATAATCATTCCAGTGAAACGGTTTTCATGGTTTTACCCTGAAAAAAGAGAGCAACATTATCTTTGAATCACTCTTTTTTCATTTTTTATGAAAAAAAAATCGAAAAACCTTCAAAAATTCAAAAAAACTCGTAAAAAAATAATAAAAAATAAAATAAATGAAAATTTGAATATTTCTGCTTCGCGCCGTTTCGGTGGAGCGAGAACGCTCCAGAACGCGCGGGGGTTCAAATTTTTATTTTTTCGACTTTGGTCGGCTGCCTTAAATTTAACGTTTGACGCCCGGATTTTTTATGGTATACGTTGTATTCTATCCAATAAGAAGGAATTTATACAATAAAATGCATATAGGGTTAAAATAACTGATCCCCTGTCTTTAATTTGGGTCTGCGTTATTTTTATTGCTTCTTTTCGTTTGACAAATTGCGTAAGCTATAAGATGGAGGAGGAGGAGGGCTAATATTCAGGGGGGTTAATGAAAAATTTGTTGATTGATGAGCTGATACATTTATTAGAAAAAAGAGGGAATTGAAGGCGTCAAATGAGAGAATGGTTGAAGAAATATTGTGATGTTAAGTCCTTTCAGCTTAGATCTGGGGCGGGGGGTTGTTTTATGTTTTAGAAATTATCAAATACCTTACATTAGCATATATTTGGCGAAATTTATTAGCATAGAACTCATTGTCAGTTGTGTTAAAATAATACCTAGTTCTATTTTTATCACATGTACATAGATTCATAGGCTTTGTAAAGTCATACTTTAAACACATCTCACAAATCCGAAACATCTGAAAGGAAAATCGAATATTTTTTTAAAACAGGATGCCTCCGCAGAAGTAGCAGAATGCATCACGGATGTGAATACGACCATTTCTCTGATCATATACTATGTGTCTGCAAAGGAAATTTCTGTAACGATCGAGTGGCTTTTGATGGTTCTCGTCGGCCTTTGAACAAAATCACTTGTCGAGAATGTTCTGAGAAGAATCCGAATTGTGATGGCACTTGCCAGGGTCATTGGTAGGGCGGTTTTAAAAAATGATTTTATGGATGGTCATAAAGATCCTTCAGGTGTCACGAAGATATGTCTACCGGTGCGGCAGGTTGCGGTTATGGTCCTCCAGCTTTACCATTTTTCTACCGAGGACCTGAAATGTTTTACTATCGAAGCAAAGTTTGTGTGACTCTGTCGAGGTAAAATATTTAATTATGGATAAACCCCAATTGATTGTTCAGAGGAGCTGGAAAATCTCGGAGACATTGCATCTGCAGCACGAACATGTGTAATACCGTCTATAATTATAGACACATGACTATGATTCAAGATGATGATAGAGAACGAGAGAGTAGTTTGAGATCTCGATCTTTGGCCTTGAGGTTCGAAGAAATTCTTGAAGTTAAAAAAAAATAACTTTCCAGCACTCCTGACTTCACATTACCCCTTCAAACATGCTACAGTTGTGAGACAACCACGCACGATGCAACACAAGTTTCAGTTACTTCTGCCTGTAGAAGTAATCGATGCTTGGGTAAAGAAATTTCAACAGTTATTTCAATAAATTACCAATTTTCAGGACATTATTGCACTTATGCTGCAAAACGACATTTGAGCAAGAATAACGGTGGAAAGATGAATGTGATACACGCGACGAGTGAATTGCAAGGATGTATGAATGTTTCAGACAAATCTCATGTGAGTTTCAGAGTGGAATACATGATAATGAGAAACAAAGAGGTTGTTTTCGATTTTGAGTCCATAGTTCATGCAGAATCTTTAAAAAATATCAAAAAAATCTGAATATATGATACACTACGTCAAAAATTGCAATGAATTATTCGAGATTTCCGTTTGCAGTAATCAAGCAAATGTATTTATTGTGAACGATAATTTGATGCTCTATCAAAATAGTACCAAGAAAAAAAATTAGTGGCCAAAAATGACTGAGAAATAATAAAAAGACGGACGTAAAGTTACATTAGGTTATGTCGGGTTTTTCTTGCTAATTTTTTTTTCAGTTCTCACACTTTTAGAAAGTGTACTTTCAATTTTGAATAACCACATTTTTGTCAAAAATGTCAATTTTTAAACCATTCTAAAAAAATCTAAAAAATAAAAAAAAACACAGATGCGCGTCAGTAAATCGGACTTTGAATTTATAAAATTATTCTTCAACTTACTACGAAATTCTCAAACATAGAAGTTTCCAGATTCAAACAGGATGTTCCCGAAAATGGATTTCAGACGAATTTGAAGAAATGCATTGTGCATGCCGTGGAAATTTGTGCAATAGTGATGCCGTCACAGCATCAATTCGTTCAAATTTTTCATCAATTTGGCTAATTTTATTAATTTTAAACTTCTGGTATCTTTGATTAGCTTTTTCTTGTCTAAATTTCATATCTCAAAACTTTTATGGGTATTTTCTTCTGCCAAACACTCATTTCATTGGCTAATGTGATTCATAATTTTCTTTTGTGAAAATAAATTTTTTCTAATTCTCAAAATTTATCAATTCTTATCGCCTCCCTCGTTTTATCTGCACAAAATACGAATGCTGATTAACAAAGAAAAAACCAAAAGAAAAAAAAAAGAAAGATTGATAAGTAAAAAAATAGAAAAAGTCAAATCGGTCATAGACAAGAAACGGGCAGCAAAAACACCAAAAGAAAATTATAAAAATACATGAAACTTTTGAAAAAAAAACGAAAATTCGGAGCTTAAGGAGTAACAATCTAATGGAAAAATGCTTGCTAAGGGGTGAATCGAGGAAAAAAGGAAAAATGAATATTTTATGAAAAATAACATAAGAAAAAAGCTTTTTGGTAACTTCTGAATCGTTAGATTCTAACGTGTAATTAGACTATCACATGGTTAAATTCGTAAGAGGTTTTTATCTGAGAGTTAATGAAGAACAACCCATTTTTGGTGTCCTTGGGATTGTTGGAACGTTCTTTTTTTAATTTTTAAAATCACAGTCTTCATCCAATTTAAATAATTGATAAATAAAAGTTGAACTATATCCACTAATTCTGCATATTCCTAAAGAATTTTACTGAAATGTTAAAAATTTAAAAAAAAAGGTTCAATAACACTCCCAAGGTTACCATGTATAATTATTTTTATAAATTATCTCAGATTATGTCTCTTAAAACTGTGGAATCTCAAAATGTTTTCACAGGTCCATGAATACAACCAATTGCGTTTTGTGCTCGATTTGACAAGCTTCCACGCCGTTATGAATTTCTTGAGCACATTCTTTGAGCTAAAATGAAAGAAATTGTTTTAAATCAAAAATTTCACAATATTTCATACCTTTTGACGCAAAGCTTTAGATACTGCTGGTGTTCTTCCAGCCTTTTTCACATCTGGATGCTCCTCCATAATTCTCGGTCTTTGTTCCATTAGTGGACGTGCTCGTTCGAAACACTGATTATTTGGGCACGCGAATGGTAATCGTTCGGCATGATTTGCTGGAACTGATGCAACTAATCCTTCGTATATGCCTGGTAATTTGATTGGGTTGAAATTTGTCGCTAATTCGAAATCAATGCCTGAAAACATTTATATTTTTTATTTCACATTGATTACTTATTTACTAAATTCTACTGGAGCAGGAGTTATTTGGCTTTGTGTGTTGTGGTAGGTTACATCGTTGGTGTAAATTATTTCTTCATACTTTTGCTCCCGAATAATCAGTTCTCGCGTCTTTAAGGAAGTGTGCTCCACTTGACCAACAGCAATAATGTTCTGAAAAAGGGGTTATTTTTTTTAATAAGGCGACAAACATGCTTACATGCTGCGTGGCTTCAACAATATCATCAAGAATAGCTCGTTCTTTCTGTTCGTTGCTTCTTTTGTTATCCAGTGGTGTTGGAGTGGAAACTGCAGTTGTACGACTGTCCATTGCATCGTAACCGCTGAAAATAATTGTAAATTTGAAGGCCTATCCGGAAGAGATGCAATTGTTTTCAAAATTAAATAAAAACAGGAATTTAAAAAGAAACAGTTCTTTCAATATATTCTGGCTGTAATTTTAATGTTTCCTGTGTTCCCATTTTCATCTTTGATAATAATTTTTATCGATTTTTCGCCAGTATCTGCATCGAATTTGCGTAATTCTATAACGTTTTAATCCTGAAAAGTTGATGACTCACCAATTCACGTGAGCATTTTGAGCATGGAGGTTACGATTGGCAATCGGAGGATCACGAACATGCATCACATCGTCATTTCCCAATGGACTGTATGGCAAGTCTGAATCTGTCTCTTGTGACCCGCAACAGCCACAAAGGAGTCTTAAAAAGTCCATACCTGAAAATAGGTTTTTATTTAGGAATTTTAGTTCAATAGATATTTTGTAAATTCATTTAAAAGAAAAAAATACATTATCGAATCAAATATCAAAATTTTATCGAAATAAAATCGATTGTTATATTTTGAACAACTATTCTTATCGATGAAAAACGTTAGAAATGAATAAAAATTTATAAAATAAAAAAAAAGACATTTCGGCAGACGAACATCTGCGAACAAAAAAACAACAGCAGCAATTGTGCTCCATTGCAATTCGTTTATGTTGTCTGCGCTCTCTCAAAAGTTAGTACTGTCACTTCATATTTCGGCGGTTTTTTGAATAGAAGAAAAAAGTGAATATTGAAAATTTCTTTTAAAAATGGCTAGGGCATATGCCCTAGCCATGCCGGCATTTTCTTGTTCTGAGAATGTAGTGAACATTTTTTTTTCAAAAATTTGTTTGAAACAGAATTAACAAAAATAAAGGTTTTTTTGATAGGTATGGTTGAAAAAGTGTAAATAGAACAAAACTTTTCAAATTTAAATGTCAATAGATTAAAATCCTAAAAATGTGCCTTCGTCCATTCAAAAATTATAAAAAACAATAATCTAGAAATAATTTGTTAATGGGAGAATGGTTTGTCTTTTAGCTTTGATAAAATGAAATTCAAAAAAAACAAATATTTGAATCCTATTTAATATAATTTCGGTTCTCTATTAAAATGTTGGCCCTCTCGTCAAGTCGGACATGTTTTCACCTCATTTTTCGAGCTCGTCAAAAACTACATTATCCAAGACTTCAAAATCTTCCTACATTTTCAGCCTTGTCCACCTGACCTTTGTATGTGCTTGCAGAAAAAAAAGTTGCAAATAATTCAAGGCTTTCTTTACTATTCTTCGCAAAAACTTCCCATGAAGACGTCACTTGCCTCAGTCGAATTTCCGAAATTTCCGTTCTATTCAAACATGTGAAAGGTTTTCAAGTCCATCTTTGCAAGAGGTTACTTGCATTTTTCGCCCTTCGATATAAAATCTGAGGTTTAATCTGTTAAATAATTTTTTTGGTACAAAAACGCGACTCTTCCTTCAAGAAAAAAAACACTGACAAAACAACAAGTTCCTTTTTGACGTCAAGCTTTTACATTTAAGAATATAAAATTTTCTAGAATTTGTATATCCTCTAGTTGTTTTTTGCATCTCTTTCGAAAACTCTAAAACATAATTTTGCTACCAACTTTCAACTTGGTCATGTTTTTCTTGTTGAGAAAAACATACTAAAATAGCCCAAACTTCCAAAAAAATAAATAAACCAGCAATTGTGTCTCTAATTCCTATCCCAAATAAAATTATAGGGTTTTTCGTCCTGAAGTTTTCGCCAGTATTCCGTTTTCGTATCCAAATAGTTTTCTTCCTTTTCGTAAAATTTTTCTTCCTAAGCTGTTTTTACGAGCTAGATACGCTCTTCCTAACAAAATTTGGTATGATTTGGGAAAATTTCAAATTTGTTGAAATGCTGACGTCATTCTTTGTTTTTTTAGACATGCGATGCTGAATTTTTGAGACTACGATCGCAACACGAAAAAAAACATCTGATTTCTTGCGCTACAAGCATCCAATTCGGTTTCCTAATAATTCTGAACATTTTCAAAGACATTGATATAGATTTTTAGCAACGTTATGAGCAATTTCTCTATTTTTTTTCAGATAGATTTTTGATAAGTTTTCTGAAGAGCTTTGATTCGAAATGTTAACCATATTCCTTGGCGAGTTTTCTTTTGTAAAATGTTCTTAAAACACGAAAATTAGAGTATTCTCTCATTATTTCGCGCGACGAGGTCGGAATTGGCGCGAAACACAATAATAATTTGAACGTGGCAACAAACTTGTAGTTTTTCGTCCTTCTGGATTCCCTTTCAATTCTTGATTTTCCTCTCGAATTTGGATAAAGTTAAATGGTCACCTGCTTGAATTCCCCGAAATTTTATTCTCTATCGATGTGCAAAATAAATGTAAAATTCCACTCAGATAATAATGAACACCGTTCGTGCAACATTTTTTTCTAAATTAAAGAGATGAGTTTCCCACGAAATTCAAAACTCCCATATTATGAAATCTAACGAGCCCACACTTATTTTGTTTTCTATTTTTAAGTTTTGAAATGTTCTATTTACATAGGAAAATGTGTGGTTATGACAGTTTAAAGACAAAGTGCCACCCACTTAGTAGGGTAATCCGCTTTTGAGATTATGAAAATTTAGTTAGCTTTTTCAATCAGCGTGAAAATTTTGTATCACCCCGTGATCTTAAAATATACGCAAAGTTTTTGAATTCATATCCGCAAAGTTTTCGAATTGTTTATTATCTAACGAAACCCAATAACAAAAGCTCAAAGATAATTCATTTCTTCTAAAATTCAATTCCTCTTTTTTCCCACCATCAAACCAAAATAACTCTTTCAAATTCTTCATATCAAATTACCATCAAACTTTCTAGAGATTGCGGGCTTCAGCTCAAAAATTCGCTCTCAGATTTTATTCCCCCATGCTTGTTTCTTCCGTTACTTGATTTCAAGCTCAAAAAAGAACATATATACATATATTATATATATATATATATATATATATATATATATATATATATATATATATATATACATATATATATATATATAATTGAATAAACATTCGTTTAAATATTCAAATTGTATTGAACCATGAGCCATCTTTTTTTAAATTTGGTAATTGCCTTGGTTCAAAAAGTGTTCACTGTACTATTTTTATTCGATAAACAATACAACCGATCAAAGTCCAAAAAGATTTTCCAAGAAAGTAGATGTATGTAGAAACCGCCCCCATTTCGCGTATAATCGACACCAAATTTGGTGATGATCATCATCGCTTCAAAAGTTGAAGTTTCTTTAGAAAAAAAATGACGTGTCTTTATCGGATACCAGCTCTCTCCTGGGACACTCCTTACTTGAGAAACAGCCATTTATATTCTTGGTTGGTAAAGGAAGGATTCTTCTCGTTTTCCTTCGGACAGCTTTATTTTTAAGTTTTTTTGCCACTAGACAAGCGTTGTATAATAGGGGATGACTCGAGCTTTCAGTCTGGAATTTTGAATCTTGTTTCTTCGTTAAGTTCTTTTTCGAAATAACTTCATTATATTTTTGTTTTTTTTTCAAAGTGAATTCTCTTCATCATTTTTTTTGTAGCTCCCAAATTCGATCCCTTAAAATGATTTCAGAAAAATTTTCAGCTTTCATTTTTTAAAATTATTCGCTGGTTTTGATAATGATACAGAAAAAGTGTTTTAAAAACTCCAGCAAAGTTACCAATATTTTTAGAATTTAGAATTTAAAAATAAATTTTCATTGAAGTCTCTTCTTACTTTTTAATCCAATGTTTTTTCAATCTAACCTCAATCTCAAAATTCCAGAGTTTCAAAAAATGGAAAACATCTACACAAAACTTCTTGCAGTTTTCCTGGCGATTCTTCAAATTGGTAAGTCATCAAAGCTCACTGAGCATCCCTGAACAAGCTACATAATTCAATAATTCCGTCTCAACAACTTTTATTGGATTTTCCTCTTCTTCTTTTGTTTCGTGTTTTAGAAAAGTACTATTATTTAGTTTCAGCCAAAATTAAAGGTCTCGAAATAACTGAAAGTACGAAGTGCTCAACTTTCTGCTAATAAATTTTTGTGTCGTGTTGAGAGCTGTAGCTAAAAAAGTAAAGCTACAAGAATTTTCCAAAGTTAGCATCCCGAGGTCCACAAAAAAAACAATCTCTCTATGGAATAACTGAGAGATTTTCAAGAATTGAAATATGAATATTCGTTCATTTTCAGAAGATATAAAGTTTAAAGTTTAAAGTTTATTTACGTTAGCGGAAAAGTAACGTGATAAAAGAAGCATGAACGCATAAGTTTTAAAAAAATCAAAAATGGATATAAATATAACAAATTGTTTCGCGAGATTTATTTCCTTGCACGCTTTTATCGAAAATTCTAGCAATTTTCAGGCAATATTTTGTGCTTGCCATTGACAAATGAGTCACCAGCGTCATCTTCACTTTTCGATGGAACAAGACATCAATTAAGCAAACGTGGAGCTGGACGTGCATTTCGCGGATTTTATAATTTTGGCAGTTTGAATGGAGTTGATTCAGGTGGGTCTAAAATTTTGGAACTATCTAAATAGGGTGACAAATGCTAGCAACTTGTCTTAAAAATCTTAAATTCCAGTCGCCACCCAACCATATTATTTGTATGAGAAACGAGGAGGAGGCCGATCATTCAATCACAATGCTGATCTTTACAGGTAAATAAAGAAAACCTCGAAAACCCAAATTGAAATTTAAAAAAAAACATCAGGTTCGACAAGCGTGGCGGTGGACGTGCATTTGCTGGCTCCTGGTCACCATACTTGGAACCGTTTTACGATAACAAACGATCTGGATATCCAATATATTTCACCGACAATTATTAAACGTTTTTTTTTTCGCCTTTGAACAATTGTTTTCTCTCACTTGGTAAATTCTACAATCATGGCTATTTTTATGATTTGATTAATATAAAAGTAAAGTGTTAATTTATTGCTTGAGACGCTGGTTACACTGGAAATTGAAAGTCTAATGCTGAATTTCAGGTCCAACGAGATTTAGGAAAATTTACTGGATTTTAAACATCTTGGATAAAACAAATGAAGCTTATTGGAAAAAACTGTAGAAGCTGTAAAAACGAGTTTCAAAACAAATCCAATGGTCTTGAAAAAGCTTCCACTGACGAAAACTAATTCGGGACCATAATTGAGCTTAGGCCAAGTGTTCGCACATTTCGCACACGTTCAGGCACATGTGTTAGTTTTTTTTATATTGTCAACTCAAATATTCTTGATCATTGCGTTTTGAGGGCTGCTCAACGTCACGGACGCTCCGCACGCACACACGCGGCTGCCGACACTCAACACACGGGAAAACTCGCGGGAAAATGAATTTTTCAAATTTTCCAGTGTGTTGAGTGTTGGCGGCGTGCGTTTAGACTAAGCGTTTCCGCAGGGTGCGTGACCTAACTTTTTCAACGTACGAGCACTTGTACCTACAAACACTTGGCCTATCCTCCCATAATTACGTGAGTTTGAGACCCTAATTAATCCATAATCAATAGAAAAAAATTTAAAAAAATTGATTTTAGTATGTACCATAAATATTTTCATCAATGAAACAAGCAAAAAGCTCCTCCGAAAAAGTTCGGCCAGGTAGAAACTTCTGCTAGGCCATTATTTTGAAGGTCGTTTCTCGGGAACGTTTTAAAAACATACTAGGATTGATCAAGATTTCTATTTTTATCACAGGTGAATTCGTTGACTCTGTAATCCGGTCTCGTGAAACATCGGGTTCTAATTTCTAGATAATACTCAAAATTTTTTAAAAAATTTTAAAATCCATAAGCTTATGTCTGAATTATATAACATATTATGGGTGTATTTCTAAGATCAGGAACGTTACCAGTGACATTGCAAAAATCCGTGGAATGAACAAAAACTCTATTAAAAAATTGAAAAATTATCTTGTAAAAAAAACAAAAAAAATTCATTAAGAGTTCCAAAGTGTCAATATTCAGAAGAGGAGCTTATGCGACATAATTCTTATGAATTTTTTCTGAAATATTTATTAGTTGTCATAGACATCGATTTAGTGAGGCGAAAATAATTTAAAACACCGTTATGTGTGGCCTAAACACTACACACCATTACCATTTTTAAAACCATTACCAAAAAAATGTGAAATTCGACACCACTCTAAGATTTTAATACATTTTGCCATACATCCCTTTTAGCAAAACACCCACACATTTCCCCCATTAATTTCCATGCCGTTTTTATGTCCTTAAAGCTTTCATCCAATTGAAAACTCATCAAAACTCGCTGCTCCTTCAAACACATAACAAGTGCTAAAACATCAGCCATACTTTTTTTTTCAAAAAATTTGACCTTTTAAATTCATTTCCTCCATCCTTGTACCAATCTTTATGTCAAGTTTACTGTATATTTATGAGATTTAAGACACGTTTATAAAGGGTGAATGCGGAATAAAATCGTACTATTTTTTTTTGAGATGTTGTTTTTAAGCCGTAATTTTTTTCATGAATTTTAAATTTTCTTGACCTCTTCGACAACTTTGTCTTTGCTTGAGTGATGAAAGTGTTTCCAGAAGTCTTCTTGGAAGCCTCATCGGAACAAATTTCATATTGAATTATTAGTACGTCATAAAATGAACTATTACTTTTTTCACATGTCCTTGGAAGATTAATCTATAAAACTTTAGGACAAAAAAAAAGTAATTTTCCTGCAATAGAAGACAATAAAATTTTGGGAAGTTTGCTTCCAATTTGATACTTTATGTCTTTATATCTGTAGAAAATATATGGTTAATTGTAACTTGAAGCTTTTTAGGCAATACTGAGAGCTTTCAACAAATCGATTTTTTCGATTTTTTGAAAGCTGTTCTTGAAAGTTTTTGTAGAATTCTTTGAAAAATTGAAGAACCTGGAGACATATTTTTAGTGACTTATAACTTTTAAAGCTTTCTCAAGAAAAGTATGTTCAATTTTGAAAGTCAACATTTCTTAGTACTTTGTAACAATTTTAAGAACCCCTCCCCCTCAATCTTATTATTCAAAGCTTCACAATATCTTCTGAAAGTTTTCATCGTTCATTTTCCACATTGCATACTACACATCACGTCCCGAAAACCAATTCTTCCCATCATAAAACATGTTTTTGTTTTACATTTTCTATTTTCGGAGCAATTGCGTATCCCTAATCGTCGATGACTTGTTCGAGTCGACCTATTTCAATCATTCCATAATTCGTCTCCCCCTCATTTGCTCTAGATTTCAAACGTAAAAACTTGTGAAAAACTAAACAGAATCCACTCGTCCGTAAAGGAACCAAAAGAACCACTTTTGACCAATAATGACCGGATAGAGAAAATTGGAGGAGTTTGGAGCTTCACGGAGGCAAACGGTGAACAAATTTTCTTTCGCTGAATTTTACATGAAAATGCCTTTATGTGTTTGTGTGAGAAAAAAGCATCAGTCTGTTTGGCGGCGATCGAAATAATATTGTTTGTGCTCAATTTTCTCGGGAAGGCTTCTTCCTTATTTACTTAAGAACCACTTTTGACCAATAATGACCGGATAGAGAAAATTGGAGGAGTTTGGAGCTTCACGGAGGCAAACGGTGAACAAATTTTCTTTCGCTGAATTTTACATGAAAATGCCTTTATGTGTTTGTGTGAGAAAAAAGCATCAGTCTGTTTGGCGGCGATCGAAATAATATTGTTTGTGCTCAATTTTCTCGGGAAGGCTTCTTCCTTATTTACTATATCTTGATTGTTATTGTTTTTATTATTTGACCCTGCTTCTCCGACAAAAAAATAGGTTCACACGAGTTACTAATTTTTTATTTATTTCCGGAATTCATGATTATAAGAAAAAATTCTACTGTTATTATTATTATTATTCTCTTCTGCTTTCGATCTAATCTCTATATTTTTTTCAGCAGCTTTAAGAGAATTTTTAGAATTTTAAGTTTTTATAACTTTTTTCAAGTTTCAAGACGAAATTTGCTCAAATTTGGTACATCGGCACAAAATGTATTCTATATATCAGTCTGAAAATTTTATAGTTCTACAGTCTGCTTCAGAAAATAAAAAAAACTTCAAAGGTCATAAATTCTTTCATAAAATTGAATAAAAACCAGTTATAAAGAGAGGGAAAAGTTTGAACGAGGATCTCGTATCAAGCTCATCACATCCCGACATAATTTTGAAGGTTTCACATCAGCACATTTTTTAGTTGGATTTTCTAATTGGAACAGATTTCAAATAATTTTTTTCAAGATATGATCCTTTAAAGTTCACCAATTTTTAAACTCAAAAGAATCCGAAAATCTCGAAAATGACACTTCCTGCTTGAATTAATTCCAGCTTTTCAGAACACACCACTCTTGAATAAAAACAAATCACAACACACAAGGCAAGATTATGCAAATTTTGTGACAACGCAACAAAAAATGAAGCTATTCTGAAATCATTTGAATCCTCCTTTAAAATGATCCCTTCACTTTTCAGCCTGTAGCTCATAATGTTCGAGAATAATCCTATTATTTTTTAAAATAGGTACATGCTTTTCTTTTGCGCCTATTTTTTGCGAAAATCAAATTAGGATAATAACTTTCTAGTAATGTTGACGTTTGTTGGTCATAATGTTTTTCATTTTTTTTTCTTTGATGCAATTGTGGCGTTTTAAAAGAAAAACGACTTTAAGAGTTCAAAGTGAATGAATCACTATAAAATGAAAAAGAAAATTGGTTGGTCTTGTGCATTTTGCGGAAAAAGAAGAATAGCGGAAAACATTTTAAAGTTTTGTGTTTATTTTTTTATATTGAATTTTTGTGTTTAGTAGGGGAGAAGCTCCTGAAAAACAAAATAATTTCTGTGAGATTTCCATAACAAAAGATTCTAAAACTACAGCAAACAAATAAAGAGCTTAAAAATCCACTCTTCTTCAAACAAATCTGAAGCTCTGTACGGAATAAATCTGGGAAAACACGTGAACTGGACCTTAGCATTCTTTTTTTTATTTCCGAGATAAAAAAAAACTAACATGTTTTTTTTTCAAAAGGTTTTTCATTTATGTAAACGCTAATTTTCTCAACTATGAAAGAAAAAGTTGAGAAAAAAAGTAAAATTTTTATAAATAATTTATTTGGTCAGTAGAATTGTCCCAATTAACCAATGACGGAATGTTTCATGTGTCTTTTTGTTGCAAATTTATAGATCTTTTTGTTTTTGAAAATATTTATTCTTAAAAGCAAAGCTCGAAATTCATTTGTTTTAATTCATATAGAATCTAAAAATTCAATTTTTGAATATCAATTTAAATTAAGCAAAAATTAAATCATTATTTCGGTTTAAAAAAATTTTTTTAAATTTTTATAAATCAAGCTCCTAATTCGGAAATTTATCTTGACGGATACTAGATATAATTTCATGGAAACTAGAAAGAATGACGTTAAATACAAAAAATATCTTAAAAAATTATTCTAAAATCTGAGTTAATTATTCATGCTCAGAAAATATGCCTGCTATTCGCATAAGTTAATTAATCTTAAAGGTATGGTGTCACCTTTTTTAGAATTCCATTTGTCATTGTAATGAAATTTAAAATCTAATAAATTCCTCCCAACCAGATGAGACAAATTTAAATATTTTTAAGCAATTTTTTTAAATTCACCGTCGTCATTTAATATTTTTGAAGGCAGTAAATTGTTGAGGGACCTATTTTTGGATTTTAAGTCTACATCACTTAATTAATCAAAGATCTTTGTTCTTTTTTCCTCTCAATTTTTTATTTACATTCTTATATCCTGTTACCAAAATTAACTGAAATCTTACACCAAACGACAGAAACTTTTTGCTCAAAAATGTTGGAGAAAAAGTAACAAGATGCTTCTTTCCATTGATTTTTAGCATTTTCGAAATTTTTTAGAAGAAACGTTAAAAATATTTTTAGTCACCTTCTACCGTAGTTTCATTTCTAATATATATATTTTAAGCCTAATTAGCCAGGTTTTTTGGGTTGTTATTTTTCATAAAAACAATATTTCTTGAAAATCTGATTCTTAAAAAAACTCGTTTGATGAACCGAACCGCCCATTTTTTGGTTTAATTTTCCCATTTCAAAACCTTTTTTTTCAGTCACATATGAAAACCGAAGGCTCGTTTCTTGATGAATGACTCCTCAAAAAGAATACGAGCAGGGTCTTTCATCAAAAAAGAGAATAAAAAACTAACACAAGACGGTCCAGCCTTTTTTTTATTTATTTTACACCCCGTTAACTTAATTATAAGGTTCTTTGCTATCCAATCTATATATAAATCCCAGGGTTACAAACGAAAAGAAATTTGATACAATGACTCAACTCTTTTCGATATTGTTCATTTGTGCAGCGGTTTCGTCAGTGGTTTTCAGTCAAGGTGAGAACTATCGATTGTTTCAACTGAAAGAATTTTTTGTCTTAAAAGTTATAATTCCAGAAAGATCTGATGATGGAATCAAAAGAAATGATTTCTCGAGGGATATCATGTCATTTGGTAAACGACGGGCAGATCAATATGAGCTAGACTTGATTGGAAAACGTCAACCAAACGTGAGTTTTTTTTCACAAAAGTGAGGTCGAGGGTGAAGTTAGTGTGAAGTGTTGAATTTTCTGTTAACGGGTCCTTGAGCGCCAGTTATGGCTTCACAAAGCTTCAGCAAATAAAAACGCCGCAAGAATATCTCTGTCATTTTCCTCGCCGTTTTTGACGGTTTCGATGATAGGCACCATATTTTTCGTGATAACCGCTTAAAAAAAGTTATTTATCTTGAATTTTTAACTCAAATAGTAGCTATTATCTCGTTTTGGAATTGCGAGGTGGGAAATCCACACCGCATGCACGTCACGCGGTGGTCGACACTCAGTTGACTGTAATTTCATTGAAAAATAGAATTTTCCAGTGTTTTGATAGTTTTGATAACCCTCAAAGCTTCAATATTTGAGCGTTTTTGAACTTCGAGATGCGATGAGACTAACAGTCTTCTTAACTATTTCTGGAAATATTTTTTGACCTCAATTTTCATGAAATTTGATCACAGTATTTCTAAAAATGAGAACTGTTGAGGATCTTTTAACTGAAGTCCGCAATCTTACGTCATTTGAATTGAAGGCCATTTCCAGAACTTGTTTAGGAAACCTTTCAAATGTTCATTGTGGAAATAAAAAATAAAAGGCTACAAAATTGTGTCATTTCAGTTTGATCGTGATATTATGTCATTCGGGAAAAGAGCAAGCAACTTTGATCGAGATATCATGAGCTTCGGAAAACGATCATCACTTGTAAGTTTCCAAAACGTCGGAAAAACTCTAGAATTTTCATAAAAAATACGATTTTTTTCAGTACGATCGTGACATTATGTCATTCGGCAAACGATCACCAATGCTCTACGAACGTCAAGTGTTCCCATTCGGGAAACGCGCGGAAGACTACGAACGACAAATCATGTCCTTTGGAAGGAAATAATTTAACGTTAAAAATATTTTGTTTTTCAAAATTTTTTGTTCCTCAAGGTTGTGAGAAAAAGAGAGAGTGAAAATTTTGCACATTCTTTTTTGAATTAGTTTCATTCATCATTCCAATTATAGAATCTGTTTCTTTTTCTTTTTACAAAATGTTTCCTTAATTTCTGATTGTGTTTCTTCTATGGTTGAGAGAAAATGCCAAATAAATGATTTCATAGTTATGAGAGTTTCGAATAGCTTTTTTAGTCATAAGCTATTTTTTTTTCAAAAATGATTTAAAAAAATCAAATCAGCGTTTGGAAATAGTTCCGATAAAACCAATTTTCAAAAATGTAAGTGATAATTGATAATAAATCTTTCAAATTAAAATAAACTATTTAAATCGGCAATTATTGTGCATATTTGTAAGGAATTTTTTCAGCTTGTTGCTCTTCAAATGCCATTTTCATGTTGTTTTGCAATTTCAACGAGTCCACTTCTCGCATCACATTTCCCATTAGCTGACTTCCTTGGAAAGTGAGGACAAGGGCAAGAAAACCTTGAAACGCTACCAAAATACTCAAAAAAAGATCGAGAACAATTGGTTCAGCATCAGCTAGGAACCATTTCTCATCCATTTCTGGGAAAACGTATGGAAACAGTGGGAAGAGTCCTGAAATGCTCAGTTTGAAAAGGCCTACGCAGATCTTTATTTACCAATGGTGAATGGGATAGCTGCCATTCCCATTTCGAAAAAGTTTGCCAGACAGCAGAAGTTGATGCCCGTATAACTGGTAGTTTTAACTGAATAGATCCCAACCAATGCGGGAAGAAGTGCAAAGCAAGCAAATAAAATTTCAAGTCCAACTGCCCAACGAGCACCAAAAATAATGCGTGCCACACCGACTCCGAAAATTCCAATAGCGAATAGAACCTAAAAAAATGAACTTGCTGCACATTTCTTTCGGTTCTTCAACGTACTACCTGCAAGCTGCAGACAACGTTCACCCGATTCCAATTAACTGGCCGGGATGGGAACATCAATTGGGGAGCAACTGCTTTTGGAGATGGAGTTTGATCAATCAATGGAGGAATAAATGCAGCGAGATTTGATGCCATTTGTGGTGGCATTGTGTGATGTCCTCCAATTGATGGTACTGCGGATGGAGGTCGAGAAAGGACTTGCTGTTGGATGAAGTGGGGATGGGATGGTTCGATGTGTTCTCCAAGATTGATTGTGTTGAATGATGGGTATCTTTGTGGCATTTGCATCATTGGCTCTGCAAGTGAAGAATGATAAAATAAGTTTTGTGGGAATTCTTTTGTTTTAAAGGAGGGATTAACGGGGATAATGAATGCATCTGGGATGAAAATAGACTTCAGATTCATTTCAAATCTGTTTTTAAAATTTTCTAAAACTATCTAGAAGGCGAGAAAACGCGCCTCAAAACAATGACCTAGAAAAAGCGAAAACTAGTCCCACCAGCGAAAACTAGTCCGCAGGCATGAAAATCTAAAAAAAAACAAAAAAAATATAAAATGACATTAAAAAAAATGAAAAAGGACTAATATAAGCATTCTGCATAACTATTTACTAACCAAAAAAGCTCATAGAACAAAGTTCGACCAGGTGACCCCTTTTTCTAGGTCATTGTTTTGAGGTGTGTTTTCTCGACTTCTAGGTGGTTTTAAAAAAATTTAGAAACAGATTTGGAATGAGAATGAAGTATATTTTCAGTTAAGGTACGTTTATTATCTCCGTAAAGCCCTACTTTAATTTTTGAAATTCTGTCCCAAACTACCGCTAGAATCACGATAGAAATTTTTTTAAATTAAAAGCATATGTGCCAAAACGTACGAGTAATTGGCGAAAACTCATTGAGCCTCTGCATAGCTCTGCCATGGCTCATCGCAGAAGCTGATCGGAAATGTGCTGGTGGTGGACGTCCCCATGTCAATTTCTGCTCGCGGGTCATAGTACCATTGACTGCGCTTTCTGGTCGGGATCTTGGCATTCGTGGAGTGGTTTGAGTTGATGGTGTTTCTAAAAAATGATATTAAGAAATATATTTTCATTAGGTAAGGTACCATAAACGAACGGATTGGTTTTTGGTGGTCTCAATGTTCCGCAATGAGCATCGTCTCCTGGAAAAAAATAATTGTGAAAATTTGAAACAATTAGGTAAACAAACTTGTTGGTTTTGGAGTCGTCTGACTTTTGCTCCTCGTTTTAAAAGGAGTGTAGGAATAAGACTGATCCTCTGATTCTTCAACATGTTTGTTCCAAACTTTGTTAGCATCCTTGAACTTTTTTGGCTGAAATTGTTTGGACAATGTACCACACTGTTCAGCTGGTTGGAACTCATCAAGAGTGTCGACGTTTTGGAAATATGATTGCTGTTGGCTCATTTCCCTTAAAATGGAATGAAAATGAAGATATTGAAAACTATATATGTAATAATAATAATACGAAATTTCATCAAAGAACTGATAATGAAGAACGAAGCGAACAGGGTTTTTGATAAGTTTGGGTCAACCCAATTCATTTTGTTGCGGGCTGGCCTTGATAAAAGACGACGCGTCGGAAGGAGTATAGCTTTCACTTCGGCCTTGCCTATCTAATAATGCCATAGATGGAAAATGAACTTAGGAATTTATTGTTTGTTTGATTCAGATTCCTGCATCGTCGTTTTTGTTTTCAAAAAATTTTAAGTTGAACTATTCATATTCTAAGAAAAAATCACAAAAAATTGCCTGATCGCCGAGCCGAAGCGATCTGACAATGGATCGGAGCACTGCTCCAAACCCTTTTTGAAAACAATTCATTATGTGCTATACATCCAAGTGATTCCAGAAAAAAAATAATTGAAAAGGTGACAAAAATAGTGAAATTCAAAAAAATCAGATAAAAAGGTTCAGATTATAATCTAACCTTTCTCCAAACCACACCTTATTTTAAACTGATGGTTTGGGTATTCCAAGCTTTGAAAAACCCAAGAGAAAGAAGAAAAAAGCGAAAATACGAACAAAAAAACTTGCAATGGTCAAGGAAAAACCGGAGTGATGTATCTTGTGGAAAAGAAGGCTGTTCTTTTTTGATTTATCTGGACATTTTTGGTTGCGATTCTTTTGTTGAGCGACTGATGTGGATGTGGATGATGATTATGGAAAAAAAAATCAATGTTGAAATTTTTTCACAAAACCCTAGCTTATTCACAATATACATACGTGGTGTCAGATTAATTTAGTGTATCGTAATTTCAATGAAGAAGGAGAAGAAGAAGAAGAACGCATATAATATTGTATGAACGCGTTTGGGTTTGTTATCATTTTGCACTCTGTCAAGGCCACACACGATGAAAAATGTCAAAGAGATGCGATGAACGGTATAGTTCAAACCGATTTGAGAAAAACATTTTGCGGGGGGGGGGGGGGGGGTTGGTTTTTGTTAAATGTGATATGCTAATACTGAGATAACATTTTTGAAAAACGGATATTTTACTTCACAAAAAATCGGGGGATATCGACTTAATTACATAAAAAAATATGAAAATTTTGAAGTTAAACTCATATTGACCGGTTAAAGCTATTCAAATTGCGGTACACTGGACAGTATCCGAAAAAAAAACAAAATAACCCCAACCGTTTCGATTTTAATCGATAATCGATTAGTATTGGACTCATGAAGGCTGTTGTCCAGTAGATCGCAATTTTAATATAGCTGTTATAGACCAACACAATGCTAGGTTAGTGGTACACAGTCTTTAAACACTTTTCTGTTTAATTCTTGAATTTAACTATTTAATTCTTGAATTTAACTATTTAATTCTTGAATTTAACTATTTAATTCTTGAATTTAACTATTTAATTCTTGAATTTAACTATTTAATTCTTGAATTTTATTCAATTCTTTAAAATTTCTGTAAATTACCAAATTGAAATCAGATATAATGACTGGTTTTCCATAGGATTATCTTACTATTAGATTTTATCAAGATATCGAAGAATATATAAACAGCTTCAATGGTTCACTTCATTACCCCTCACTTTTTTGTCATGACGAAAAGCAGCTCCTATTACTTCATAACAGCTTCAATTGCTGGATGTGGTATTGTTGTCATAGCTTCAATTTTCACCCTTTCTTCAATTTTTTCTGATATTCAACAATTTGAAGATCATTTCACCAATGAGATGGCTGATTTCAAAAATCGTGCAAATGATGCCTGGGAACAAATCATGATTGGAAAACGGCAGAATGCAAATGATCATAACAGTTTTGAAGGACTTCTTTTGAAATCGAAAAGACAGGCTGGTTATGCGAGCTCTGGTAATTTGATTAAAAAAAACGGTTTCTTAATTTTCGAATTCAGGAACTGCTGGAGCTGAAGATTCAGGCCAATGCAATTGTGCTGCGAAGGCTAGTGGATGTCCAGCAGGGCCGCCAGGGCCACCAGGGGAGCCAGGAACACCAGGAGAGCCTGGTGACAATGGAGAAGTGGGGCAGGCTGGAGACGCCGGGCAAGCCGACACTTATGCAGGAGCAGCTGGAAATTGTATCCAATGTCCTGCAGGACCACCTGGACCACCAGGACCAGACGGAAACCCAGGTCCTGCTGGAACCCCCGGAGGACCAGGACCTGACGGCTCACCAAGCACACCAGGAGCACCAGGACCCGCTGGACCTCCAGGTCCTGCTGGAGGGGATGGACAACCAGGACAACCTGGAACCGACGGACCAGATGGAGCGCCAGGAGTCAAAACAACGAGCTCTCCAGGACCGGCTGGAGCTCCAGGGCCGGCTGGACCAGCAGGACCAGCTGGATCGCCAGCACAAGCTTCACCAGGAGCACCAGGGCCAGATGGACCACAAGGACCTCCTGGAAATAATGGGGCACCAGGTGCGCCAGGGGGACCTGGACAACCGGGAAGCGATGGAGCTCCAGGGCCTGATGCTGCATACTGTCCATGCCCTCCAAGATCAAATGCTGCTGGAGTCAGTGGAGGTGGAAGAGGAGGATATGACGAGGCTGCTTCTGCTCCATCTAGAGGAAGTTATAACAGCTATTCGGGATCTGCTGTCGTTCGTCGACGCAGACTTTAAGTTTTGAAATATCTGGAGAATAAATCATTCACGTTTTGACTCATTTATTTTTCATCAATTTGTATGAATTGAATTAATTTTAGCTACCGTAGCTCCGACTTTCGAATCCGGCTTATAACAGAAGAAAACAAAAAAAAGATAAGGATCATATAGAATAAACATGAATATAAGGTCAAAAGTGGGTCCGTACTCCATAAATAGGTTTACTGCGTAAATTGGGCTGGCGACATAGATTTCATAAATCATGGCGATGTCAACAACAATGAATGGCAATGCTCCAAACAGGATGTGTACCACGAGCTGGAGTTTAATTTTGATTATTTTTATATTGGCTCATTTATAATTTCTATTGGTCCTTTGAACTTTGAACAGTAGACAAACACTAACCTGAGCTATTGTCTTTTTGTAAAATTGTCGATGCATGTTTTTTGTTCTTTCTGATTGCGACGTCATTTTCTTAGACAAAAGATAAAATGCAAATTTCGAACAGAGCGCAATGATCGAAGATGTTATGAAAAAATCAATAATTGAGGTTTTTGCAAATTTGACACCACAGTTCATGACCACTGGATCGCACATAACAACCATTTCTTCAACGAATAGACAGTCGGGATATATTGGTTCATGCTGAAAAAACAAGTGTTGTTGATTTTTCAAAATTTCAAAGAAAAACTAACATCAGCAATATTTTGTTTCGCTATTTCCTGGTCTGGAATTCCACGAACAATTGGAATAAACATTAACAGCGGAACAATTGTTACGAACGAATATACGAAAACTTCAATTAATTTTTGAAAAAATGACTTAAAAGGACGGCTAATGTTCATAATTGTGAATAAACGATGACAAAAGATGTGAGCGCAGGAAATTGTGGAAACTGAAAGGAGGATAGTTTTAAGATGTTTTCCATTTTAACATATTTTGTATTTAAAGGAGGGCTTTACGGAGCTAATAAAATGCGTCTGGGATGAAAATAGACTTCATACTCATTCCAAATCTGTTTTTAAAATGTTCTAAAACCAACTAGAGGCCGAGAAAATGAGTCTCAAAACAATGGTCAAGAAAAAGGGGCTACCGGCAAAAAATAGTCCGCAGGCATGAAAAAAAAACATAAATTAAAATGAAAAAACATTAAAAAAGGACTAATATAAGCATTATGCATAACTATTTATTAACGAAACACGGTAAAAGCTCATAGGAAAAAGTTCGGCCAGGTGTTCCCTTTTTCTAGGCCATTGTTTTGAAATTCATTTTCTCGGCTTCTAAGTGGTTTTAGAAAATTTTTAAAACAGATTTGGAATGAGAATGAGGTCTATTTTCATTTAAGTTACATTTATTGTCTCCGTAAAGCCCTTCTTTAAAAAGCACAATGTCTTAATATTTTCGGTAGTAAAACCAAAAGAAAACCAACTTGTTTTAGTTACATATGAGAGTAAAAAAACATATTGAGATGGAAGAAAGTAGCCATAAACTCCATCGATCCGCAGTAAAAATGATGGAACAAAATAATAATAATCTACCATAAATGCTCGATTCGACCAGTCAACGGATATGCTGAAAACTTGTATTTTATTGAAATTCAAGAAAATTCGCAAAGAATACTCACCATATCAAATGAGAAAACAATAACCATTTCAATTTCCCAAAAGAATTGGGGCTCTTTTTCAAAATACAACAGCCGAGAACAACATATAAAATCGAGAAACCCGTGGCAATAATTCGTTTACAAAAGAAAAACGTTGTTGGATACTCATTCCAGATTGATTTTGATACCATTTCTAAAGGAGATACCCTGGAACTAACTCGGAAAGATGAAAAAATAACGAAGAAAAAATAAAACTAATCAGAAAAATATTCGTAGTAAATATTGTGGGAACAGAAGGAAAATTGAAGAAAAGGAATTGACAACGTTTTTTTCTCTCTTTCCAATGAATGTTTTCGTTATATAATTGGTATATTTCTTCTTCGTTAATAAGCAATTTTGAAAAGAGTTTTCTTAAAACTGAATAAAACTTTAAACTACAGTTAAAATAATTGACACACCAAAAAAATGTATTGAATATTCTCATATACAATTGTCATATTGTCAACTGAATATTACAATTGTCATATTGCCAATCTTGATCAAGCAAGTTGGTTTTGACCTACCCAGAAAAGTTAAGTCTCTCAAACAGTCGTGCTATTTTTATATGCGAACGGTTGCGCTGCGGTCTTTTAATAGAAGATGGAAGATCCAAAAAGTTTAACTTGACAATACTGTTATATTAATATGGCGATATTGTCATGTTGGACTTTTTTTTTAAAATAGAGGCACAATTTAAAGGAGGGCTCTACGGAGCTAATGAATGTGTCTCGGATGAAAATAGACTTCAGACTCATTCCAAATCAGTTTTTAGAATTTGCTAAAACCACCTAGAAGCCAAGAAAACGCGCCTCAGAACAATAGCCTAGAAAAAGTTCCCACCTGCGAAAACTAGTCCACAGGCATGAAAAATCAAAAAAAAACATAAATTAAAATGAAAAACATAAAAAAAGGACTAATATAAGCATTCTGCATAAGTATTTAATAACGAAACAATGTAAAAGCTCATAGGAAAAAGTTCGGCCAGGCGTCCCCTTTTTCTAGACCATTGTTTTGAAATTCATTATCTCGGCTTCTAGGTGGTTTTAGAAAATTTTAAAAACAGATTTGGAATGAGAATGAGGTCTATTTTCATTTAAGGTACATTTACTATCTCTCGTACAATTTTCCTTGAAATATACTTATTTTTTTTTCGAAGCAGTAATGCACCTTATTATATTATCAAGATAACATTTTTCTAATTAACGCCACTGAGAATTTCCATTTGGTTTTTGGTTTTTCAGCTGCTCGAGGGGTCTTCGGAATAAAACGCTCCACATTGACTATTATTATCACATATTTAAAAACCACATCCGTCTTCTTTCGGTAACAGTCTCTCCGCTCATAACGTTCATCGAAGATTCTGTTTTTAACCAACGTGTCTCAGTGTTGCTTTCAGCTGAACTACAGTTACATCTAGCGCGACAGTGTTCTCATATTTTTATGAAAATATTAATTTTCGTATGATTTTCTGAAGTTATTCACTATTTTTTCTGTTTATTAATAAAATACCTCATAACGAAGTGATATGAAAAGTTTGAGGAAAATATAATTAGGTGGTGTAAATATTTCCCTCGTTAATTAGGAGACAAATTTTATTCTCCATACTCCGTTTTTTTGAAGTATCCTCCTTTTCCCATCATTAGGGTATTATGCAACATTTCCATTCGAAGAACAAATTTGGCACGATAATTACCGGAAAAAAAAGTGAAACCCTAATTTCACTGAACAATAAAGAAGTTGCCAAAAGATGCTCTTGAGAATTTATTCATCCTGACCGCCCAGTATTCATCTTGGTCATTATGATCTTCCTTTCGCCTCAAAAATTTTGTCTAGAAGCAGCAAAAAGAACCAGTTGGCTGGATTTCCAGCAAGTTTCTTTTTATCATTGGAAACAATAAATCTTTTAATATTTTTGTTACAGTGTAACAATTATTCCAAAAAGAGATGAATAAAAAAAACTTCATGATCATCATCATAATTACGATTAATCGGCCATCACATCCTCCCATTTTAATATCATTTTTCCTATAAAGATGACCGTTTCGTTGCAAAGATTTTTCCCTTTTTTTCATCAACTCGTACCCTTTATTCACTGGTTTCATTTTCTTAAAAATCTTTCGGCTTGTCCACTTCTTTCCGGACTAGATTTCTCATTCAAAACCGCCAAAAAAATCCTGGTATATTGTTCGGATTCACCTTTTTTGATGTATACGTATAATTAATCCTTGCCGGTCGTCACCACTACTGTCTCGAGAATAGAATACCAATCATTCAAAGCTTCTATATAGCTAATTTATGTTATATGCCCTTTTTTTATGCAAAAGGCGAGAAAATGTATGTCTTTTGCCCTTTCCTAGTTTTTGACCGCTCTTTATATACGACTCATTGCCTTTTTATCGACTATAGTGTTCAAATTGTGTCAAACTACTATACTTTTCGCACTAGGATATGTACAATAAAATGTTCATTTCAGAATGATAGATTATCAAATACTGTTGCTTATCTTGCCATTTTTGATAGCGTCCGCACAGGTGCCAAAAATACCAAATGGAATTGTTGGCGAGCCAGAAGTGATTTGTGACATTCGACAAATAAGGATCAAAGTTCGAACGGCTAATGGATTTTCGGGAAATTTATACTCAAAGGTTAGTTATTTTAATTTGCGCACGTTTCGTATGCTGAACCACATAAAAAAAACCTTTTTTTTCTATTTTTCATAAATGTTTTGTTTGATACTCTTGATACTCAGCCATTTAAGACGCAATTTTTGTTGATACCATTCGATAGAAAATTTTTTCTTTCAACCTATACAGTCAGCGGATCCCCTTAAAGACAGTGCGTCAGTTAATTTGACCCTATCTGATTTTAATTTCAATAATTAGAGCTGTCTCTCATTAGTGCAATGCAATAAAAATGGCGATAGATAAAGACCTCATAGCAACTGCAAAAATAAAAATTTGAATGCCGGATCGTGCAACGCGGTTGGAATTGTCGCGAAACACAATTATTTGAATATGGCTACATATTGATAGTCATTTTTCAACCGTCTCGAATTTAGAAAATTTTAACTGACAAGTTGTCTTTAACTGACGCCTTTCAGATTACGAAAGGTGCAGAAAAGTTTTCTACAATAACAGATTATTTCAAAAATTCAAATAGTTAAAATAATGTTAAATCCACATTTCCAGGGATTTTTCCACAAATCAGACTGTCGACTAAGAGGAAATTCTATGCAAAATAGTCTGGAAATCGTATTACCAGTTGATGGCGATTGCGGAATTCGCCGAAAACGTGTAATGAACCCGAGAGGAATACTTCTCGACACTACAGTTATTTTAATGTTTCATCCGGTGTTTTTGACGCAAAATGATCGATCGTACCACGTGCAGTGCCAGTATTTTGAGACTGATCGAACTGTTACGAATGCATTGGATGTCAGGTAAGAAAGGGAGTGGAAAACTAATATTTAGTAGTTGGTAGTTTGTCCGATTACCATTAGATCAAATTGTTAAATCCAACGGACTAGATGGTAGAAGCCGAACGAGTTTTGCATTATTTTTGAACATAAGTCTATATCGTTAACTTTTTTCAGTATGAATCTTTTTCAGTATGCAACCAGCCTCAGAACTGCCCCAAAGTATCCAAAACAATGAGGTTTCTACAACCCCAATTTGCAAGTATGAAGTTTTAATGGGAAGTGAATCCGGACCTCCATTATCACACGCGACCGTTGGCGATGCAGTTTATCACAGGTTTTACTTTTGAAAAAAGTTATATACGGATTCATTTTAAGATGGTTTTGCGATGGAGAAAATAAAGAACTATACTGCATGACGGTTCATTCGTGTGTGGTTGATGATGGACAAGGATATGGTCAGAAATTAATCGATGAAAAAGGATGTACCCTGGACGAGTTCCTCATAAAAGAACTGAACTATAAGGACAATCTAGAAGCCGGCCAAATGTCTAATGTTTTCAAATTTGCTGATAAGCCGACAGTTTTCTTTTCGTGTATGATTCGAGTGGAAATGAAAGAGTCATCATCGTCGCCATGCTTTGTAAATATTTTTTGATCATTATTCATTTATTTTCATTTTAAGAGACCCACCGAGAACTGCTCCAATTCAATGAAAAAACGCAAGAAGGTCTCAAAACTCGACGTGATGACTAAAAAACGAGTATCTAATGATATTCCACCAACGTTTCCCCGGCCACCAAATGACACGAAGCTTCAGAATTCCGACTATTCTAGCGATATGATGGAAAGTGACAACGACGCAGAGATGGAGGATGACGACGGGTTCGAGGCGTCGAACATTCCGCCGGCCATGTTTGAATTTTTTGTTGAGAAAATATTAGTTCATAAAATTGATAAAAGTTCAAGAAACTCTAATGCTCCAATTGGAACACGCTCGCTTTTATTAAAATATCCGCTTAAATGTTCATGTTGCTCCCTTTTTTTTAAACTTAACTTCACTTACACATGTATTAATCTGTTCAATATAAGAGCTTGATTATATCTTAAGGCTTGGCGCGTACGCGTAGAGCGTGCTTAACATAGTTCAACGATTTTGTTATTGAACTATGCATTCAGAAGCTGTAAAAAAGAGATTTCTACACATCGACAAGAAAAAAGCGGGAATTCCAAAAAAATTGAACAAACTGTAGGAAGTAGTGAGAAAAATTGGCAAAATAAATGTTTTGAAAGAATTGTTCATAGTGGGAAAATTGAATGAAAAAGCAAAAAATCATACTCGTTCAAAAACCGAGGCTCAACTCCGAAGTGTTTTTTTTTCCAAGAAAAGCTTATTCCAGAATGTCGCGCTTGATTCGTCGGGATATTAACAATAAACTTCTGGCGGATTATGATGTTTCCGCGCCGTCGGTTGATGTAATCGATATTCCGGAAACAGAAGTCGGAAAATTTTCAGAAAAGGTTAAAGAAAGATCTAAGGTAATTTTTTCATTGTTTTGTTGCTGTAACGTTGTGAGAATATTCATGTTTTTGTTTTTGTGAACACGTGAGAATCATAGAGAATCATCATAAAATAAGAAAAGCTATTTTTTTCGGTATAGGGGTTCTAATTAAACCACTTTTTTCAAAGTTTCAGAACGATGTCTGTGCTCCAAAACTGGCAGTGTACATTTTAATGTTCATCTTCTTCACATGTTCCCTAATTTCTATATTTGTTTTGTACCTTATTATGAATCGTTTGTCTGAAAAATCAGCGTCGCCTTCAAGACGTCTTCCACATCCAGATTTTGAGAATTGATACTTTAATTCCCCCATTTGAATATTTTTTCCTGTATCTCTTCCACAACCGGTATTTATGTTCCTAATTTTATATTCAAAGTTTTAAAAAGCTTTATCACACGATTTTCTAATAAATCTAATTTATGAGAAAGTGACTTCATAATTGCACAATTTATTGAAAAAAACCAGTCACCAGGCGCCATATGTTTCAAATTATTCTGTCATTGAGAATGAAAACTTTCACTTAAAGGCAGTGTTCCACTTGAAGTTAATAGGGATAATAAGACATTAACAAAGTCTCTTCCACTATCATCTTGAAACTTATTATTTAACATGATAACATTTTAATTGTTGTGATTAATTGTTCTGCGAGGAACATTTTTTGACCGTTGATCAAATGAATCTGAAAGGAAAAGCCTCAACAAAAATTGAAGTTCCAATTCTATCGCCATATTATCTTTCAAATATTGGCAGACTTCTAAAACTTCTAACACCATTCGTCAAAAATCTATTTTGAACCATAATATATAATTTATTGTGGTTTTTAATGAAGTTTCATTCAAATAAATAATTTTCAAAAAACAGAACAAAAATTGAGACCAATTATCATTTTCTTAAGTCGGCATTTTCAAAAATCAATTTTTCAACTCGTCTCTCTCACAGTCTTCCCCGAAAAATAATTCCCTGGCAAAGTTAGAATATCCAATATTCAAGAAAAAATCGGCAATCCAAACGGCTTCTTTCGATTCACACGCCATTTTTGACATCGATGAACCCATGAGAATCAATCGACTGAATCGTTCGACAGCCAGTTCTAGACCATCTTTTCGAACCATGTAGGCATACATTTGTTTAGAAATAGCTACCCTTTCATTATTTATCAGTTTCTTTGATTCAATACTGATATCTGCGTCTGAAAAGTAGATGTTAATATAATATTCTTTTAGTCTTTTGAACAAACCAGGATTCAGAAAAGTGATAGCTTTGAATGCACAAAACTCGGTGAAGTCGATATTTATCTGCCGGAATGGTTTCAAAACCGAGTCTAGCATCTGATACTTTTTTCGATTAAGTCCGGCAGGCCTAGAAATTATTTAAAATAATGTATTGTTTTTTTTATATAATGATACCTTGTTGGTTCATGAGTTCTGTCGAAATAGACGCCATCCGGGAATACAATTGTATCCGGTCCATAGTCTGGCGAATTGAAGACTTGAACCAGTGCAGGGATCGCAATACCAGCATGTCGCACTAATTCTGCCTAAAAAAATATCTAGTTCCTTAATTTATTTCTTCAAAACGTCTACCTTGTCTTCATAAGGCAACGACTGAAAAATTTCAAATGTTTTCGCGTACTCTGTCAAAAGGAACCAGTCTCTTTCATGCCAGTAATGGTAATCTGACTGTTGGATGAATCTCAAAGAGCTAAATGTATGTTTGGAGCTCTGAAGTAGTTTTTTAGAGAGAAGTAAATATACTTTTTTCGATACCGGTGTTCCATACTTATTCATGAAAATTGGATCATTGAGCAAGGTTTTTGAACAGATTGCTTCTCTCAATGTTCTGGTTGGCAAGTAATCAGATAGTCGGAGATCATTGGCACTGAACAAATAAAAATTATCATTTTTCTCTCAGTATACTATTTCTCTCCAGCCTGCCATACCTCTTTTCTCTCGCGCTCAGAATCTGTAGATAAATCTCCGATAGTCCTGGCGTTTCACAAACAATCGGTGACGGAGTTTCGCGTTCTGGAGTTCCATAACCATCGTCACTTGAAGTTTCAACACTTTCTTTACTTCTCAGTCTTCTGCTACGCTTCGTGTATCCAATTGGATCTCTGTTTTGTTGAAGAGCTTCAAAAATATTTGATGAAGTATGTAATTCTCTTGTTAGTTTACCATTTCTATCCATTCCAACTTGTAAACATTTCTCAAATCGACAATATCTGCAGGCGCATCGAATACCTGTAATAAATTGACAACACTGATATAAAGATAAATGAATAACAAACTTTTATCAACCGGACAATTCGCATCAAACTGGCAGATGTACTTTTGTTTTTTCATTATCGTTCTACGGAAGAAGGTCTTGCTGTAAATAGATTTGTTTATCAAATGTGAAGGCTATAAATTCTGAAAACTACCATCCATTGCATGATGGAACACCATAATGATAACCGGTTGAAGTGTCCTGACATACGAGGCATAGATCCTCTCGCGAGAATCCGGCTTTTGGTACCATTTTTGAAGAGGCTGAAATGTGCGACTATTATTATTTTTTCATTTTTTAAATGCATATTTCATATCTTAATTAATAAAATAGTTTCCGGAACATTGGAATCGAGGAATCGAGATGTTGAGATTAGACGAAGAGAATAACTGTTAAGTGAATGAACACTGATCGCTTGGTGATCTGTGGACACTCCTGAACGAAGATTTTTTTCTGAATTTTCAAAACTGGTATCATTTTCTCTATTAGGTTTCTGATAATTTCATCACAGACCTAACACCCCTTTGATCCATTTGACTTTTAATTCGATTTATGAACCTTCAGGTCAAAATGAAATGTGGTAGCTACGACATGAGTATGAAAATTGAGTAAAAATTTGAATCCGTTATTTTTAAATATTTTTGTTTAATAATATTTGTTCATTACTCCCTTAGCTATCGCGCTTCTTATTGATCCGATCTGCTATCGCAAAATCAGAGCCTAAAAATAAAATATAAAAAATCAATAAAGTTCTGTTTGAATGTGCTAGGATTTTAAAAAGTTAAGCCTGAATAGCATAATTCTTAAGTTAAGCTATTCGAGACTATCGTTTTTAAAGTCTATTCTGGAACATGCCTAAATTCGGGGACTGAACTTATACCAGTAGCCTACGTTCCCTCCGAAGCAAGGGCAATTCGTGAAAAACCTTCTCGAGGCCAAGAAGAAGCGTGTTTAGAGCTTCATCTAGTATCTAATTTAGGTTTTGCCATGCCGCAAACCTATAGTTAAGCTAAGAGACTGGCCAAGTTTTAAAAAAAAAATTTTATGTGATCCCTCCCCACAACTCTTTCCCTCAATTCCAAGTTCATTTGTTAATTCATATCGGGCACGATTTCTGTTTGCATCAAAGTCAAATTCAACCAAGATTCAACGCTATCATTTTTCTAAGAATTTCGTTCTTCAATTTTTGGGCGATAGTTACCACCCGACGATCAATTCTTAGAAAAACACAACAGACGTGATAATCAGTTGGTGATTTTGTTTTCGCAAACAGACATCGCTTAGATGCCCCAAAGTTATCAGCAGCAGTGTGTCTGCTTTTATAGACGATTGATGGCGAATCAGGACAGACTCCACCCCCCAACGCGGACTTCGTACCCGATTCCCTTCAAAAAGGGCTACGGTAGGTAATTTCTGATAAAATGGCATGATTTCATTGATTTTTAGTTGCTACAACGTGTCGCAGGGCGTGTCGATTGCAATAAAGTTGTATTTAATCAGTTAAAAATTATTGTAACTGGTCACTGGTTCCCACGAGAGTCTGGCGAACAAACCCTCAAGCAAGCTTTTGTGAATAATCGCAACATAATGAAATTATTTTTCTAATTCACGAAATATGCCAAATAATACTTCCAAATTTCCAATTGCATCACTATATTTATATTCTTTATCAAAAAATGTGTACATTGGTTTTTACGATGGTCAACAGTCTGATTTGTAAATCAGATAACATGCAATTGATTGTTTGATAGAGAAAGAACAAAGGTATCTTATCAAAATCGCTGAATGAAATGAACAATTGGTTCGGTTAAATGTTTATTAGACGGTTTTGAACAAGGAATTTTTAGAAATTAAACAACTTCCGAAAATTAAAATTTGAATTCTTGCCATGCTCCAATGAGAGTTTTGTTCTTCGTGTTTTTAATCGTAAAGTAGTTGGCCTTGATAAGAATATATTTGTTAATATATATTTTTTACTAAATATATTTTATTTTAAATATTTAGGTATAAATTTAATAAAAAAAGGATTTTATTATTTCTAAAATTCGTAAAACCGCCAACCCGCCCGAAAACTCAAAAAGTGCAAAAGAGAGAATTGCCGGAGTTCTTCAAGTATTTAGTTATTTCTAGCCAATTTCCAATATATTAGGTCGTCCGGAAAGTAATCGCAATTTTTTCGATTTTTTTCAAACAAAAATTTATTAATTGAAATCAATTATCAATGAGTGATATAGTAACCGTGTTGTTGGATGAACTCGTGCCAACGCAGCGGAAGTTGTTCGATTCCCTTTGCGTCGAATTCCGGAGGCTGGCAGGCGAAAAAGTCATCAAGGTACGATTCCAGGTGCTCTCGGTCGTCGAACTGCAAATCTTTGAGAGAGCTTTGAAGTGAGCGGAACAAATGATAATAAGTTAGGGCAAGGTCCGAACTATACGGTGGATGTGGCAGAACTTTGATATCCAGTGCCCGCAGTCTGTCCTTGGTCGCTAAAGCGACATGTAGTCTTACATTGTCATGAAGTAAGGGAATCCGTGAGGCTCCTGGGCGAAATAGGTGGTGTTGATCGCAAATTTTTTGTATTTGGAGAGAGTACAGGTCCGCATTGACAGTGGCTCGATCTTGAATAAGTTCACGGTAGATAACGCATTCCTTGTCCCACCAAATCGAAAGCATCACTTTTTTTTTCCTTTGACGTCTGTTTTTGGAGTTTCTCCAGCTGCTACCCATTGAAGCTTTCTACTGTGATTGAATAAAGCACATCACTTTAATCTCCAATGAAAATATTTTGAATTCACTCCGTGCTCCGTTTTCGGCAGAGCAAAAACAAGGCAACGCATGCTCTTCTGATCAGTCATAACGTGAGGAACAAGTTGACCAAACTTTGGCTCTTTCCACTTGCTCGGAAGTGGTTGTGTACTGTTGTTTTGTGTAGCCCAAGTGCCGAAGAAACTTCACGAACAATTGATCTGGGCTCTTACTTCAGCTCCTTCTGGAAACGCTCGTCTGATGGCGGCCGGTGAGTGGCTTGTTCGAGAGATCGTCGTCACCTTCTTTGAAGCGATGGAACCAGAAGTTCACCATTTCATATTTGAGGGTGTCCGTGCCTGTCGCATCGCACAAATTTCGATGAGCAACAGCGGCCGAATGTCCCAACAGGAACTCGTAAAGGAAACAGCCCCTGAAGGCATGTTTATCTTTCAAGAGAAATTCAGCCATAATAAGGATTATCTGAAATACGGAAACACGTATTCATTGTGAAAGACTTAATGTATAAAATAAAAAAATAAAAACGGAAAAAAACTGCTCGAGAAATGAACGAGGTGAAACAGAAAAAAATTGCGATTACTTTCCGGACGACCTAATAGAAAAAAAGTAATACCAAAAACTAAAGAGAGAAAAATCAGGGAATAATTTACCAATAATGATAAATTGATTATAATTTAACTCTAATATGTATTTTTCCAGGTATGATTCGAATGTAATCAAGACGTTCAATAAAAACTCCATCGAGCCAATTTTTCTACGGAGCAAATCATTTCAAAGCTCGAATTTCGGCCATTCTTAAGCAAAAAGCGGTGCATCACCTGCGTTTCCATCACCGTCTCTGATCTCTAATCACCATACAAATAAATGAGTTCAAAAGTAACCAAATGTTTACAAAGGCACAGGAAGAAAAATGACAAAAAAAACTTGGCGATTTTCTTTTCACTATTTTCCTTATACAACGTCTTTTTCAAGTCGATTTCAGTTTAAAATTTGTGAAAATAAAGGACAAAAAGTGACGAAAGATTAATCTGAGCCAAGGATGCGAAACCTTTCTTTCCTGCTTTATTAGTTTTTCGCTTAAGGCGATATGTTTTTATAAACTATAGCTTTTTTTCGTTTTCATTTTTGTTTGTGGAATTGATAAAACAAAGATTGTAAATACACAAGCAATAAACTTGGAAATTAAATTTATATTTTATGTTTTTACATTTTCATCAGTAAATTTGTACTAAATTTAATTGTTTAATGATTGAAATTCTTGAGTTAATTTTTATTAAAAGGTAAACATTTTCCGGTTCTGTTAGCTCTAAATTTAGAAGTTGGAATTAGTTTAGTTTAGTTTTTTTTATTCTACTGATAACTCTTTTCTTTAAATTCTTTAAGCATCTAATGTCTTTAAATTTTCCTCATCTAAAAAGTACTCTGCCGAAGAGCATATAACTTCAAAAACGTTTAAAAACAAGAAATTGTTTTTGGTTTTTTAAAGGAGGGCTTTACAGAGATAATAAATTCACCTTAAATGAAAATAGACTTCATTCACATTCCAAATCAGTTTTTAAAATTTTCTAAAACCACCTAGAAGCCGAGAAAATGAATTTCAAAACAATGGCCTAGAAAAAGGGGCCACCTGACCGAACTTTGTCCTATGAGCTTGTTTTGTGTTTTGTTAATATTAGTCCTTTTTTTTGTTTTTTTCATTTAACTTTTCGTTTTTTCAATGTTTTTTTTTGATTTTTCATGCCTGCGGACTAGTGACCACTTTTTCTAGGCCATTGTTTTGAGGCGCGTTTTCTCGGCTTCTAGGTGGCTTTAGAGATTTTTAAAAACAGATTTGGAATGAGTCTGAAGTCTATTTTCATCCCAGACGCATTCATTATCTCTGTAAAGCCCTCCTTTAAACCCTTTTGCAGCTAAAAATTTCCTACATTTTTTTGGTTTTGATCTTTTTTGCACCCTTAAAGTGTCTGTTTACTGATTTTCAATTTTTGCTGTAATAGACTCAGAATAACCTATTATTAACGGAATCAACAAAAAAATTCAGTTCAAAAGCTTAATTTTGAGCAAAACGGTCCCTCAAAAACCCAAAAACGGGTGGTGGCACCGCCCGCTTTGCACTGCCACCGCATGTTTTCCGCACTTTTGCGGAAGCTGTTTTGGACCCACGGGCGCCCGAAAAAAATTTTTTTCTGACAATTTCATTAATAATAGGTGTTTCTGAATAGATTAAAACAACAATTGAAAATCAGTAAACAAACACTTTAACAATAAATTCATAAAAAATTCATAAAAATTCAAAAAAAGGAATGGAAATCGATTTTGGAAATTGGTTTTTTCTCGAAAAAAACCACATTAGATTTAATACAAATAAAAAATAAATTCTTTAATCATAAGAAATTATCTTTTCAATGAGATCCTAAAAAATCCTAATTGGCTTCCTTGTAAGAATAATGAGATAAATTACCTAGTTTTTTTTTTCATAAACATGTTTCCAATTTTTTTCTGATGTTTCAGATCAAATTACATCATTTTCATGGCTTTGAAGCACATTTTAGTAAACTTTAACAAATTATTCTGCTCGCTATTTTCATTCTCACTCGTACGGACCGCCGAAAAAATTGGCAAGATATTATCCACTAAAATATGAGACTTTTTATGAAACTCAATTTCCTGTCGTCTTCCAAAACCAAACATAGACCTTTTTCTCTTTTTTCTTGGCGGCGTATGTTTTTCTGATGAGCTATTCTTGCAGATGTTATCGAATTTCCGGAGTACGAATTTTGCAATATTCGCCACTGTTTTAGTTTCGTTTTGTTTTTATTCAGGTGAGTTTGGAAGGCATTTTTATGGGAGTCTTTTATTTTCAAATGATCCTTTTTTTACAGTTTCGTGTCGTTGTGAGTGTCTTCATAAAATAGTATTATTACATAGCAATGAGGATATTCGAATTATTTCATCGCCTGAATATCCAAGATCATATTGTCCTAACTTGGATTGTATGTGGAGAATTGTTGCACCAGATAACATAACAAAAGTAAGCCAAGATGTCTGCATTTTGATATTTTGAATTTAAATACGCAAATTAATAATTATGCGTAATAGTCTAGGATTAGATCGAAGTTATCAATCTCAAAAGATTTATGGGGAAAACATTTCAGATCTTCTTCTACGCTGACAACCTCGATCTCCGTGAAAACGACGACAGAATCATCTTCTACGACCACACATTTCTCACCGAAATTGACAACGAAACTGAGAGTCAATCGTGCACCGGCGACGAGATTTGTCGTTTTGCCAGTTCCGGACAATACATGACTATCAGGTTCCTAACATCGGCAGGGTTAATTGACAATTATGGATTTCAAGGATTTGTTTCAACGCGTGATAAGCCTATATATGGTAGGTTTTTAAAAATATATATATTTCACTGCGAAAATACATGTGAAAAAATCCAAATTCAAGAATGGCAAAGCAATTATCATAATTGTAAGTATTTGATTATTGTGATCTCGGTGTTCTTCTTCTCTTTCTATGCTCAAGTTTTTTGACTTTCATGGTCAATTTTTTTAAAAATCGCTCAAGGTCTATCATTTCAGGTCAATTATTTCCAGCTAGCAGGTTTTCAGTTAAATTGAAGTTATCTCAAATTTTTCACACTGACTACAAATGGACCCAATATAAATTCAACAAAAAAAAAACGATAAAAGCCAATTTTATTTTAGAACACTTTCGCTCGGGGAAGAACTTTGGGTTTCTAGTCCGCTTTTTGTGCTTCTAGGACTAATTAATTTTTTTATTTAAAATGAATTTCAAAAACCTTTTCGGAAAATGTTCTGTGGCAGGATTCCAGCAACAGAACATTAAGTATGAAACATATTTTTTAGTAAAAGAATAAAACAATATTTTGCGTGAAACATGTTTCTCAATTCGGATAATGAAAACATAAATAAATATGGGTTTTTGATTGAATAATACTTTCTGAGCTTTAAAAAAATTAGTCCACAAAATACGAAAAAAATTATATTATTCAACAAAATAACAATTTGGCCTAGAAACACAAACCTCTCAGTAGAAACCCGGAGTAGAAAACCAAACCCAAGGTTTTTCCCCCAGAGCGAAAACGTTACCAATTAAATTTTTCGTGAGATCGATCTACAATAGCTGAAAATTCGCGTTACTGCAAATAATTGCACAAACTCCAATCTTTCCTCAAACCAAATCTAAAATTTCAGCACTTCTGGCAGCAATACAAACATATTGTGTTCCAATCTCTGTCATTTTTGCTATCCTCCTCGGCCTTTTTGTCTCAATCGCCTGCTGTAAACGCAACAAACCTCGTCAATCTCGCATATTCCGACATCATCAACAGCAGCCCGAAACAGCAAATATCGACGTGGATTCTGAAGTGAATACTAAACTTCTTACCTAATTGATGTGTTGTTGTTATTCGTGCAGCTTCTTCGTTCTTTGCTTTATGCACATTTTTAAATTTTCATTTTTCACCCTGTGCCATAACGTGTTCTCAAATATTCTGAACATTTTTCAGCTTCCGCATCGTTCACCTTACCCTCGCCAATATAGAAATTATAATCCCAGACATAACCCAAACATTCGTCAATCAATCTAGTCAATAAATATATTTTATTTTTTTTTTACAAAAAATGCAAAACTAGGGGGCACCCGGATTTGAACCGGGGACCTCTCGATCTGCAGTCGAATGCTCTGCCACTGAGCTATACCCCCTTACGAAAACGATGATGGAAATGCTATCCATATACACTCTGGTTGTCTGCATGCAACAACGGCCGTTCGTTTATAAAAATACGTTCAGTTTTCTCCTTTCGTTGTTTATATAAGGCAAAACTGCACAAATAAGCTTTGTTTTTTAGGTTTATTTCGAAAAAGAAGTTGCATGAATATAAATACATATTTTTTCCTTTGAAACAGTGAAATATTATGAAAAATTGAGAATTTCAATGCTTTAAAAAACTTATATCACACTTTCCGCGTCATTTTGGTCGATTTTTCCATTTCCTTCCAATTTTCGATCGCCCTCAATCTCTTCGCTCGCCTTCTAAATTTTGAAATTATAAAAAAAGAAGAAAATAATAATTCTTACCACACATGGACTGTTTTTCTGTGAATTATCCCCTGAAATGGTGCTCAAATCCAGCGGTTCAATTCCGTGTTTTTCTCTATCGACTCGAGCGCTGCTCATCGTTTCCAAACTCGCAATTTTCTGAAAGCGAATTTTGGACATTAGGAACGGGATAAAAACCAGGAAATTCTTATTTTTTTCGTTCGTGACGCGAATATTTTTTGATAATCTAATTGCGACATGTTATTAAAATTCTACCTCGATTCTGACAGGACCACATATGACTTCTTTGACTAGAAGCATAATTTTAAAATTTTTTTGGAACCTTATCAAAAAAAATGAAGACGAATGAACAAGAAACATCACTTACATCCTTCTCATCAACTTCCCTTGTCAACACCGTCATTCCATCTGGATCAAACCAGCTATAAGATTTGGGAAAATGTTTCCCAACCACTTCCGCCGTACTAACACCCGTATTCCGAACCTCATTTTCTCGTCGAAATTCCGCTGCCGTCGCGTTTGAAATTTTAGCCTTTTTCGGTGATCCAACGTGCCTTTGTCCGTTTGCGATAAGCATCATCTGTTGGCGAGTCAATTCGTGAACTGATGATTCCCAAGGAGTTAATCTGGAAAAATGAACAAATTTCAAAAAACAAACATGATTTCGTGACAACTTCGTAAAAAAATTGTAATCTATAATTATCTTTTTGAAAACAAAAACAAAACATTCGTGTTGTCCATGAAATAAAAATGATGACGAGTTTTCTAAATCAAAACACCAATCCGTTTCAGATGTACGAATATGACATTAATAATTCAATCGTAGTAGACTTAATGTTTTTCAGAACATTATCCAAAACGGAAATTTCAAATCGCAGAAAAAAAAATGCAGACCAAATTTTTTAAACGCTCAAAATGTTGAAGAGGCACAAACTTTCATGAGTTTTAAAGTGTTTCTTCATGATTTATTAAAAAGGAAAGGGTTTTTTCAATAAAAACCACACCTTATAGAATTAGAATCCTCCAAATCCGCCGGATCATCATAAACCTGTGTTCTGCTCGTTTCAACCGCTTGTTTTGCTAATTCTCTAAAAAATTTGGATAAACCAATCATTCTATTGAAAAATAATAATAAAATACTTGAACTTTTCTTTATCTTCTTTGTACAAAATAGCAGCTTCGGCATTCACGCATAAATTACAGTCAAATTCATATGAGAAGAATATTCTCTGAAAAAAATTCAAGGAATATAAAAAATGAGTTGAAAAAAACCTGAATAACAATTAAAACTCTTAGCAAATTATGTTTTTCCCGTTTCCAGCCATCAGGAAAAGATCGACTAAGGTCCAACTGTTTGGATTTTGTGTCGATTAATGGATGGAATATGCAAATGTCAAATGTAATAACCTGTAGAAACATACCTTAATTTTTTTCAGGATTTTTTAATTACGGATCCTGGATCCCGTTATTATGCTTAAAGTTTCAAGGAATTCATAAATCAAAACATTGTTTAAAAAAACAAAAAATTGGTTTAGAATCACATACAGGGAGTGTCACAGTGTCAGGAAAATCTTCTGGAATTTTTACTGAGAACCTGAAAATTCCGCCGCCAAAAATGCCCTTTCTTATGAAAATTACACCGAACCAAACTGAAAATATTAGCTTTCTGTTTAAACTTTCAAATTTAATCACACCATTAGGATTTTCAGCACTCGGACTTACGAAGATCCCATCAACTGGCGTTCGACACACTTGAGCGCTGAAAGCAAGAGAATATGCTCAAAAATTGAAAATTCCATACTATTCGCTTGCCATTGTGTGGTGTTTCAAAACATCTGTCGAAATTATAAGCGGGGCGCTTGCTCGCGCTTCTTCTGCATATGCCACTCCTTCAGAGGCTGATAGCTTCATAATATTCTTTATTGTTTGTTCTGAACGTCTTTGTGTATTTTCAATTCATTTTCAATATCAAGTAAGGTCGGTGGATTAATCCTTTATTTCAATGTTTTTTTTTGAATGCACCAATTTTGATTCATTTCGGTCACAAGATTTTTATCTAAAAAAAGATGATCTTTCTACAAATAAATCGTAAATATATCTTCGATATTTAAGATCCTGGAGCCTTAACATGGCTGAGTGGTGGAAGTGGCTTTCCGTTTACTAACGAGAGGAGGTTGTAGATTGCGATAACGAAGCTGATGTATGCTGAAATTACACAAAGGACAATAATTTTCCAATTTAAAGACACTCACCAAGAGCCTTGGCGATATTTGCAACGGCAGCGTCGAATGGTCCGGCTTCTTCTGATTTCTTTCCAGCGAGAAGGGCGTTCTGGAAAGAAGACATGATTCAGTGAAAAGGACAGTATTTTTTTTTAGCTTACAGCGTAAGTGTCAACTCTCTTTCTAAGGACTGGATCGTAGAGTCCATATTTTCCCATGACGAGGTTTCCAACCTTTGTTCCTTCTGGAAGACGAGGAAGGATCTTTCCTCCAGCCTGAAAAAATGTATATTGGTTTCACAGAATAAAAATAATTAAATCAATCGCTATCGCTTTGACCACAACGTTCAAACTATGAAAAGAAAGCTCCGTTTTGTAATTTTCTAGTTTTGTTTATAACATAGAAGTGGTAGAAATTTTTGAAAAAATAACTTTCTTCCGAAAAGTATCTAAAGTTCAAACATTTTTTAAATTCGATTTAAAAAAATTTCGGGCATTACTTTAAACGAAAAATGGAATATTTAAACAATGTTCATTTCCATATTTCAGTGTAAATATTGCAACACGTTTAAAAACGAAATTATTATGTTTTCGAGTCCCATTTTTAAAAATAACTTACTCCGAGTTGCCACTCTCCTGGGTTGAGTGGGTCGAATTGCTCAAGAGTTGGCGGTGTCTGAAATAAATCGTTTTAAAAAATTTAAGAAAAATGAATGTTACCTTTCCAGCGTTGGTTGGAATAGATTGGAAGCTGGCGCATCTAACCTGGAGACGAGCAGCGCTGAAAGTGCTTTTCAATGCCAAAGACATGGTTCAACCTGAAAAATATCAAATAAAAATGCAGAAAAGTTTTAATGAGCATTTGACGGAAAAAAAATCTAATAAATCAGCATTATAAAGTTATTTTCTATTTTTTTAAATTTATAGAAATTGAAATAAAATGTTTATACCAAAAATAAATCAATAAATCTGCAACAATTTAGAAACGCTCGTTCGGCTGTGGACGAAATACGTGCGCTCAGCGAAAAACACATCCCACATAGTGCTACAGTACTCCAACACTACTGCGAGACCCGCGCTTGTTGTCGATTTACGAGACCTCTATAAAAATATTTAATTTAGCAAATCATTAATTTTGAGGATTAAATTATCTAAAACAGGCGATAAATGAAAAGCAAAACCAACCACAAGATTAATAACTAGATAATTTACTTACTTTGGATACTCCGGAGTCCGTTATACTACCTTTGTGATTTCTAGAAAACATCGCGAAAGTTAATTGATAGCGAAACAGAAAAATCCTTGTTTTTCGGGGGAAAATTCATTTATTGCAGCTTTAAAAAAACAGTTTTTTTGATAACTGAATTTACTGGAATAAAAGGAAGATTCCTAATAAATAAAACAACAAACAGATATGGAATTGAAAGGTTATGGTTATCACGTCGGAAAGTTAGTGTTTTTTTTTCAGATTCTAGTATTTGTAGATGTTTAGAAAAAACCGAATGTCACGATAAAAATTGAAGTTCTGCCTCCCTCACTTAAATAACTTCAATTCAAACAAAGTACAATACTATTGCATTATTATCAGCCATGTCTGTGTCTGAACTTGTTTTTTTTCAACTGTGGGCTTGTCCAAACTGTCAAAAAACTGCAGACATGTCCTCGTCGATAATGGAGAAGAACGAGGGCTGATAATAAAAAAAAACAGTTTTATTTTTTCTCAAATCAAAACACACGGTTTGATTGTATTCGCATTAAAATTATTATTTAAGATTTGATGCGGGTTGACGATCATGATGAATATTTTCGCTCGCTTTTTAAAATAGATACTCTCGAGGAGAATGCCATGTCGGCGATTTACAGGTAAGTTTAAATTGAGGAAGAGGGAATCCATATTTATCGAGTTTTTCAAAATTCACAACGAGACAAGATTTCCTAACTTAAGATCAATTTACCTCTTTCAAAAGAGATCCTGGACCAAATTTTTATTTATAGTTATTTTCATCTGTTTACTTCTCAATAATTTAAAATTCTACAAATTTTATAGGGGAACGATATTAATGAATACGGTATTTTCGCTAGAGCGCAGTTTCTTTTCGTTTAATTTGACAGCAGGACTCATTAAAAACAAAAAGAAATGCGCTTCATATACCTTGTAAAATACATTTTCTATTTTCAATATGCTCTCATCCTCTGTAAAACTATTAAAATTTTAGAATCCAGTCACACGTGATCTATAAAGCTTTCAAAATTCTTTCAGATGTTCACCTCCATATGTGAACAGCGCCGTCGACGGTCAACCATCTCGAACTTATGGGGGTGAAGCCATCTCATACTCCTACTTGGCCGCAAAGCTGTTTCTAATAGCTCTTCAACACCAAAAAATCTCTCCTACTTTCATGTTTATAAATTTCTTGTCAGCTGGTAAATTAGTTTCTCAGATAATCCAAAAAAAAGCCCTAAAAACTACAGGTGATTGTCATACCCCGATGGAAATGCACGTTCGTAAGCATTCAGAAACGAAGGTTTTTGTTGAAGTAAAAAAAAATGGCAAAACATTGACAAGATCATACATCAAAGTATGCATTATTTTTTAAGAATAAATAGCGAACTAAGAAAAATAATTTTAGAAATCAATATTGCTCGGAGAGCATTTTGATCATATTTCGAAAGTAAGACGACTTATTGAATACATCCCATCACCTCACAAATGTTTCGTTCCAAATCTATATCTCATTTCAAAAATGGATTTATTTGCGTGGAAGCAGCATACGGATGTCCATGGATGTGTTATGGATGCTAGATTGGTTGAATATGGAAGTACTTTTAATGACGAATCACATTCTATTATGTGGGTCAGAATTCCTGCAGATCAAAGAGGTTTCAATATTCATTTGGGATTTTATAATATGAAACTTTATATATTTTTATTCGTTTTTTTTAATTAAAGGAATTGTTGACCAAATTTTGATGTTGCCTTCTTTTTATCTGTTCCATATTTGAAACCCTACGGAAGAAAAAATTTCGAAATTTTCATTTGCAGTAGTCGAACGGCAAATAAATTAAAATCAGAAAAATTTTGTCAGTTATCCTCTTTAAGCAAAAATTAGACCCGCCTGCCTCAAAACCAAATCCAATCCAATTTCAGAAAACACTGGAATCATTGATTCGGACACTTTACTTGTTTATTTATCTGATTATTACATAGTACAGTCCATCGCGGTAAGAACTTTTTTCTGGGTCCCCAAATTTTAAAATCTGGGTTCACCCATTTCGAGAGATCTCAAAATTTCAGAACCATCTTCGAAAAAACAAGCGATATTTCAAAACAGTTGCATCATTGAACCATGTTATAAATCTGCTTCAAACCAACTTGAACGTTAGTTTTGTATTAACAACATTTAAAAAAAAACATGTAATGTTTGCAGCCATTTCAATGGTTTCTTATCCACTCATCAATTCAATCACTAAATAATGACAAGGCCATAATGAATGTTGTGATTTTCAGTGAACAGAAGATTCCGGTTTTGTATGGCCGGCAGGAAATGTATGCACCAAGTCGGTTAGGCACTCCAAAACTGAAAATTGATTCAGAAAGGCCTGGAAGTAAAATATGATACATTTCTGTGTGTTTTTTTGTTAATTAAAATGTTTTGTTGTCAGTGTAATTTTTGACAATTTGTAAAAAGAACTCCGAAATAAGTAGCACACGCTCTTTAACGGAGTAATGAAATGCAGATTTTTTTCAATAGTATCACCTCCTGTTTGTTCAAATTCCAAACGCGGCCCACTGTTTTCGAAAGTTTGTGTGGCCCTTTCCGTGTCCGTACGTATCGAAAATATTATTTTTGAATCAGAAATGCATTTTTTCTCTTGGACCAATTATGGACCAATCTATTGGACCAATTATGAAATCTCTGAATCCTTTTTTAAAGCAGGGCTTTATGGAAATAATAAAAAGTACCTTAAATGAAAATAGACTTCATTCTCAATCCAAATCTGTTTTTCAGATTTTCTAAAACCACCTAGAAGCCGAGAAAACATGCCTCAAAACAATATCCTAGTAAAAGGGACCACCTGGCCGAACTTTGTCCTATGAGCTTTTTTCGTGTTTCGTTAATAAATAGTATTGCAAAATGTTTCTATTAGTTCTTGTTTATGTTTATTCATTTTAATTCATGTCTCTTTCCTTTTGGATTTTATATGCTTGCGGACTAGTTTTCGCCGGTGGCCCCATTTTCTAGGCCAATGTTTTGAGGTGCTTTTCCTCGGCTTCTAAATTGTTTTAGAAAATTTTTAAAACAGATTTGGAATGAGTATGAAGTCTATTTTCATCCCAGATGCATTCATTAGCTCCGTAAAGCCCTCCTTTAATAAACCAAAGCAAGAAAATCATCCTACAGGATTTACTTTAAAACAGACTTCTTCAGAAAAATTTTCTAGTAATGTCTTTCAAAAGATGTTTATTTTTCTCTAACAAATAAATACCACTAAGATCATCATCTAAATCACAACTGCTTTCACATCACTCAACCCGAAAGACATGGAAGACGCGAGATTTAAAGAAAACCTTGAGAAATAGAGAATTGACAAAAATCCTCTGACATATTGGCGTTATATCAGTAGAACAAGCAGAAGACAATTGTCTTTTTTTTCGTTGATTTTTCTATTTTTTTATTAGTTTTTTGCACAAGGAATTTTTTAAATGCTTGTAAAGGTTAACATATTAAAAAAAAACAGTCTAGACATTTAATACGCAACTCTCGAATTTTTGACCAGTTTCAGGATGGCATCGTTCATCAAAAAATTAGTGGAACATCGATCAAAATCACCAACGAAAAAAGTAAATCAAAGTGGAAGCTTCAAAATGTATGGGGTTAACGGGCAAGTAGGCAATGGAAGTCAATTAGCATTTAATTCAGGATATGTAAGTTTTCGAAAATTATTTTAGAATTTGTGGTATTCAAATTTTCCCAAATACTTGACTGATTTTCAAGATCGTTATTGACCAAAAGATAATCCCTTTTTTTTGAAGATCCCATCAACCTATGCCCCAGTCGCACCACCAGTTTGCTACCTACCATTGCCACCATCACCAAAACCCCATCTTTCCCAATCACCCCTTCCCAATCGTTCAAGTTCCGGTCAGAGCAATCGAAATGGTTCCAATCACTCAAATGTATGCTTTTTTCTGTTGTTTTTTTTCATATTTTCTCAAGTTTTAAAAGTGTTCGGAAAAGTGTGAATTCATCAATCATTATTGATGAAATCTATTACCCCTTTGTGTTTGAAGGACTCGTTCGGCATCCACAGCTGGAATACGGAGCCACGCGAAGCGGACGATTTAACTTTCATGCATCGAGAGAATGGTGAAATAATGGATCAGAATGGATTCGTTGGAGGACCTGGGCCATTGATGAGAGCTCGATCACATTCACCTAGGAAACCGAGGAAGTCTGAGAACGATGATAGGAAAGTGCACAGGTTTGGTTTTGAATTATTTGAAATTAAAATTAATTAAATTTGTAGGTACATTATTTGTTGGTATTATTATAGATTTTATCGGAAATTCATATTTCACTTATTTTGCTTTAAAAAAAGTTCCAACCAAAATTTATATTTAAAAAATGAGTAAAATCACAAATTATAGATATTAGCTAAAAACATTTTTTTTTTCAAAATATTTTTATTCTCCTGAGTTGTCATCCCGGCTTTTTTTTGAATTTTATATGCACAAAAATATTTTTAAGTAAATCAAAAAGTTCCAATTCGGAGAAAGTTTAATTTAAAAAAAAAGTAAGTTTTTACTTATTTTTCTAATTTCCAATTTGGCAAAATACTGATAATTAAAATGTATTTTTTTTAAATAAAAGCAATTTTTAAAAATTAAGAGTATTTTTACCAACATCTTCTCTTTCAGCAAATCAAAATCTCCACAAAAGAAACACAGAACAGTTATCAACCAACTGGACTATTTAAATTCTCAATGTCACATGGAAGGATGTTCAGCAAATGTTGTGGTTCATGTGAGTCTAGTCTTCGGATTTTTAAAAATATACTTTTTGTATGGATATTTGAACTTTCAAATATTTTTTAGTCAACCCGTTTCCTCCTCTGTCGTCATCAACTTTGTCACTCTTCCGAATATTTCAAAGATCTGTTACGAGACCGGCGAACGAATGAAGATATTCATGTAACTAGTTTTGAGAAATCCTTTTGAGAAAAAAAAAACTTTAGATTTCCGTTTCACATATTTCCGAACCATCACCATCCACACAATTCCGATGGTTCGTTGAATCGTCAATACCATGTCCGGCTTTGAAGGATATTTCAGGTAATCTTTTAAATTTTCTGAATGCTTCCTCAAAAGATATTACGGGGGACGACAAGTGGTTTAAGTTGACGCGTTGTGTTATGTATTAATCACAGCAGTTGTCTCAATCACTTTCTGGTGTCAAGTGCACGTAATGAAGTGAAGCAAAAAAGAACAAAAAACACCCGTTTTTGCAATTATCATCTTTTTTTTTGTTCCAGATGAAACATTGGAAACGTGTATGAGGTTGTCAAAAAGGTTTCATGCTAAAGGATTGGAGATTCGTTGCTCAAAGTTTATTATTGAAAATGTGAGAAGTTATTTTTAACAAAGAAGGTATTTACCCTCAATAAATTGGAATTAACTCAGATTTTGTATTTCTGCTCAAAATATGATCAATTAAACAAAAAAAAATCGAGGATTATATACATATTGGGTCTATTTCGAACCAATGAGCAAAATATTGTTAAGATCGATTTTCTTCGAATTGAAAATTTTTTATGAAAACTTATAGGGAACAACATAGTCCCATATTTAAAACTTTTTAATATTGTCAAGATAAAAATTTCTGGGCGCTCGTTTTGTGGAGTGTCGTTGGGAATTTCCTCGCAGCGCGACCGCAACACGCAAGACCAACTGAGAAATTTGAATTTGATCGTGTTGCGGTCGCGCTGCGGTCGTGCTGCGTGGAAATTCCCAACGAAACTCCGCAAAACGAGCGGCCAGAAATTTTTATCTTGGCAATACCAATTTCGGATTCATCTTCGTCTTCCATTATCAAGAATTAACTCTCGAGATAAATGGTTATTGAGCACAAAAATTGGCCTCACATTCCAAAAAAAACCATCGATTTTCAGTCATGCCTACGTCAACCAATCGTTGCTTTATGTTGGCTGAATTGGAGCCTAAAACACAAATTCGAGCCTCAGACTCAAGCATCACTTCTTCCATCAGTTGCAAGGTTATCATTAAACGCTTTGGAAAGGCATCGACACATGCTAACCGAAAGACTTTTTTCTGAAATTTTGACTGCAAAATTGAGGGGAACTTATGACAAAGCTGTGCAGGTATTTCGAGCTATTCACCGAATGGATCATTTTACGATTGATTTGGACAAATGCCCACGGTGTCAAAGGAGTAAAGATGGAATGAGAGTGAAAGTTCATTGTGATCCATGCAGGTATCATTCAGTTCTCTAAAAGTACGTAGAAATCGAATGATCTAAAAAAAACTTCGACGCGGTCAGCCTTTGTTTCCTGAGCTTGTGATTTTGATCAATATTCATAAATAATTTTTAAATAAGTTCGTTTAAACATTTTTTTGAATTTTTCTCTATTTTTTTTTGAATTTTTGGATTTGTTGAGAGCATAATGTAACAAGGATTGAAAACCATTAAATTATTGTTCTTGGGAATATCCCATGATAATAGCAAAAATAAAATTACCTCCAGTATACCTATACACGGCGAAATAAAGCTGTAGGAAATTTTTTTAAATATTTTTTGTAGAAAACGTTAACCTCTGCCACTGTCGTGATAACGAAACACACTGACATCAAAATCTATCTAAAACTGCTTGAGTATAGGTTTTTTGTGTATCGCTATTGATTTTTTTAAGCGTTCAGTGGTCATGGACCATAGATATTATCGATTGCAGTTTGCAGAGAAATTTTTAGCTGGTTTTGTTCTAAATTATGTTCATTTGAGTTGATAATAACTAGTAAAACGATATCTTACAACCTGACTCACAAAAATCTCGCTTTTTCAGAAAATCGGTGGGATGTGATCGTTGTCAGCATGAAGGTTGTGAAATTGAAGCAAAAGCTGGTGAAGATCTTCAAGCATTTTATCAATGCGCACACCAGTTGGTACCACTGAATGACTCGACAGATGAATGTCATTGTCAGATTCCTACTCTTGCTCATCATTTAGGTAAAAGTTATAGCTGAAAATCACAGAATTTTAAAATTATTTCGCATTGGCAATTATTATTTAAGCATTGGAAGATTCATAATTAGGATGAACTTGAAAGAGCTTTTCAAATCTCAAAAAAAATGTTGGTCCCATTCCGAAAAATTTAAAAAAAAAACACTTCAAGTTCAATTCAATGTAGCTTATTCACATCACAGTGAAATCTATTAGTTTATAAGTAGTTACATATATTAATAATTATAATTAACTAATAACCATCTCGCTAGGAAGTTACTGACTTCAGCAACTTCCGAGTAAGACTAAATCGAACTTCGTCCTCCTAACATGGCACGATTCGTAAAATTAGTTAATCTTCAATTCATTTTAGGAGCACGAACCTACTTCCGCCCGACAACCTCTGCCGATGAAAACTCCCCCTACATCAATTCCCCAGTACCACGAAGAACAATGGAACGACGAAACCGAAAGGAAAAAGAAACAGAGTGAAAAAAAACATCTTATTGCTGAGAATTAATTCCAATCTAAAAAAAAAACAATAAAGCATTCACAATTTAAAGACAATGTATCACTTAATTTGATCTTATCTGATTTCAATTTCAAAATTTAGAGCTTTCATGCAATTGGCGGGAAACATACATAATTATTTGAATGTGGCTATATTTTTAAAATACTTTTAGTAAAGTGGTGTCCCTTGTATAAACTAGGTTCACAGAGATGCGAGTGGATGAAAACCAGCTTTAAACAACAAAAATAAACGCGAATTATTTTCAAGAAGATTTATTAATTATAAAACAAGAATAAATTACGAAAGAAAGGTTAATTATTTGCAAAGAACAAAATAAAATACTAGCCGCAGCTAGGCGAATCTAGTTCTCAACTAGAAACAACAAAAACAGCCCAAAACTGGCTAAAAACGAGCTTGCTTGCTTTCCCACAACAAAACTAATGTGACGCCCGAGATGGTGGCCTAGAAACACATTTTTGGGAAGCTAGTCCCTCTGGGTTGGGTTTCTAGTCCTCGGCCATTTATCTCAACATCCCCCTCCTTTAGAAGAACAGGCTCCGGACTGTTGGGATACATCACAAAATAACACGGGTAGAAGGGATATGGGGTCGAACATTTATCACATCGAACCGACTGTTCTTTGACGACTTTCAACTGGTTCTTGTCACATTTTCCACTTTGTCCATTCATCTCAACTCTCTTGGCCTTCATATTCTGAGGTTTCACTCCAATCTCAACATCTTTCTCCTGATGCTTCTCATTCACACTTGTTTCCACTTCCGAACATCTCCCAAATTGATCTTGTGACTTGGCAATCGAAAAAATTTGACGATTTGGCTTGGCACTTGCATCCAATTGATTGACCGTTGACGGAACCTGAATAACAAAAGGTTTTGTGACATTTGTCACGTTCTTCGACCATCTGTGCCTCGGTTTGCTCTTGCATCTCATCTTGTCATTCTCACGACCTCCGATTTTCTGCTCACTTCCCCGATCACCAGCTTTTCCAAAATTCCTGTCCTTCACTGAACCTCCCGACACAATGCCTTTACTATACATCACATCTTCATTCAATGGACATCTCTTCTCCAACTTCACACGATTCTTCCAAAATGGCAGCTTTCCTTCACTTCCAGCTCCACCAAAATTCTTCAATCTTACTGCATTCACAACAGCTTTCTTCTTGTCTTCATCGACATCTTTCCAGCCAATATGGATACCAAAATTTTCAAACGAATTCGTGCCCAATACAGCATATTCTTCATTACTTTCACACACTTGGAACGAAACACTCTTCTTCTTGTGCCTGATTTCAATCGGAACGTCAACTTTGTGAACAATATTCATCTTTGTATTTGACGCATCAATTACATCCAAATCTTTATCCGGTGCACTTTCCACAAACTTATCATCCGTCAAGTTTCCTTTCTTGACTCTGCTCCATGTTTTGGTTGACAACAAGCTCACTTGAGCACCACTATCGATAATAATTGTGACATCCTTTCCAAGAATTTTTGCTTGTTCGAGTACTAGGCTTCCAGCTACAGCATGATTTCCCTGTCGCAGTGCTTTCTCATCACAAATTACTCCGTGCGCGTATGCAACTTTATTGTTTTCCTGACATCTTGCAGCATAATGCCCAGGTTTTCCACATTTGAAACAATTTTTTCCATATTTGCTTTCAACTGGCACATTTCCATTCAATTCATCCATTGATCCTACTGGAACAGCATTTGAACCAGAAACCGGTGATGATTTCATTCCTCCAGGATGGCTAAAACCGTTAACATCCCATTTTCTTCCACCAGGATGACTAGAACCGTTAACATCCAAATTTCTTCCATCAGGATGACTAGAACCGTTAACATCCAAATTTCTTCCACCAGGATGACTCAATCCGTTAACATCCCATTTTCGACTCCTTTCGAAATTATCAGAATATCTCATTTGATTTCCATTCATCAAATTCTCCTCTTCAAACTCCAACGCTATCCTCTTCAACGTCTCATATTGATCTTTCACATCAACTTCCACTCGTTTCATATTCAACATACAATGCAACGTCTGATCTCTTTGAGCTGCTTTCAACAATTTTGTCACTTTCAATGGTGCGATTTTCTCATCATCCATATCAAAAGCTTCTCTTGACAACTTTTCAATCAACAAACAATAATCTCTGATCGATTGGTGCTCCAGAATATGCAGTTGATCAAGTTTTCGCATCGACGAGAACGAAATACTGCTTCTTGATTTCTTCAACCTCTCTTGAAATTCCAACATTGTTTCATCAAATGAATCTTTCTTCGGAATGGTTCTAAACACGTGGAGTGCTTTTCCTACCAAAAATCTTTCCTCCAAAATCGTCATCAATTCTTCATCCTTCTCCATTAGTTTCCCATACTTAGATTTGAACGTAGTCAGAAAACTTCCAAAGTTTCTGTCATCATCTCCAGTATATGCTTTTGGATCCGGCAACGCATTAGCTCTGAACGTTGTCTCCATAAAGCTCATCTGCTTTCTCACCAAATACAATTCATCAGATAACTTGCTCCTGTCCGAAACTCCAGTTTCTTGAACAATATCTTCATTCTTCTTAACATTCTCATTAATGTTTCCGAAATTTTCAGACTTTTGAACAAAATTTCCATCTTCCACAAAATATTTACGAGCCCAATTTTCAGCTTTTATCACACTTTCAGCGATTTCTGGAACTCGAGTTGGTTCAACTTTCGTGAGTATCGTGCTCCTAGGCTTCGGTATTGGTGTTCCTGGTCCATTTGCCAAACTGATCAATTTTTGACGAACATGACCCATCAATTTTTCCGATTTAGAAGAATCATTTATCAATCCTTTCAACCTCTCACAATTCTCCTTCCATTGTTCCATTTCCTTCTGAACATCCTCCAGTTTCAATCTAATATCATGCCTATCCTTATCCATTTCAACCAACTGCAATGAAATCTTTTCATTTTCCAATTCAAGAATTTCCTTAGCATTTGAATCATTCGTCAATTTCATCAAAATATCTGCCAATTGATCTCCATTGCGAACATTCACACTATTCAGCATCTCAATGATTTCTCCCTCATTTTCCTTCAATTCACAAAAATTTTTGGCAACAGTCACTTTTTCAGCCGAAGAAATTTCATTTCTCGCCAAATCCAGATTTTGTTCCATCAATTTCAGCTTTTCCTCCAACTCTTGTACTTCGACAACCTTCTGTTGAATCTCATACATCAATCTTGCATTTGCATCTGAAGCCTCTCTGTTAACAGCTTTCTCATTTTCCACTTCTTCCAAAAAGCTCAAAAATTTCCTTTCATTTTGCTTTTTCTCTTCCAAAAGTTTCAAATTTTCCGCTGACTTCGCTTCCATCCAAACCGCAAGCTTTTCCGTACTTTCAATATTCATAGCTCTCAAAAATATCCAAAGTTTTCGACATTCTTCCATGTACTCAACATTTGCGCCTACTTTTTCAGCTTCATCTTCCTGATCCTCTTTCAGGTCTTCCAACTTTTCCAACAACACATCAAACCCTTCTTTCATTCCTTCGAAAATGGTTTCTCTCTGCGTTTTCGACATTCTTGTTTGAGTTTCAACAAATTTTTCAGCTTTCACAACTTTTCTCCAAAAAGTTTTCAGCAATTTATCCACAACCAAAAATTTGCAAACTCCAAACTTCTTTCCAAACAATTTCATAATATCACCCGCAACCTCTTGCAACCTTTCTGTTGACTGACAGACGCTTTGCTTCTTGGCGATCTCCTCTTTTGACCATTTTGCATCATCCATCGATTTAACCTCATCGAAGACTCTTTGCAACAACTGATCCATGTTCTCCAAACAATCTTCCAATTCTTTACGTTTCAAATCATTTTTCAACTGATCACCAACATTTGATACTCCCGAACCAGATGCAACTGCTAATCCATCTCTCGGCACGACCATGTTCCTTGACGAAGACGAGGACGCTGACATCTTTCCAATTTTTCAAATTTATTCTATGTCTCTATTTCCAGATATATAAATATCTCAGTATTTATACTCTTTCCACAGAAGAACAAAAGTGAAACGATCCGACGATTCAAAATTTTAACGAATTTCTCGGTCTCAGTGTTTGTAAATGGCTACAAACAACAGAACTTGAAAAAAACGAAAAACGGTGGTGACGAAGATTTCAAATAATTTGCCCAGACGGTCTGTTTAATGTCAACCAATAGGGGAAGACCAAACAAAATCCGAACGTACAAAAATTCGAAATTAAACGGCAAAAAAAACGAAGAAAAAGCGAAAAAATTCAAGAAAAATCAATAAACCTTCAAAAATCACGAAAATATGCTATTTAAGCGGTTTTCCAACTCTGAACGGCTTCGGCCCCCAAGTAAAGTGGTGTCCCTTGTATAAACTAGGTTCACAGAGATGCGAGTGGATGAAAACCAGCTTTAAACAACAAAAATAAACGCGAATTATTTTCAAGAAGATTTATTAATTATAAAACAAGAATAAATTACGAAAGAAAGGTTAATTATTTGCAAAGAACAAAATAAAATACTAGCCGCAGCTAGGCGAATCTAGTTCTCAACTAGAAACAACAAAAACAGCCCAAAACTGGCTAAAAACGAGCTTGCTTGCTTTCCCACAACAAAACTAATGTGACGCCCGAGATGGTGGCCTAGAAACACATTTTTGGGAAGCTAGTCCCTCTGGGTTGGGTTTCTAGTCCTCGGCCATTTATCTCAACATTTTTCGGCTGTATGGGCCCCTATTCAAAATTTTATTATTTGCCTTGAATTATGGTGTTAACTGACAAGCTGCCTTTAAAAGGTAAAGGAGTATCGTCAACTGATGCGCGTTTTGAGCTCAATTGGAAACACCGAAAAAAAAGTAGGTTCATTTTTTCATTTATTTTCTTTTGGAAAATAATTTAAATCGTGAAGAGTTAGTGTTTGATACACTTGTTCTAGTGACATTTTCTTTTCTATTCAAAACATGGGCACGAAGGGATGAATTTGTTGAGAGCATAATGTAACAAGGTCTGAAAACAATTAAATTCTTCTATGATGAAAATTTAAGGCATACATCACATTGATAACATCCCATGATAACTCCATCATCGCAAAATTAATATCACCTAAGGAATACCTCAGCACGGAGAAACAAATCTGTTATAGAAATTTTCTTTATTTTTTGTAGAAAACGCTAACCTCTGCCACCGTCGTGATAACGAAACACACTGACATCAAAATCTGGGTGATACAAAGCTTTCTTTCCGATTTGACAATTCGATGTGCTAATCCAAACATCTTATATAAAGTGACAATTGTTGCGAAAAACATAACTGTGAAAGTAACGATGCGAATATAGACGGCATATAACGTTGTCGATCCACCCTCATATTTATGCACATAGTTTATTAATATTCCTCCGAGCATTGGTTGCATGAATCTCCCAGTTATTATAGGGTGCCACAATAACGGAATAGGTAAAAAAAACGTTGAAAACATAATTAATTTCATATGCCCGAACCAGAAAGAACTGTAGGTCAGAGGAATAAGTGCGCACGACATCCGATTTAAGCTTAATAGAGCCTCTAGAAGTGGCTGTGCATACTGTAAATATCGATAAAAGAAAAGTGAAAAATATGGAATAATGTAATAGGTGTTCAGAAATTCAGCCATCGGCTCACACACTTGAGGAATATAGAGCAGTAATCGATTTAAGAACATTTCCAAATTAATCAATAGGAAGCTTAAAATGACGCTAATAGAATAGATAACATAGAATGATTCACTATAGTTTTTCCTACACTTAAACAACAATATATAAAGAATTCTTGCTTGGATAATTGCGGTTGGAGCCATGTAAGCTACCTGACCAAGATACTTCACGTTTTCAACCAAGTTATTCACTGGATTACAGACAGTCGAGCTAACATTTTCGTTCATTTTGGACAAATGATTATATTTCTGAAAAAATTCAATAACTAGATTTCACCTGTCTCTTAAATTATTCATGAAAAAGTTTTCTAAAACTCGTAGTTTCAGTGCTATTATTTCATTTTCATTCTCATATTTTCAAGGTATCTAAGAGTTCTGATTTAAAAAAAAATTTAATAAAAAAAAACAATTTGTTTAAGACATTTCTATAATTTACAAAACTATAAATAAAAATAATGGGTACTCTTGATAAGTGGGATCGTAGATCAATGCAATGCAGAAGTAATGACAACCACCTGCGATATTTAATTTAATTTTTTTTATATTTTTAGTTTAATTTATTTTCCATTCAAACAACAAAAAAAACATTATCTAGATCTCAAAACGTAGTCATCCACATTCAAGATAGGCTTCAAAATATAAACTGCTAGACATAATAATAGCCCTCACCCCCGAATTTTTGAAAAAAAAAGTGCAAATTAGTTTCAGAAAAAGTTTCCAGAGAGCAGAAATAGGTTTGACGGGAAAATAACGTCTTACAACCTGGCTCAAAAAAAATTTCGCAACGTGCTCAATTCAAATTTCTCAGTTGGTCTCGCGCATTCCGGTCGCGACGCCTTTGATGGAGCAGCCGAAAATAAGCGGCCAAGAAAATTCAGCTTGACAATACCACTGAATGACTCGACAGATGAATGACATTGTCAGGTTATAACTATGGCTCATCATTTAGGTATTAGTTATAGCTGAATATCATAGAATTTTAAAATTGGTTCTAATTGACAATAATTATTTAAGAATTGAACTTTGGAAGATCTAAAATTATGAATAACTTGAAATCAAGAGCTTTTCAAAATAATTGCAGAGCTATTTCAAAACATTAAAAAAATTCCTAAATCCGTTAATCTTTAATTCATTCCAGAAGCACGAACCTATTGCCGTCCGACAACTTCCGTCGATGAAAACTCTCCCTACATCAGAGAGTATGACAGCTGGAATATCACCAGATGTTTTGATTTTAGATTTGATAAAATTGTAAAGTTTACGAGGATAGTTGGTGTCAACAATCGAGTTTTCATTATTTTTTTATACAAATGCAGTTGGATTTTAAAGGGACACCAACATTCTTGCTGAAAAAGACACCAACATTCTTGCTGAAAAATTATTTCAAGCCAAAAAAAACAATGAAGAATTCAACATTTAAACGCATTGGAAAGACATAGACACATGCTAACCGAGTGACTTTTTTTGCTGAAATTTTGAATTAAAAATGACAACGTTGTTTCGAATATGTTGTCGAATGACTATTGTTTACTGAGTTTAATCAATATTCATGGAGAATTTTCAAATTCGTTGAGCTTTTCGCTCTCTATCAACAATATCTAAGAAAGAGCAGTTTCATTTTTATAAATTTATTTTCGTTTGGAAAATAATATCGTTCATGAAAATTGTGTGCTTGATACACTTATTTTCGTAACGTTTCCTTTTCTATTGAAAATGTGAGCACGAAGGGATGGATTTGTTGAGAGCATAATGTAACAAGGTCTGTAAACAATTAAATTGTTCTGTAATGAAAATTTAAAGCATACATCACATTGATAATATCCCATGATAACTGCATCATCGCAAGATTAATATCACCAGAAGCATATCTCCAAATGGCGAAACAAATCTGTTATAGAAATTTTCTTTATGTTTTTGTAGAAAACGCAACCTCTGCTACAGTCGTGATAACGAAGCACGCCGACATCAAAATCTGGGTGATACAAAGCTTTCTTTCCGATCTGACAACTCGCTTTGATAATCCAAACATCTTATATAAAGTGACAATTGTTGCGAAAAACATAACTGATAAAGTAATGATGCGAATATAGACAGCATATATCGTTGTCGATCCTGCATCATATTTATGCACATAGTTTATTAATATTCCTCCGAACATTGGTTGCATTAATCTCCCGGTTATTAAAGGGTGCCACAACAACGGAATAGGTAAAAGAAACGTTGAAAATAAAATTAATTTCATATGCCCGAACCAGAAATTACTGTATGTCAGTGGAATAAGTGCGCATGACATCCGATTTAGGCTTAAAAGAGCTTCTAGAAGTGGCTGTGCAAACTGTAAATATCGGTAAATGAGAAGTGAAAAATATGGAATAATGTAATAGGTGTTCAGAAATTCAGCCATCGGCTCACACACTTGAGGAATATAGAGCAGTAATCGATTTAAAAACATTTCCATATTAATCAATATGAAGCTTAAAATGACGCTCACAGAATAGATAGAATAGAAGGATTCATTATAGTTTTTCCTACGCTTAAACAATAATATATAAAGAAGTCTTGCTTGGATAATTGCGGTTGGAGCCATGTAAGCTACCTGACCAAGATACTTCGCATTTTCAACCCAGTTATTCACTTTATTGCAGATAGTCGAGTTTACGTTTTGGTTCATTTTACACAAATAATTATATTTCTGAAAAAAGAAAAGAACTAGATTTCATCTGTCTACTAAATTATTCATGAAAGTTTTTGTCGAAGACTCGTAGTTTCAGTGCTATTATTATTATTTCATTACCATACTCTTGTTTTCAAGAGCTCTGATGAAAGTTATGATTAAAAAACAAATTTGTTCAAGAATCACAAATTGCAATTTCTATCATTTACATATGTACCTATAAACAAAATTAATTTGTACTCTTGATAAGTTGGATCATAAATCAATGAAATGCAGAAGTCATAAGTCAGCCACATGCGATATTTAATTTAATTTTTTAACATTTTTAATTTAATTTATTTGCCATTCGGACATTAAGAAACACACATTATCTAGGTATCAAAGAATAATCATCCACATTTAAAGCAGGATTCAAAATATAAACTTCTAGACATAATAATAGCCCTCACCCCCGAATTTTTGAAAAACAATCGAAAATTAGTTTAAGAAAAAGTTGCCAGAGGGAAGAAATATGTCTATCAGGAAAATGATGTCTTACAACCTGATCCAAGAAATCCACATTTTCAGAAAATCAGTGGAGGTCTGAAAACAATTAAATTGTTCTATAATGAAAATTTAAAGCATACATCACATTGATAATATCCCATGATAACTCCATCATCGCAAGATTAATATCACCAGAAGCATATCTCCAAATGGCGAAACAAATCTAGTTGTCAACCGCATGAAGGTTCGAAAATTGAAGCAAAAGCTGTTATTGTCAAGCTAAATTTTCTTGGTCGCTCATCATATTTTCGGCTGCACATCTAGAAGTTAAAGGCGGCGTGACGGAACGCGCTCAAATTCAAATTTCTCAGTTGTTCTCGCGCGCGGACGCGACGCCTTCGATGTTCTCAGTGGAGCAGCCGAAAAAAAGTTGTCAAGAATGTTCAGCTTGAAAATAAAACTGAATGACTCGACAGATGAATGATATTGTCAGATTCCAACTATGGCTCATAATTAAGGGATTAGTTATAGCTGAAAATCACAGAATTTTAAAATTGGTTTGGACAATTTATATTTATGAATTGAACTTTGGAAGATCTAAAATTTCGAATAACTTGAAATCAAGATCTTTTCAAAATAATTGCAGGGCTATTTCAAAAATTTTTTTAAAACGTTCCTAAATCAGTTGATCTTTAATTCATTCTAAAACAGGGAAGCCCGAAAACTTCCGTCGATGAAAACTCTCCCGACATTAGTTACCCAGTACCACGAAGAACAATGGAACGACGAATTGGAAAGGAAAAAGAACCATAATGAGAAAAGACACAAACATTCTTGCTGAAAATTTGTTTCAAGCCAAAAACGAACAATAAAGAATTCAAAATTTAAAAACAGTCTATCGGTTAATTTGTCCCTACCTGATTTCAATTTCAAAATTTAGAGCTTTCTCTCATTAGTACAATGCAATTTATGCGAAAGAATATCGATAAATGAACGCTTCACAGCAGCGGTCCAAAGCTGCAAAAATAAAAATTTGAATTCGCGCGTGTCCGTGCGACGTGGTTGGAATTGGCTCGAAACACAATTATTTGAATGTGACTACATCTCTTTTGTTTTTTCGACTTTCTCGGCTTCCATTCAAATATTTATTTTGTGACTTGAATTAGGATAGTGTTAACTGACAAACTGCCTTTAAACGCATTGTAAAGCCGAGTGACTTTTTTTCTGAAATGTTGACTTCAAAATGACAAAGTTGTTTCGAATATTTTGTTGCATTACTGTTGTTTTCTGAGCTATTTTAATCAATATTCACGAAGAATGTTTAAATTCGTTGAGATTTTCGCTCTATATCGAAAATATCTAAGAAAGAGAAATTTCATTTTTTTTTCATTTATTTCGTTTGGAAAATAATGTGGTTCCTGAAAAGTGTGTGCTTGATACACTTATTTTCGTAACGTTTCCTTTTCTATTCAAAATATGAGCACGAAGGGATGGATTTGTTGAGAGCATAATGTAACAAGGTCTGAAAACAATTAAATTCTTCTATGATGAAAATTTAAAGCATACATCACATTGATAACATCCCATGATAACTGCATCACTGCAAGATTAATATCACCAGAAGCATATCTAAAGACGGCGAAACAAATCTGTTGTAGAAATTTTATTTATTTTTTTGTAGAAAACGCCAACCTCTGCTACAGTCGTGATAACGAAACACGCCGACATCAAAATCTGGGTGATACAAAGTTTTCTTTCCGATCTGACAACTCGCTTTGATAATCCGAACATCTTGAATAGAGTGATAATTGTAGCGAAAAACATAACTGATAAAGTAATTATGCGAATATAGACGGCATATATCGTTGTCGATCCGCCATCATATTTATGCACATAGTTTATATATATTCCTCCGAACATTGGTTGCATGAATCTACCAGTTATTAAGGGGTGCCATAACAGCGGAATAGGTAAAATAAACGTTGAAAACAAAATCAATTTCATATGTCCGAACCAGAAATTACTGTATGTCAGTGGAATAAGTGCGCATGACATCCGATTTAGGCTTAAAAGAGCTTCTAGAAGTGGCTGACAAAACTGTAAATATCGATAAATGACAAATGAAAAATATGGAATGATGTAATAGGTGTTCAGAAATTCAGCCATTGGCTCACACACTTGAGGGATATAGAGAAGTAATCGATTTAAGAACATTTCCATATTAATCAATATGAAGCTTAAAATGACACTCACAGAATAAATAAAATAGAATGATTCACTATAGTTTTTCCTATACTTAAACAATAATAGATAAAGAATTCTTGCTTGGATAATTGCGGTTGGAGCCATGTAAGCTACCTGACCAAGATACTTCGCATTTTCAACCAAGTTATTCACTGGATTGCAGACAGTCGAGCTAACATTTTCGTTCATTTTTGCACAAGTGATTATGTTTCTGAAAAAAGTAACGAGATAGATTTCATTTGTCTATTAAATTATTCAAAGTGTTCTCTAAAACTCATAGTTCAGAACTATTATTTCATTGCCATTCACTTATTTTCAACATATCTGATAAAAGTTCTGATTAGAAAAACCAATTTGTTTAAGAAGCACAAAGTCCGATTTCTATCATTTACAAAACTATAAACAAAATTAATGGGAACGGGATCATAAATCAATGCAATGCAGGCGACATATATCAAAGAATAATCACCAAAATTTAAGATAGGCTTCAAAATATAAACTGCTAGACATAATGATAGCCTCACCCTCCGAATTTTTGAAAAAAAATCGCAAATTAGTTTCAGAAAAAGTTGCCAGGGAAAAAGTGTGACAAATATGAATTATAGTTATGTTCCATTTGACTTCTATTTTTCCCGGATGGTGTAGAAATAGGTGTATCAGGAATATGATTTCTTACAAGTCAGCATGAAGGTTGCGAAATTGAAGCAAAATCTGGTGAAGATCTTCAGGCATTTTATCAATGTGCACACCAGTTGGTACCACTGAATGAGTCGATAGATGAATGTCATTGTCAGATGCCAACTATGGATCATCATTTAGATATTAGTTACAGCTGAAAATCAGAGACACTAACATTCTTGCTGAAAATTTATTCCAAGCCAAAAAAAACAATAAAGAATTCAAAACTGATATTATCTCGAGTATAATAATTAGAGAAGGATGCCTTATATACAGATTAATATAGGAAACAAAAGTTAAAAAATAAAGTTTGTCACCGATTTTTTTTTCTCAAAACATAGAAAAAAACAACAAAGAACAAATATTGTTTGAAATACCTGAAACGGAGATTTTTTGGGAGGGGGAGTTTATAATTTTGGATGAGATAATGATAAAGCAATATAAATATTCAATATTCGAAAAAAAAACAAATTGTTTTTTATGGTTTTTACCCGAGAAAATGGTCAAAAAAAAGAACAAAATACTGAAATCAGACAGGTGGTGGACCGTTTACATAGGTGACGTGTGGTCCGTATGGGCGGCCGAAAATATGGTAATAGAATATGGCGGCAAGGGCAGAGAGCAAAGAAAGAGCAAATGTGAATTTGATCAAGCGTGATGAAGAGACGGTGTCGGAAACAGTGGCAGCGAATGTGGCGGGTTCCGAGATGATTTCTTCTTCTGGTTCTTCAAGGATGTCGGTCATTGTTTGAGTATCAATGGACAAAGTTTTAATCAAAGTTGGTTGTGGTTCTTGTGGATGGGCATATGAAGGCGGGGTTGGGACGCGAGTGATTTCATTGAAACTGAAAATTGATATTGCAATTATTGCTCCAAATGACCGAAGAAAATGTTTAAACTTTAAAGAGGCCTATTTTGAACAGTCAAACTCTGTTTAATATCATTGAACTTTGGGAAAAAAAACTATAAACAATTTTTTAAATTCAACTTGGAAAAAGTTGGTTTGGTAAAAGAACTTGGATTTCTAGAAATTGCGAAATTAATTATAAGGAAGTAATCAATGATATAATATTAACACTCACCGATCCTTCAGTTTTGCCAACGCATTACCATAAATCGAAAGTTCTGCTTTAAAATCAGGCAAGCTCTTTTCACTGGAATCATTCTGCAGTGTGGTCAACGAATCCGTCAAGTAATTACACATCGTCTCCAGACTATCCATCCTCTCTTGACACAATTCCATCTCATCCGCAATCGTTTTATTATCGAACGCGCCATCTCTCAAATGCGATTCGATTCGAACCATCGCACTGCGAATATCATTTTGACGCTGGCTCCAAACATCCCATTCGTTTTTTACGTGTGCCAAAGAAGAGGTCATTTTTCCGATGCGATCAACAGCGTCGTCATAACCGTCAGAAACCGCGACGAATTCTTTTGACAAATCTTCGGCGACTTCTTTGAATGTTTGAGATGCAACCAATTCTTTGAGCTCTTCTCTTTCATTGCTTAACCTTCTTTCAATTGTCGAAACAGCTTCCAACGCTCTGATGATATCTTCTTTCGATTGAATATCAATAACATCTCCAAAATTTGCAAGACTCGATACTTCTTGGAGGGTTGATGCGAATTTTTTAACCTGAAAACAGAAATTAGTAAAAAAAATTAAGTAAAATGTCTAGAAAAAAGGGGCTCTTGAGAAATTAAGAACAAAAATCGGATTGGTCTTAGAAACTTTTAAAAAATATAAAAGCGTCTAGAAATTAAATATGAGATAAGTTTGTTATCAGTATCCTTCTCCCTTAAAATGTGGTTATTTACCTGATGCATAATCCTTGCGAATGGACTTCTAATCAATTCGTACAAATTTGTCCACTCATTCTTCAAATCTTGCAAAGTCGACGTTTCCAAAAACGACGGCGGATAAGTTGATTGAAGTTTCAAGGCTTGATCAACTTGTCGTAAATTAGAACGAGCGATAATTTCAAAGTTTGACTGAAAAATACGTTAATTTTAAATGAAAATTCCAGTTTCAATTTACCATCTGCAAAACATTGACATTATCCTCACTGAAAGCGTTTTGTACAACTCTCAAATGAGACTTCGATTCTTCAATAAAACGCATTGCGTTTTGTGATCCAAAATGCTCTGTGAAGTCGTCGTCAATGTTGAGCATATCGTTTGAAATGTTGCTCATTTGTTGGCTCATATCATCGACCGAGTCGTCTTTTTGGGGTGGCTAAAAAATATATAATTTTTTTATTGTGAAAAAGAAAAATAATTATTATTATTAGATTTTTAGTTCACTATTCAGTTTCTTAAAGACAGGGGGACAAAATAATATTTACAAAAATGTTTCAGAAATATTGATTTTTGGATTTCAAATGCAAAAGAAAAACATTTGTTGTTATTCCTGCCGCGATAAAATAAGTCTAGAGATCAAAATAAAGTATTTTTCTTTTCTGTGATATGCAAATGCAAACTGTTTTTTTATTTATTTTATAAGTCTATAATAATTCTCTACAGTTTAAAATTTAGTGTTTGCATATTTATTTTAAAAGAATAAATTCAGAATTTCAATTAATTAATTGAAAATGTTTTTCGATGTGAATTCCACGGTTTTCGATCAGCAAAAACATCGTTCGAAGACCAAAAAAACTAAAGTTGAAATAATTTTTGGAATATTTTCAAAAAACTAACACACGGTAAAACAATACAACGCGGTAGCCAACGCAATCTGCTCATGGAAATGGTGTAGATATTGACAGCCGCAAGCTTATATGCTATTCAAAATAGATGCTTGTTTACCACCTGGCTTCACGGATATTGGCACCATTTCCATGCGTGGTTGCATTGAGCCTTCCCCCCTTTTTCCCTCTCAAACCTTTAATTAAAGGTGCATTATGAAAACATGGAATTTTGAATGGGTAAGGAGGATAAAATCGGTGGGGGAAATTTAATAAAAACTTTTAGCGAAAGTGCAAAGGGACGGAAAGCGACAATTGATTATTTCTTGTTAAATATGATAATAGTGCAGGGTGGGCGGAAGGCAGTTGTTCGTAAGAACTTTATTGGAATAACACAAGACATAAACTAAATGATACAATTCGATCTTCTTATACTGTCCCCGTAGGTCACGTTTCAGTTCCACATATGCAATATGTCGAAAACATCCAACATCTCCCCATCTAAAGATACTGACTTCACTCCAGCTTGGAATCGAACAACGGGCTTTCGAGTCCTGGAACCTCGACGGACTGGTATCTTGGAGCATTTGATCGGTGCCATCACCGGTTGAGCCACTGGTGTTTGCACTGATTTCTGACCAACTGAACCATCATCCTCCAACCACTCATCATGCATCCACACGGGAAGATTGAAGACGTTGCTCATGTGATCAAACCATTTCTCCTCCTTGACATCGATGTTGCGCAGCAACATTTGGTTTATGTGCACTTTCATCAGTCGATCCTGAGTCTTGACACTATAGATGACCTTACCTACCGGTTTCAACACTACGCCGTCTTGCCAAACCCACTCATTGCCACGATGTAGTTTAACAAAGACTTGATCACCACTATTGAACCATCGTTTTCGAACACCATGCCTACGATCAAAATCCAATTTCATGCGTTTTTGATACGAATTCTGCGATATTGGTTCACGAGATTTTGGTAGCATAAGCGATAGTTTGGTTCTCAATGACCTTCCAAACATAACTTCGGCTGGTGACTTTCCTTCCAGTGCAACATGTGGCGTTGTGCGATATTGAAATAAAAATTCATGTAGTATTTTGTTAGTAACAATTCCGTTACCTCTAGCTTTTTTCAAGCCTCTTTTCAGCGTTCCCACAAATCGTTCGGCTTGGCCATTACTTTGCGGATGATAAGTTGGCGTACGAATGTGGTTGATTCCAAACTCGGCACACATTTCTTCGAACAGTTTTGAGGTGAAGGCGGTTCCATTATCACTGACCAGAACTTCTGGATACCCATGTTGGCAGAACATGGTTCTCAACAAATCTGTAGTTGCCAGAGCGGATATGGATTTTGTCAACGCAACTTCGGGCCATTTTGTTTTTGCATCAACTACTACCAAGTAGTAAACACCGTTTTCCGGACCTGCATAATCAATATGAATTCGTTCCCAATTACCTTTTGGTTTCGGCCACTCCGCTAAAGGTGCTTTTCGTGGGGTAACTTGATTTTCCTGACAACTGCGACATAATTGAACTACTTCTTCGCATTCGGTGTCTAACCCAGGCCAATACACAAACTGCCGTGCTAAATTTTTCATCCTCACAATCCCAGGGTGTCCATTATGCAGTTGTTCCAATACCGCTTTCCGCAATGATGTTGGTACTACGACACGAGCTCCCAGTAGTAGACATCCCCGAACGACTGACAATTCATCCTTTCTCCTAGCAAATGGTAGTTCATCTGAACACAAACGTTTTTCCTTTGGCCACACATCATCCTTGACCATCTTGATAATCTTCCGAAGTGTCCCATCTGCTTCCGTTTCCATACGAATATCATCTTCCACAATTGTCAACGTTTTGGTACCTTCCTCGAGATAATCCTCCGCACGGATACTTGCTATGATTTTCTCCTCGTCGTCTGACGAATTCTGCAGTTCCCGGATCACTCGCGACAATCCATCCGCTTGACCGAATTTCGAAGTTTCCACGTACTCAATAATAAAATTATAAGATGTTAGAAACAGTGCCCACCTGACAAGTCTATTTTGGCAATATATGGGCAAATCGCGGGTTTCGCCAAAAATTTTCAACAATGGTCGGTGGTCGGTTTTCAGCACAAATTTCCTTCCAAACACGAATTTGTGACATTTTTGGATTATAAACACTAAGGCCAATGCTTCCTTTTCAATTTGCGAATAATTTTTCTCGGATGCTGACAAAGATCGCGAATAATGGGCAACTGGTACTTCCTGACCAGTGGGCATTCGATGAGCGATCACACCACCAATTCCATAACTTGACGCATCTGCAGACACTACAATCGGCAACTCCGGCTTGAAATGAGTCAAGTTCACATCCGACACAAGCACTTCTTTCAGTTCGCTAAATTTCTGTTCGTGTTCAGTAGTCCATTGCCAGTTTACATCCTTCTCCAGTAACTTGTCCAGTGGTCCTCGTAACGATTTCAATTGAGAAATGAATCTTGAGTAAAATGAAACCAACCCGAGAAACCCACGTAACTGATTTTTGTCCCCGGGTGTTGGCATTTTCCGGATCGCCTCCGTTTTTGATGGGTCTGGTCGCCGTCCGTCTTTGTCCAAAATGAATCCAAGATATGTTATGCTTGATTTCGCAAATGTGCATTTCTCCAACTTAATCCGAAATCCATAGTCCTCGAGTCTTTTAAACAATGCCAGCAGGTTCCGGTTATGCTCCTCCAAGTTTGATCCAACAACGATTACATCATCCAAATAGCCAGCAATACCACTCAATCCAGCCAACATTTTGTCGATCACTCTTTGAAAAATCATTGGTGCTGTTTTAACGCCAAATGGCATCCGGTTGTACTGGAACAACCCTCGGTGAGTATTTATCGTCAACAACTCCTTCGATTTTGCATCAACTAGCAACTGGTGGTACGCATCTGCCAAGTCAATTTGAGAAAAAAATGTACCTCCGTTTAGTTCGGCAAAGATATCTTCCATGTTTGGGATTGGATGAGTATCGTCCATCAATACTGCATTCAGCCCAGTTTTAAAATCAGCACACAATCGAATCGCTCCATTTTTCTTCTTCACATAAACAACGGGCGCTGCATAACGGCTATGATTCACCGCTTCGATAACTCCCATTTTCAACAATCGATCAATTTCGTCATCCGCGGCTTCTTTTGCACCATACGGTACCTGACGAGCCTTCTTGAACACTGGCATACTTCCATCCTTCACTGCAAACGATGCTTTTTCCATTGTGCATGTGCCTAATCCTTCTTTGAAGACATTTGAAAACCTCTCCTTCATCATTTCACCAATAGACTTCGACACTTCGACTCTGTTCACCATCGCAGTAAACAATCTGCACAATTCCGGGATTTGCTGCATCCATGTGAAACCAAATATATTCTGTCCATCTCGAACATATGCCCAGCCTTCTCCTGATCCTTTGCTTGTCCTGAACTGGCACCAGCACTTTCCATACATCTCGACAACGTCACCGGTTACTCCTCTTGCTGTCAATGGTGTTTTCACCAACGGTGGTGACCCAATCGCCTTCCACGTTTCCAAATCCATCAATGGTATGTCCGCTCCGGTATCCATCAAAAATTGAATTTCGATTTTGTTGATTTCAACACTGATACACCGTTCCTGCTCACCTGCATGCTCTCCGATAGTCACTGCACAAATGTTTTTCTCCGGTTCACGACGATTTCCTTTCGACTTGTGCACGTTTCGAGCCCGACATTCATTCCGATAATGCCCAAACTTTTTACACCCGAAACACTGGATTTTCCGCTTCTCGACGTTCTCCGTTGTCTCACGACCATCATTTGCACCACCACGACCTCCGAAATTTGCACCACGACGATAGCTTTGCTTTGAACTTGCGACCACCTCTTGGATTCTGACACCTTCTTCTGGCTTTCCTCCGATAACGTTTGATTGTTTCTGTAGGCTGATAATCCTTTTCCATTCGGCTTGGAGATCCAGCACTGTTGTCGTCTTTTGCTCCCTGGTACGCTTTTCAAGATAGTTTATAAAATGAGTACGAATGTTCTTATCTTTCTCACCGCTAAAGCCTTTGATGTACGCGAAGCATCTCCATTCATCCGGCTTCATTTCTTCGATCTTCGCTTGATCGCATAAATCAATGATCTTGTTTGTATATTGATTCGGTGATTCATCCAACTCGTGCTCTACGGAAACAACCAGATAACGTGATACAATGAGAGACTGTTCCACATCGAAAAGCTCTGTCAACTTCTTTTTCGTATCTTCAAAACTACAGGTATATGGTTCAACTGGACGAATAGCCGACGTATATTGTTGAAAATGTTCATCCGAAAGCTGCGACAATAACAATCTGACCTTCGACTTTTCCTGCAGACTCTGCCCTTCATCTTCAATCAATGATCCATGTCGTTGGAACCATCTCTTGAATCCAACACCTCGATTGAGATTCAAATCAAATTTCACCAATCTCGCTGCCAATGTTGTCATCAACGTTGACTCAACAGGTGCCACTTGCGCTACTGCATTCGAACCGCTACTCGCCAATTCATCAAGCCGTCTCCTCAATTCCAGATTCTCTTCACGTTGAAATCGTGCCATCTCTTCAAATGTTGCAATCTGCCTTTTCAATAACTCAAAAACATCTTCGTTCTTTCCTGGTGTTGCCGGTGGTGTTTTCCCCATAATTATCCTTTATTCCTGATCGCCAATTTGTTAAATATGATAATAGTGCAGGGTGGGCGGAAGGCAGTTGTTCGTAAGAACTTTATTGGAATAACACAAGACATAAACTAAATGATACAATTCGATCTTCTTATACTGTCCCCGTAGGTCACGTTTCAGTTCCACATATGCAATATGTCGAAAACATCCAACATTTCTTTATCAGAAAAGCATACAAAAACATGTGTCAGTTTTTCGGCGAAATGCACTCGAAGAATACATTCTTTCGACGAACAAATTGTTCAGTTGGCATTTAAAATTTAGAAATGGTTGCCATTAACAACTTGAGAACAAATAAGCAAAAATGCGAAACGTTTTCAGTATGAACAGAGAAACTGCTGCTTCACTTGACAGAAATAATAACCATCAAACTGACAAGTGAGAAGTTGATAAGAAAACATGTTTGCAAAAAACATTTAAAGACAGCGTACCAATTAATTTTGAACTCATTCGGTTAATATAAAAATTTCGATTTGTTTTTTGTAAAAAATCAGGATACATTTATTTAATGAAGCACTTACATTATATTCATCCCATTCATATGCTTGAGCAGCATCACTGTGTTCTGGAGCAGTATCACTTTCCATATTATTTCTCAACTGATCATCCAATCTTCGAAGCAATCTAGTCGTCGATCTTGTCGGCGTCATTGGCGGTGAGACACAAATCTTCGGTGTTGCCATGATCAATCCCGACATGTTGCTCACCACACCCAATTGTTCTCCATCGCTCATGCTTCGTGGCATTCTTCGGATGCGGATTTTTCTTCTCGCTGCTGTTCGACTCTTACATGGTGGCATTTCGGAGCGCGTTGAGCAGAATGAGCCGTCCATTTCGAGGCTGTCAGTGAGAAGACTCGAATGTTTTAGTCCTCTGCCGGAACGCTGACGTTTGAGTGGTGATGATGTTTCGAAACAAGCTGAGTTGAATGAAATACTCATTAAATCTTCGGTCTCTTCGGCTTTTTCACACTCTGAAGAATCTTCGGATGAAGCATCGCATGAACTCTGTAACTATGTTTTTAAAGTAAAACTATTAATTCAAAAATTAAAATTTTCCCTTAATTTTTGTTGAACTAATTACAAGGGCTATTATCCAAATACACATCGAAAACAGTAGCTTCCCAATTTTCATACAATTAAGAAAATAATAATTCCAAATTTTATTCTGTATATTTCGTATATTATTTTTGAAAAAAAGTGTTTCTAGATGATCCATCTTATAATCTTATGAAATGTATATTAATTTAAAAGTTATGTGGTCTCTATTGAAAAATGGACTGACAATGTTTTTTATTTTCAAAAAACTTATAAAATTAAAAAAAAAAGCTAATATTCATTTTTTTTACAAACCTCTTCAGGAATACTAGTTAACATTCCTATTAATAGTCGGACTTCAACTACTGATTGAATTTCTTTAATCAATTTTTTGTCAACTTCCTGCCTACTCTACATTTCATTAATCAACTCAATCAATCAATTAGCCACCTTTAGCCAATTAATCAATGTCACACACACAATAATTTTCTTCAGTCCATTTCTTCTCGAAAAAACTAACCTTGGCGATTAAATCCAATTGTTCACGACTGATTCTCGACGATCTTCTCGAGATCTTCTTCTGTCCGTGAATCTCTTTCCAGTTCGTGTTAAATGATTCGGTCATTCCGACGTCTGTTGGAAGCTCGCCATTGTCTAACAGTTCCATGACTTCGTCTGGAAAAAATTTCTTAGTTGGAGACTGGGAAAACCATAATCCTACCATATTCTGGAAGATTCTGGCTTGTTGTGAACGTCATATCATGATTTACATATACTGAATCCGACAAATGAGCTGCATCATCATCAACGTCATGATTGATTGCTTTGCTCACTTCCAAATCGGACATATCCTCTAATTGTACAGTTCTGTAGAACGCCTTTACTGGTGAACATTCAATTCGTTTCCTTCTCATGTCAACAGCTTCTGGGAGCAATCTGAAAATATAGTTTTATGCATCAGAATTCATAAATGAACACTAATTTTAGTTTATAAATACAATTTTTAAAAACATTTTTTAAAGACAGGGTATATGAGAACAACATTTCATCTCTCTTAAAATTATTGCAATCAGGAGCCGCAAAATAAGTAACGCTCCGTATTTTATCACCGCAAAGGACCACCCGCAGAAACTAATAGAAAGCTAATAAATCTTCTACAAATTGTCGGATGCTTGTTTCACTATTACTTTTCGTTCGTGCTAACCCTCTCGTGTGGGACGGCGGCATATCACATATCAGTTGCACTTGACGAAAAGATGTTTAGAGAGATGAAAGATTTGTTGCATCAGAGACAAATTGACTAATTTGTTCCAGGAGCCTAAGAGAATTCAAAAAAAAATATCTGAACTCAAAATTAGTTAAGGGATCTCCAGAAAATTTTGAAATCGAAAAAATCTGATGAATGAAAACGCCATCGGATCGAGATCTTAAGTAAGCCTTCCAAAAACAAACCTGGGTAATTTACTCAACATTTCAATATAGAAATAAATAACACAAATGTTCCAAATTGCCAGGAAAATGGTGCATAAAAATCAGAGTCAAAACTAAGAAACACGTGTTGAAAATATATGTACACTCACTGTCGCAAGTTTTTCACGCTATATTACCAGCTGCTCAACACCCCTGACCCTAAACGTATCAAACCCCAGATGTTCCCCCCCCCCTTTTCGAACTTTCGACCAGTATTTTTCGAAACTTTTCAAAGAAAAAATGAATGAGAGAGACAAATAAAGAAAAAAAAACTTACCCTTCATTATCTGCACAAGTGTTCAAGGCTTCATGTATCGAATTTTCACCGCTCGAATAGCCAATATCCTGTTGAACACTATCCCATTTGATCGCGTTTCCATGCGAATTCATCATTTGGCGAGGTGAATGATGGTGAAGATGGTGTTGATCGTCCGACGAAGATGTTGTACAAGACGTTACCGTTCTGCAAAAAAAAGAAGTTGAGAGAAAAACGAATCTAAATGACAATTAATGGGATTTGGATACACAATAATGAATAGGGTGAAAACAATATTTATTGTCTTTTAAACTGATACCCTAAAGATATTTATTAGTTTTTTTTGTTGTCGTAAAAATAAGAAACCTGACGAATAATCTCTTGAGAGGAAAATGGCAATATATGTCTCCATATCTTTGAAACTTTTCTAACTGGGAACGATTGAACAATTTTTCATCCAGAAAATTTAAAAAATTAAACAAAATATATAAAATGTTGATTTTTGTAACTTTGGACCTCTGTTATGAGACGTTGTGCATAAATTTCAAAGTGAAAAAGTTCAATCCCATTAATTTTTTCTACACAACTAATAAAATTCGAATAAAAAAAGCTCACCTGGCATCCATAATACTCTCGTATTCGCTCTCAGCAAATGGTAAAACGTTCGCTGTCTCTTCCTCAGCCTCTGATTCTTCGTTACCCTGGCCCAATGATTCGTCACTCTTTGTTCGAGCCCTTTTCACTGGCGGACCAATGAAATCCGGATCAGTCTCCGACTCGTCCGACGAATACTGAAACTGAATTTTATTCGAAAAAATTTTAAAAAAACTTTAATTTCAAAACAAGGGGGAAGAAATGTGTCGAGATGCGCCTGCGTTCCAGGTAATTGTACCCGATGAATAAATATAATGCTTCGTTCTCCAATAATTTTCCACCAGAAGGTTAAATGTGAAGGGGGGAAAGGTGGAAAAGGGGGGGGGGAACGCCGCGTGTGTCATCTATAGTGTATTTGCATGTCATGTTTAGTATTTATAATAATATAAATGTGTATATGCAACTGTGCAAATTGAGACATCAATTAAATTGAAATGGAAAAGTGAGTGTGGGTCGATTGGAAAAATGTTGCGAAAAATTAAAAATTTCATGTGCAAACTTGAATTGAATACACGACATGTAAATAATACAAGTAACATTTATTTTACAATATAAGTTTGCATGACAAGTAATACTTTCGTCAAATATCTTTTTGGTGCATGATGCTTCTTTCAAATTTACAAGAGAAATTGAAAAAAAAACGAACAAACATGAAATTGAACGTTTTGTTGTTAAATTTCTAGAGCAAATTTTCGAACTAGAATATATAACCACAACTATTTCGAAACCGAAACTCAGACCTTAATGTGTGTTTTTTTTAATATTTCGAAGCTATTTACTATTTCTGAGAATATATGTGGTCGCTAAATAGACGCTTTAAATCAAGAGCTGCGTCCATTTTTTTTTTGAAAATTGCGTTAAAAATTGCTCAAAATTTGTCAGAGTTAAATGAAAACTAATTCGAAAGAAAAAAATTAAGCGTGAATTCAGCGCGGCACGCTCAACTTCTGCATCAAAGTTAAAATATTAAATTCGAAGTGAAATTCGTTCTAGACAACAATAATCTCAACCAAACAATGGAACTGAATACTAATTGAAAAACGTCAATTGCGGTAATATCTACCTAACCTCATCACAAATTCAAACGAATAACATTATCCGCTTCAATTACCCTCCCTCTTCCACCTTTCCCCCCAATTGGCGGTAATTATTATTATTTAGGTTATTCTTAAAGGCTATATTAGTTCAGGATGTTTTGTGGTCTACCCCCCCCGTCTATTTTTAGTAAACAAATGAGCGCTTCATTAAGCACACAGGTAATAATTTTGAAAAACGAAAATCTATGATTGAATAAATGAGGTAAAAAAAAAGTATAGTATTGAGTGCGAGAAATTTTGATTGAGAGATGATGAAGAGGGTGCAAAAAAGCAGCTGTTTGAGAAGAATTTCATATGATGTCCGATATGATGATGATATTGAAATGTGGAGAAGATGCTTTTATTTTATTTACAACGTTTTCTTTCACCGCGACGTGGATATGATCTCGCGAAACGGATTTTTTTTATTATTTTGGCTTAAAGACATGGTTCTAGTTCTAGGCTTGAAAATCTGAAATTATTGAATTCACACTGAAATTGATTAAAATGAACTCTCAGCGTTGATTCTTAAATTTTACTGTTGAAATACTCAAAATTCACAAAAAAATAGACAAGACCTGTTTTCCTCAAAAATGTAGAGTACTAAACAACAAACTGTACACGAAATAACACCCTTTTCTATCTCTCCATTTACATACGAAATGATTTCTCGTTCAAAAAAATCCTATAAAATCGAAAGAGAGAAAAATAACACAAAGAATGAGAATAATGGTTTTGGTTCGGAATCGCGAGACCGTAAGTGGACGAAAATTCCAAAAAAAAACGGAATATTTTATTGTTCGTTATCATTCCCGTTACGATTTGGAAACTTTCGTTGGAAAAAAAAACTATTGGGGCTTATTACTTCAACGAACAAAAAATATCTGTCTAAACACCATTAGTAAATAAAAAATATTGAGACGGGTTAAAAAATACAAATTGATGGATGTGCATCTTATTTTTTTGGTTGAGAGAAGGTAAACAAAATTTTCTTTAACAATCTAAGATTTGAGCTCATTGGGAAGAAATCTGATAAATTTTTGGATGAAAGAAAAGTTGCATTAAAATTTGATGAGCGCAAAACGTAAATTAGTTTAAAATGAACTCAAAAAATCCTAAAGGTATCAGATGTTAAAGCTTGAACCGACACATTTCATCACATTTTTAAGAAAACGGATTTAAATTGAGATTTATTATTTAAAAAATTGTCCAAATTCATTTGGAATATGATAAAACTTGATTGAAATCCGAAAAAAGGCCTTTCCCCCACTAACCTGATAATTCAAGATCTCCTCAATCCGACAAACTAGCGACAAACTATTCAGATAAATAGTATGCCACCTTTTACGAATCGCATCGACACACGTTCGCCGCTTCTCGTCGTCTGATGATCGGTCGGTGTCTTGTTCCTCCCTATAAGTAGATGTGAAGTGATAATTATTACTCATTTTATATGGAATGTCGTTTCACACTCTCGATTTCTTTCTTTTTTTCGTGAATGTACACTGAAAACAAAGAGAAAATGCTATACCTAATTTCGTGTTCCGAAACTTTTAACTCACACAATGATAAAGTAGAAACCTGTTCTATTTTACTTGAAACTAACACTTTACGCAAATTTAGTAGTGTTTTACTACTATACCGATATATTAAATTCAGTGAGCTTCATCTTTATGAAATACGTACGCGGCGATCAATTCACAAGCAATTTTTTCTTTAGAAAGTGTTTATTTATTTATTTATTCAATTTGTTTTCCCAAAAAAACTTCCAAATAAGTTTTTTAAATTTTTACCTGTCTTGTTTACTGAGCCGATTAACGAGCAGTTGACCTTCACGTTGAATCTC